>CM077643.1:218689729-219427229 GCA_039707465.1 Rhabdophis nuchalis
AAGGACCATCTCTCTGTGCTCTCAGGATCCCCTCCCTTGTAGACCTTCTTACAAATTTAATATGTATCTCTCTTGGTACTTCATTTATCCTGGCATATGCTGAATTAATTCTATAAATCAGATCAATGTCCCCCCAAATATCTTCTTTACTCTTTTTTGCATAATCTGCTAATATCGTACACATTAAATCTTCAGGCCCTCAGTGCTTGACTCAGGGACGTTCTGAAATCTTAAAAAGTAAGATATTCTTTCAAAATCCATCCTAGACATATGACCAGCCAAATCCACTATTTCTTTATGAGAATTTTTTAGCTCTTCCCTTGTCTCAGCCATCCCCCCCTCCAGTCCAGTCCAGTCCATTAGTGCTTTCTGTGTCTCCAAAAGTTCTAATTTTGAACTGACATTGTCCTTCCGGATTTCTTTAATTTCTTTCATAATGTTTTGAAGAGTTTCCTCTATTGCTGATAACTTAGTGTCCACATCTGTTTCTTTGGGTAACATTGAAGTAATCTTAGGTTGATGTAGCTGCTTTTTTTTTTAAATTGAAAAAGTTTTATTCAAACAAATTTCCCCCCTTTTTACCCCCAGACATATAATATAAATCACATACAAATAATATACCCCCTCCCCTCCCCCCGTCTTAAAATAAATTTCTCATTCAAATATTGTATCCCCTCACCTCCCAACAATCGTAATATAAATTTCTCTTAAAGTAACAATATCCCATTAACCCCATCTTCTAAATTAATTGAACATATATAAATCATAATATAAATTTCTCTTAGGGTAACCGTATCCCATTAATCCCATCTTCTATATTAGTTATACATATATATTTCCCCACCCTCCACCCTAACCCTCCCCCACCTCCCATTCAAACCCACCCCCCTGACTTCCGTTATACACCACTCTAATAATTCCAAACATCCCATATAATATTTGCTCTGTTCACATTGTATCCCTTGCTAAACAGTATCCCAGTCTAAACATTCTTACCTAAAGGCTACATAATACTTCCTAGTCTGGTATTTATTCTGTATATAATCAATCCATTTTGCCCATTCCTGTATATAATTCTCCTGTTTCTGATCTTTTAAGAAAGCTGAAATTTTTGCCATTTCCGCAAACCCCGCCACTTTCTGAATCCATTGATCAATTGTCGGTAAAAAATCTTTTTTCCAGTGCTGAGCAATCAACAACCTAGCTGCTGTAACCATATACAAAACCAATTTTGTTTCCCCTTTTGTAAAATCCTTAGTTATGCCCAGTAAAAACATTTGCGGAATAAATTGTAATCTTTTCTTAAATACATTTTGCATAACCCACCATATTTTTATCCAAAAAAGCTTTAACCTTATTGCAAGTCCACCATACATGAAAAAAAGTAGCATCTAAACACCCGCATCTCCAACATTTAGGTTGCACATTTGGGTACATACATGATAACTTCTTAGGATCTAAATACCATCTGTAAAACATTTTATAAAAATTCTCCCTTAAATTCTGTGACTGCGTAAATTTAACATTCTGAACCCATATTTTTTCCCACGTATCCATCATAACCGGTTCGTCAAAGTTCTGAGCCCATTTAATCATACAATCCTTCACCAATTTGCTTTCTGAGTCTCTTTCTAACAATACATTATATATTCTTTTAACATGTTTGGGGCCAGTCTCTTTTATCTGCTTAATCAGTTCCACTTCTTTATCCATGAAGCCAACCCTGCGATCTTCTTTCAATCTCTTCTGTAACTGTATATACTGTAACCAATTTAGAATAATTCCCTCTTCCAACAGTTGTTCCAAAGTTTTCAACTGCCATTCGTCCCCATCAGCAATAAGCACGTCTTTATATAAACACCCCCCGAGTGACTTAGTATTTGTAATCCACATGGTGTCTGCAAGATCCAACCAAAGCGGTATTTTATAATCCCAATTAGGCCGGTGCTTCTTCCATATTCTCATCAAAGCACTTCAAAGAACATGATTGTTAAACGCTTTATCCACCTTATCTTCATAAAAAAGATATGCATGCCATCCCAGAACAAGATCATGACCTTCTATATTCAATAGTTCAGTTTTTGTTTTCCCAAACCAATCTGCTACATACGTCAAGGCCGCAGCTTCATAATACAGTTGAAGGTTTGGGAGTCTGAGGCCACCTCTTTCACGAGTATCTTGCATAATCTTCATCTTTACTCTCGGTTTTTTCTCCTTCCAAACAAATTCATTTAATGTTGCTTGCCATTCTAACAAGATTTTATCTGATTTAAGCACCGGTATCATCTGGAATAAGAAAATGAATCTAGGTAGAATGTTCATTTTGATTGCTGAAATCCTTCCAAGCAAAGATAGTTGTAGCTTTTTCCATACTTGAAGATCTTTCTGTATCTTTTGCCACAACACTTCATAATTATTTGGAAAAAGTTTTATATTTGATTCTGCAATTTGTATTCCTAAATATTTGACCTTAGAAACTATTTCGAAACCTGCCAAACTTGTAAGTCTCTTTCTTTGAGTCTCTGAACATATTTTTAACCATCATTTTCGTTTTATTTTGGTTCAGTCTAAACCCAGACACCATGCCAAATTCTGCTATGATATTTTTCATCTGGATTATTGAATTCAAAGGATGTGAAAGGGTAACAACCAGATCATCGGCAAATGCCCTAGTTCTGTATTCCTTTTGCCTAATAATTATGCCACTTAAGGAGTTTGAGTCCCGAATTGTATTCAGCAAGACTTCCAAGGTTAAAATAAATAACAATGGAGATAATGGGCAACCTTGTCTTGTACCTTTTTGTATCTCGAAAGTTGTAGACAAACTTCCATTAATAATAAGTTGTGCATTTTGTTGCTGATAAATTGCTCCAATCGCCTGTCGAAATCGTGGTCCCATATCCATCTTTTCCAAAGTCTTGGTTAGAAAATTCCAGTTCACTTGATCGAAGGCCTTCTCCGCATCCAAGAAAACCAGCACTGCAGAGATCTGCTTATTCTTATTAAGATAGTCAATTAAATCTATGAGTTGCCTTACATTCTCCTTCATCTGTCTACCTTCAATAAATCCTGCTTGGTCATAGTGAATAACCTCTTGGATAACTGGCATCAATCTGTTGGCTAGTACTTTAGCAAATATTTTATAATCTGTGTTCAGAAGAGATATCGGTCTGTAATCCTCTGGTTTCTTAGGGCCATCTTTGTCTTTGGGTATCAATGATATAAAAGCTGCTTTCCATGAGAAAGGTATTTTACCTCCTTGCTGTATATTGCAAAATAGTTCTGTAAGATATTCAATCATTTCCAATTGTAAAGTTTTATAGTACATTGCGGTCAAATCATCGGTCCCTGGAGCCTTGGCTAGTTTAAGTTGGTTTATAGCTAGAGTAATCTCATCTGCAGTTATCAAACGTTCCAAATTTGCCTTTTGAAGCACAGATATTTTGGTAACCCTTTTTCCTTCCAAAAAATCATCTACTGACTTATTCTGTATATTATCCTGTAAATATAACTTAGCGTAATAGTCCACAAATGATTTTTTAATCAAATCTTGTTGATATACCGTTTTCCCTCCATACTCAATTCTATCAATAATTCTATTATTCGTGTTCTTTCTCAAGGTGTAGGCCAACCACCTACCAGGTTTGTTAGCATTAGCAAAGGTGTTATGTTTGGCAAATTGTAAGTTGGTTGCTGTTTGTTCTGATATAAGCATTTGAAATTGATCTTTCAACAGCTTTATCGCCATCTGAAGTGCTGCATCTTTTGGAGTTGCTATAAGTAACTGCTCCTTCTTTTTTTATTTCATCTTCCAATTCCATTCTCTTTTTCTGTCTGCTTTGTTTATGTTTAAAATTCATATGCATCAGGACCCCGCGCATATAAGCTTTACTTGCATCCCAAACTGTTGCAATAGGAGTACCTTTATTCATATTAAAACTAAAAAATTCCTTCATGTGTTTTTAAAGTTCATCAACATTTTTTTCATATCTAAATAAATTTTCATTTACTCTCCATGACCTTCTTGACCTCTTCCCTAGCTCAATCTCTAACCACACCGGGCTGTGATCAGTTATGGAAAATATCTTGGTTTTCTTAGCTTTAGGAAGTAAATCCGGTGTTAGCAAAAAAAAATCAATCCTTGAGAAAGATTTATGCCTATCTGAATAAAAAGAAAAGTCCATCTCTTTTGGATGTTGTATCCTCCAAACATCTTTTAGTTCCAAGTCATCTTGTAAATAAAAAAAACCTGTGGTAATTTGGTAGTAAATTTAGTCATTGTTCTCTTATCTATCCTTGGGGAAATCACTCCATTCCAATCTCCCATAATTAAAATACTCTTAAAATTCCAATCCAAAATTTTTAAGTGAAGCATCTTATAAAAGCTTTCTTGTTGTTGATTAGGTGCATATATTCCTACCACCAAAATAGGACCAGAATCTGTATCAAGTTCAATTGCTACATATCTACCACTATCATCCGCCTCTATAATTTTAGCTGAAAATCTTTTATTTACATATATCACCACTCCATTTTTCTTTACCAAATTAGAGGCTGCATAAAATGTTCCCAATCTTGGATTCGCTAAATACTTCTGATCTTGCAGCCTAATGTGAGTTTCTTGAAGGCAAACAACATCATTATTAAATTGCTTCAGATAATAAAATATTTTTTTCCTTTTTTGTGGAGAATTCAATCCATTCACATTCCAAGATAATAATTTAAACATCTTTTGGCCTAGTCTGAAGCGTTGAAAGTATTTGCTGAAGATCTCTCTCCACAAGACTAATCTTCGGCCTTGCTCCTCCCATAGCTTCAATTTGCTTCTTGCCTTTGTCACTCTTGACACATTGTACTTGGGGCTTCCCCTGCTTCTGAGATTCTTGCATTTGTCTAGTCGCAGATCTAGTAACACGTTGTTCCACTGGCTTAAGTAATGGCATTTCAATGAGGGTCTTGGACGGTTCCTCCAAGGAAGAACTTAAAAGAAATCCTGAAGAATCCACTTGGAATCCACCTGCAGCACCCTGGGCTTCCTTCTCTTTTTGCGTCTGCTTTATCTGTTCTTCTGTCTCTTTCTCAAACAGCCTCTGCTCTAAAACATCCAAATCTGCTGGTGTTGGTGTAGATGAACGTGGGGGCGTTGCACTTGCCTTCAGTATTTCATAATAGAAATCTCTTGCCTTGTCTATAGTATTCAAACGATACCTCACCCCTTCATATCTGAATATAACACCCATTGGAGCATCCCACCTATACTGTATCTCTCTTTTCTTCAGCTCCGCTACCAAAAATCCAAAATCCCTTCTAAACTTTAACATCGCTGGTGGTAGTTCCTTGAAAACACCAATCAAATTCCCATCTATATGAAGAGAAGAGTAAAAAGACTTCTGCAAAATATCATTTCTGAAGTTTCTCTCAGTAAAATATATCACAACATCTCTTGGTAATTGCCTTTGTAATGCTATGCGTGAATTTGCTCTGTAAATTTTATCAATTTTAGCAGAAATCACGTCAGGATCATTCACTTTTAATAACGTAGCCAAAGCATCGGCACAAACTTTTCTTAAATTCTCTCTAGGGTTTTCTCTTAAACCTCTCAGTCTGATGGCGTACTCCATAGACCTAAATTGTATCATAATAATCTCATTATCCAACCTGTGCATATTCCCCTCCATTTCCACAAATTTCAGATCCGTTTCTTTCGTTTTGGTTTCCAAATCCAAAGCCAGTTGCTCAACCTTGCTATCCACCTTAAAAACAACTTTTGACAGTCCCGTGGCTATTGCTTGCATATTTTTATCAAGCTGATCATGCTTTTTTATGGTATCCTGGACTATTTCTTTAACCTCATTAATTTCTTTACCTAGAAAAGCAATTTCTTTACCAATAAAGTTCTTCAAATCCTGGAGGTTTATTGCATCGTCTGGGGGAGCCCCCCTTTGTTCCGTTGCCATGCTTAACAAAAAAAAAAAAAAAAAACACTTCTTCCCAGCTTTCTCACAAAATACTCTTCCAAGTATATCAGGTTATATATTAGCTAACTTCAAAGTTGTTTCAGCCGTTTCAGCTGTTCCACCTTAACTGTCTGTCAGGATTGGATACAAGCCAAAATACACAAAACAACTAGCTTTCATTTCCTTTGATCTGGTAATTAACGCCATCTTGATTCCTTTGTTCTGAAAGCTATGTCTTAAATCTGCTGTTATCTAGTAAGTTCACAGACTTTAATTACTTGCGTTTAAGATGATTAGCCAAGAAGTTTTCTTTGAAGTATGGTTCGTTTGGAATGTGGATTGAAAGTTGAGAACAGTTGCCTTGCTTCGCTAATTAGCGAAGTCTCCTCACACGCCTGGAGCAAATAGCAGCCTGAAGGGGGGGGGTCCCACCTTACTCGCTCCCCAGAGGAAAATAAACCTTCTGAGGGCTTCGCAAGTGAACTCTCCCCAGACAACACAAGCTCTCCCACAAGCTCCCATGAGCTTGGAGTTTCTGAGACGTTTTGATGATATAAAAAACACCTCAACAGGCGTGTGGGATGGCAGGCTTGAAAAAAACCTGCCAACAGCAACTGCAGCTCAGCCGGAAGTCGATGTAGCTGCTTTTTTGAAGCCATAATGAAAGTTTTAAGTCCTTGTCACTAATATGGCATCTGTTGGAGAGGCAGTCCGTGAGGCAAGGAGAGAGCAAAAGCCAATGTCCAAATTCAAAATTCCGTTTGGTTATAATCCAGAGAGAAAACAAGTTCTTAAAGGCAATCAGATAAAAAAACAACAAAGAAGGCACATCAGGGAAAGGTCCAAGTAGTCAATTATATTCATCCATTAATAAGAAGAGAAGAACAGTCCCGAACACAAGGGAGTGTCAGCAAATTTTCCAAGAAAAGTATGTCTCCTGAGAACATCTTCCCCCGCCCTCCTGGAAGCCGCCGAGAGTTAGTAGAAATCATTTCAGTTGTTGCCAGACTTCGATACAAAGTATCCAAACATCGTAAAGGAAAGACTTTCACTTATGGTTTAAGAAGATCGGATGTTGATTCCAGCTAGGAAGGCCATTTTTGAGCCAACTTTAATTTCCAATAGTAAAACTCTGCCCTCATTATCTGCATATACTTGTTTTGATATTAAATCTCTTTTATCATATACAATCACCCCTCTCTTCTTTTGGTTAGCCAAAGATGCATGTAGTTTTCCCAATTTTGGACAAGTCAATACCCCAAGTTGCCTTTTCCTTATATGAACTTCCTGAAGACATACTATATCGTATTTTTCTTTTTGTAAGTTTAGCCATTTTTTTTTCTTTTTTGACGGGTTGTTTAGTCCATTGATGTTGATAGAGCAGAGACAGAGTTCTTCATTTCCATTTTTATTGCTTTGTGGTTTTCTGGGTCCTTGACCTCGTTTCGATTTGATGGTGTGGTGCCTTTCCATTTGACGGCTTTCTTTCCTCTACTGTCTTTACCTCTCGACCGTTAGGGCTTCTTGTCGTCTTCTCCATTAGATCTTCTTCACTTTTGGTTGTTTCGCCTTCTTCCTCACTTTCCGGGTCATTTAGAGATTGTTGTAGTTTCAAGAAGTCATGCGCCTCTTGAAAGGAAGTTAACGTGATATGTTGGTCTTGCCATGTAAATGTTAAACCTTCTGGGAGGCGCCACCTGTACCGTATGCCCTGCTTTCTGAGACGTGTGGTAAGGAAGTCGTATTTCCTTCTACATTCTCTTACATTTCTTGGTACCTAGGGTAAAATTATAAGTTAATTTCCTTTGTAAGTAAAGGTCTGGTCTCTGGATTTCTTGAGAATTTCCTCCCGTATGGATTTCTTAGTTAATTTTACATGTACCTCACGTGGGAGCTTGTGGCGCCGGGCATAAGTTGTATATATACGGAATACCTCATCAATATATCTAGCTGCTTCCAGGCAGTCGATTTTGAGGATACCTGCTATAATTTCCTCCATCACCTCTTCTATCTTTTCTTGATTATCATCTATCACATTTTGGACCCGTATAAAGTATCTGGAATGGTCCATCTCCAAGAATAGAGTCTCATCTTGCATCTTTTTTTCCGTCATAAGATGTCGGTTTTCATTACGGTCTATTTTATGTTCCGTCTTTGTCATGTTCTCTTCCACTGTTTGCAGTCTCTCTTCATGGTTTGTTACGTGTGCATGAATTTCTTCAAATTTGCTGTGGAACTGTCGCGTTTCTATTGCTAGTGTATCCACCTTTTCTGTCAATTTCTCCAGTATTCTAGCTGTTGCCTCTTGATTTTTAGATAGAGTATCTTGAATTCCTTGTAAAGTGTCTTGTAAAGCTTGGGGCACAGCAGCTTTACCCATTGCCAAGGGATCTTCTGTGGTTTTCTTGGTTGTGGCTGGGGAGGAGGAAGATGCCCAGCTAGATAAAGTTGGTATGTTCCTTTTAGTAGTGGTAGTAGTAGTAGTGGTTGAAGTCATTGTCACAGATAATAATCTTAAATTAATCCTTCACTTAAATAAACTAACTTATCTAAATTGTCTATTTATCAGTTTAAATTGGCTAATATATAATTACAAATCACAATAGCAATCAATTAATCAAGTATACCAATAATCAAATATTTCAATAATTAAATTTAAATTACTTGAATTCAATTATTCAATTAATTCCCCAAAATTCCCAAGTCAAAAAAAATCTAACAAATCAATTATATAATATTTGTTATAATCACAATAATTTATCACAGCTAAACTGAATACAGTTATTTTATGTTCAAATTTCTACTTTCAACCACTAGGTGGCAGCTTAGTATCACAATAGAAGGGAGTAAAGCTGAGAAGCAATCAAGAGCGGAAGAAACTCTTACAGTCAGCCGGAACTCAAACTTGTCAGAGAAAGGAGGGGGGGGGGGAGTAAAAAAAAAAGAGAAAGGAGAATACGGAGAAAATTGTCAAAACAAAAGTATCTAAAGTATATAGTCACATCAAGGTTCGGGTGTCTGTTCACCGTTGATTGTCACTTCCGGATATTCAAAGATTTTAGATTAGCAAAAGTCCAAAGATCCTTAGTTTGAAGTTTGACTGTAGTTATACAAGTCTTCCAATTCGCCCCACCAAATTTCCTGCCGTTTGTTTAAAGGGCTGGGTTAACGATATCACTATTTTGGGAGTCTTCAGCAATAGAGCTCAGTATTCTCTCAGATCAGCATCAGCAAAAAAGGGAAAGTTACTGGGATCGTGATCTTCTCTTCCTCAGCTGTCAACGACTCTGGGGCACCATATTATCGCCCTCTTAGCGTTCTGGCACTGGGGGACATCTTCAGCCTCACATTCAGCTTGCAAGGTCCGAACGGGGCTGGAAAGTTCCCCCTCTTTTCACTGGGCTTCCCGCCCAGCGACGGCTCCCTAATGGCCATGAAACGGCCTTTCGGGCAGCCGCCAGAAGCGATAAACGGGGCAATCAGCTTCCGACCTGGGTCTTCTGCTTGCTCCGCTCGTCGTGACGTCACCGGAACTCCTATTCCCTCTATCTTCATCACCCCTACAGGGTGACCTTTGGCCCCTTAGAGCCTTCGGGCTTGAAGAAATCGGTGGGACTTCATGGCTCATCTGCACCACTTAGCCACAATGTCAGCTGCGTTTCCCACATCCTTCCCCATATTCTTCTATTTTCCTAATTAGTTTAAGTCCATTTTCTTTTGGTCTTCCAAGATAAAGACCAAGTCATCTGCAAATGCCTGTAGTTTATATTGTTCCTTTTTTATTTCCATGCATTTAATTTCTATATCTTATTTAAGATTTCTATTTAACACTTCCAATGTCAATATAAATAGTAAAGGAGATAGTGAACATCCTTATCTTATGTCTTTTTTTATATTACAATTCTTTGTCATATCTCCATTTACCATCACTTCAGCTGTTTGTTTGTTGTATCATATTAATCTGTCACCAAAGTCCATGAATTTTAGTTGTGACAGCATAAATTGTCAATTCATGCAGTCAAACGCTTTCTGCACATCTAAGAAGATCAACACTATTTGTTTTCCAGGATATGCTTCATAATATTTCAACTTATTTAAAATCATTTTCATATTGTTTTTAATCTGTCTCTTAGGCAAGAAACCATTTTGGTCTGGATGTATACATTCATTTAGAAACCTTTTTAATCTCTCTGCCATTATTGAAGCATATATTTTATAGTTGGCATTCAGTAAAGATATGGGCCTATACTTTTTTATCTGCATTAAATCTGAGTCTTCTTTTGGAATAAGAGTAATATTTGCTTCCATCCACGAATTTGGTACCTTTGCAATCAATATTTCATTATAGACATCCAACATTTATGGGCCTAAAGTACCTTGTAAATATTTATAAAATTCTACCGGTAACCCATCTGGTCTTAGTGTTTTATTGTTCTTTAGACTCTTAATTGCTTCTGACAATTCCGTCATTGATATTCATTCATTTAACATAGTTTTCACTGTTTCTGGTACTTTAGGAAGTTCCGCTTTTTCCAAATATTCTTTAATTTTCTCTTCTTAAACTTTCTCTTGTTCATGATAGTCTTGAATTATTATTTTTTCATTTTCATTTTGCTAGTATAAAGTTCATTTCTTCATGCTTAATTAATTGTCTTGTCAGAAATTGGTATTGTTTTCTCATGTCTCTTACCCTTCTAGAGACTTGTTTCAGAACTATTATTTCTCTTTATATTTCAATAGGTTAGCTCTTGCTTTTTGAAGTATCTCTGTTCTTAATGCCTTCATATCTTGTGTATACTTTAAATATTTCATCCATCCCAGAAAACATTTTCCAAGACACCTGAAGGACACACAAGAAATAATGGATGGAAATGGACCAAGGAGAGATTCAACATAGAAATAAGGATAAATTTTCTGACAGTGAGAACAATCAACCAATCGGACAGCTTGCCTTTGGAAGTTGTGAGAGCTTCATCACCAGAGGCTTTCGGGAAGAGATTGGACTACCATTTGTAAAACAACAGTATTGGGTCTCCTACTTGGGTTGGGGGTTGGACTAGATGATCTACAAGGCCCCTTCCAACTCTGTTAATCTAATCTAATCTAATGTCTTGCTTGTCCACCTCCAAGGCATCTGCCAAAATTTCTGCCATTATCTGTGCAAGGTTTTCCCATTTTTCTTTCTCAAAATTCTAGAATCTCAAGAAGTATTTATCTGCAATATGATTACTGTTATCTCAAGATTTTTGCCTGCCTGTGCCATCCATCTCTTCCACTTTCTTCTCTTTTTGTTCTGATTTTTCTTTTTTCTTCATCCTTTGTTCATTTTTAGTTATTGTTTGTTGAATGTTCTTCATTTTATCATCCATCTTTTCAATTCTTTCATTCTTGTCTTCAAAATGCTTTGTTGTGGCTTCTTGAAAAGTTTGGAGCATTAATTTCAATTCTGCTGGCATCGTATACGTTATGTTCTTTTTCCCCTGCTTCAACATGCTGTCCTTGCTGGACATGCTTGACTTGCTGGACTAGATGCAGCAGCTGCTGCTGCTGAGGGCGCTGATCTATTTTTTCTCACTACTTTGCTTACATTTGAAGTACTAGTCATTTCGAGTAATATTGAGATCTTCAAAAAGTTGAACAAGAATAATCAGCCATATTAAATAATATTCTAATATTTCATCAATCCCCCCTCAATTCAACTTAGTTTCACAAATCAAACCACCACCAAAATCTCCAAATAGTTAAAACTTGCTGTTATGTAGTCCAAATGAGAGGGGGAAAAAATAAAGTTCCTTGTTAATCTTTGGGTTCTCCAAACCCTATTCCTTTCTTCTCTTGATAGATTTAGTAAATTTGATAAATTTGTAATCCACTTAGGCCCACCAAGCCCCAAAGTTCAACCACTCAGGTTCATAAATCATCCAAAAGAAAAAAAAGTTCAAACAGAAAGGAAAAAAGACAGTTCTTTGCTATTTCCCAGCTTCTATTTACTTTTTCTGTTTAGTTTTAATCTAAGTTCAAAGAGCTACACTGTTTTAAAAGTTACAGTGTTTCACTTTCTGTCTCTGCTATCTCAAATAAACAATTTGCTAGAGTAGCTGTTATTGTAACAAACAAACATATCTTCAATATACAATCTGCCGCCCTGTTTGGGGTGACCCGCTCCCTCCTTCAACAGAGGCCGCGGGAAGCCCCTTTACAGGGTCGAGCAGAGGAATTTGGGATTTATCTGCAGGAGAAAATCACTCGGATTCGGAACGAGCTACCCTCCATCGACAGTGGCCCAGTCGAGCGGGCCGAGGCTGTTCTTGTGACACCATCTTGGGAGGAGTTTGATTTTGTTACCACCGAGGATATGGACAAGTTGTCAAAGAGACTTAGGGCTACCACATGTTTATTGGACCCGTGTCCCTCCTGGCTTGTACTGGCATCCTGGGAGATGACACGAGGCTGGCTCCAGGGCATTGTCAACGCATCTTTGAGTGAGGGGTCCTTGCCTGCCGTCTTGAAAGAGGTGGTAGTAAGGCCCCTCCTCAAGAAGCCGTCCCTGGATCCAGCATTATTAGAGAACTATCGTCCCGTCTCCAACCTCCACTTTCTAGTGAAGGTTGTTGAGAGTGTGGTGGCTCAACAGTTTCCGCGACACTTGGAGGAAGTTGATTATCTAGACCCGCGCCAGTCCGGCTTCCGACCCGGGCACAGCACCAAGACGGCATTGGTCGCGTTGGTTGATGATCTCTGGAGGGCGCGGGATAGAGGATATTCCTCTATCCTAGTCCTATTAGATCTCTCAGCGGCTTTTGATACCATCGACCATGGTATCCTATTGCGCCGACTGGGGGGGTTGGGGCTGGGAGGCACCGTTTTGCGGTGGTTCTCATCCTACCTCTCTGGTCGGTCGCAATATGTGTTGACAGGAGGGCAGAGGTCGGCCTCGAGACCCCTCATATGTGGGGTTCCTCAGGGGTCGGTCCTCTCGCCCCTCCTATTCAACACATATATGAAGCCGCTGGGTGAGATCATCCGTGGTTTTGGGGTGGGATATCATCTGTACGCTGATGATACTCAGTTGTACTTATCCACCCCAGACCACCCCAACGATGCCGTCGAGGTTATGTCCCGGTGCTTGGAAGCCGTACGGATCTGGATGGGTGGTAACAAACTCAGGCTCAACCCGTCCAAGACTGAGTGGCTGTGGCTTCCGGCGCCTCGGTTCAGCCAGATTATTCCAACTCTGGCCATTGGGGGCGAAACACCGGCCCCCGTGGAGAGGGCGCGCAATTTGGGTGTCCTCCTGGATTCCCGGCTGTCTATGGAAGATCATGTGGCAGCCGTGGCCAGGGGGGCGTTTCATCAGGTTCGCCTGATGCGCCAATTGCGCCCCTTACTGGACCGGGGTGCCTTACACACAGTCACTCAAGCACTCGTCACCTCTCGACTCGACTACTGTAATGCTCTCTACATGGGGCTCCCCTTGAGGTGCACCCGAAAGCTGCAGCTAGTCCAGAACGCAGCCGCGCGGGTGATTACGGGAGCGCCTAGACACTCCCACATAACACCTATCCTGCGCGAGCTGCACTGGCTTCCTGTGGTCTTTCGGGCGCGCTTCAAGGTTTTAACGACCATCTTTAAAGCGCTCCATGGCTCGGGGCCTAGTTATATGCGAGACCGCCTCCTGCCCCATACATCCCTCAGACCGATACGCTCCCACAGAGAGGGCCTCCTCAGGGTGCCGTCGGCTGGACAATGCCGACTGGCGACACCCAGGGGGAGAGCCTTCTCTGTGGCGGGCCCAGCCCTCTGGAACGACTTACCCCCTGAACTCCGCACCATCTCCGACCTCCGCCTCTTCCGCAAGTGTCTGAAGACACACTTATTTCATCTAGCCGGCCTAGCGTAACCTCCATACTGACAATTAGATAGTTTTTAAACCTGGGATTTTAATTCGGTTTTAGCGCAGGGTTTACTTATTAGAATAAGTGTTTTAAATTTCATATATTTTATATATTTTATATGTATTTTAACATCCCTGTGCGCCGCCCTGGGTCCTAACAAGGAGAAGGGCAAGGTATAAATTTAATAAAATAAAATAAAATAAAAAATAATATACAATCAAGGTCATACTTTTATTGCCATATTTTTGGAGTATAAGATGCACTGGAGTATAAGACGCACCAGGTTTTTGACGAGGCAAATTTAAAAAAAAGTAGGTAGGTAGATAGAGGGAGAGAGGGGGAGAGAGAGAGAAATACAGTAGGTAGGTAGGGAGAGAGAGAGTAGGTAGGTCAATAGAGGGATAGAGAGAAAGAGAAATACAATAGTTAGGTAGGGAGTGGGAGAGGTAGGTAGATAGAGGGATAAAGAGAGAGAGAGAGAGAGAGAAATACAGTAGGTAGCTAGGGAGAGAGAGATAGTAGATAGGCAGGCAGGCAGGCAGATAGATAGATAGAGAAATACAGTAGGTAGGTAGGGAGAGAGAGAGTAGGTAGGTAGGTGGGCAGATAAAGGAATAGAGACAGAAATACAGTAGGTAGGTAGGGAGAAAGAGAGAGAATAGGTAGGTAGATGTTTCCAGGTGCTGGAGAAGGAAATCACTGACAACCTGCAGCAACTAAGGCTTGTTTCTGCTAGCAGAGCAGTTGATCAATGTAATTCTCATCAATCACTTTAAAGAGCTTTCTGAAAGGGGAAAATTTTTTTTGCACTCTGCAAACCTCCCCCAAATGGCCCATTTTTTGCAAAAATGGACCCGTTTTTTTCAAATAAAAGGCATGAATAGCCTTGGGGGGGGGGGCTTGCACAGTGCTCCGGGGGGGCAGAAAAGAGCAAATAAATGTCCCTTTTTTGTGAAAACGTGTTGGGTTTTTTGCCAAAAAAAATACAAGCATAACCTTATGGAGGCTTATAGAGTGCTGCTGGGGGCTGGGAGGGCAAAAAACAGACCATTTTTTGCTCATTTCTGCCCTCCCCAGCCCCCAGGAGATGTCTGGAAACCTCCATAAGGCTAACCATGGCCATTTTGGTGAAGGGGGTCCGGCTTCGTGAGGCAAAAAAAAATGCTGTATTCAATGTAAAAGATGCACTCAGATTTTCAGCCTCTTTTTTGAGGAAAAAAAGGTGTGTCTTATACTCTGAAAAATACGATACTTTCACTTCTCTGCAGTTTTCTCCAGTAGATGTTGCTGTTGCTCTCTTTCTCTCTCTTACTCTTTTGTTAGCTTAAATTGCTCTAAGGCTTTTTAAAAGTCCCAGGGGGTCCAAATTTCATATTCCAAAAAGTTTTCCACTTAATCTATCTTGTATTTTAAATCTCCAGTCTGACTTCCTAGCTTTTAAATTTCTTCTCTTTTTAAAACATTCTCTTTTCTCTGCACAACAGGAATTGGAAAGATCTCATCCAGATCGATCAAATTGTTCCTCAAATTCTATGCTTGCTGCATTGGTTGGTTGTCATAGCTCTGGTCAGACATGCAACGACCATCTTTTTCTTCCCATCAGATTGAGAGCTTCCTCTGCATCAAACAGAGGGTTTGGTGGTATTCGGAGGTATTCGGTCTTCTTATGATCAGCAGAGTGTCTTCTCTGTCTTCATCACCACTCTAGGGTAAGTGGGTCTCTCAGAACCTCCTGGCAGGTTGAATTCAGTATGATCCTATCCCAAACTCTCAAAAATATTGGCAACAATTAAGTGAGCTATAATATATGATAAGCAGAAGGAAAACACATTACATTGATTGTAGTGAAGGCTTTTTTCATTAATATGGGTAGAGGCTAAATGACTTATATAACTTAAACTACTATAATATTTTAAACAGGTTTTAGACTTCATTATAATAACATTCATAAGACCCTGTGAATTTTGAGATGAATAGCAATTAATATTTCTAATTTTATGCATAAAACATAATAATAAAACTATGTATATGGATGATTCCTTCTCCATTCTGAAGACTAATTTATTTCCTTTGTTATCTCCAGTTAATGTTTTTAAGGTTACTGTGTTTCCATGAAAATAAGACCCACCCAGAAATAAGCTGTAGCCTGATTTTTTGGATTGATCCTCCTAAATTAAGGCCCACCCTAAAAAAAGGCCTGGGGGGATAGGCATGACCAGCACAAGAGGTAAGTCTCTGCCATTTCTACATCTGGGCAAAAAGTGTGTCTGCCCTGGGAAGCCCTGTAAGCCATTGTGGCCATGGGCAAGCAGATGGTGGGAGGGAGGGGGCAGGTGGCCACAAAATAAGACATCCCCACAAAATAAGATGTAATGGGTCTTTTGGTCCCCCAAAAATTTTGACCTAGTTTTATATTCACAAAAACAAAGTAGTTTGGTTTCTTAATTTGATTAATTTTTATGACTTCAAAATTTTAGCTCTAAATTTGTCTAAAAAATTACCATTCATTCATTCATTCATTGCACCTAAAGATGCCTGTTAAAATGTGGAAGCATTACATTTCACTCTGCTGGTGAATTTTTAATCATATACAATTAACAATTTTAAATGCGTTTTGAAAGATAAAACAGTTTAGGATAGGTGTTGGCAATCCGTGACATCAAGCTACACTCGTGACGTCTCGACTCGACTACTGTAATGCTCTCTACATGGGGCTTCCCTTGAGGTGCACTCAAAAGCTACAGTTAGTCCAGAATGCAGCCGCGCGGGTGATTATGGGAGCGCCTAGACACTCCCATATAACACCAATCCTGCGCGAGCTGCACTGGCTTCCTGTGGTCTTTCGGGTGCGCTTCAAGGTCCTGACGACCATCTTCAAAGCGCTCCATGGCTCAGGGCCTAGTTACATGCGAGATCGTCTCCTGCCCCATACATCCCTAAGACCGATACGCTCCCACAGAGAGGGCCTTCTCAGGGTACCGTCGGCTGGCGACACCCAGGGGAAGAGCCTTCTCTGTGGCGGGCCCAGCCCTTTGGAATGACTTACCCCCTGAACTTCGCACCATCACCGACCTCCGCCTCTTCCGCAAGTGCCTAAAGACACATTTGTTCCATCTAGCCGGCCTAGTGTAACCTCCATAATTGACTTTTAGACAGTTTTTAAATTTGGGGATTTTAATTTGGTTTTAGCGCAGGATCTTTATCAAATAAGTTTTTTAAATTTTTTATATGGTTTTGTAAGTATTTTAATATTCCTGTGCGCCGCCCTGGGTCTGTTTGGAGAAGGGCGGGGTATAAATTTAATAAATAAATAAAATAATATAGATCTTTCACTACTCTGCTGCGGCTCCTGACGCCGCTGTTGATGCTGCCTCCAGCACAGTGAAAGTTAGTGTGCTTCACAATGGGGGAGCAGGGGTCCCATCCTCCTGGAGCCCATTATGATGCACAATGCTACCCTGCCCCACTTGCCCCGGCAACAGCAGCAGTGTTGGCCATGGAGCAGGCCCGTATCTCGGGGTGGAGAGCAGGTTATGCATCCAACACCAACCAAGGCCAGAAGAAGCCTGCCATTTCCTGGTGCAGTTGGGCAGAGAGATAGACACACACACACACACAGATTTGGCTTGATTCAGCTCTGCTTTCTCCCCTCTCTCTGCCTTTGCCCAGTTTTGCAAGGATTCAATGGATGGGGGGGGGGGTGTCGTCCCATACTTTGCTTGGCAAGCATCTTCTAGGGACTACATTTTATGGCCACTTTGGGCTGAGTTGCAGGATGCATATGGTGCCTGTGTGTATGTGCTTGGGATGATGCTTCTCTGTATGCAGCAATTATGGCGGCAACCTAGTGGCACTGTAATGACAGTCACTCCTTTTGCAATGCAAGGTTTATTTTTGTATCTTTGTAGAGACAGAGAGAATGTGACCGAATTTCCTTACAGTTATTACCTGGGTGTATTGGTTGGGAAGGGGGAGTGGAAGAGAGGGAGGGGAAGAAAGATGGAGAAAGAATGAGAAAAAGAGAGAGAAAGCAAAAGAAGAAAGAAAGAGAAAAAGAAAGAGAAAGAGAGAGTGAAAGAAAGAAAGAAAGAAAGAAAGAAAGAAAGAAAGAAAGAAAGAGGAAATGGAGAGTGAAAGAAAAAAGAGAGTGAGAAAAAAGAAAAAGAAAGAAAAAGAAAGAAAGAAAAAGAGAGAGATAGAGAGACAGTGACACACAGACAGAAAGAGAAAGAGGGAGAGAAAGAAAGAGAGAGAGAGAGGAGACATACTGTTCTCAGGAGACATACTCTTCTTGGAAAATTGCTGACATTCCCTTGTGTTCGGGACTGCTTTTCTCTTTTTATTAATGGATGAATGTAATTGATTAATTGGACCTTTCCCTGAAGTGCCTTCTTTTTTTTTTTCCTTATCTGATTGTCTTTAAGAACTTGGTTTCTCTCTGGATTATAACTAAATGAAACTTTGAATTTGGACACTGGATTCTGCTCCCTCCTTGACTCACAGACTCCTCTCCAGCAGACACCATTTTAGTGACAAAGACTTAAATCTTTCATTATGGCTTCAAAAAAGCAGCTACATCAACCTAAGATTACTTCAATGTTACCTAAAGAAGCAGACGTGGACGCTAAATTATCAGCAATAGATGCAACTCTTCAGAACATCATGAAAGAAATTAAAGAAATTCGGAAGGACAATGTCAGTTCAAAATTAGAACTTTTGGAGACACAGAAAGCACTAATGGAAAACAAACAAAGAATTGATGGACTGGAGGTGGGGTTGGCTGAGACAAGGGAAGAGCTTAAAAATTTTCACAATGAAATAGGGGATTTAGCTGGTCATATGTCTAGGATGGATTTTGAAAGGATGTCTTACTTTTTAAAATTTCAGAACGTTCCTGAATCAAGCGATGAGGATCTGAAAGATTTAATGTGTACGATTTTAGCAGATTATATAAAAAAGAGTAAAGAAGATATTTGGGGGGACATTGATCTGATTTATAGAATTAATTCAGCATATGCCAGGATAAATGAAGTACCCAGAGAGATACATATTAAATTTGTAAGAAGGTCAACAAGGGAAAGGATCCTGAGAGCACAGAGAGACGGTCCTTTAATTTATCAACAGAATGAGATTGCCATCTTGAAACAGGTCCCGAAAAAGATTAGAGAGATAAGAAGGAAGTATTCCTTCTTGTCCAAAAGATTATTCAAAAAGGGGGTCTGGTTCAAGTGGGTGATGCCTGAGGGAATGTTGGTGTTCTGGGAGGGGGGAAGGGTAAGAATTAAAACAATTGCAGAGGCGGAAGCCTTTCTTAAAAAACACTCCTCAATCCTGGAGGACGAAAATGGGAGAGCGGAGGGTGCCGCGGCCCCGCCCACTGGAAGTCAGGGAGAGGAAGATACAATTGGCAAAAGACTTAGATCTCACAAGTGACTTTATTTTTGCATAGTACAACTTTTATTTGGATGTTTATACATGATTGTTAGCATAGATTTTAAAATGACATATTTGTATTTCTTTCCACTTTGTAGTACAATTGAAAATTTATTGTATTATCTATATATTTTTTTATGAAGCCTTGGAGGGGGCCGACACTTCCGACATAGAGGTTCTCAAAATGTCTTTGTAACTCCTTATCTTCCCTTATCCTATTTTTATAAAATTTGTAAAGCCCAATAAAACTTTTTCAAAATCAAGAGAGAGAGAGGGAGAGAGAGAGAGAGGTGTGAACAACACACCCTAGGCAAGAGGTGTGGCAAGAGGTGGCTGGGAGGAGAGGTGTGAGGCGGGGCCAGCTGGGGCAAATAATTTAACAACTGGTTATCTGCCCTAATAACCGGCTAGGTAGGTGTGGCTGCGGATGTGTCACGTGACTGGATGGGAGTGAGTGATGTTGAGTTGGCCACACACACCCAGTCACACCAGTTGTTAAATGATTGACTCCAGTGTTTTCTTTTTCTGTGGGAAACAGGTCTAAATAGTTCTTTTGAGTGTCGAGGACTAAATAGGATATTTATGTTGATGTTTAATGTTTATTCGACTTATATCCTGCACCTATCTCCCAAAAAGGGACCCAGGGCGGCGCACAGGAAATTAACAAAATACAAATATACAAATACATTATAAATATCATAAAACCAAAATTAAACTTAGAAAACCCTGTGCTAAAATATTTTTAAAATCCCTCTGATAAAAAATTTGGTAATTTAAAACTCAGTCATTATAGGGTGGTCACGCTAGGCTGGCTTGATGGAAAAAGTGCATCTTCAGGCGCTGGCGGAAAAGGCGAAGGTCCGAGGTGATACGGAGTTCGGGAGGAAGGTCGTTCCAGAGGGTTGGGCCCACCACAGAGAAGACCCTTCCCCTGGGCGTCGCCAACTGGCATTGCCCGGCCAACGGCACCTGGAGAAGACCCTCTCTATGGGAGCGGATTGGTTGAAGGGATATGTGGGGCAGTAGACGGTCTCGCACATAACTAGGCCCCATGCCATGGAGTGTTTTGAAGATGGTAATCAACACCTTGAAGCGCACCTGAAAGGTCACAGGTAGCCAGTGCAGCTCGCGCAGGAGAGGTGTTATGTGGGACTGCCTTGAGGCTCCCATAATCACCCACATGGCTGCATTCTGAACTAGCTGTAACCTTCAAGTGCACCTCAAGGGGAGCCCCATGTAGCCCCATGTAGAGAGCGTTACAGTAGTCTAGACGGAATATCACAAGTGCTTGAGTGACTGTGTGAAGGGCCTGTAAGGGGCACAATTGGCAGACTAGGCGCACCTGGTAAAACGCCCCCCTGGCCACGGCTGTCACATGGTCCTCCATAGTCAGCTGGTAATCCAGGAGGACACCTAAATTGCGCACCCTCTCCATGGGGGCTAATAGTTCGCCCCCTATGGCCAGTGTTGGACTCACCTGGATAAACCGGGACGCCGGAAACCACAGCCACTCGGGCTTGGACGGGTTGAGTTTGAGTTTGTTACTCCCCATCCAGACCTGTACGGCCTCCAAACACCAGGACATCACTTCGACGGCATCGTTGGGGTGGTTTGGGGTAGATATGTACAGCTGAGTGTCATCAGCGTACAGATGGTACTCTACCCCAAAACCATGGATTATCTCGCCCAGCAGCTTCATATAGGTGTTGAACAGGAGTGGCGAGAGGACTGACCCCTGAAGTACCCCACATATGAGGGGCCTCGAGGTTGACCTCTGCCCCTCTGCCAACACAAATTGCGACCAACCGGAGAGGTAGGAGGAGAACCACCGTAAGACGGTGCCTTCCACCCCCAACCCCCCCAGTCGGTGCAATAGGATACCATGGTCGATGGTATCAAAAGCTGCTGAGAGGTTTAATAGGACCAGGATAGAGGAGCAACCTCTATCCCAGGCCCTCCAGAAATCATCCACCAACACGACCAATGCCGTTTCGGTGCTGTGACCGGGTCGGAAACCGGACTGGCACAGGTCTAGATAATCAATTTCCTCCAGGTGATGGGGAAACTGCTGTGCCACCACAACCTTCACTAAAAAGTGGAGGTTGGAGACCGGACGGTAATTTACCAACAATGCTGGGTCCAGGGAAGGCTTCTTGAGGAGGGGTCTCACCACTGCCTCTTTCAGGATAGTAGGCAAGAACCCCTCACTCAAAGAGGCGTTCACTATATCCTGGAGCCAGCCTCGTGTGACTTCCCAGGATGCCAGTAAAAGCCAGGAGGGACACGAGTCCAATAAACATGTGGTGGCCTTTAGTCTCCTCGACAACCTGTCTATATCCTCAGTAGTGACAAAGTCAAACTCCTCCCATAATATTGTCTCAAGGCCTGCATCGGGAAATCCCTCCAGACCACTTTCAGTGGGGGCAACTCGCTCCGAATCTGAGTGATTTTATCTTGCAGATACTCTCCAAATTCCTCTGCTCTACCCTGCAGTGGTGCTTCCCGCGGCCTCTGTTGAAGGAGGGAGCGGGTCACCCCAAACAGGGCAGCAGGGCAACCATCTGCGGATGCGATAAGAGTGGCACAATAATCACGTTTGGGGGCCGGGCCGCCACCGCTGCCTTTAAAGACGGCCCCGTGGGGGTGGGTGGGAGCACCCCCCGACCCCAACGCCCTCTGCGCAGGCACATGATGCACCAGAACGCATGCAGCCCCCCTCCTTGGCCCTGGCGCCCTCTGCCCAGGCGCATGATGTGCCGGAGCGCCCCCCCGCCTGTTGATGGTTTCCCGCTTTGGGACTTTGAATATCTGGTCACCTTAGTCTTATACGCTGGTGCATCTTATAGTCTGAAAAATATGGTAATCAAGTTATTTGAGAAAAATTCTCAAAGAAAGTATCTTTTCAGAAACCCCAACTGTTTTTCTTTTTAGTTCTCCTTGTCTGAGTCAAGTTAAGGAATTTCAAAAGCATACCTACTACTATGTGTATTATATACTGTAGCTTATTGCCTTAATCTGTGCTATGTTAGCAGATGCATTTGATACAGAACTTGTATTAAAGTTCTAACAATTTACCACATATATTCCTATTAAAATAGATATTTCTGAGAGGGGAAATGTTAAATTCCTTTAATTCTTTACAAACTCACATGACAAAATCTATGTTTCTTTATTTGCAATAGCTTGTAAGTTTGAAATCTTGAGTTGTTTCATTATTAATCATTCCAAAATACGACATTAAGGGTGTGTGTAGGGAGTATAAAATCTCTAAATACTTCAATGAAATTATTCTAATAATTCTTCATATATTGTACACTTTTATGAACATTTTAAATATAGTTTTTTAAATTTTCCAGCTACAGTATATTTATCTTCTAATCTGTAATTAAATATTTTATGCAAGAAATAAACGTTGGGAAAATTAACACCAACATAACCATCCCCATAATTTGAGTAGAGTGGTTTTTGGGGGTTTTGTTTTTGCAAACTTCTATTTATTTATTTTATTTATTTATTTTATTTATTTAATTAAATTTATACCCCGCCCTTCTCCAAATGGACCAAGGGCGGCGCACAGGGATGTTAAAATACATAAACTATGAACTGAAAATGTGAAGAATTCCATATTTCTTAAATAATTGGAAATGTGTATGCAAATCTTTAAGCAATTTGATTATGTTTCAGTGAATACAGTGTTTTTAAAAAATATTTGGAATTAACAGACTTTTGGATTTCTGTAACTATAACCATAATCTTGAAATATTCAAAAAATTACGCTCATTTCATTTGAATTTTGTTTCTACATTTTTACTTGCTTCCTTATAATTTAAAAACAACAGTAGATGATAATGCCAGTTGGCTACAGTTATGCTTCCTAAAGTTTACAAGGAAGTTTTATGCAAATTACATGGACAGTGAAAATTTGGAAGATATTATTTACTATAGAATTTTTAAAAAATCTCTAGCCATAGAAGTTTTTGAAATCATAAAAAAATCATACATGTTATTTTATGGCCTGTAACATATTTTTAAATGAAGCTGTGATGAAACATCTAGTTTTTCACTGACTAAAATGTTTTATTAAAAATAATTTTTATTTTTCAATGGTAAATGTAATGTATTTTTAAAATTATTGTATCCTTGAAGCACTTTTTTATTTTCACTGAGCAGATTTCATAGTAAAATTATTTAGAGCTCTAAGTGAAAATGAATTTGCTCTATGCTTTGTTAAATTGGCTGGTTAATTCTGGTGTTATTTACCCTGTAATTCATTAGTTTTACTCTACCATTGGCAGCTGACAGGCTGTAATTTCACGCCTTGCAATAAAAGATGTTTCATAATCTGCTTCATTTAGCAGCAACAGAATTTAATGAAATTAACTGCAGCCCTAATTATGTTACTGAATACTAAAGGCTATGTTCAGATTTCTTCAGAAAAGGATAAGGTCCACCTGCCTTAGAACATAATTTCTTCCCCAAAGTTGCAATTGTTTCCTATTAGATATAAAGAAAAAGTTCTAACTGTTGAAACTTTAATGGGTTAATAATATCTCTATTCTCCAGCCACTTTTTTCAGTATATATGTTAACAGTACTTTTGAAGAGGCTCTTTTGCTACAGCACACAATCATATTATGGATCAATTTTAATCAATCATATAGCACATACATTTAATTGGGTTATCCCAGTTTGGTATTATTAAACTCCTCTGTTCAGGAGCATACATTTATACCATTTATGCATGATATGACACAACATTTAATATGCTACGCTGTTTTTTCCATTGATAACACGAGTATACTATGCTGGGGAGTTTTTGAGGATAAGGTGACCAGATTTTAATATTGGTAAAGTGGGACACCATTGCAGGGGGGGAGGGGGTTGAAAAAAACCCACAAATAAGGCAGACATATTCAAAAAAGAAGAACATAAGAAGCCATATTCCATTACAAATTACGAATCATAAAAATTATATCAATTAATCATAAAGTTCCATACATTTCTTCCAGGTTAAGTGGCATTTCGTGACAGCAGAGGGCCACTATTCCCAGGGCACAGCCAGGGGGCAGTGGAGCGGGGCCGGGTGGGCACGGGTGGGTGCGGGTGCTCTGCACACACTCAGAGGTGGCCTGGGGCCATGGCAGACGCATGGGGCGTGGGCGGGAAGCGGCGGTCGGAGCGGGCTGTCAGGCAGGTGGAAGGGATGGGCCGGTGAGGGAGTAGTGAGCCAGCAGCCAGGCAGGCAGCAGGCGGAGGAGGAGGAGGAGGAGAGCTATTCACGGCGGGGCTGCAGCCAGAGCCTGTGCAGCCCTGAACTTTGCGCCACCGCTGCCGCAATGTGCTGAGAGCTGGTGGGGCTCTCGGCCGGCCGCTCTCAGTGCATTGTGGTGGCTGCTGCAGCAGCGCAAAGTTCAGGGCCATGCAGGCTCTAGCTGCAGCCCCACCGTGAACAGCTTTCCTCCTTCTCATCCTCCGCCTGCTGCCTGCCTGGCTGCTGGCTCGCTCCTCCCTTGCCGGCCTGCCCCTTCCACCTGCCCGACAGCTTGCCGCTTCCTGCCCGCACCCTGTGCTGTTGCCGTAGCCCCAGGCCGCCTCTGAGTGCATTCAGAGCACCCGCCCGCTGTCCGCCCCCCCACCGCCGCTCCAGGCAAAAATCATGACTTTTTAAAAAACCCGCGGGATGTGGGACAATTTCTTCAAAAGTGGGACTGTCCCGCCAAAAGTGGGACGTCTGGTCACCTTATTTGAGGGGCATAGGAGACTGTATTCTAAACAGTGTCAGATTCACAATTACAATTTGGTGACAGTTTTCAAAAAGCTCCACTAGGGCTTCAGGCTATGCAATCTTGATTTAAGTAGACATTGTATTTCCCATTGTATTGATTGTATTTGAGAGGCTTAATTGAAATTATAACTCTGGGTATATTGGTAACAACTTAATTATATTTTGCAAGTATAAATGAAATATTTGTCACTAGCCCTTGTATGTTTTAAAGAAAAGAATGCCACAGCTTACATTACATAAAGGGTCAATACATAGTGACAAATTTTGAAAGAACTCTATTGTTTTAAGTATGTTCCTAAGCCAAATTCTAGATCCTTTTGACAACAAAAGGTCTGTTTGATGATGAAATACATATTTGGGTTAGCTTTAAGGTCCAGCTATCTAGTTGATCCTTCATATATATTCCTAATTATTAATACCTATGGAAAAAATGTCCTCTTGATATTAAAATACTATGTGGGGACACTCCTAATATACTGTTTATGAAAGTCAGTCACTGCTAATATACAGTAAGCATTCAACATTACGGGCTTCAGATGACAATTGAAAACTCATTTGTCCACTTTTTTTTTGTTTGAAAAGCTTAGATTTGGTGCTGTTGATTCTTTACTGCTCCTACTCCTGCTCTCCTACAAAATTGTCTAATTATAATTTTATACAGGTTATTTTTTTCTTTCTTGGATTCCACTTTGGGTTTATTTTCAGTGGTGGAAAATTGGTAATACATTTTATAAATATTTTTTCTGGCTTTTAAATTGTTAAATATTTAAGGCATAGGTGTGAAAAGTGACTCCAAAATACTTTTGGAGAACACAGACTGCACAATTTTTATGTTGGACTGTTGGCTAGTTAATTTTTTAACCAACTCCATTGGTAACTCACTAATATTAGTGAGTTACCTGGAGAATGTATACTTCACCATATATAATTCCACCATTTAAATAATATGCAGGAAAAGGTTTTTTTCTGTAACTAACAAAATATGAACACTGTCGTGAAAACTGATCAATAAAACCCCTCTCCTTTTGGAAAAAAGATATTAACACAAAAACTTTCATTTTTTTCTTTGAACTTTCAATGATGTTGATTTGTTTGTAGAAAAAGAGGCAAAATTCCCATGCATAATCAATACTTGATTGGACTCGGAACTGTAAGCCACATCCAGAAAGCACTGCGATGGAGAGAAGCGGTTGAGGTTGAGCTTTTGAGGTTGAAGTGGTTGAGCTTTGTGTTCATTGCAGCTAGGAATTGGCCAGCTGGACCTCCATGCCATGCAGGATTGGAAAGGACACCTCCCCAGCCAGTCGCCAGCCTCCCCCTTCTCACTGGGTGTATAAATGCTTCTGGCAAGGAGAAAGAGGGGCGCTCAAGGTGGGAGGAAACTCGGTGAGTGTCAGAGGGGTGGCAAGCACTTTGCAGCTCCTGAGGGGGGTCGAGCCTCCCCACTCACAGCCTCTTCACCTGAGTATATTGCTGTCAGCTGCTTCCTGTGGCTCAGGAAGTCCATGCTCTCTTCACTGCTGTTTGGCCACCTTGATGCATGAAGGCAGGAGGTGGCAGCGGTAGCCACAACACAGATTGCATTTGCTGCCTGTATGCTCTGGGCAGCAAATAGCCGAGAGAGTAAGTCAGTGATCTGCTAGCTCCCTCTTTATCTGCCTGCTACACCCAGCTCTGGAGCCTTCAATCGTGCTGTCCCCTCGCCTTTCCCCCAGCCTCTCCTGACCAATATTGCTTTGCAAGTAAACTGCAGCTAGGAATGGATGCGGTTTACAGCTCTGAGCTCAAAGCAGCATGAGGCGCAGGCTGCTTTGGGCTCTTAGCAGTCCACAGAGGACACGCTTGAATCAGTGCCGGGAAGGCATGGGCGAAGACTATCTTTCTGACTCACAGAAACAGAGATGGGTGGAAGACCTGAGAGCACACAGTGCTGCAGCACAGTGCTCTCCTGAGGGCCACTTTCCAGGCCTCCCCTTCGCCTTGGGCCCCATATTCAGCCCATAACCAGAGGACGCACAATATCCAGTCTAGTCTGGCCAGCGATCTTCAGCATGCTCACCTCGTAGGCTGGGCTAGCTTCAGGACATACCCGGGAAGAGCTCTGATGCTGCAACCTCCCAGACTTTCCCCTCATAGGCCAGGCCAGCTCCAGGAAGCAGCAGGAAAAGCTCCAATGTCACAACAACTTGGGAAGGTCTCTGATGCTGCCATCTCCCATGTGCTCCCCTTGCAGGCCAGGCCGGCTTCAGGAAACACCTGGGAAGGGTTCTGATGCCATGGTCTCCAACACGCTCCCTTCCCTCCCTCCCCTCGCACATCAGTTCACATGCCGCCAGTATCACCCCTCTGCCAGCTCTCCCTCCCCCGCTCACCTGCCGGCCCATGCCCTTCAGCCTTACCTTTGCAAGCAGTGATGAGCAGAAGTATGCAGAAATGCAGGTAGCTAGATTCTGCCAGGTAGCTAGATTCCAGGTATATATAAGTCCAATAGGTGGAGGAGGGGCAATGAAGATAGTGGGAAAAGCCAGCCATGTAAGAGTGCCTGGGAGGTGAGGGAGCTTAATCTCAACACTGCACAGGCTGGATATATTGTGTCAGTGGGCTGTATCTGGCCCATGGGAGACCTCCAAACTCCCTTCCAACTCTTATCCTATCCTATCCTATCCCATCTTAAAAACATCAGTTATGGTCATATGCCTGCAGGACACTGCAAACAGCCATAAATGTGGACTGGTTACCAAGCACCAAAAATGCAGTCATGTGATTGTGTGGGATGAGAACATCAGAAATTTGTATCTGGGTTGTAAATCCCTTTTTTGGGTCCATCAAAACTTCAAGTAACCAGTCTGACCAGTTTGAGGACTACCTATAGATATCTCAATTGTATTCTGCTGCTAATCATGTTGAGACTCCCATGGTCCCCTGAAGCCTGATATAGGGAATTTCTTCATGTCATTAGATGCCTTAGAACTATCTTAAAGTGAGTTCAGGCTTTTATAGCTAGGGCCGTGTTGGCGAACCTTTTAGAGACTGAGTGCCCAAACTGCAACCCAAAACGCATTTATTTATCACAAAGTGCCAACACGGCAATTTAACATGAATAATGAGGTTTTACTACCTAAAATAATGGTAAACAAGACAGAGTTCAGCTAATTGTTCTAAGAAAAACATGATAAATGCACTTTTATGTGTCTTCATATTTTTTCTCCTTTGAAATATTACGTTTAGCAACAATATAAAAGAAAAACTTTTATAATATCATTTCTTGATTTTTCTCTTCATTTTCCTATCCCAATTTTCTCTGTATATTTTTACTTCTTTTGTTGTTAAAATAAAATAGTTTTAATTTCTATTATTGAAAGAGATATTGCCTTCTTCATAGCTAAATATCCATCAATTATTTATCTGGAAGAAAATTGTATCACCATACAATTTTCCAGGACAGAAGAAGGGACAGTCTGAGCCTAGATACCTTTGGTTACAAGCCAAAAAATCCAATTACTTTTAGATAGGAAATTCAAAACAAGAAAGAGGGGAGAGTAAAGCTATTGGTACATCATCTGTATCTTGCAGGAAAAGACAAGGTTAGGGATGCTTTGAATCCACTGTATGGGGACCAGATAACATTTTTTTTCCTGCTTCTTTGTCTGATGAATGGTCCCAATAAAGAAATATGCTTACCCCCCCCCCCCCACACACACACACATTTCTCCCAAGGACTCTGCAAAAGCTATGCTTGTCTAGGGCTGAAAAGTACATTATGGGTAATTACCAATTTATACTCTTTGCTTCTCCGCCCTATGCTGCACCAATGCCACAACCAGCTTCTTGTTCAGCAGGGGTGGCCTTGGCTATAGTGGGTGGCTTTGTTGTTTTTTTGGCCACCTCAATCCGTGAGGAAAAGAAAGGTGGAGGAAAGGACATGCATGCTGGGCATGCTTGCTGACAGGATGAGGTGTGGCTGTTTTGTTCACCACTGACAGAGCCATGAACCGACTGACCAACCCGATAGAAGCTGAGCCCAATGTAGGGGAGACTGCAGGATTAGAACAAAATGGATCCTGGGTGCTGTGCTGCAATGTAGAAATGGGAAATGGAGCGGCCAGCACGAGGGAAGGAGGAGGAGCAGGTCTGTTGCTGCTCTGTTTCACATTTTGCCATTGCCATGGAGCTTATCCCACCCACCACTGCCCAGATCCCTCGCTTCACCCAAGCAAGAGGAGGAGCAGGGAGAAGAGAGGGCAGCTCCATTGCCCGTTTAGCCATTTCTGTGCCACAGAGCTTTGGGTAGGTGGAGCCTTCCATTATCCTCACCCAGGGAGGTACATGTGCCACGTCCCATGCTGCCCTTGACAATGCACCACCGCAAGGCCCCATGGGAAACACTGTCTCCTCATTTGCAGACACCCCTACCAGGAGAAGCCGGATGTGGTGTGCATGCATGAGTCCATGTGTGCGTATATGCCTCATGGCATCAGGGCCACAGGGCCTTGTGGGAAGGATAGTTCATTGGGCAAGATGGCGGTCCTGCCGGCCCAAGAGCCAATGCTGAGGCCGCTGCCTCCCCCGCCACTTCTTCAGGAGTCAGACAAAAACAGCTGCAGACACAGCACAGGTGAGGGAAGGGCCAGGGCTTGGGAAGGAGTGGGGGGGCTTCAAGCCCCCTCCCATCAATCTGGGACTACAAAGCCCATCTGCCAAGCAATGCGACCATTATGATGATGACGTAGAAGCACAGGGGAAGGGCATCAGCACACAGTGCTACATGTGTACGTGATGCAGCAGAAGAAGTGGCCAGGTGGGAGGAGCCGCTAAAGGGAGTGAGCAAGGGAAAAACTCAGAAGAGCTGCACTTTTACATTTGTGTGGTGTGCACCTGGCACAGGTGTGACATCCACACATTCTATATATATAATTGTTGCTGTACTTCAAAGGAACATTGTGTGAAAATTTGGAAGCAATCGGTGCAGTACTTTCTGAGATTAGCGGTTTTGAACAAACTATTGTTATGTTTTTATTTATATCGATCAGTAATACCTAGTGTAACAGTGTATAGCCTATTGATAGCAAATTAAGGATTGTGATCAAAAGAGAAAATAGAATATTGACAGATAGAAAGAAGATAAGTTGAAATAAAAATAACAGTTAAGATATCGGATGCCACATTGGGACAACATATATTAAAAGAACAAGATAAAATTTTAAAGGAGATGACTAGTATGACAACAACATCATTGAAAGCCGGAAAAAGACAACTGTAAATCCAGCAATAACAGTATCGACTGCCTCTCCAGCATCCCAAAGGTCAACAAAAGGAATGGCTACAATGGAGAAACAAAATACAGTTTTGAATATTCAAAATGTGCAGGCAACACTGCTAGCCATCCAAGAAACTATGATCAAGCTTCAAGAGGCAATGACTAAAAATCACAGTGAATTGAAAACGGAGATGAATGAAATGAAAACAGAGATGAGTGAAATGAAAAATGAAGTTAAAAATGACACTCAGAAATTAGGCGATTAATTGGGAATGATAGAACAAACACTGGAAAAAAATGAGCAGTCAATAAAAGTGGTAGAAAAAAGAACAGAACAAATGGAGAAGAAACTAGAGCTAATTGAACAGCAGATGAAAACATTGAACAAAAACTTAGAAGACTCCTTCATCCATCTGGAAATGGATCATGCAGCATTTTATCTCCGATTGCAGAACATAACAGAGACAAAAGAGGAAGACCTACAAATGATAATGGCAGGAATAATAGCAGAGATGTTACAAAGAGACAAGCATGAGATCCTAAATTAATTGGATGATGTATACAGCGTAAGCACTAATTATGCCAGAAGACACCGATTGCCCAGAGACGAACACATCAGATCTGTGAGGAAAAAAGTGAGAGATATAATTTATAGACTAACAAGAGATGAACCAATGGTGTACAATGGAAAGGAGATACAAACCCTGAAACAAATTCCATGAAGAGTGAGGGAGCAACGGAGAGACTATCAATTTTTGGTGACACAACTGGTTAAACGAGATATACTATTTAGGTGGTTGGTACCTGAAGGGATGCTGGTAACTTGGCAGGAGAAAAGAATTAAAGTTGATAATCTGGAGAAGGCATAGGATTTATATGAGCAACTTAGTAGGCTTGGAAGAGGAACAAAGCAGTAAGAAGAAGTTAGAATCTAGAAGCCAGGAAGAACAACAACAGGAAATAAAAGAAGAACAAGAAGACAGAAGTAGGGAAGAGAAGGAGCGACTGAGAGAGAAGGAAGTGAGACCAAAAACAAGAAGCCAAAAAAGAAAATAAAGTCAACAAAAAATAAAGACAGGCAGGGAATTTGGAGGATGGAAGAGGAAATTCAATTATTGTCAATAAATATTCCGGGTTGAGCTTCGGCTGTCGCAGACAGGCTTTTACGAGCTTGTCAATCCAGCGGCCTGTTAGAGGCGTTTTTATAAGATCGTAAATGTCTCGGATACTCATAAATCCTTAGGAATTTATGGGTGAACTCACGCTGTCGGGTTGAGCCTCTTGTGTAACTTTCCAGAAGGTATTACAGCCTCTGGGGAGCTGGCAAGAAGAGCCCCCCCTTTTCAGCGCTTTAGTTCCAGGCTGCTGAATTCCTTCGCTAAGAAATTAGTGAAGCTAGACGACCGTTATCAACTCTTTAAAATATGTTCCAGGCAATCCATCAAGAAAGACTATATTTCAAGCCTTCGTACTTCAAAGGAAACTAAAACGCAAGTAATTAAAGTTTGTGGTATATCTCTTAGAACAAAGGATTCAAGATGGCGTTAACTACCAGATGAATGAAACGAAACTTAGTTGCCTTGTCTAATTGATTTGTGGATTTTGGTCTCTGCTTAACCCCTGGCTGATAGCGGACAGCTGTAGGCAGAAAGGGGGAGCAAGCTATAAAGCCAAATGCACTATCTGATTTATTGAGCGTTAAGCTAAACGTATTACTTATTACTGACTTATTTTGATATTTTGAAGAGGTTTTTTTTTTTCTCTTCCTGAAAACTTGGAAAGCTTAAAAGCAAGGCAATGGAACAAACTCGTGTAGTAACTCCCCAGGACTTTAAAGATTTGATGAACTTTATAGTTAATGAAAGCAGAGACCTCAAAAGAATGATCCAGGAGAAATATGAACAATTGGAAAAAAAAATGCTTGCAATGGCCAAGAGTCTGTCTGAAGTTATTATTAAAATTGATGGGAAAATCGAAAAGCTGTCTTCAGAGGTGGAAGTCAAAGCAAAGGAAACGGATTTGAAATTGGTGGAAATGGAGGGGAATATGCACAAATTGGACAAAGAGGTTATTATGTTACAATTTTTGTTAATGGAAAACGCCATTAGACTGAGGGGATTATCAGAAAATCCTAGAGAAGACTTAAGAAAAGTTTCTGCCGATGCTTTGGCTATATTAGTAAAAATGGATCCTGGTGAAATTTATGCTAAGATTGATAAAATTTACAGAGCAAACTCACGTATAGCATTACAAAGGCAACTACCGAGAGATGTTGTGATATATTTTACTGAGAGAAACCTCAGAAATGATATTCTGCAGAAGTCTTTTCACTCCTCTCTCCACATAGCTGGAAAACGGATTGGTGTCTTTAAGGAACTTCCATCAACTATCCTGAAGCTCAGAAGGGATTTTGGTTTTTTGGTGGAGGAGCTGAAGAAAAGAGGGATACAGTACAGGTGGGATGCTCCAATGGGTGTTATATTCAGATATGAAGGGGCGCGGTATTGTTTGAATACTATAGACAAGGCAAGAGATTTTTATTATGAAATACTGAAGAAACGTGCAATGCCCCCACGTATATCTATACCAACACTAGTAGATCTGGATGGTTCAGAGCAAGATATTGAGATGGAGCAGAAACAATTTGGAAAAGAGATGGAAGAACATACTCAGTTGGATTCCCCTGGGCTTTTTTTAAGCCCTACTCTGGAGGAAATGTCGAAGACTGCTATAGGGGGATCTGTTGGAATGCCAATACGTAAATCAGAGGAGCAATGTGAAGCCAGGTATAGCACCAGACAAATTCAGAAACCGCAGAAGCAGAGGAGGTCTCAATCTCGGCGAGTTAAGAAAGACAAAAGGATTAAAGGACGAAGCAATTAATCAATCCAGATAAAAATATACAGATCTCTGCAATGCTGGTTCTCTTGGATGTGGAAACTTTTTCAGGGTTGAAAACTGGAACCGGAGCATTTGCAGTGGATCTGGTTGTTACCCTATCACGATTTTGGAACTTTATAATCCTGATGAAAAGTCACTCGGGGGTTACCTATGTAAAGGGTTGTTTTTTTTTTGTTATTTATGGGGGCAGCTGCTTAAACTGGTATTACAAACAGCTATGGATGGAATGGAAGGAGACCTGAAGAGTTGGACTTATGAACATTGACGCGGAAAGGATTAATATTATGTTAGTGTTCTGGGAAAAAACTTGGGTCGAACTTTGAAATTTTCTTGCAATTTACTGTATCCTTCCTGTGATAGGATCTGAAATTTTCCTATACCATTTCTGTTTCCTTTGTGAAGAGAGAAGTAACTTTGCTTTTTTCAAATATTAGAGTAATCTTTACATTTTTTTGTGTTGTTAAGTGGGCAATTAAGCAAATGGAGAGGGGAAAAATAGTAAACCTTTTGAATCAGGAAGGATGTAAACTTAAGCTAGGATATATGGTTTAAGTTTTATAAGTGTTAGGTTATATGACATGGTATTTAGATCTTAAGAATTATTTTCTATGTATTTTAATGTTCAACTAAAAGGGGGTGTTTATGTTGAGTTTGTTATAAGGTTTCTAATGGATTGATTATATACAGAATAAATATCAGATTAGGAAGTACTATGTAGCTTTTAGGTAAGAATGCTTTGATTGATAGGTGAATAGAGTAAATAATATTTGGGATGCTTGGAATTATTAGAGTGGTGTATAGCGGAAGTCAGGGGGGTGGGTTTGAATGGGAGGTGGGGGAGGGTTAGGGTGGAGGGCGGGGTAATATATATGTATGATTAATCTAGAGAGGGGAATAATGGGATACGCCTTTTTTTTTTAAAGAGAAATTTATATTATGTTTTTTATATCTTTAATTAACTTAGAAGATGGTGTTATTGGGATATTAATATACTAAGAGAAACTTATATTGTGTCTGCTGGGAGGCGAGGGGGTATAATATCTGAATGAGAAACTTATTTTAAGACGGGGTGAGGGGGGGTATAGTATTTGTATGTGATTTATATTACATGTCGGGGGGGGTAAAAAGGGGGAAAATCTGTGTGAATAAAACTTTTTCAATAAAAAAAAAAGCATGAGATCCTAAATTAATTGGATGATGTATACAGCGTAAGCACTAATTATGCCAGAAGACACCGATTGCCCAGAGACGAACACATCAGATCTGTGAGGAAAAAAGTGAGAGATATAATTTATAGACTAACAAGAGATGAACCAATGGTGTACAATGGAAAGGAGATACAAACCCTGAAACAAATTCCATGAAGAGTGAGGGAGCAACGGAGAGACTATCAATTTTTGGTGACACAACTGGTTAAACGAGATATACTATTTAGGTGGTTGGTACCTGAAGGGATGCTGGTAACTTGGCAGGAGAAAAGAATTAAAGTTGATAATCTGGAGAAGGCATAGGATTTATATGAGCAACTTAGTAGGCTTGGAAGAGGAACAAAGCAGTAAGAAGAAGTTAGAATCTAGAAGCCAGGAAGAACAACAACAGGAAATAAAAGAAGAACAAGAAGACAGAAGTAGGGAAGAGAAGGAGCGACTGAGAGAGAAGGAAGTGAGACCAAAAACAAGAAGCCAAAAAAGAAAATAAAGTCAACAAAAAATAAAGACAGGCAGGGAATTTGGAGGATGGAAGAGGAAATTCAATTATTGTCAATAAATATTAATGGTTTAAACTCGCCAACAAAAAGAAAGTGTATCTGGGCAAAATTAACAAAACAAAAGGCAGATATAACATGCTTACAGGAAACACACATTAAAAAACAAGATATAAAATTCCTGGAATGTCTTAAATTAAGAAAATTATATGCAGCATCAGCAGAAGAAAAGAGAAAAGGGATAGTGAATATATGTTAAAGATGGGATAAAGACCAATTTAATTCATGCAGACCCAAAGGGGAGAATATTAATGATAGAGATATGGATAAGCCAAAAATCAGTATTATTGGTAGCAATATATGCCCCAAACGAAAATCAGGACTTTTATAAAAAAAATTACACAAAAAAATAGGGAAATTGGATTGAGGAATATTTGTACAATAGGAGATTATAATGCCATAGTGGACAATAAAAAAGATTATGTAAGTAACAAAAAAACTAAAAAGAAAAAGAAAATATTACCAACAATTTGCTTTTAGAAGATGGAGGAGCTAAATTTAATTGATATTTGGAGAAAACAGGAACCAGAAAAAAAAACAATTTAACTTTTACTACAATCCACATCAATCCTGGTCACAATTTGATATGGCATGGATGAATGGGGAAATTGGGGCAGAAATACATACAATTGAAATATTTCCAAATACATGGGCAGATCACAACCCCATTAAAATAATTTGGAAAGGTAAAAAAAAAAAAACTAGATGAAGATGGATGTCAAATTTGCAAATACTAAAAGAAAAATAATTTATTCAAAAATGTAGAAATGAATTGGAGTTATTCTTTAAGGAAAGATCAGGTACTGATTTACTCCTGGGAAGAATATTTTAGGGAGCTATGGTATATACAGACCCTGACTATGTAACCAAGGAGAGCCAAATTAGTTTGGACCAAACTCGTTACTGGCCCTCTGTTATACCAGAAGAGATATCCCAGTTGATCGGAGCTCTAAAGGCTAATAAGGCTCTCATCAAATATTTCAACATCAATCTATTTCTTCTTTAAGATTATCTTTAGAACCTGACCACCTATTAACATCCCTTATTTAATCCCAACATACCTATATAAATTCAATAATAATATGAAACAATCTTGATTAAGTAGTTATTAACTAATTAATAATTCTTCAACAACATTCTATAACCATCTAACTAATTGGTTAATTATTAATCATCTAAATATAACAATTTCCATTATCAACCAGTATCTTCGTATAATTTTGTTCTTGTGATTCTTCAATGATATCTAATACCACTTTAAATTTATTTGTATCCAATCTTATATTCATAATTTTTCATCTGTAAGTAAGTAAATATATGTCATTAACTAAAACATTTATTATAGGTTAATCTTATTGCGTCTATAATTGTTATTAACTCTTAATTAATAATCCTTCAATGATATTTTAAACACAATCTAACTAGTTATTAATCATCAAAGGATAGTAATGTTCCTTTTCAACCAGTGTCTTTCCAATAATAGATTAAACTTGTCTCTTCTGTTATTTGAGGTCTCCATCTCTTTTTGCTTCCTTTTCCAGGTCTTTCATTGGCTTCTTTTTACACTTTATTATTCCATAAAATTGTCAAATCATAACGCTGACCAGCTCCTGTCCTTACATATTGTTTGTTTTTAAATGGGAGGAGCATACCTGGTGAGATTTCTCCTTTTCTTCTTTTCCTTTTTCTTCTCCTTGGCAGTCAAGCTGGGGTCCAAATCCCTCAGATTCTTTTTGGGTTTCTCCCTTCTCTATAGATTCTCCAACATTTAATCGATTAGCATTGTCATCATTTTCTTCATTTAAAATAAGTTCATTATCTTGATCTTTTCCCTCTTTTTAAAAAATTTCTTTAATTTCTGGAGTCTTCAATTGGTCTTTGCTTGATAGAGTAAATAAAATTTTGTCCAATGTGTCATCTATTCTTTTATTACTTTTATTACTTTGTTCTAATACATTCAAAATTTCAGCCAAAAGTTTTTTATTTTCTATGGTATCCTCTTCTATGTATGTGGTCATATTGGCAAATCCAAAAGATAGTGAAAGTTAATGAAAGTTAGGTTTAAGTGCCTCCCTGTTCATTGGTTTATTCTTTCTTCAGTGCATCAGAAAACATAGCTGCTCATAAGTATCCACCAACGAACTCCAGGGTCAATACAATGAAACAGAGTAGCCTAACAATGTTTCAATTTTCAATTTTTCTTTGTTATCAAGAGGAGGAATAAGACTTCAAAAATAATTATTAAAATTGTAAAAGTAATCCCAGATTCAAAATCTTAAGTAGAGTAAATTAAAACGAAGAGAAGATAAAAAGACCAGAAGTAATCAAATCATTTTCAGTACAAACAGAAATGGCTTTGTTCTTGTGCTTCAATTCGCCATTTCAAAAAATTCTGTAAAAAGCAGAAATCTCTCCATTCAATTAAATCCACCACTTATTTCAAAATTCAAGGTTTTAATAAAAAGAAAAAAAAGTTTCTTTAGCAAAATGTTTCAAGAAAAAGATAGAATACCTTCCCGGTGTTACGCTTTCACTTCAAACAGTTCATTTTGTTCTGAAGCTTTCCCAATGCCTTATCTGCCCGTGGGGGGTTGCCTATTTGTCGCCCTTCAGAAGCTTTCCCCTCATGTCAAACAGGGGTTTTGCGACACCCCTGTGACCAGCGAGGATTGCTTCCTAATCACCGTCCCAACAGGACCGTTTAGGTTCCTATGGAACCGAGGGGGCAACAAAAATTCAACTGGGGTCTCTGCAGCATAGAGACCTCCGGTTGTGTTGGCACAGTGTAGCTCCGCTTTACATCAGAGTTTAATGGGTGGGATATTGGTATTTAGGTACATGATAAATTTTTAAACTTAAAATTTATAAAATGAGATTACTTATGAACAATAACCACTCCAGGGATGCATAGAATTTATGAATACCTGGTTAGCATGTCTTTTAAAGGACACAATTTAGAGTGGACTTTTCCTTTCCTTTTTTCCCTTTGTTTGCTTTATAAATAGAATGCCATTACATAGTCATACTTATATATAAAAGGATGCTAAAATAATTAGTAAGATCAGGGTTGAGATACAAGAATTGTAACAATTGATATGGAAAATAAGTGATAATTACTGAAGAAACTTATAGAAACTTGTGATTAATTGATACATTCTTAAAAATTTGTAACCTGTAATGGAAGATGGCTTTTTGATGTTTCTCTTTTTTTGGTGAAGTTTGTATTATCTGTGTTTATGTAAAATAATTAAAAAATTATTATTAAAAAAAAAAGCTAATAAGGAGCCTGGTGCTGATAATGTTCTGCCAGAAATAATAAAAAAGAACGCCAGTTGGTGGGATCCACTTTCAGCATCTCTGTTTACATTTATAGATAAAACAGGCCATATGCCTAGAGATTGGAGAGTGGCAATTATCATACCAATTTATATAAAAGGTAATAGAACTGACCCAGGCACTTATAGATCCATTAGTCTTCTGAGCGTTATTAGTAAACTGTATGCCAAACACCTAAACTATAAACTTCAGGATTGGCTAATTTCAGGGGGATAATCAAAACTAACAAGCCAGTTTTAGAGAAGGAAGATCAATGGTGGATCATATTTATTTATTTATTTATTTATTTTTCATATTTATAACCCGCTCCCATCTCACAACAAGGGACTCGGGGCGGCGAACATAGAATTAAATCAATAAATACAAAATACAAATACATAGATATTAGATGCCTGTGTTGTAACCGTTTTTAAAACCCTCGTTTATAATTGGCGGTGCTGGGGTTACGCAAGGCCGGCTAGTTGAAAGAAGTGAGTCTTAAGACATTTGCGGAAGAGGCGGAGGTCAGGAATGGTGCGGATTTCAGGGGGCAGGTCGTTCCAAAGGGCCAGCCCTGCCACAGAGAAGGCCCTCCCCCTGGGCACCGCCAGTCGACATTGCCCGACCGACGGCACCCTGAGGAGGCCCTCTCTGTGGGAGCGTGTCGGTCCCAGGGATGTATGGGGCAGGAGACGGTCTTGCAGATAGCTAGGTCCCGAGCCTTGGTACTCCACAATTTAGTACAAAAATACACATATAAGAAAAAATCCTCTCTTTTTGTGGCCTTCCTTGATTTTAAGCAGACCTTTGATTCAATATCCAGGAACAGAATCTGGGAAAAATTAAAATGCACTACTATTGATAAATGTCTCCTCTTCATCATGCAAAAATTGTATGCCAATTCCACCTTGAAAGTGAGATGCAATCCCCAAGGGAGTTTAACCGGCCCAGTAAGGGTACAAAAAGAGGTATGGCAGGATTGAAATCCCGGATGATCTCACCCAACGGCTTCATATAAATGTTGAACAGGAGAGGCGAGAGGACCGACCCCTGTGGTACCCCACAAGTGAGGCACCTCGATGTCGACCTCTGCCCTCCTGCCAACACAAATTGCGACCGGTCGGAGAGGTAGGAGGAGAACCACTGTAAAACAGTGCCCCCCACCCCCAGCCCCTCCAGCTGGTGCAACATGATACCATGGTCGATGGTATCGAAAGCTGCTGAGAGGTCTAACAGGACCAGGATAGAGGAACAACCCCTATCCCGAGCCCTCCAGAGATCATCCACCAACGCGACCAATGCCATCTCTGTGCTGTGCCCAGGCCGGAAGCCAGACTGGCGTGGGTCCAGATAGACAGTTTCCTCCAGGTACTGAGGGAGTTGTCGCGCCACCACACTCTCAACAACCTTCACAAGGAATCGGAGGTTATACATTAAGAAAAATACAAAACAACAGAAACAACAGACATCTATACAAAATCTATGGGACACCATGAAAGCTTATTCCCACAGAATTATTATAGCATATTCAGCAAAAAGAAACAAAGAGAAATGGGCACAACAGAAGATACTAGAGGAGGAAATTAAAAATTTAGAAATAGAACTACAAAATAAACCAAAGAATGACAAAATAAGAAAGGATTGGATGTTAGTAAAACACAAATTAAATATATTAGACCAGGAAGAAATGGTAAAGGACCTAAAACTAACAAAACAAAACTCCTTCGAGCAAGCAAATAAACTGGGGAGGTGATTGTTATATAGATTGAGAAAAGAGAGAGAAAAAAAGATTAATATAATCAACTTCAAGATGAAACTGATGAATTACCATATACAATGGAAGGGAAGAAAAAGATTGCCTACAACTACTTTGAAAATCTGTATAAAAGTGATCAAGTAGATGGTAAACAAATAAAAGAATATTTGAATGGAGAAGAACACCCTTCAATAATAGAGGACATGAAATAAATGTTATCAAAAGAAATAACAAGACTAGAATTGAAACAGGCGATCCAAAAACAGAAAAATAATAAAATGCCAGGCCCAGATGGATTTTCAGCATGGTATAAAATATTAGATGAATTGAATGAACTGATAGAACCCTTGATGTTGGAGATGTATAATGAGGTACTGATGGAAGCAAAAAGACCGGATTCATAATAATAATAATTTTAATAATAATAATTTTAATTTATAACCCGCTCTCTCTCCCCAAAGGGACTCGAGGCGGTGCACAGGGAATTTAAAAAATACATATAAAAACCACAAACATAATACAATATTAAAATAAATTAAACTAAAACCCTGCGCTAAAATCCCATATCAAAATTTAAAACTAAGCCCCTAAAAACCCTAAAACAGTTTAATTACCCCAGGCCGGCCAAGCAGAAAAAGTGTGTTTTTAATTTTTGACGGAAGGAGCGGAGGTCCGTAGTTGTTCTACTTTCGGGGGGAAGGTCGTTCCAGAGGGTCGGGCACGCCACAGAGAAGGCCCTTCCCCTGGGCATCGCCCGCTGGCATAGCCTGGTGGACGGCACCTGGAGAAGTCCCTCTCTGAGGGAGCGAATCGGCCGCAGAGATGTATGGGGCAGGATGCGATCCCGCAGATAGCTAGGTCCCATGCCATGGAGCGCTTTGAAGATGATAACCAACACCTTGAAGCGCACCCGAAAGACGACAGGCAGCCAATGCAGCTCGTGCAGGAGCGGTGTTACATGGGAAAACCTAGAGGTTCCCATAACTGCCCGCGCGGCTGCATTCTGGACAAGCTGAAGTCTTCGGGTGCACCTCAAGGGGAGCCCCATGTAGAGAGCATTGCAGTACTCCAGTCGGGATGTCACGAGAGCGTGAGTGACTGTGCAAAGGGCATCCCGGTCCAATAGGGGATGCAACTGGTGGACCAGGCGAACCTGGTAAAACGCCCTCCTGGCTACGGCCGTCACTTGATTTTCCATGGACAGCCGTGCATCAAGGAGAACACCCAAGTTGCGTGCCCCATCCACAGAGGTTAGATGTTCACCCCCTATGGCCAGTGATGGAGTCAACTGGTTGTACCAGGATGCTGGGAACCACAGCCACTCAGTCTTGGACGGGTTGAGTCTTAGTCTGTTCCTTCCCATCCAGCCCCGCACAGCTTCCAGGCACTGGCACATCACCTTTATGGCATCGTTGGGGTGGTTTGGGTTAGATATATACAGCTGCATATCATCAGCGTAGAGGTGGTACTCTACCCCAAAACCACGGATGATCTCGCCCAGCGGCTTCATATATGTGTTGAACAGGAGAGGCGAGAGGACCGACCCCTGAGGCACCCCACAAATGAGGGGTCTCGAGGTCGACCTCTGCGCTCCTGCCAACACAAATTGCGATCGACCGGAGAGGTAGGAGGAGAACCACCATAACACGGTGCCCCCCAACCCCTCCAGCCGAAGCAATAGGATACCATGGTTGATGGTATCAAAAGCCGCTGAGAAGTCTAATAGGACCAGGAAGGAGGAACAACCCCCATCTCTGGCCCTCCAGAGATCATCCACCAACACGACCAATGCCGTCTTGGTGCTGTGCCCGGGCCGGAAGCCGGACTGGCGCGGGTCCAGATAATCAATTTCCTCCAGATGACGGGGGAACTGTTTTGCCAACTGTTGTTTTCACTTTCGCCAGAAAGTGAAGGTTGGAGACCGGACGGTAATTTACCAACAATGCTGGGTCCAGAGAGGGCTTCTTGAGGAGGGGTCTCACCACCGCCTCTTTCACGACGGTAGGCAAGAACCCCTCACTCAAAGAAGCATTGACCACCTCCTGGAGCCAGCCTCATGTAACCTCCCAGGATGCCAGTACAAGCCAGGAGGGACACGAGTCCAATAAACATGTGGTAGCTCGCAGTCGCCCACGTAACCTGTCCATATCTTCAGAAGTAACAGAGTCAAACTCTTCCCACAAAACTGTCTCAAGATCTGCCTCGGGGCATCCCACTGGGCCACTTTCGATGGAGGCCAACTCGCTCCGAATCTGAGCGATTTTATCCTGCAGATATTCCCCAAATTCCTCAGCTCTACCCTGCAAGGGGGCTTCCCGCGCCCTCTGTTCAAGGAGGGAGCCGGTCACCCTGAACAGGTTATCTGCGGATGCGATGAGAGTGGCACAAAGATGACGTTTAGCCACTCTCAACGCCACAAGGTAAGTCCGTAAATGAGCTCTCACCTGTGTTCAATCAGATTCAGACTGTGTGGATCGCCATCTCCTCTCTAGGCGTCTTTTGTGGCTCTTCATCACCCTCAGCTCCTCGGTAAACCATGGAGCCTGGGTGGCTTGTCACCGCAGGAGAGGCTGCAGGAGAGGCCACAAGGGCGAAACCCGGTCCAAGGCCCCCGTGGCCTTGGTATTCCATGCGGCCACCAGGTCCTTCATCAGGGCACGGGTCAAGGACACAGGTAATGGCCCAAGTACCGTCTTCAACCTATCCGGGTCCATCAGGTGCTTGGGGCGTAACCATATAGGTGAATCCGGTTCCGCCTCCCTGCGGAGGGGTTCTCTCATGGAGAGAAGCACACATTACATTAATATTTAAAGAAGGTGCAGATAAAAAACAGATTCAAAACTATAGGCCAATCTTGTTGTTAAATGCCAACTATAAAATATTTACAACAATAATAGCAGAGAGACTGAAAAAATTATTAAATTACTATATACCTCCAGACCAAAATGGATTTCTCCCAACAAGGCAAATTGTTCTTTCCCCCCGGCCTGTGATTAGACCAGAACACAGGGTTGGCTGTTTGCCAATGTTTAATTAACAAGATAATGAATTCTTTGGCTGAGAGCCCAGACAACTTACGTTAGCTCTGCAGTGACCTTTCACACAGACATTCCCAAAGGAATAGACAGGGCTAGAATGCACAGAGTCCAAACGAACACGACTAGTATACCCAGACAGACTTCCTTGACTACTAATTCTGAATGGTTGTTTTCTGAAAATGTCCCCTCCCAACACCTCACTTATAAGCTCTCTTGGGAGGGGCCAATCAACAACCACCTGGTTCTTAATCATCTCCTGTGAGCCTGCCTACGACATAATTGCTGCCTCCGCCTCTCAGCTCTGCTCATTCTTGCATCATGGAAAAACTGCCTTTGATCCTCCCCACTGCTCCATGACCCAGGTGCCTCTTGGTGGTCAACCAGCCTCTCTGATTCCTGCTCTGACTCTGAACATTCTCCAAGATTTCCCTCATCTTCCAGAGCAGACTCATATGTTTCTTCACTCTCTGAGTCCATCATCAGCTCAGATGGATCCAGCTGGGCCACAACACAAATTAGGAATAATACCAGAACAATAGTAAATATCTTAGAGTACTATGAGGCGCATCCAGAGAAACAAGTTACATTTGTTTTTCTGGATACCCAGAAGGCATTAGATTGGGAATTCATGATACAACAAATTAAGAATATGAAATTAGGGGAGCAATTTGAAAGACTAATAGAAATGATACACTGTACCCTAAGGGAAAATATGTTATTAAATGGGATAAGTACAGAGACCTTCAAAATAATGAAAGGCGTAAGGTAGGGCTGTCCACTATCAGCTCTGCTCTTTATCTTGATGCTTGAAAGTCTGCTAATAAGAATTAGATGAAATTTGGAGATAACAGGAACTAAAATTAAAAGAGAGGAGTATAAAATTCAGGCTTTTGCAGATGATTTGGTGTTCATTATAGAAGATCCGCTAGAGACAGGAAGTAGTTTAATTCAAGAATTAGAAAAACATGGAGATGTAGCAGGGTTAAAGATCAATAGAGAAAAGACTAAAATGATAACTAAAAATTTGAAGGAGGAACAAAATAAAGAATTAGAAAGGGTAATAAGACTGCAAGTGACAACGAAAGTTCAATATCTTGGAATAAGGCTAACTACAAAGTGCTTGATTATAAAAGAAAATAATTATGCAAAATTAGTGCAACAAATTAAAAAAAGATCTAGAATAATGGAGAAAGCTACAACTATCATTATTAGGGAAAATAGCAGAGATAAAAATGAATGTATTACCGAGACTTCTATACTTATTTCAAACAATCAATTTAGAGAATTTTTTTTAATTGAACTGAATAAATTATAATAAAATTTATATGGCAAGGGAAGAAAGCCAGGATAAAATTGAAAGCATTACAGGATGACAGAAGCAGAGATGGTATGAGACTCCCTGACAGAGCTTTATTATAAAGCAGCAGCTTTAATATGGATTAGGGATTGGATTAATTTTAAAAATAAAAGCATTAGCACCAGAGAGTCATGATTTGCAAACGGGATGGCATTTCTTCTTATGGGAAGAGGGAAAAAAAACAAAAATATTTTCTTTTTAAAAAAATATTTTTTATTAAATGTTTTAATCTTTAAAAACAATGAGAAGACATTACAAGTATTTAAAGAAACAAAAGAGCAAAACAAAACACAAAACATATATAACAATATACAATAATTTTACAGCTTTCTATACCGGCTTTCCTGCTTAGCTTTTATAATTCTTCCTTCATTACCTTACTATTACTATATCCCTATCCTATAATGTAGCAAACATAATATTAACACTTATAATATTCATTATTTGTATCACCATATTCTGTATTTTCTTTTTTGGCTTCTGATTTCTAGCCACTTGTACATTTTATTCCATACTTTATAGAACTCCGATTCTTCTCTTTCTTTTAGTTCTATTGTCATTTTATCCATTTCTGCGCATTCAAGTATTTTCCTGGTTGTAGTTTCATCTGAGGGTGTATTGATTTTTCCCCAATTATGTGTGAAAGCAATCCTGGCTGCAGTGAGTATATGTATGATTATAAACTGAGATTGTTTGTCTATTTTTTGGTCCAGTAGTCCTAATAAAAATGCTTCCAGTTTGAGTTCTATTTTTCAATCAGTAATTTCTTTCAGCCATTTCCAAATTTTACACCAGTATCTCCTTATGATGGGGCACGTCCACCACATGTGGTAGAATGTTCCAGGCTTGTGGCTGCATCGCCAACATTTGGAGGATAAATTTGAGTACCTTTTGGCCAATCTCGCTGGAGGCAAATGCCATCTATAAAACATTTTATAGAGATTTTCTTTGTAGGCTGCTGCCGTTGCAAATTTATAATTTTTTCCCATAGTTTATCCCATTTTAACAATTCTATATTAAAATTTCTTCCCCAACTAATAATTGTCTCCTTTACCGTCTCTTCCTCCATTTTATATTTTAAAAGAAAATTATGTAATATAGTGATCATTTTTCCTCCTGTTCCTAGTAATATTTTATCTAATTCCTAATTTGTTCTATCTCATTTGTTTCTCGCATATTCCATATTGTTCCCAAACTTTTTTAAATCTTGTTTTAATTTGTAGATAGGGCCACCATTCCATATTTATTCCTTGTGTCCTCAGGTCTTGTACTGATTTTAGTTCTCCTTTTTCGTCTAAGAGCTCTGCATATCTTACCGTTTTACTAAGATCTGTAGTGTTTGGATATGTAATTGCCTTCATGGTTGATAACCAGATTGGGATTTTCAGGTAGTGGTTTTTTATTTATTTTTTCCCATACCTGAGCAGGGCATCCCTTATCATATGTCTCTGAAAGTAGGAATAGGATTTATTTTTTCCCTCCCAGAGGAAGCCGTGGAGGTCATGGCCTTCTAGCATAAAGATTCTTTTATTTTTTAATTGGATCCAGTCCTTTAGCCATGTTAGGGCTGCCGCGTGATAATAAAGCTCCCAGTTGGGGAGGCCAAAGCCCCCTTTGTTTCTACTATCTTGTAGAAGTTTGTATTTAATACATGGTTTTTTTCCTGACCAGATAAATTTGGATACCATTTTATTTAGTTGCTCAAAAATTATTTTCTCTAATTTAATCGGTAAAAAAGATAATTTGAGTAGTATATTCATTTTGATTGCTGAGATTCTGCCAATTAGTGATATCTGTAATTTAGTCCAGTTATCCAAATCTTTTTGTATCTCTCTTAGCAGTTAGTTGTAATTATCTTCTTTTATTGTAATACATTTTGCCGATAGCCATATTAAATTTTCTTGGCCCTTGAAATTTCCTGTTTCTCCTCCAGTTCTTCATTTTGTCTTTTGGTTAAATTCTTAGTTAATTCTAGCTGTACCTGCCATGCATTGCTGTGGCCACGTTTGGTTAAATGAAAGTTTCCCCTCATAGACCCTCTCAGCGACCACATTCCTTCTCTGCCTTGGTTTCCCCTCCCTATTCATCCCCCCCTCTCTTACCCTACCTACCTACCTACCTACCTACCTACCTACAGTACCTACTGTATTTCTCCCTCCCCCCTCTCTCCCTCTCCCTATCTATTTACCTGCCTACTATATTTTTCCTTCTCTCTCTCTCTCCCTCTACCTACTTACTTACCTACCTTTCTACTGTATTTTTCCTTCTCTCTCTCTCTATCCACCTACCTACCTACCTACCTACCTACCTACCTACCTACCTACATACATACATATATACATACATACCTATTGCATTTCTCCCTCTCTCTCTCTATCCCTCTGCCTACCTACCTACCTACCTATCTACTGTATTTCTCCCTCTATCCTGCTACCTACCTACCTACCTACCTACCTACCTACCTACCTACCTACCTAGAGAGAGAGAGGAGAGAGAGGCCTCTGACTCGGCAGCTGCCTTGTGGGGGGGATTGGTGGAGAGGGGCAGCAGCGGCAGGGGAGGAGGAGAGGCTGCTGACTTGGCAGCAGCCTTGTGGGGGGGAGTTGGCAGAGGGGGGGGGGGGTGATAGCAGCGGCAGTGGAGAGGCCACTGACTTGGCAGTGGCCTTGTGGGGGGAAGTTGGCGGAGGGGGGTGGCGGAGGAGGAGAGAGAGGCTGCTGAGAAGGCGACTGTCACAGATATGACTCAGACTGCTCCACTACTCGTGCAAGTGACATGAGCTTAAAAGCGGACGGGTGGGAGAGGCCGCAAAGGGGAGGGGGGCGAGTGAGCGAGTGAGGGAAACACACAGAAGAGCTGCAGTTTTACATTTGTGTGGCATATACCTGGCACCAGTGTGCCATCCACACAATCTGTACGTATCATTGGTGCTGCATTTGTAAGGAATGTTATGTGAAAATTTGGTGGCAATTGGTGCAGTAGTTTCTGAGATTAGCGGTTTTGAACAAACTCATAGTTACCTTTTTACTTATATAGATTTTAGTTTTCTCTTTATTTATTTTAAGCCGTGCCACTTTGCCAAATTGATTTATATCTTGTAATATTTTTAGTCCAATTTCTAGGAGCTCCTAGAAATGCTATATCGTCTGCAAAGGCCTGCACTTTGTACTACTGTGTTCTAATTTTTAGTCCCTTTATATCCATATTTTGCCTAATTTGTAACATCTATGTCTCTATTGAGAGGATAAATAACAGGTGAGATAGTGGGCATCCCTGTCTTACCCCTTTGGTTATGCTGAAATCTTCTGTTGCTTCCCCGTTTAGTATTATTTTTGCCCTCTGACTTGAATATATTGCTCTGATAATCCCGATAAATTTCTCTCCGAAATTCATTACTGTTAATTGATTTATAAGAAAATCCCAATTCAGGTTATCGAATGGTTTTTGTGCATCAATAAATATCAATGCTGCTTGTTTTCCTGAATGTATCTCGTAGTATTCTAATATGTCTATTATTGTTTGTATATTGTTTTTTATGTGTCTGTTGGGTAAAAAATCCATTTTTTAGGTCCAGTGTGTGTCCTCCAGTGTGTGTTGGGCCACAAATTAATTGGGTCAGGTCCATGGCCGTCATGGAGGCCATGAACTCCCGAGCCACCTCAGACGATCCGCCTACCGATGGCAAGTTTAAATCCCCCATGACTAGAAGTCTGGGGGTCTCAACTGCCATTATTGTCAGAAATATTTTTTTTATTTTTATTTTTATAATAAACTTTATTTACAAACATAAAATACATATAAAATACACTCACACAAAACTTAGACATACACTACATTTACACTATACAATACGAACAGGAACGTTCTTTCTAATAGCAATTGTTAATTAAAGCCGCTCATCTTATATTGTTTCCCCTTCTGTTATATTTCATTTGAATTTCACCATTCTAAACCCTCTTATTTTACTCATAACTACTGTTTTATGTTTTGCTGTATTCCTTCATTAGTTCTTGTTTCTTTCCTCCATCCACCTATAACATTTATCCCATATCTGATAGAATTCTGATTCTTCTTTTTCCTGGATTTCTTTATTTGATTTGTCCATTTCAGCACAGTCCATAACCTTTCTTGTTAGTTCATCTTCATTTGGAATTAGTTTATTTTTCCATTTCTGGGCAAAAGCAATCCTTGCTGCCGTAATTATATGTATTATTAAATAATGGATTTCTTTTTTATGTTTCACACTATTCCTAATAGGAAGACTTCAGGTTTCCATTCTATTTTAACTCTTGTTTTTGCCTCCAGCCAGTTTTTGATCCCTTTCCAAAAAAATTTGGTCTCCTTACCGGTCCACCATAAGTGATAATATGTTCCATATATTGATTCACATTTCCAGCATTTGGGGGAGGTATTTGTTGAAATTTTTGCTAACCTTGTTGGAGCCAGGTGCCATCTGTAAAACATTTTGTACTGATTTTCCTTGTATGCAACTAATAATGTGATTTTACGTTCGTTCCCCAAAATTTTTCCCATTTGTCTAATTCAATATTATAGCCAAAGTTCTGTGCCCATTTTATCATTTGTTCTTTCACAATTCCTTTCCATTTTATATATTTATATATTTATATATATTAAATTTATATATTTTCCCTATCATCTTTCTATCTGGGCTTTGAATAATTTTGTCCAATTCATGTGATTCTGTTTCAATGTCATATAGTTTAGTATCATTATTGTATTTAGTTTTGATTTGGAAGTACGTTAGCCAATCAACTTTCATGTTTTGTTCTGCCAATTCTTCGATTGTTTTCAAATTTCCCTGTCTGTCAATTAGGTCTCTGTATCTTAGCATTTTGTTCATATCTATACAATTTGGATGGATTGTCCTTTCTGTCGGTGATAGCCAATTCAGGATTTTCACATAGTGGGGTTTTTTTTAAGCCAATTTGGTAATAACGCTCTTCTAATTAAATGTTTTTGGAAATATTTGTGTGTTCTGTTTTTATCCTCCCATAGGAATGTGTGCCAGCCTACTTGCAAGTCATGGCCTTCTAAAGTCAAAATTCTTTTATTCTTTAGCTCTATCCAATCCTTCACCCATGTTATTGTTACTGCTAATGCATATAATTCCCAATTTGGTAGTGCTAAACCTCCCCTCTCCTGGCTGTCTTGCATTGACTTTAGCTTAATCCTCAGTTTTCGTCCCTGCCAAAAGAACCTAGTGGTTATTTTGTTTAGTTCTTGAAAGAAAGTTTTCCCTGTGTTGATGGGTGCTGCTTGCAGCAAGAATAGGAATCTTGGTAAGATATTCATTTTAATTGTGGTTATTCGTCCCATTAGTGATAACTGAATATTTTTCCACTTTTTAAAGTCTTTCTTTATTTGTGTCACTAATTTATTATAGTTATCATCTTTAATTGTGGGACATTTTGCTGACACCCAGATCCCCAAGTATTTCATTTTCTTAAATATTTGCATTCTAGTCATGATTTCCAGTTCCTCTTCTTGCTATTTTGTCATGTTCTTGGTTATCATTTTTGGTGTTTTTTTTGGGTTGATCTTTAGTCCTGCCACTTTGCCATATTCTTCTAATTTTTGAAGTAATTTCAAACTGGATTCTGATGGGATGTCTAGAACGAATACTAAGTCATCGGAATAAGCTTGGGATTTAAATACTTCATTTTTAAGTCTTAGAGCTTTTATTCCCTGATCCTTCCGAATTTCTTTTAATAAAATTTCCAAAGTCAATATAAACTCATAATACTATGAGATCCTGAACGTATCTCATAGTATTCTAATATGTCTATTATTGTTTGTATATTGTTTTTTATGTGTCTGTTGGGTAAAAAATCCATTTTGGTCTGGGTGTATGATTCCATTTAATATATTTTTAATTCTTTCTGCCATTATTGTCAGAAATATTTTATAATATTATAATATAAATATAATATAATATAAAAGGAGTTTGCGCATGTGCGAAATGGAGGTCCGGTTTTGAATGCAGGACGGGGGCCAGGGGTTGTTTTGCCCCAGGGGAATGTCGCCAGCCCTCACTGACCGTCTTCGAGGGCTGGCCCAGCAAGATTACATGCCAGCCGTCACACCAGGCTGTTTGGAGAAGGAGGGCGAGCCGAGTGTGTGACGGCGGGGCGAAGAGCGAAGAGAAGGCCCAAATTGGCCTGTTCGGCCTAGCATGTCCCTGGTGCGGCAGGAAGTAGGAGGAGGTAGGCCTGCGAAGCCAGGACGCTGGAGGCAAACGAATGGCCGGGCGGAAGGGAGGATTTTCCATCGGGCTGCACGATCGTGCAGCCTACATCCGACCCCGACCCGAGTATTCCCCTACCTGATCCAGGGCTGGAGCAGCAGGAGCGGCTGAGAACAACAGCTGTGGATGGATAAGCTGGAAAGGAGAGAGGAGGTGAGAGGAAGGAGAGAGGATGTGAGAGGAGAGACTGGAAGAGAGGAAACGTGAGGAGAGAGGATGGGAAGCTGAAAGAAGGAGAAAGGAGAAAGAAGGAAAGAAGGAGAGGAGAGATTGGAAAGAGAAAGGAGAAGGAGAAAGAAGGAATGGAGTGGAAACAGAAACAGAAGGAAGGAGTGAATGAATGGAAAGAAGGAGCGAATGGAAGGAAGAGGAGGCCAAGCAGCGAAGCAGCCGGGTTGTGGAGTGGTGGAACTTTGGCCGAGGAGGACTTGGAGTGAGTGCATGGGACTGGAGGAGGTAAGCCGAGCCTGCACATGGCAAGCATTTATCATCAGGCCGTGCGGTGGACCATCTAGCTGCACGGCACTAAATGCAGACTGGGGCCTGTGTGGCTGAAGAGGGCAGATGGACGGGGCCGTTTAAAGGGGCGGAATTACGATCTTCCCCATCTGCCGGACTATTTTGACTATTTGACTTTACTCCTCCTACCCCTATGGATTTATCATCTCCTATTATATCTATTTGCACTTTACACTGCCACTTTACATCAGCACTTTATCTGGATTCTGTTTTAACTTTAACTTTAATTTTAACTATTACATTCCCCTTGGTCTATGCAACCTTCGTGTTCCCCAGAAATGTATTCAAGGCGTGACCTCCTTTGCCTGCGGGAGTCTCCCCTCTCGCAGGCCTGGGCCCCTAGCCTAACACGGGCCCACCTCAAGGATGGACTTATTGCTCCTGAGAGGTGGGCGAAGCGCAAGCTCAGGGGGTTCCTTTTTAACTTTTTAATTTGGCTTTTAGGGGGTTCCAGGGAGGAGGGAGGTGATAGTCAGGCAGGGGGACGTCAAATTATAAGGCCGGCCAGTGGAAGTAGGGAAACGGAGGAGGAGGAAGGGGGGGGTCATTTCCACTGAGGTATTTTCCATCAGTTCGGTCTTGGGAAGGGGCAGGGGCGGTGGGAGACAGGATGGACATTACCGGTTGGAGGACCGTGGCCGCTGGTTACAGGTGGTAACGCGCTCTGATCCCCCATGCTCCCATCGCAGACTAGGTGGGCAAGAACCACAGACCCGGGGCCCTAGGCTGATGCTATGCAACGCCAGGTCCGTGGTACAAAAAAAACCCCTCATCCATGAACTTGTGTCAGAGGGGGACCCGGACCTGGTGGGTATCACGGAAACCTGGTTGGGCCACGAGGGAGGACTACCCCTCATGGAAATGTGCCCACCAGGCTACCGAGCCTTCCATCAGCCTAGGGCCCTAGGGAGGGGTGGGAGGTGGCGATTATGGTTAGGGAAGGTCTTGAGCCGAAGGAGACCACGATCCCTCAGACGACCGGGTGTGAGTCCCTCCTCATGAAGTGGGGCCTAGGGAGGCAGTTGGGCGTGTTAGTTGTATACCTGGCTCCTCACTATGCAACAACAGCCCTGCCCAAGCTCCTAGAGGTGATAGCCGAGGCGGCGGTTGAGACCCCCAGACTTTTGGTCATGGGGGACTTCAACCTGCCGTCGGTAGGCAAAACCTCTGGTGCAGCTCGGGAGTTCATGGCTTTCATGACAGCCATGGACCTGACCCAGGTAGTTTTAGGCCCTACCCACGAGGGTGGACGCACCCTGGATCTTATCTTCGTCTCAGGACAGTGGAGTCATGATCTGGGAATAGGGGATTTAGCCATCACACCCCTGTCATGGACAGATCACGGTCTCATTCGGCTGGACTTTCCGATCGCCGCACCTCACCGCAGGGAGGCGGAGCCCGACATTCCTATATGGTTCCGCCCCAGGCTCCTGATGGACCCGGTAAAGTTCCAGAGGGAGCTTGGGCCAATTCCTGTGGACTTGCCCCGTGACTTGACTGAGGACCTAGTGGCCGCATGGATAAGGGCCTTGGACCGAGTCGCGCCCTTGCGACCTCTCTTGCGGCGACGAACCACCCAGGCTCCTTGGTTTACCGAGGAGCTTAGGGAGATGAAACACCACAAGATACGCCTAGAGAGCAGATGGAGGTCCTCTCGCTCCGAAGCCGACCGAACACTAGTGAGAACCTATATTAGGGCTTACTTAGTGGCGATAAGGGTGGCCAAGCAGGAATATTGTGCCACCCTTATTGCATCCGCAGATAACCGCCCTGCTGCCCTGTTTGGGGTGACCCGCTCCCTCCTTCATCAGAGGCCGCGGGAAGCCCCTTTACAGGGTCGAGCAGAGGAATTTGCGATTTATCTGCAGGAGAAAATCACTCGGATTCGGAATGAGCTACCCTCCATCGAGAGTGGTCCAGTCGGACTGTTCTTGTGACTCTATCCTGGGAGGAGTTTGATTTTGTTACTACCGAGGATATGGACAGGTTGTCAAAGAGACTTAAGGCTACCACATGTTTATTGGACCCGTGTCCCTCCTGGCTTGTACTGGCATCCTGGGAGACGACACGAGGCTGGCTCCAGGGCATTGTCAACACATCTTTGTATTGATGTGGGTCCTTGCCTGCTGTCTTGAAAGAGGCGGTAGTGACTTCCGCTTCCGCTCTCCAACGGCGACGGATGGGTCCTTGACTCGTCCGCCGCTTTGTCCTTTTTTCTGCCCCCCCACGGGGGCGAGACGCCCCATCTTGGGGGTCTCCTGTAGGGTTGGCTTGCTAGGGACGCCCCCTTCCCACGGCGGTGGGAAAGCGACCCTTGTCTTCAGCCTAGGTGACGAAAGGCTGGCTGCGAGGGGGAGACACCTGTCTCCACCTTCGCCAATGGAGAACGGAAAAGCTGCTTAATTTTGGAGTGAGCCAGACGTCCGGGTCGGAAGGCTCTCCCGAGGCTCGGCTGCAAGGTGAAGAGTGAGTGTGCTTTTATCTGCTATTTTATCTCCGATGGCAGTGCTGGACTAAAAAGCTTGGAGGGGGGTGTTTTTTTCGTTAAACCCCCCCTCGGATTTAAAGCGGCGCTTTGAAATGGTTCCTCATTGCGAGGGACGGATTTTTCTCTATGCAGTTTGCCTGGAACTTAGTGAAAGCGAGTGAAAGTGATCTGCGGCTTGCAACAATGTTTCTAAGTTCGATTGGCTTGTTACAACTTATTTCTTTGTTACTTTTTCCGGCTGGCTCCCAGCTTGGGCGGTGGAAGATGGCTTCTCCCGCTCCTGAATGACTATTTTATTTATGGAAAACTACCAGAATCTTCTTGTAATTTGGACTTCCTCTTGCTATTAATGAAGAATTTTTTTGGATTAATTGATTCCCTGTCTGGAGTGCCTTTTTTTTATTATAACTATTGATTTGGGAAAGTGTTTCTCTACTGGTTCCTGAACTTTTTTACAACCTTGATTTGAAACTTTTACCTCCTGATTTGTCTCAACGGCTCCACCCAAAAAACGCCATTTTAGTGGCATTGACTCTAACAGTTAACCATGGCACAAAAATCAGAATTGGCAGGATTGGAACAAAGATTGTCTTCTCTGGAATCTGTTATACAAACTTTGGTACAGGAAATCAAGGCGCAGAGAGAAGAAAATAACAACTTTAAGAAGGAACTCCTGGAAACTCGTAATCAAGTGAAGGAGAACATACAGAAGACTGAAGATCTGGAAGGGCGGCTAACTGAGGCAAAGGGAGAGCTTAAAAATGTCAACAGTGAGGTGGGGGAATTAACTGGGCATATGTCTAGGATGGACTTCGAAAGGATGTCATATTTTTTAAGATTTCAGAACATTTCTGAAGAATCTGGTGAATGCTTGCCTGAACTCATGAGCACAATTTTAGCAGACTATTTACATAAACCTAAAGATGAGATCAGGGGGGACATTGACCTAGTCTACAGAATAAACTCTGCATATGCCAGGATAAATGAAGTACCCAGAGAGATTCACATTAAATTTGTCAGAAGGTCAACCAGAGAGGGAATTTTGAGGGCACAGAGAGGGGGTCCCCTAATTTACCAACAAAAGGTTGTCGCTATCTTGAAGCAGGTCCCCCAAAAAATCAGAGAAATGAGAAGGAAATTTTCTTTCTTATCTAAAACATTGTTTGACCACGGGATCTGGTTCAAGTGGGCGATGCCCGAAGGGATGCTGGTGTTCTGGGAAGGAGGAAAAGTGAGAATTAAAACAGTTGCTGAGGCGGAAGCCTTTATTAAAAAACATTCCTCTGTCCTGGGTGAAGATCCAGGGGGGCGGAGGGGGCCACGACCAAGCAGGAGAAAAAGAAGATACAATTGCCAAAAGACTTAGATCAAAAAAATGATTTTGCTTGCTTTTCTTTTTTCTTATTAACTTTTCTTTCTATTCTTTTTTATACCAGGATGTTTGTACATGTCTGCCATCTCAGAATTAGAAATGTAATATGTAATACGTATACACTGGTCTTTATCTTGTAGTATTTTTTTTTTGATAAATTTGTTTACTATTGTTTTATTATGTAGCCCGGGATGGGCCAAGGACTCTGACGCAAAGGTTCTCAAAATGTTTCTGTAACCCTTACCCCACCCTTCAGAAAATTGTTAAAACTCAATAAAACTTTTTCAAAATCGAAAGAGGCGGTAGTAAGGCCCCTCCTTAAGAAGCCGTCCCTGGATCCAGCAATGTTAGAGAACTATCATCCGGTCTTTTTAATGAAGGTTGTTGAGAGTGTGGTGGCCCAACAGTTTCCGCGACACCTGGAGGAAATTGATTATCTAGACCCGCGCCAGTCCGGCTTCCGACCCGGTCACAGCACCGAGACGGCATTGGTCGCGTTGGTAGATGATCTCTGGAGGTCGCAGGATAGAGGATATTCCTCTATCCTAGTCTTGTTAGACCTCTCAGCGGCTTTTGATACCATCGACCATGGTATCCTATTGCACCGACTGGGGGGGTTGGGGCTGGGAGGCACTGTTTTACAGTGGTTCTCGTCCTACCTCTCTGGTCGGTCGCAATATGTGTTGACAGGGGGGCAGAGGTCGGCCTCGAGACCCCTCTTATGTGGGGTACCTCAGGGGTCGGTCCTTTTGCTCCTACTATTCAACACATATAAATTGGGAATGTTAAAATTGGTTTTATCATAGGATTAGATTAATTTAATATGTTTTTAAAATTATGTATGTATTGTTTATATGTTTTTTTTATTCCTGTGCGCCGCCCTGGGTCCTCTGTGGAGAAGGGCGGGATATAAATATAAATAAATAAAAAAAGCTAGGCCCCGAGCCATGGAGCGCTTTGAAGATGGTCGTCAAAACCTTGAAGAGCACCCGAAAGGCCACAGGCAGCCAGTGCAGCTTGCGCAGGATTGGTGTTATGTGGGAGTACCTAGATGTTCCCATAATCACCCACGCGGCCGCATTCTGGACTAGCTGTAGCCTTCGAGTGCACCTCAAGGGAAGCCCCATGTAGAGAGCCTGAATTATTTTAGGCAAAAGGATGTTTAAATAATTGTAGTCAAATGAGATTGGTGGTATATTTATGGTAAGATATATAAAGATTTTTGATTTAAAATATATAACCTAATATGAACTATAAGTAATGACTGTGTAAGAATGCACAAATGTTATCTAGAAAAGAAAGAAAGAGGAATAAGAGAAAGAGAGAGGCATTAGAGAAAGAACGTTTCCAAGAAAGATGTAAAGAGGAGCTGAGATGAGCTGAAATGGAGAAGGAAAGAAAGAGGAATAAGAGAAAGAGAAAGAGAGAGGCATTGGAGAAAGAACGTTTCCAAGAAAGATGTAAGGAGGTGCAGAGAGGAGCTGAAATGGAGAAAGAAAAAAAGAAAGAGGAATAAGAGAAAGAGAAAGAAAGAGGCATTGGAGAAAGAACGTTTCCAAGAAAGATGTAAAGAGGAGCTGAGCTGAGCCGAAATGGAATTCTTCCCTACCAAATGGATTTTATATGTCATCTGATTTACGCCTCACTCTACCCTCTCTAATTAATTAAAGCCGTGCTTATGTAATTTCCCTCCCTGGCCAAAAATGTACCCCCTCACAACCTTACCTTACCCTATTATTTATTTGAGGCAAGATCTCATGCGCCTGCGAGAATCTCTCCTCTCGCAGGCATGGCCCTCTAATCTAACAAGGGCCCATCTCGAAGAAGGACTTATAGTTCCGGAGAGATGGACAAAGCGCAAACTTAGGGGGTTTTTGTCCAAATTTTTAACTCATCTTTTAAGGGGTCCCAGGGTGGGGGGAGGGCCTAATCAGTCAGTAGGGGATTTGGGCATAGGGCCGACCAACAAAATTAGGAGTAAGATTAAGGATCGGTCTAACGAGGAGGGAGGGGGAGGGGGTGTTCCTGCGGAGGGATTTCCCATCCATACGGTCCTAGGGAGGGGTAGGGGAGGTGGGAGGCAGGGTGTCCATCTGAGGTTGGGGGATCGTGGCCGCTGGTTACAAGTGGTCGCTTGCCCCAACCCCCTGTGCTCCCCTCGGGGACCAGGCGGTCAAGGTTTACAGAGCCGCGGCCCCAGGCTGATGCTCTGCAACGCCAGGTCCGTGGTAAATAAAGCCCCCCTCATAAATGACCTAGTATCAGAGGGGGACCCGGACCTGGTGGGAATTACGGAAACCTGGTTGGGCCCCGAGGGGGGTTTACCTCTCGTGGAAATGTGCCCACCGGGATACCGAGCATTTCATCAGCCTCGGGCCCTAGGCAGGGGTGGAGGAGTGGCGATTATCATTAAGGAGAGTCTAGAGCCGAGGGGGATCACTGTACCTCAGACTACCGGCTGTAAATCCCTCTTTGTGAAATGGGACCTAAGGAGGCAGTTGGGCTTGTTGATTATATACCTGGCTCCCCGCTATGTAACAACAGCCCTGCCCAAGCTCCTCAAGTTGGTCGCCGGGATGGTAGTGGAGACCCCCAGACTTCTAGTCATGGGGGACTTTAATTTACCATCGGCGGGCGAGGCATCAGAGGCAGCTCGGGAGTTCATGGCTTCCATGACGGCCATGGACCTGACCCAATTAGTTCAGGCCCCCACTCACGATGGAGGACACACGCTGGATCTTATTTTCGTCTCTGGCCAGTGGAGAAGTGATCTTGGAACCGGGGACTTAGTCATCTCACCCTTGTCATGGACTCTCTCTCCTTCGGCTGGACTTTCCAATTGCCTCATCTCACCGCGGGGAGGCAGAGCCAGAGATACCCAGATGGTTCCGCCCCAGGCGCCTGATTGACCCTGAAAAGTTCCAGAAGGAGCTTGGGCCAATACCTGTATCCTTGACTCGTGCCGCGGCTGAGGACCTAGTGGCAGCATGGTATAGTGCGGCCCCAGGGGCCGTAGACCGTGTCGCGCCTTTGCGGCCTCTCACGTGGCGTCATCCCACCTGGGCTCCTTGGTTTTCTGAGGAGCTGAGGGAGATGAAACGCCGCAAGAGATGCCTAGAGAGCAGGTGGAGATCTTCTCGATCTGAATCTGATCGAACACTGGTAAGAGCCCATTTGAGGACTTACTTAGTGGCAATGAGGGTGGCCAATTGCAAGTATTGTGCCACCCTCATCGCATCCGCAGAGAACCGCCCGGCCGCCCTGTTTGGGGTGACCCGCTCCCTCCTTCAACAGAGGCCGCGAGAGTCCTCCTTGCAGGGCCGCGCCGAAGAATTTGGAGAATATCTGCAGGATAAAATCACTCAGATTCGGAGCGAGTTGCCCTCCACAGATAGTGGTCCGATGGAAGTATCCAATGCAGGTCTTGAGACTATTTTATGGGAGGACTTTGACTTTGTTACTGCCAAGGACATGGACAGGTTGGCGAGGAGACTAAAGGCCACCACATATTTATTAGACCCTTGTCCCTCCTGGCTTGTACTGGCATCCTGGGAGGAGACACGAGGCTGGCTCCAGGCCATTGTGAACGCTTCTCTGAGTGAGGGGTCCTTACCTACCATCTTGAAAGAGGCGGTGGTGAGACCCCTCCTCAAAAAGCCTTCCCTGGACTCAGCATTATTGGCTAATTATCGTCCGGTCTCCAACCTTCACTTTCTTGCAAAGGTTGTAGAGAGTGTGGTTGCACAGCAGTTTCCTCGTCACCTGGAGGAAACTGATTATCTAGACCCGCGCCAGTCCGGCTTTCGGCCCGGTCATAGCACCGAGACGGCATTGGTCGCGTTGGTAGATGATCTCTGGAGGGCCCGGGATAGGGGTTGTTCCTCTATCCTGGTCTTGTTAGATCTCTCAGTGGCTTTTGATACCATCGACCATGGTATCCTTTTGCACCGACTGGAGGGGTTGGGGGTGGGTGGCACCGTTTTACGGTAGTTCTCCTCCTTCCTCTCTGATCGGTCGCAATACGTGTTGACGGGGGGGGCAGAGGTCGACTTCTAGGCCCCTCGCATATGGGGTACCGCAGGGGTCGGTCCTCTCGCCACTCCTATTCAACACGTATATGAAGCCGCTGGGTGAGATCATCCGTGGTTTTGGGGTAGAATACCATCTGTACGCTGATGATACCCAGTTGTACATCTCTACCCCAAGCCACCCCAATGATGCCATTGAGGTGATGTCCCGGTGTTTAGAGGCCGTACGGATCTGGATGGGCAGTAACAAACTCAAACTCAACCCGTCCAAGACCGAGTGGTTGTGGTTCCTGGCTTCCCGGTTTAGCCAGTTGACACCATCGCTGGCCATGGGGAATGAAAATTTGGCCCCCGTGGATAGAGTGCACAATTTAGGAGTCCTCCTGGATTCCCGGTTGTCCCTTGAGGATCAGGTGGCGGCCGTGGCCAGGGGGGCATTTTACCAGGTTCGCCTGGTCCGTCAATTGCGCCCCTTACTGGACCGGGATGCCCTTCGCACAGTCACTCAAGCACTCGTGACTTCTCGTCTGGACTACTGCAACGCTCTCTACATGGGGCTCCCCTTGAGATGCACTCGGAGGTTGCAGTTGGTCCAGAATACGGCAGTGCGGGTGATCATGGGAATCTCAAGACATTCCCACATAACACCACTCCTGCGCGAGCTGCACTGGCTACCTGTGACCTACCGGGTGCGTTACAAAGTTTTGATGACCATATTCAAGGTGCTCCATGGCACGGGGCCTAGCTACCTTTGAGACCGTCTTCTGCCCCATACATCCCTTCGACCGACTCGCTCCCAGGGAGAGGGTCTTCTCCGGGTGCCGTCGACCGGACAATGCCGGTTGGCGGCTCCCAGGGGAAGGGCCTTCTCTGTGGTGGGCCCTGCCCTCTGGAATGGCCTACCTTCCGACCTCCGTTCCATCACAGACCTCCGCTTGTTTTGCCGGCACCTAAAAACTTTTTATTTTCATCTGGCTGGCCTAGCATGATCTACTCCACACCCATTATTTTATAACAAATCAAAACTGCAATTTGGGTTTTAAATTTAAACTTATTTTAAGTTAAGCAGGATATGGATTTAATTTCGTTATTATTTAATAATATTTTGTATTTATGTATAATTGATTTTAAATCTTTGTTCACCGCACCGAGTCCCTTTATGGTGAGATGGGTGCGGGCTATAAATGTGAAAAATAAATAAATAAATAAATAAATCTATAACCAATTGACACACTTTCTACAAGATGTAATTAAGGAGGATTCTTTTTTGTGTTTTTGCTTGATTAAAATAAAAAAAATCTTTAAAAAAATTCTGTTGCTGCTGGCAGAACAGCAGATGATGTCTTTATTTTCTTGCAGTTCCATGAAACTCAGATTTTTGTAGGTTCCGTAACTTTCCTGAACAGATTTTGAAGATCCACAGTGGCTTTACAAAAGAGAATGGGTGGAGGGGAAAGGTCCATTTTACAAATAGATTTCTGCCCACGCAGCATTGAGTCCTACCAAGGATAGACCCTGGTGCCAACTTTCTCTTCATATCTTCTCCAGGAATATTCATTTATGGCCTACTAATTTAGAGGCATTATTAGTAGTGACTAATTAAAATTTGAATTATGAGGTAAATATGGGAATTGCAGATCCATTAGCTGGTTCATCACAAATTTAATTGGATTCTATTGATCCCAAGAAAGAAAATCTTGACCAAAGCACTCTAGAAATGAAAACAAATCCTCAGAGCTATCCAAAAGCAATTGTATAAGAACTGCATAACTGTAGTATCACTTTCAGAACATTTTCAAGGCAGTATATCAACAGGGAAATTAGGAGGAAGAAATAGCACTGTTCTTCAATTTGCTCTGTGCTTTATTCTTATCATGTACCAATAATCCTATCATTTTAAAGATAAATTAGAGAATCAAGTAGATAAATTAAACTTAGGCGTCAAAACCCCTGAAATATAAAATGGTTAACAATGAGAAGTTAATATAACGCAGAAGTTGAACTATGTCTTATGATAATTGGATTGTTAAAGAATGTTTCTTAGTCTTGTTCATATTCTACAAAATAACATGTTATTTACCTTAGTTAAAATTGCAATTAAGTTACAAGTCTTCTTGAAGTTACATTTGATGCATTTTAATCAAATAAAAAGTTGAAAGTACCAAATAATCAGGCAATGGAAAAATATTGTACAAATAAAGTGGACTTATTTTTTAAATTGTTTTGACTATAATTGATTTACCCTGAACTAAACTTCCAACACCCAAAATTAAAAGTTCAAGTTAAAATGTGAAAAAGTTCAAAAGACCTATTGAACTGAAACAGCTGGAAACAAGATCTTTGATATATCTAATCCCTATTGTTTAATGTTGGGTTTTTGCTTTTAAATGCCAGTGCACAGCATGCAAGCTGTGGCCTCCTGTTGTGAAACCCTGGGCGCTTTGGGTGTCAGAGGGGTGGAGATGGGGAGAAATGTTCTGTGAAAAAAAGCTGACAGGTCAAAATGCTTTTGGAGATCTTTTTTAAGAAATTGTGTGCTAAAGGGAGCAAATAAGCATGCTGTGTGTGCTGGCAAAAGCTAGCAGTCAGTCAAGTTTTTATCTCTTAATGAATAAAGATTGCTGAAGTAAGGGTTAGGTAATTGAGTTTATAATTAATTAGCCATAACCCTCATCAGATAAAGCTTGTCGAGATTTTTTTCATCTCCTGCTCTCCTCGGGGCCTACCCTTCTTTGTCCTTGTCTGACAGCCAGCACTTATCTTAGGCCTTCTTCAGGCTTTTGCCTATCAAAATCTCCCTTTCCCTTTTGCTTTTTTTAGTGGTCAACTGAAACTCGTATTGTAGCGTTTGGTTCACAATCAGCTAGCTGTCTTATGCTGGGATGATGAATTAGCAGTAGGAGGTAACAGAGAGGTGATTTCAGATTTGTCCACTGATAGCTTATAGAGCTTTTTCCTCTGTTTGTTAGGCAACCTTATCTGCTGACACAAAGAGGTTAAAAAGATAGCTGTAGTAAAAATATATCTTTCCCCCTGTATCTTAGGCTATTTCAAAGAACTCTTAATTTTTTCTATGTGCTTAATTTTATAGTAATACTGATAAAATAAATGAGCTTTTGTACTGTTTGGATGTCCTTATCTCCTTTTCTTTCTGGTATAAACTTGGTTATTGTTCAGTCTTATAATGGTGCCTACCTGGGTCTGCAACTGTATCAAAACTTGCAGCATCAAAGATATCTAATTCTAGTTGGTCTTTAACTTGTTTATGTTCCAAGTCACTTACTAGATGCCTTTTGGATTTTAAAGATATTTCATAATATTCTTACAGTTAATTATAGAAAGCTTCCTCTGTTCAAGAGACTGCAAAGCTATTATTATTATTTAGTATTTCAATGCTGAATATGTAAATAATTTTTTAGAAAGAAGAATTATTAGGGGTTTTTTTGTGAGCATATGGTTCTCTAGTATTCTTTGCCTTTAAAAGGCCATCACTGATTTCTTCCAGCAAAGTATGCAATGTGTATTATTTTTCTCAGTTTATTCATCCCATCTGTCATGACTGCTCTTACCATAATTCAAGAAAGACGACACTTAAGCATATTCAAGATGATTAAGGTTACTTTTACTGAATAAGGAAAAGTCAGCATCAAAGGTTAAGCCAGAAGTGGCTACTTTAGGCGCGAAGCATACATATCAAAGAATTAGCCAAACCCCAATTACCTATGACCCCACCCCAGTGTCCAATACAGTTTCTTCTTCATTGTCAGATGGGTAGCACGTCCAGAGGTGTCATCAGAATGGAATGTGATACCGTTACTTGTAGAGATATCCCCACCTAACCCCACCTTCCACCAGCTCACTTAATAGCAACATCCCCCCTCCCTCCCCGTTTCTATGTCAGCCAAGCATGCAGGAAAGCGAAGGCTGACATCCGGCCCTCCTTCAGAAAGAGAATGTTCAACCCTGCAAAAGAGACGAAAAACACAATACCACACATTAAGACACACATAAAAACAGAATGGATGTTAAGGCTTATTGGGATACTTGGCATAAAATTGCCTCAGAAGCTGGGGGGCATTAATATGGCATTTATCAACCCATTCGTTATGGGAAGTGGGGAAATCCTTCCAAACAACTAAGTACTGTACTTTGTTTCTATGCCTTCTGGAATCCAAAATGTCCCGAACCTCATAGTGTTGGTCCCCATCAACCAGCACAGATTTAGGAGAACCAGGATATGGCGTGCGAAGATGTGAAAAATGTGCGGGTTTCAATAAGTGGACATGGAAAATTGGATAAAGGCGTCGATAGGATTTAGGGAGATCCAACTTAACTGAAACAGAACTTATGATCTTGGTAATCGTAAAAGGATCAACAAACTTAGGGCCTAACTTCTTGCATTTTTGAGGACTATCCAAATGTTTAGTAGACACATAAACTTGATCACCAACTTTGTATGACGGAGGTACGGCTCGCTTTTTATCTGCATACAGTTTATGCGATTCATGAGCCTCATCCAACGTTTTACGAATAATAGGCCAAACAGTGGACAGCTTCCCAGACCACTCTGAGAAGGAAAGAATTGTAGGAAGTTCATGAGGAAGCTCAGGGATGGGTACAAAGTCCTGACCATAAATTACTTTGAATGGGGTCATGCCAGTGCTACTATGAACAGAATTATTATAGGCCACCTCAGCATATATAAGAAGATCAGCCCAATCATCTTGTTGGAAGTTTATAAAGCAGCGCAAATACTGCTCTAGAACGGAGTTAGCCCTTTCACAAGCCCCATTCGTTTGCGGGTGGTGGGAGGAGCTTAAACCCTGGGCGGAGCCAATCAGCATCAGAAATTCCTTCCAAAATTTCGAAGTAAACTGGACGCCTCGATCGGAGATGATGCGTTTCGGAACCCCATGCTGACGATATATATGAGTCAGGAATAACTTTGCCAGAGCCTTAGCTGATGGGATTTTGGAACACGGTACAAAGTGAACTTGCTTGGAGAATAAATCTGTAACAACCCATATAACTGTAAATCCTTGGCTACTTGGAAGGTCGACAATGAAGTCCATAGATATCTCCTTCCAAGGAGCCTCCGGTCATGCTACGGACTGGAGAAGACCGTGAGGTTTGCCAGGAGTACGTTTTGAAGCAGCACATGTAGGGCAGCTAGCGATGTAAGATTCAACATCCTTTTTCAATGAGGGCCACCAGAATTGGCGTTTAACTAAATGTATAGTCTTCACAAAACCAAAATGACCCGCCAATCTGGAGTCATGTGCTCTCTGTAACACAAACGGCCGAAGTGTTGCAGGTACATAAATTTTGGACCCAATCCAAGGGAGATCATCTCTCACAGTACAATCTGCCGAGTGGGCGGAGTACCATTCATCGGTGAGAAGTTCAGTCTTAATTTTAGAAACCAAGTCCGGTAACGGGTCGTTTTGCAAATCAGAATGGCTCCTCGTTACCACCGGGTTAGCCATGCTGTACAGGGGCAGAACTGGCTGAATCACCGAAAGCTTAGAAGTGTCATATTGAGGCAGTCTGGATAAGGCGTCAGCCATAAAGTTTTTTCCCCTGGAATATATTTCAAAGTAAAGTTGAAGCGGTTAAAATACTGAGACCAGCGTACTTGTTTTGGAGAAAGTTTACGAGAAGTAGTGAGGTATTCCAAATTCTTATGATCAGTCCATACCTCAAATGGGTGAGGCGCACCTTCAAGAAAGTGTCGCCAAGACATGAGTGCCCAACGAACAGCAAAAGCCTCCTTCTCCCAGATCGCCCATCGCCTTTCAGTATTGGATAGCTTACGAGAAGTATAAGCACAGGGCTGAAGGGAACCTTGTTGGTTGCGTTGTAATAAGACAGCTCCAACAGCTACGTCGCTAGCATCTGCTTGAATGACGAAGGGAAGATCAACATCCGGATGTTTAAGCACAGGTTCCGCTGCAAATAAACGCTTTAGTTTTTCAAAAGCGGCCTGACATTCCATGGTCCAGTTGAGAGGAGAGCTAGGTCGAGGTTTTGTCTCACCGTTGGTTTTGAGCAGGTTTGTAATAGGTAGAGCTATACTAGCGAAAGAAGGTATAAATTGGCGATAAAAATTAGCAAAACCCAAAAAACTTTGTAATTGTTTACGAGTGCGAGGAGGGGCCCACTCCGTAACAGCTTTGACTTTGTTAGGGTCCATTTCAATACCCTCTGCTGAGATACGATACCCCAGATAGTCTATCTTATGCTGATGAAATTCACACTTAGAGAGTTTAGCATACAATTCCGCAGCTCTTAGTTTGTTCAAAACAGAACAAACTAGTTTCACGTGTTCATCCCGTGTTTGTGTGTAGACGACGATATCATCAAGATAAACGATAACTCCCTTGTACAGGTGTTCATGCAAAACTTCATTGATCAGTTGCATAAAAACCGAAGGGGCCCCCTGTAGGCCAAAAGGCAATACTTTAAACTGAAAACATCCTAACGGGCAGTTAAATGCTGTTTTCCATTCATCACCTTCCTTAATTCTTATCCTGTAATATGCCTCCCTGAGGTCAAGTTTAGTGAAGATTTTGCCCGTGGCCAAATGAGCTAACATGTCTTTCAAAAGAGGTAAGGGATATACGTTGTGTTCGCATATCGTGTTCAAAAATCTGTAATCCGTCACAAGACGAAGTGACCCATCTTTTTTTTCTCTAAACATCACAGGAGCCGCCACCCGTGGTCTAGCAGGTTCAATAAAGCCTCTTTCTAAGTTCTTATCAATAAATTTGCGAAGTTCAATCATTTCCCGAGGTGTCATAGAATAAATCCGTGGCTTGGGGAGTTGGACACCAGGGAGAAAGTCAATAGAACAGTCAGTGTCCCTGTGGGGGGGCAATGTGTCTGAAGATTTCTCACTAAACACATCTTTTAGGTCCCAGTATTCTTTAGGGATTTTGTCCTCCCCAGGTATAACTTCAAGTAAAGAAACATCCTGACCCACGTTAGCAACTTCTGAAATTGGTAGAGGCTCAACCAGAGACTGAATGTTGGGGAGTTGTGGACCAGGGGGATGTGTCTCCTCACTAGGTGGCATAGGTAAAGGGATGCGAATCCAACCTTCTCTCCAGTCCACTAGTGGGTTCCATTTTCGTAGCCAATTTAAGCCTAAAATAACAGGGTTATCCGCAATTGGCGCAACAATAAAATTAATGAATTCCTGATGATGATCCCCAATGGACATCTGAATGGGTTCTGTTACAAATTGTGCAGGGTTACCGCCAGCAACGGTCCCATCCATTTGGCAAAAGGCTATGGGAACTTTTAAATTTTTTAGATGGAATCTCATATGCTGGACTAATTCTTGGCTGATAAGACACCTTGAACAGCCAGAGTCCAAAAGTGCCAGTATTTTACAATTGCGGCCACTAGATGGAGCCAAAAGATGCAAAGGAATAACAAAGGGCCCGGAAGTGGGACTCACCCAATTCTCGTCATTGGAGTCTGTGTCCTTCTCCCAGTCATCTGGCACCCTCTGCTGGTGATGATCGGTGGTGAGATCGAGTGGTTCAGCTCCGCGCATCGCTTGCTTCATACGCATGCCCGGGGGTTTCGCGCGTTTTTTCACTTCCGCATATGGCTGCTGGTGGGGTGTTTCTTTCATTTTGCAATCATTTGCCCAATGGCCTTCCTTTCCGCAGCGGAAACAAGCATTTGAACGCGGAGAAATAGGCTTTCCCTTTCCAAATCCCCTTCGGTACTGAAGCTCAAACCCTTGTGGGCGGGGAAAATCTTTTTTCCTGTCTTTGTTGATGTCAGGTAGCGGATTATTACGCAACAGATCTATCTCCACATCAGCGGCTAGAATAAACCAAGCTTCTAAGGATTCGGGCGACTTTCTGTTCACACAGCTCTGATACAAAGTGGGGTTCAGGCCTTCAGTGTATTCATCAATAAGAGCCTCAACACTCCAACCCCTCATATAACATGCTAGCTGGCGAAAACGTTGACTATATTCTTGAACTGGTCTGTTCCCTTGGCGTAACGTTTTCATTTCAAGCCTTGCCTTTCTATGGAGGAGAGGGTCTTCGAACCGTCTTCTTAGAGCGGTCATAAAACTGTCGAAGTCTCTCATTATGAAGGGCTACCACCCATTCTCCTGCCTTTCCCTCCAGAGCCAGAGTGACAATTCTTATTTTAGATTCATCATTGGGTAGATCGGCTGCAAATTCATTTACAAAACTGCTAACTTGAAGCAGAAAAAACCCCAGCTCTTTGGGTTCTCCTCCGAACTTAATTCCCAGGGGGGGAAGTCTTTGTCTACGAGGCGCGGGGCTTGGTTCCCTCTGTAGAGCTAGCCCCTGGCCGCTTTCCCTCTGTGTTTCACCACGGGGGGGTGCCTGCTCTTTGCCTTTCTCTCGGGGGGAGGGTGGCTTCCGCCCAGTGTCTTTCTGTTGCCATTCTGAGCTATGATCCCTCCCCATCCTTTGTTCTCTTAAATTCTGTAAATCATCAGCTTGGCGGAGTAAAGCTTTAGCGGCCTCTCTTAAATGCGTCTCTTCCTCCCACTGATCCTGCACGGAGGGGGAATGAGCCCGTCTGCGTCGGGTAGTAGTTACCCCAGGGGGGATTTCTTTAAGGGCGACTTCCTTCAACCCCACTCCCTCGGACCAACGGTGGCGAACTGATGCATCTTCGGGTTTCGAGTCCAGAGTAACATCAGCCAATAATTCCATTACTGACCTTGTGTCTTCCGTCAAGCACGTCTGGTCAAGGGATGTTGCCCCCAGCAACTCTTCATTCGTTGGTTCCGACATTTGTCTTCGGTTTTATGGTTTTATTACACTTACTGCTGAAAGTGTTACTTCAGAGATAAGTGTGAAGTGACTTCTGGCTTTCTGTCATGACTGCTCTTACCATAATTCAAGAAAGACGACACTTAAGCATATTCAAGATGATTAAGGTTACTTTTACTGAATAAGGAAAAGTCAGCATCAAAGGTTAAGCCAGAAGTGGCTACTTCTGGCTTTCTGTCATGACTGCTCTTACCATAATTCAAGAAAGACGACACTTAAGCATATTCAAGATGATTAAGGTTACTTTTACTGAATAAGGAAAAGTCAGCATCAAAGGTTAAGCCAGAAGTGGCTACTTTAGGCGCGAAGCATACATATCAAAGAATTAGCCAAACCCCAATTACCCATGACCCCACCCCAGTGTCCAATACAGTTTCTTCTTCATTGTCAGATGGGTAGCACGTCCAGAGGTGTCATCAGAATGGAATGTGATACCGTTACTTGTAGAGATATCCCCACCTAACCCCACCTTCCACCAGCTCACTTAATAGCAACATCCCCCCTCCCTCCCCGTTTCTATGTCAGCCAAGCATGCAGGAAAGCGAAGGCTGACACCATCTTTTCTTTCTTTATGCAATGTCACAGTTTAAAAGAATTTGAAAGTTTGTGCTTTTTTTAAGTTGTATGCAATTCCTCCCACTCTAGGTACTGTTAGACTTTAAATGTGCTATTTGGTTTGCCATTATTCCAGCTTACTTTATTTTTTCATGGGTAGTAAATATTAGCCATTAATATTTAGCGTCTGCATTTTCTGCATCGGATGAGGAGAGCACATCTTTCTCCTTCTGTCTTACCCACTTTTTACAGAAGAACAATTGAGAGCATTTTAACAAACTGCATCATTGTTTAGTTTTGTGGCAGCAGTGTCTCAGATAGAAAGTCTATCTGGTAAGGACAGCTGAGAAGATTATAGGAAGTTCGCTTCCTGTTATTCAGGATACTGCATATAAGCGCTATGTGATTAAAGCTCGAAGCACCCCATTCAACGCCTTTACGGTATCTTTCTAATGTTCCCGTCTGGGAGGAGGTTTTGAAGTATTTGTAGCAGGAGTATGAGATTCTGATAGCTTTGTTCCCTATACTCAGTGGTGGGTTGGGGGCGGTACACCCCAGTACGAGTGTATAGGAGCCTGTCTGGAGCACCAGATACCCTTCCGGTACAGTGCTCCGGAGGGCCCACCCACCCACCAGAGCTCCTTACCAGTCTTTTAAGGCTTCTGAGCTTCTGAGCATGTGCATGGCGCATACAATGTCTGTGTCATGCTCTGCTGAGCAGCAGGAGCGGCACGGAGGCTCATGGAGGCATTAAGACACATGCGCGCGAACCTAAATTCAGAAGAGGAAAACAACAACAAAAAATGGCTTTTGGCCTCCATGTGGCCCTTTTGGGGGCCTTTTTTCAGCCCTTTTCCTACCCATTTTTGAGGCTTTTGGGGTTCTTTTTTGAGGCTTTTTGAGGCATTTTGGGGGCTTTTTTATCCTGTTTTTGAGACTTCCATTGTTTTGGGTTTTTGGCCCATTTTTGAGGCTGTTTTGGCCTGTTTCTGAGGCTTTTTTGGCCTGTTTTTAGGCTTTGGGGCTCATTTAAAAACATGGGCTGAAAAAAGCCTCAAAAATGGCCCCCAAATCCTCAAAAACAGGATGAAAAAAGCCCTGAAAACAGGCCAAATAAGGCCTGAAAAGGGCTCAAAAAAGCCCAAAACAGGTTGTGCAGAGGACAAAAAATGGCTGGCGGGTGGGCAGGGCTTCGGCAACATTAGGTCTATAAGTCACACAGAAATTTTCACCCCCTTTGGGAAGACAAAAATGTGTGTCTTACAGTTTGAAAATATGGTATGTATTAGTTCTCAGTTATCCTTTCCATCTCATTTTTTTCTTTTTTTCACTATTTTAATTATTTTAATAGTTATTTTAATGATATATACAGAACTTTGTATATATGTATATATAAATGCTGGCCAAAGATTCAAATAAATAAAAGATATCTATTTAACATTATATAGCATTACATAGCAGAAAAGCCTGTTAGGATATTAAAGTACGTTGGATTTCATCCCTAAATCTGCTGCTGAAATCTGAAATGTAGCAATAGTAGAAACATATGGTAAATGAAAGGTATTTCTTCAATTTAACATGAACTTCCTGCTTCACCATTGCTTTTGGGATGATTATAGTTGTGGTCCTGTTATATAAGTTAAGTTTATTGTCAGTGCACCTCATACAATGGAATTAAATGCCATCTTCAATATACATTATAACTGTAAAAATAAAACACAAACACACATCCTTTACATCAGTGGTGGGTTCCAGATCCTGTCACAACCTGTACACTGGAATAGGGCCAGGCATCCACCACGTCCATGTGCACTACACGCTCCTGCTCACCCGCTGCCTGCAATGCTCCAGCGGCTCTGTGAAGCATCACACAGGTGCTTGTACACTGCATGTGCGTGTGCAAATGGCCTGGTTGGGTCAAATACAGCTAAGGAACACGGGTGGGTGGGTGAGCCCTCCCAAACACCATACCAGAATGGTGCCTGCTGCTCCCAGCAGGCACTGGTATGTCCATACCGGGGTGTACCACCAGGAACCCACCACTGCTTTACATTCTGTATAATTGAATTGAAAACCCTATATTGCATTAGTATTGCTCTATATTGTAATACAAAGAGTGGGTTTCTGCTCGGTTACTCAGCGGGTGAAATGTGAGTGAACTGTGTGTGCATGTGATAATGTGTGTATTTGTGTTGTTTGAATCCATTCAAATGCAGCAAAAAACCCAATCTGGATTTTTAGTGAATGCTGAGGAATGGTAAGTCTGATAAGAGCAGTTTTAGATTCCTTTCACATACACTGGCTTTAGAAGTATGAAGTGTTATTCTCTGCCATAGTAATTTACCTAAGGGACAGAATAGAAAAGACACATGTATAATAGCAGTCATAGACCAAAGAAGGTATAGTATTTGCAAGAGAATCTTTTGAGATGTTTCTGAACTTTTGAATTTAATTATAGGTGAGGAAAGCAGTCTTAAAACTGGCTCAAAAACAACAAGATTCTCCCATTTTAAATTCATATACCTATTCCTAAATAAGAGTTTAATTAGTTTGGTATTGTTGTTTTATTTGCCAAATAATTTTTGTGTCAATTTATATGCCATTTGTTGGCAATTTATGTGCCAATACTTGACAAAAGAACATCAGCCTCTATTACTCCTGAGAGCAACAGATTAGCTTTGAGAGGCCCACATATCTTCTCAGTTAAACAGTTTCACTGCCTTAGTATTTGAGATGTCTGTCAAATGGGGCTACTCTATGTAATAGCAGTCCTTGATTCCCTGGATAGCACAATGAAGCTATACTTTAGGGTGGGAAATTATGAAAGTGCAAAAAATGACTTTGTCACACTGCCAGTTTCATCCAGTAAACTAAGTGGTTCTTTTCTCTAAAGTAATGTAATTCAATTCATGTAAACATTTACCTTCTGGTGTTTATATTTTATTCACCTGAATTTAGATTAGATTTAAAATATATGTTAGATTTTTTTTAAATTCCACTTTATTATTTTTATAAATAACTCAAGACAACAAACATACCTAATATTACTTCCTCTTCCCATTTTCCCCATAACAATAACACTGTGAAATGTGTTGGGCTGAGAGAAAATGACTGGCCCAAAGTCACCCAGCTGACTTACATTCCTAAAGTTTTTTTAAAATCTTTTTAATTTTTCGAATTTATAAGCCGCACCCATCTCACCACATAGGGACTCGGGGCGGCGCACAGGAAATATAAAATATAAATACACAAATATACAAACTAAAATGTTCCTTTAAAAGTCAATTAAATTCTTCCGGTTCCGGCTCCTGCGGCGCCGAGCGAGCCTAGCGCTCGCTCGCCGTTTTGTTGCTTTTTCTGCCCCCCCACGGGGGCGAGACGCCCCTTTTTTGGGGGTCTCCCGTAGGGCCGGCTCGGCAGGGACGCCCCCCCTCACGGCGGTGGGGGAGGCGACCCTTTTGCCGCGGCTTAGGTGAAGGAGAACATGCTGCGGGGGGTTCTCCCTTCGCCAACGGCTGTCGGCGCCATTCACTTTAATGTAGAGGGCTGAGCGGAAGAGATCGGAAGGCTTGCCGAGGCTTCAGCTGCGAGGGAGAGTGAGTTTTAAAAAGACTTTTTTTCCTTGCTGCCAGCCAGGCTGAATGGACTGGGAGGGGGGTGTTTGTTTTCAAACCCCCCCCTCGGACTTAAGCGGCACTTAAAAATGGCTTCTCTGGAAGAGAAAGCGGAAATCTTAAATCCGGACGGTCTCTAACAAGGGAAAGTGGTATGCGGCTACTTGCAACATTGTTTCTAGGTCTGGCTGGTTAAAAAAAAATTTATTTTTCTACTCTCTCCTCTGGGCTCTGAGATGGGCGGTGGAAAGTGGCTTTTCTTTATCCCTGCCTGACTATTTTAACTATGGAAAATTCCCAGCGTCTCTTTACAAGTAGGACTCTCTCTGGATATTAATGAAGAATTTTTTTCTTGTTGGATTTGTGATTCCTTTCTGGATTACCTTTGTTATTATAACTATTGAGCTGGAAAATTGTCTCTCTCTTGGTTCCTGAATTTTACAACGTTTCAACCTTGATCTGAACCTTTGGCTCCCGGTTAGCCTCACCAACCCCACCCTGAAAACGCCATTTTGGCTGGCACTGAAAACAGCACTGGCAAGTTTAGAACAACGGATGGCTTCTCTTGAAACTGTTATACAAACTTTGGTAAACGAAATTCAGGCCCAGAGGGCTGAAAACATCAATTTCAAGAAGGAGCTATTGGACACAAGGAAGCAGGTGCTGGAAATCACACAGAAGACTGAAGAATTGGAAGGGGGGTTGGTGGGGGTTAAGGGAGAGATTAAAAATGTTACTAAGGAGGTTGGGGAAATAGATGGGCATGTGTCTAGGATTGATATGGAAAGAATGACATATTTTTTGAGATTTCAGAACGTTCTTGAGGAATCTGGTGAATGCCTCCCTGATCTTATGAGCACAATTTTAGCAGACTATTTACAAAAACCTAAAGATGAGATCAGGGGGGACATTGACCTAGCCTATAGAATTAACTCAGCATATGCCAGGATAAATGAAGTGCCTAGAGAGATACATGTGAAATTTGTTAGAAGGTCAACCAGAGAGGAAATCCTGAGGGTGCAGAGAGAGAACCCTTTAATTTACCAACAAAAAACGGTCACTATCTTGAAGCAGATTCCTAGAAAGATTCGAGAAGCAAGGAGGAAATTTTCCTTCTTGTCTAAAACATTGTTTGATCATGGGATTTGGTTCAAGTGGGTGACACCCGAAGGGATGCTGGTGTTCTGGGAAGGAGGAAGAGTGAGGATTAAAACAGTTGATGAGGCGGAAGCCTTTCTTAAAAAATATTCCTCTGCCCTGGGGGAAGATCCAGGGGGGACGGAGGGGGCCACGGCCCCGCCCGCTCGGGGCCAGGGAGGAGAAAAAGAAGATACAATAGCCAAGAGACTTAGATCGAAAAAATAACTTTGCCTTGATTTTTCTGAACAATTTTGCATAATATCTGTATCTGGATTTTTTGTAAATGTCTGACAGCATGGAATTGAGAATTTAGGTATATGTACTTGCTTTTACCTTGTAGTGTTATGAAAAATGTTTTTTTTTGTTATCTTTTTATTGTGTATTTTGAGGTCTCGGAAGGGCCGACGACTCTGACGTGAATGCTCTCAAAATTTCTTTGTATCCCTTACCCTACCCTATAGAAAAATGTAAAACCAATAAAACTTTTTCAATATAAAAAAAAAAGTCAATTAAATTAACCCACCCTGCGCTAAAACCCATATTAAAACCCCAGAATTAAAACTTTGGAAAACTAGAGGCAGTGTAGTGTTGAGTAAAATCATGCCAGGCCAGCTTGTTGGAAGAAGTGCGTTTTTAACCGCTGACGGAACAGGCGGAGGTCCGAGATGACACGGAGTTCAGGGGGGAGAGCGTTCCAGAGGGTTGGGCCCATCACAGAGAAGGCTCTACCCCTGGGCGTCGCCAGCTGGCATTGTCCGGTTGATGGCACCCGGAGTAGACCCTCTCTGTGAGAGAGTATCAGTCGTGGGGACGTATGGGGCAGTAGGCAGTCTCTTTACTTTACTTTACTTTATTTTCAATTTATATACTGCCCTTTTCATCAAAAAGGGACTCAGGGCAGTGCACAAAAAGATAAAACCCCACAATATACAAAATTTAAAAAACAATTAAACCAATACAGCTGTGCTAAAATTGAATAAATAGTTAAAACCATAAATAGCGAATTAAAATAGTCCCTACCCTAAGTCTCGTAGGTAGCTAGGCCCCGTGCCATGGAGCACCTTGAAGATGGTCATCAAAACCTTGTAACGCACCCGGAAGGTCACAGGCAGCCAGTGCAGCTCACGCAGGAGTGGTGTTATGTGGGATTGCCTCGAGACACCTGTAATCACCCGCGCGGCCGCATTCTGGACCAACTGCAACCTCTGAGTGCATCTCAAGGGGAGCCCCATGTAGAGAGTGTTACAGTAGTCCAGACGAGAAGTCATGAGCGCTTGAGTGACTGTGCGAAGGGCCTCCCGGTCAAGTAAGGGGCGCAATTGACGGACCAGGCAAACCTGGTAAAACGCCCCCCTGGCCACAGCGTCCTAAATTTAGGAGGACTCCTAAATTGCGCACCCTCTCCACAGGGGTGAGAACTTCGCCCCCCATGGCCAGTGATGGTGTCAACTAGCTAAACCGGGAGGCTAGAAACCACAGTCACTCGGTTTTGGATGGGTTGAGTTTGAGTTTGTTGCTGCCCATCCAGATCCGTACGGCCTCCAAACACCGGGACAACACCTCAATGGCATCATTGGGGTGGTTTGGGGTAGAGATGTACAGCTGAGTGTCATCAGCGTACAGATGGTATTCTACCCCAAACCCACGGATGATCCACCCAGAGGCTTCATATACGTGTTGAACAGGAGTGGCGAGAGGACCGACCCCTGTGGCACCCCACAAGTGAGGGGCCTAGAAGTCGACCTCTGCCCTCCTGTCAACACAAATTGCGACCGACCAGAGAGGTAGGAGGAGAACCACTGTAAAACGGTGCCTCCCACCCCCAACCCCCCAGTCAGTGCAATAGGATACCATGGTCGATGGTATCAAAAGCCGCTGAGAGATCTAACAGGACGAGGATAGAGGAACAACAATGCTGTGCCCTCCAGAGATCATCCACCAACGCGACCAATGCCGTTTCGGTGCTGTGACCAGGTTGAAAGCCGGACTGGCGTGGGTCTAGATAATCAATTTCCTCCAGGTAGCAAGGAAACTGCAGTGCCACCACACTCTCTACAACCTTTGCTAGAAAGTGAGGGTTGGAGACCGGACGGTAATTCTCCAATAATGCTGGGTCCAGGGAAGGCTTCTTGAGGAGAGGTTTCACCACCGCCTCCTTCAAGGCGGTAGGCAAAGACCCCTCACTCAAAGAAGCGTTCACTATGTCCTGGAGCCAGCCTCGTTTCACCTCCCAGGATGCCAGTACAATCTAGGAGGGACACGGGTCCAATAAACATGTGGTGGCCTTTAGCTTCCTCGCCAACCTGTCCATATCATCGGCAGCAACAAAGTCAAAGTCTTCCCACAAAATTGTCTCAAGACCTGCCTCGGGAACTTCCTCTAGACTACTGTCTGTGAAGGGCAACCCGCTCCGGATCTGAGCGATTTTATCCAGCAGATATTCACCAAATTCCTCGGCACGGCCCTGCAGCGGGGCTTCCCGTGGCCTCTGTTGAAGGAGGGAGCGGGTCACCCCAAATAGAGCGGCTGGGTGGCCGGGCGGCCAGGAGGTTATCTGCGGACGCAATGAGGGTGGCACAATACTCACGTCTGGCCACCCTCATTGCCACTAAGTAAGTCCTCAAGTGGGCTCTCACTAGTGTTCGGTCAGATTCGGACTGAGAGGATCTCCACCTACTCTCTAGGCATCTCTTACGGTGCTTCATCTCCCTCAGCTCCTCGGTAACCCAGGGAGCCTGGGTCAGGCGATGCTGCGTGAGAGGCCGCAAAGGCATGACACGGTTCAAGGCCCCCGTGGCAGCACTAAACCATGCGGCCACTAGGTCCTCAGTCATGTCGTGGGTCAAGGCTACAGGTGCTGGCCCAAGCTCCATCTGGAACCTTTCAGGATCCATCAGGCGCCTGGGGCGGAACCATCTAGGAGTCTCTGGTTCCGCCTCCCCGCGGTGGGGTGTGATGATTGGAAAGTCCAGCCAAAGGAGAGAGTGATCTGTCCATGACAAGGGTGAGTTGACTAAATTCCCAATTCCGAGATCACTTCTCCACTGGCCAGAGACAAAAATCAGATCCAGCGTGTGTCCTCCATTGTGGGTGGGGCCCTGAACTACTTGGGTCAGGTCCATGGCCGTCATGGAAGCCATGAACTCCCGAGCTACCTCGGATGTCTTGCCCGCTGATGGCAGGTTAAGTCCCCCACGACTAATACTCTGGGGGTCTCAACCGCCATCTCGGCGATCACCTCAAGGAGCTCGGGCAGGGCTGCTGTTACATAGCGGGGAGCCAGGTATACAATCAGCAAGCCCAACTGCCTCCCTAGGCCCCACCTCACATAGAGGGACTCACAGCCGGTGATCTCTGGTACAGTGGGATTAGAACTCAGATTCTCCTTGTTTCCTGCTTGGTGCCTTAAGCTTTATGATGCCTAATATCTTTCTTTTATTTTTATTTTTAGCTATCATCTTTTGTAGATACTTTTTTCTTTTAGAATTTTAAAAATGAAATTGATTGGTTTGAATGTTGTTTGTAATTTTAATCCAAACTATTGAAACAGCTCCTTTTCATTAATGCATCATTCATCATTCATCAAGACAGATTTGACCTGATGTACTTCTGGTATGTTTTGTCTACAGTTGAAACATTTTGGCATCTGAATCAATGATGGGTTTCAAATTTTTTCCCTACCAGTTCAGTAGGTGTGGCTTGATGGGTGGGGGGATTCATGTGATTGATTGGGCATGGCCACCAAGCCATACCCACTCAAAACCACACCCACAGAAAAGTTCAACCAAGTCTTCTAGCATTCAACCTGGCTGCTTATCGCCTCATGTTTGTTCTGTATGGATGAACCTGAGAAAAAGGAGAGAAGTAGCCATGTTGAATGCTATGGCTGAGAGAAGCCAAACTTTTCTGCCTCCCTTCACAGTGGAGCAACTGCAGCTGCCTGTTCCTTTATGGTCTCCCTTGTCTCCACATTGAAGTTATCTTAAACACTGAAGCTGGTGGATGCCTTCAGAACAGCTCTGCTGTGACACCATCCCTGCAGCACAGCAGGCCATTCTCCTGGCCAGTACCAGTGGCCAGCCATGAGCAGCAATGGCAGGCACTGTGGTGCATGTGTGCAGCCAGCGCTAGCAGGACAGCGACGTCAGCAATAGTCATGGGGCTTGACCATCTCTGCTGTCCTGTTCTTTGCCCTGGCTATGCATGCGCACCCCATTGCCTGCCAGTACTGCTTGTGGCCAGCTGCTGGACCCAGCCAAGAGAACAGCCTGTTGTGCTGGAGGGACAGCATTGCAGCAGAGTTGCTCAGAAGGCAGCTAAAAATGACCAGTGGCTTGAGGCTTCCTGTGAAAAGTGGCCAAAACAGAAGGTAGGTGAGCAAGGCAGAGGGCAGTAGCCAGAGCTGAGGAATGATGCATTCCCTGGCCAAGGTGAGCGGTGAGCAAGCAGCAGCTCTGGGGCAAGTCGAGAGCTGCAGATTGGTGCATTCCCCAGCCAAGGCAGGTGATGAGCAAGCGGTGGCTCTGGGGCAAAGCTGGAACTGGGGAATGGCATATTCCCCAACCCAGCTGAGGCGGGTGGAGGCTCTGAGGCCTCAGGGAATGACACATCCCTGGGATCCCAGCCCTTGACCCAAGGCAAAGGACAAGCAGGTTGCATGCTTACTTACCTTTGGTGAGCTGAGCAGAGTGGGTGAGGCACAGAGGCAGCTGGCAATGTGTGTAGCTGAGTGAAGAGAAGGCAAACATATATAGGGATGGGTGAGGCGATTGTCAGGCAGGTGGGCAGAGTGAATGAGCTTTGAGTGGGCAGGCAGGGTGAGTGAGTGGTGATTGGGCGACCAGTTCGGGGGTGTGGCCAGCCAGCGGTCACTACTGGTTCAGTGGCCCAGGCCAAATTTCCACTACCAGTTTGTGGGAAGCGGTGCAAACTGGCTGACTACCAGCTCTGATCTGAATAAACATTGTCATCATGCTTAAATTTATACTAGGTTGAGGAACAGAGTTTCTGGGTAGTTTATAATGCCTAGGACAACCAGAAGTAGCCTTTTAGCAAGCACAAAGATCTAAATCAAGAATATGTGGAAAAAATTTCTAACATGCAATGCTACTCGGGCAAATGTTTGTGTGCAATCATATTTTCATTGTCAGTTCCAATTCTGGAAGCTATCCCAATTTTAGAGATATGATCATAGAATCATAGGGCTGGAAGGGACCTTGAAGGTCATCTAGTCCAACTTGTTGTCCAAGAAACAAGAACTTTCTAGACAGAGATTTCTGGCTGATGTCGTGGCAAGATCTGATGTGAGGAGTGGGTCTCTGCACTCCCATGCCAAGTTCTCCATGTTAGAAGGCTCCAAAAGGAGCTAAAGCCACCCTGGAGGGGTGGGAAAGAAAAGAGGGGTACCTTGCAGGTTGCAGAGAGTCACAATCTCTCCCACTTGTTCCAGGATTTCCCCCCTCAAATTCATGATGAGGAGAAGAGGCAGCCAAAAATGGCTGCTCTGAAGCTGGGACAGCTGAGGCAACAAAGAAAGTGCCGGAATAGTGTAAATGAATAGTGAATGGAATTGAGTGAGAAAGTTTTATAATAGGGTATATAAAGAAATAGAAGAAGTCAAAAATGTTATGTGATAATGGCAGATGAATATAATACAGTTATGGATAGCGGAATTGATAAATCCAATCCATCAAAAGCAGAAATAAAGTATAATAATAAAGATTTAAGAAATTTATTAATAGAAATAGACTGAAAGATGTTTGGAGAGAACTACATGGTAATCAAAAGAGTCATACATATTTTTCTGGTAGACATAAAAATTTTACTAGACTATACAGTATACTGTATTTGTAACACTGGAAATATTATCTAAAATAATGAGAGCAGAGATAAAAATAATTAAAACATCTGATCATGCAATGGATCTGGAAATAGATTGTGAATATAAACAGGCAAGTAGAGGGAGAATGGATTTGAGGATTTTTTAAAATAAAGAGGATTTAGAAAAATGAAAAGAGAAAAAAGAAATATGGATTATAAATGAGAAGGAACATAGTAACACAGGTGTAATATGGGATGCAATGAAAGCAGTAGTGCGAGGTTTAGGAATAAAATACTCTTATAATATAAACAACCAAAAGCAATATATAAAGTGTTTGGAAGAGGAAATTAGGGAACTAGAGAGTAAAGATATAGAAAGTGGAGAAAATAGGATTATGTTAGAACTATCAGCTAAAAGAAAAGAGTTGCAAAATATTGAGATTGAACAGGTTCAGAGAAATCGAATATAATAAATATAATAAATGCTGGCTAGAGCCACACAAGCTAAAAAGGCAAAACTCTGATTGGCGTAATAAAGAACGACAAGGGGTAAAGATGTAAAATGATGAGAGAAATATTGTTGATATCATAGAAGTTCTATGAAAAGCTATATAAAGAAAATGACATAAATGCAGGAGTGAAATTCAGCAGTTTCTGACAGGATCTGGAGAACTGGTAGCAGAAATTTTGAATAGCTTGGAGAACCGGAAAATACCATCTGTGACTGGCCCCAGAGTGGGATGGGAATGGAGATTTTGCAGTATCCTTCCCCTGCCATTCCAACCAACTGAAAATAGGTGAAAATCCATCAAGGTTAGATGGATTAGGTGTAGAATATTATAAAAAGGGCTATTGATGTAGAAGATGAAGATAATGTTTAATAAAATGATAGATGGGGAAAATATTCCATTTTCCTGGAAGCAATCCTTGATAATACCAATAGTGAAACCAGGTAAATACCCAGGGTCATATAGACCAATATCACTTATTAATCAGGACACTTTTTTACAGCAATATTGGCTGATAGATTGTATATATTTATAGGGAATTATATTAAAAATGACCGGTGTGGATTTATAAGAGGCCGACAAATATCAGACATACTAAGAAGGGTATTAAACATAGGTTGTTATATAAAGAATCAAAAATTAAATACAGGTTTATTAGGATTAGATGTATTTAAGGTGTATATTGTATTTAATGGCCTATAGTGAAGATATTAATAGAGAAATTAGGTTTTGGAAAAAATTTAGACAAGTGATAAATCAACTATATTCAGAGAATAAAGCAAGTGTAGCCATAAATGATGGTGTTACAGAGACAATAACCTTAAACCGGGGAACAAGACTGGGTTGCCCTTTATACCCAGTTTTATTTGCATTATTGATGGAAGTTTTGGCAAATGCAATTAGGGAAGATTCATTGATGTGTACAGAAGAAAACAAAATAAATTTATTTGCAGATGATACATTATTAACATTTCAAAATCCCATAGTTACTATAGAGAGAATATATTTACACCTGAATGAATTTGGGAAATATAGTGGATTACAAATAAACTGGGAAAAATCAGAAATTATGTTAGTAAAGAAGATAGTAAAGAAGAAGCGGAGATATTGAAAGGGAAATATGAAGTAAAAATAGTAGATAGTATTAAATATTTAGGTATTAACATCCCAAAAAATATTCAAGAGTTAAAGAAAATAAACAGTGAAAAGTTAAACAAAGATATAAAAGATAAAATAGATAAATATGAGAAAGTAAAATTATCATAGTTTGGAAGAATTGCAATAATAAAAATGAAAGTTTTAACAAAAGTTAAATTTTGGGGGGGATGATCCCAATTAAATTTTCAAATCAAGAATTAAGGCAAATACAGAGGCTGTTGAAGGTATATTGTAATGGAGGGAAGAAAGCAAGAATAAATAAAGCCTTATGGTATGAACCATTAAAAAAGGGTGGGCTGGGTCTTCCAAATATTATAAATTATTGGGTCCCACATATTATAGTAGTAACTAGAGATTTAATATGGAGGGATATAGAGTTGAAAGGGTTAAGGGAAATAGATGATCCTATAGAAACATATTGCTTTAAAAAGGATGTTAAAAAATTATTAGGATGATTCAAAATCCCTTTTTAAAAAAATTGATGGAATTATGGAATAAATGGAGATACTGGCTAATGCCAGGAATTTCTCCTTTAACACTTGATCTTCCATGGACAGCCGGGCATCAAGGAGGACGCCCAAGTTGCGTGCCCCATCCACAGGGGTAAGGTGATCGTCCCCTATGGCCAGTGATGGAGTCAACTGGTTGTACCGGGATGCCGGAAAGCACAGCCACTCGGTCTTGGACGGGTTGAGTCTGAGTCTGTTACTTCCCATCCAGGCCCGCACGGCTTCCAGGCACTGACACATCACCGCTACGGCATCATTGGGGTGGTTTGGGGTAGATATATACAGCTGCGTGTCGTCAGCGTAGAGGTGGTACTCTACCCCAAAACCACGGATGATCTCACCCAGCGGCTTCATATATGTGTTGAAGAGGAGTGGCGAGAGGACCGACCCCTGAGGCACCCCACAAGTGAGGGGCCTAGAGGTCGACCTCTGCCCTTTTGTCAACACAAATTGCGATCGACCGGAGAAGTAGGAGAACCACTGCAAAACGGTGCCTCCCACCCCCAACCCCTCCAGCCGATGCAATAGGATACCATGGTCGATGGTATCAAAAGCCGCTGAGAGGTCTAATAGGACCAGGATGGAGGAGCAACCCCCATCTCTGGCCCTCCAGAGATCATCTACCAACGCAACCAATGCCATCTCGGTGCTGTGTCCGGGCCGGAAGCCGGACTGGCGCGGGTCCAGATAATCAACTTCCTCCAAGTGATGGGGGAACTGTTGTGCCACCACACTCTCTACAACCTTCGCCAGGAAGGGAAGGTTGGAGACGGGACGATAGTTGGCTAATAAAGCTGGGTCCAGAGAGGGCTTCTTCAGGAGGGGCCTCACCATGGCCTCTTTAAGAGAGGCAGGCAAGAAACCCTCACTCAGAGAAGCGTTGACAACCTCCTGGAGCCAGCCTTGTGTTACCTCCCAGGATGCCAGTACAAACCAGGAAGGACACGGGTCCAATAAACATGTGGTGGCTCGCAGTCGCCCACGTAACCTGTCCATATCCTCGGAAGTAACAGAGTCAAACTCCTCCCAACCAAGACCCACCTCGTGCAATCCCACTGGGCCATCAATGGAGACTAACTCGTTCTGAATCTGAGCGATTTTCTCCTGCAGATAAATCACAAATTCCTCTGCTCTACCCTGTAATGGGATTTCCCGCACCCTCTGTTGTAGGAGGGAGCGGGTCACCCTAAACAGGGCGGCAGGGCGGTTATCTGCGGATGCTATGAGAGTGGCACAATGATGGCGTTTGGCCACTCTCAGCGCCAAAATGTAAGTCCGTAAATGGGCTCTTACCTGTGTCCGGTCAGATTCAGATCGAGTAGACCTCCATCTCCTCTCTAGGCATCTCTTGTGGCGTTTCATCACCCTTAGCTCCTCGGTAAACCAAGGGGCCAGGGTGGTTCACCGCCGCAAGAGAGGCCGCAAGGGCGCGACCCGATCCAATGCTCCCGTGGTCGCAGTATTCCATGCGGCCACGAGGTCCTCCATCGGGGCGCGGGTCAGGGATACAGGAAGTGGCCCAAGCGCCATCTGGAACCTGTCCGGGTCCATCAGGCGCCTGGGGCGGAACCAAATAGGTGACTCAGGTTCCGCCTCCCCGCGATGGGGTGTAGCGATTGGAAAGTCGAGCCGGAGGAGTGAGTGGTCTGACCATGACAGGGGTGTGATGACTATATCCCCTATACCCAGATCACTCTTCCATTGGCCAGAGACGAAGATTAGATCCGGCGTATGTCCACCCTCGTGAGTGGGGCCCTGAATTACTTGGGTCAGGTCCATGGCCGTCATGGAAGCCATGAACTCCCGAGCTGCCTCCGATGATTCGCCCACCGATGGCAGATTAAAGTCCCCCATGACTATCAGTCTGTGGGTCTCAACTGCCATCGTAGCGATCACCTCGAGGAGCTCGGGCAGGGCTGCTGCTACATAGCAGGGAGCCAGGTATACAACCAGCAAGCCCAACTGCCTCCCTAGGCCCCACTTCACACAGAGGGACTCACAACCGGTGGTCTGTGGTACAGTGGTCTCTCTCGGCTCAAGACCTTCCCTGACAATGACCGCTACACCTCCACCCCTGCCTCCACCCCTGTCCTCCTGGATTCCCGGCTGTCCATGGAGAACCATGTCACAGCCATCGCCAGGGGGGTGTTCCATGCGCCAATTGCACCCCTTACTTGACCGGGCTGCCCTTCGCACAGTCACTCAAGCACTCGTGACATCCTGACTTGACTACTGTAATGCTCTCTACATGGGGCTTCCCTTGAGGTGCACGCGAAAGCTACAGCTAGTCCAGAATGCAGCCGCGCGGGTGATTACGGGAGCCCCTAGATGCTCCCACATAACACCACTCCTGCGTGAGCTGCACTGGCTGCCTGTGGTCTTTCGGGTGCGCTTCAAGGTGTTGACGACCATCTTTAAAGCGCTCCATGGTTTGGGACCTAGTTATATTTGAGACTGCCTCCTGCCCCATACATCCCTTCGTCCGATCCGCTCCCACAGAGAGGGCCTTCTCAGGGTGCTGTCGGCCGGGCAATGCCGGTTGGCGACACCCAGGGGAAGGGCCTTCTCTGTGGCAGGTCCTACCCTTTGGAACGACCTACCCCCGGAATTACGAACTATCTCTGATCTCCGCCTCTTCCGCCAATGTCTAAAGACATACCTTTTCCATCAAGCCGGCCTAGCGTAACCTCCGTTGTGACTATTATTAGACAGTTTTAAATTTGGGGATTTTAAATTGATTTTAGCACAGGGGAAATTTAATAGTTTTTAAATTTTTATATTTGTCTATATTTGCATGTTTTAATTTCCTGTGCGCCGCCCTGGGTCCTTTTTGGAGAAGGGCGGGGTATAAATACGAATAAAATAAAAATAAAATAAATAAATAAATTAAATTGGTTGCATTTAATACAATTAGAGAAATGGATAAAAGTGGAAGAAAGCTTCGAAGAAACTGAGAGACAGTTAACAAAATTTGAAATGATTGTTAGGAGTAGACTCCTAGAGTTGGGTAGACAATATATAATACTATAATGACAAATGGCCATTGTGGCTTTAAGGAGGTTGGAATCTTAGAGTGCAATTAGGAAGTGAATTATCTCTAACTATAAGAGGAAGCCAGGAGAGCGCATATCTCTCTCTCTCTGCCGGATTTGCTGTTTGATAACTGAATTGCTCGTGTGCTGTGACAAACTGTGAATTACTGAAGAAGGAAAACTGTGTTTGCTGATTGTAAGCAATTTGATATTTGTTGAGACTTTGTTTTTGACTCAATTTAACATCACTGCTTGTTAAGCATTAGTTTAGTTTAGTAGTTTTTACAACTTCAGTAAAAGCTATTTTATTTTACTTAACAGTGTCTGGTCTACTAATTGTGTGTACACTAGCAACATTCTTCTAGCTGCATACTCTGCTGCACAACCTTTGCTGTCTCCCAATGGAGATATCACCTAACAATGACTATAAAAGAATGTGTGATGAATGAAGAATATATAAGGAAAGGAAGAATTGGGAAAATATATAGAATATGTCAACTCTCAGTGATGACATGGGGACAGAATGAGGGGGAGTGTATTCCACACATCCTGTTGCTTGGAGTTGGATCTCAGATTACTGCAGCCAATTTGGGAGGGGTGCATCTATAGGGTAATGTGATTTATGACACAGACTAAGGGGAGGGAAGGAACAGGGGTAAAGTTCAGAAGTAAATCAAACAAAGCACAGGCTTTACTGCAAACAGATATTGCCTAATGGAGCTCCTAAGAAATCACTGGTTTTATATCAATTAGGGCAGTGGTTCTTAACCTTTTTGAAAGAATCACCCCCTTGAGCCATTGAGGAAGTTGTCATCGCCCCCTTGTTGCATTATGACACTGCATCACGTGCTAAGCATTTCTGTTAGTGTAGACTGGTTCTGACCGGAACCAAGGAAGCTGGCATGGAAATTTACTAGCACACCCTCTTGACACCTAACACCTTGGAGAAAAGTTCCCACCTTCTTGCAACGTGCTAACTATCAACAAAGGGCACGTGACTCCTATTCTACTGTGTGAATTTCCTTTTATGGTCATGATTTGTGTATGTTTACATGACGTTGCATGCTTAACCCTGCCTTCTCATAAAGTTAATAAAAAGGCCTGCGGACCTTTGTCCGTTGCGCCGTCCCATTCCGTTCGAAGAAGAACCTGGTGTCGTGGTTTTTTCTTCCCCCTCACCCATGGGCCTGCCCGCCTGATAACTGCGAGAATGTTATCACACCATCTGGTGACCCCGACGTGATTCCTCTCATCATCTCATCATCAGTTAAGTTGTGTTTTGCCTCGTCACATCCAGCCTGAAGAGCCCCCACACTTACCCCCGCCCAAGGGCATGATGCGTCTCAACTGGTTTTCAGTTCTTTTCGTAAGTATGGGGAGTGGTTTGTCTAAGAAACAGATCTGATACCTCTGTGAATTAGAAGACCTACTGAAGGCTTCCAATATTATTCTTTCTGATAAAGGCACTCCGTTGCCTCAAATTACAAAGGCTCAACTAATTGAACTGTTAAAATATGTTTGGCTTAAATGTCCGAACTATCCTGCAGGATCAACAAAAGTAACAATTTGGAATAGAATGAGCCGCCAAAAGCTCTGCAAAATCTTATCGTAACTTGTTTAATCCTTTTACAATCTTTACAAGTTTACGACATGGAGCAGGGGATTGTTGCCACAGTAACACTGGCTATCTCCTCTTACAAGGCTGAATTACCATCAGCACCGTCTCTCCCTGCAATAACAAAAGTTCAGGGGGAGGAATTCACACCTTCTCAGGCAACTTCAATTGCCGTCTCAACTACTCCGGCTGCTCCGATTGCAAGCTCGTGCCAGATGGGAATTAGATTTAGAAGATCTTGAATCTTGTGCTGCATTTCCTGTTTCATTTGTGCCTGATCCAGCTAATCCAAATAATCCTCCTGCTCAGGAATATATTCCTCTGTCTCTTAAAACTGTAAAAGAACTCAAAGTAGCTGTTAGTACTTATGGCATTCAATCTCGCTATGCTTTAGGTCTTCTTCAATCTCTTGCTCATTCTGCTGATATGATAATCTCTGACAGGCAAATGCTTTTTCACATGCTTTTAACTCCTGCTCAATATGTTGTGTGGTGGTCAGAATATCAAAAACAAGTTGCTTCTTTAGTACGAGCAGCCACCCATCCACAAAATGTGTTAGCTGACCATCTGTTGGGGGAGGGCAATTTCACAACCCAAACTGCACAAACGCAGGCTCCGAGGGCATCTCTCCCTCTTATCTCGCAATCAGCGATAGCTGCGTTGCGAAGGGTTGATGATTCATCATCAACTCCTCTTCAATCTTTTTCCAAAATAGTGCAAGGCTCTACTGAGAGCTATGCAGAATTCCTTAGTCGTCTTCAATTGGCAATTGAGCGTCAGATTGACAATGAGCCTGCTCGCAATGAATTAGCATTAAAATTGGCCTATGAAAATGCAAATGTTGACTGTCAAAAGGTTTTACAACCACTTGCTGCTCGCCCAGAGAGTACTCTTGCTGATTTCTTGCATGCGTGCCGCATTGTTGGAACTACTAGCCATAAAATGGAAGCTTTTGCTGTTGCGTTGCAAACAAATCAGTCACTTCCTCCTTCTTCTTCACGCTTCACCGGAAATTGTTTAAATTGTGGGCAGCCTGGCCATTTTAGAAATCAGTGCCCAGCCCCAGGTGGAGGTGGGGGAGGAGTTCCAAGAGTGCGTAAATCCCCTGATTACACCCGCTCCACTACTGTTTGCCCACGTTGTAGGAGAGGTTTTCATTGGGCGAATCAGTGTAGAACCAACCCCCGCCCTGTTTTCCAGCAGGGAACCAACCCCGCCCTGTTTTTCAGCAGGGAAACTGATAGCGGGGCGCCCAGCCAGCCCCACCCACAAGGCTGAACTTAACAACCCTGAACTTAACAACCCTGAACTTTCTCATTCCTTTGAAGCCAGCCCCCCTTTGAGGGCTGAGCCTAGCAATGCTGCATTTTCTACTTCTTATGAAATGGTAGCGAATGACACAATTACTTATACATTACCAGGTCATGTTTACCTTCTTTTTATCTCACCTAAGTCTAAGCTCACTTTACCTCCTGCTTTGCCTGAAATAATTTTTCCACATTTGGATGTTACTTCTAGAGGAGTCTTAGCTTCTCCTTTCATGCGAAGTTCTGAATCCTTTTCTGACCTTGCTCTTGCCATGACGATCAATTCTCCGCTTACAATAAATAAAGGGGAATTGGTTGCCACTATGATTTTGCTCCCGGAAGCCCCAACTGATGATTTATTGGCCTTAGAACAACCATTACTCACCTCACGCCCCACAGCAGATTTTTACATCAATGGTCACCTTTTTTCTGGTATTTTAGATACCGGCGCTGATGTGTCCATTATTCGATCAGCAGAATGGCCTTCTAATTGGCACACCGAGGTGGCTCCATATGTGAGAGGCGTGGGTGGAATTCAACCAGCAAGGGTCAATTCTGATTGGCTTCCAGTAATTTCTGCCGCAACAACGCATGTTGCCCACATAAAACCTGTAGTGTTACCTTTACATATTAATCTTTGGGGACGTGATCTTATGTCCCAATTCCAAGCCAAACTCATTTTGCAATAATGTCTTCTTCTTCTTTTGTTCTTCGTTTAACTTTAAGATCTCAAACCTCTGTCTGGATTGATCAATGGCCATTAACATTGGAAAAATTAAATGCATTAAAACAATTGGTAAAGGAACAATTAGAAAAAGGCCATATTGAAAATTCTGTAAGTCCTTATAATACGCCTGTCTTTGTCATTAAAAAGAAATCTGGTGTTTGGCGCTTCCTCTGTGATTTGAGGTCCATTAATTCCATTTTACAACCAATGGGGGCGCTACAATGTGGATTACCTAATCCAAATTTGATTCCTCAAAACTATGACATGATGATTATTGACTTAAAAGATTGTTTTTTCTCTATCCCTTTGCATCCAAAGGACAGATGCTTATTTGCTTTTACTGTTCCTGAACTTAATAATTCCATGCCCACCTCACGTTACCAATGGAAAGTTTTACCTCAAGGAATGCTCAATAGCCCCACCATGTGTCAATTTTTTGTAGCGCATGTCTTAAATCCTTACCGACTTCAATATTCCAATTTTTTGATCTATCATTATATGGATGATATTTTGGTAGCAGCACCTGGCCCAAAGGGCACAGTTTTGAAAACTTTACCTCATCTTCAACAAATTTTACAACAGGAAGGTCTTTACATAACCTCTGACAAAGTTCAAACTTTTCCTCCTTTTCAATATTTAGGTCATAAACTACTTTCTTCTCATGCTGCTCCTGCATGTCCACAGATACAGTTACCTCCAAAACCAACTTTGCTTCAATTACAACAATATTTAGGTTCTATTAATTGGATACATCCTTATTTAGGTCTTACTACTGTTCAACTTTCACCTCTTTTCAATGCCTTAACTAAAGGAAAGCAACCAGCAGACAAAATCCCATTGCAAAAAGAACATTTTGAAACAATGCAATTAGTAAATCAGGCTTTAAAGACAAAATGGGTGGATCATTTGCTGAATGGTTTTCCTCTTGCACTTTTGTTAATCAACACATTGCAGATACCTACAGCTGCAATTGTACAAGTTACACCTTCACAGTTAATCCTTGAATGGATACACCTTTCACACACACCTCGTTCTACTTTAACTACAAAGCCAGCTCAAATGGCACTCCTTATTACTAAGGGTCGCCATCGTGCTAAAGCACTTGCTGGACAGGAACCAATTACAATCTATGTTCCTTCTTCCCTTGCAACTTGGGAAACTCTCTTGGCCTCCAGTGAGGCATTGCAGTATGCTCTTGCTGACTGGCCTGGTTCTGTCTCTTGTCATCATCCTCCTGACCCAAGACTACAACTTTTGAAAACCACACTTTTTGTGTGGGAAACTCCTTTTTCTTCATTTCCAATTTCAGATGCTGTCACAGTTTTTGCAGATGGAAGTAAAACATATGGTGCTTGTGCCTGGCAATCTGAAGGCCAATGGCACACAAAAATTACTCCACCACAGACTTCTGCACAATGCGCAGAACTGTATGCTTCAATTTTGGCTTTTCAACAATTTTCTGATCAACCTTTTAACCTGATTTTGGATAGTCTGTATGTTACACAGATTATCTCTTCTATCTATCAAGCCTACCTTTCACCTTCTATTGAATCCTCACTTTTGTCTCTTTTTCTCACTCTTCAACACTTAATTCCTCAAAGAACAAATCTCTTTCATGTTTCTCACATCAGAAGTCATCAACCATTTCCAGGTATTATCCAAGAAGGAAATGACATTGCTGACCATGCTGCTTCTGTTGCTACATCTTCATCCACGGTTTATTCTCTTTCTTCCCTCACTCCTTGGGAAAGTCACTCTTATTTTCATCAAAATAAAAAGGTGCTGATTAAACAATTTGGTATAACAACAGCAGAAGCAACTGCTATATTACAACAGTGTCCAACTTGTAGTAAACAAGCGCATTCTATCCCTATGGGAGTCAATCCCCGAGGGACTGAATGTTGTCAAATTTGGCAAATGGATGTTACCCAATATTATTCCTTTGCTCCATGGAAGTACATTCATGTGTCCATTGACACATATTCAGGTTTCATCATGGCCACCCCTCAAAGGGGCGAAGCCACAAAACATGTAATTAATCATTGCATTCGTACCTTTGCATCGCTGGGACGCCCAAACGAACTCAAAACTGACAATGGGCCTGCTTACATAAGCACAGCATTTGCTGCCTTTTGTCAAAAATGGAGCATAATTCACAAATTTGGTATTCCATACAATAGTCAAGGACAAGCCTTGGTTGAAAGAGCAAATCAAACTTTGAAACATGCTCTTGACCATTACATTGACTCGCGGGGGAAAACAGCCCCTGGTCTCCCAGCTGTGCAAGACACCCTTAACTTGTGTCTTTATACTGTTAATTTTCTTAACCTGACTGGTCAACCTGCAATGTCTGCTGCTTGTCGTCACTTTTCTTCTTCCCCCTCTGCTGAACATCAGCGACCACTCGTCTATTACCGGTGCCTACCTGACCTGACCTGGCGAGGACCAGCAGACCTCATCACGTGGGGAAGAGGTTACGCAGCCGTTGCACTTCCTGAAAAGACTCTGTGGGTTCCTGCTCGACACGTTCGTCCCTGTCATCTGCCACCAAAGACCAAAGATGAAGATACATCTTCTTCTGATCCTGTCACTTCTCCAGATTCAACTGCTGGTTGTGACGACCATCGTGATCAGTAAAGGACTTCCAACAAAAGACATCAACCAAAGAACATCAGGTACCAAAGCACTACACCAACATGACAACTTCCCAACACCTCCAGTCCCATTGAGGCTGCGAAGGGACTTTGATAAACATTTTCACAAAGCCAAACGCAATGTGTTGTCAGGAGATACCACATATTGTGCACCTTGCATCAAAATCACTAAACAAGAAGACAAGGTCATTCATACCTTGATATATAGTATTTATTTTATTTTTTATTTTATTCAATTTATATCCCGCCCTTCTCCAAAAGTACTCAATTGAACTGTAAAAACAAAGCACTCCAAACATGTACACACAACGGCACTACTTATTCAATTTGTATTGACAATAACCAACAACAGTGTTATGACCCTACAGGTCCAACTCATAGATATACCATACAAATTACTGCTGGCAACAAATTGATCATTAACAAGGACTTTTATAATTTGGCACTTCCTCAATCAGTCATTTTTGACGCATGTGAAGCCATGGATGAGGGCACCAACGAATGTGGCTCTCTCTCATGGTGTAGAACATACTCTAACAACGAAAAATACATTTGTGCTCGAGCCAGCAATCCGTATCACAGTTGCGGATCTGGCACATCTTGTGGAGATTGGAGATGTGTGGACTTTATATCCCAAGGACTCACTGTTCCGCCAGACACCATCCCAAAACAAGAAAAATATAGAAAATTGTACATAACCAGATTATCCCCACCAGCTGACTGTTATCAACACACTTGCAACCCCATTAACATCACCTTTCCTGTTCCACAAAATTGGCTAACCACACAAAAGTGGAAAGGAATGCAGGATGAATATGCGCTGGGGATACATAGCACTGGAAAAGATCCCAGTGTAAAGCTTAAGATACAGATTCTTCAACATCACTTAGATCCTCTAAGTCATTCATTGTTTCATTCATATTACCAAGAAATGCAAAAAGTACAACACTTGGTCATTTCAGCCCAAGCACAAAATACGTTCCTCAAATTCCTCAAATTAGCTGAAACCATTGCAAAAGAACTACATGTAACAAACTGTTTTGTATGTGGAGGAACTAGCATGGGTGAACTCATGGGAAGCTCAAGAGCTTAATTATGATCACATCCTCGCTAGAGGTTTCGAGAACACCTTTAAAGAGAAAGGAGAGGAAATATGGGCCATCACCACTAACTTGGTGGGAAATGTATGTTACCAAAGAAATCAGACTCAAAACAGAACATTTGATGCAGGTTCCTTGCGCTGTCTAGGAATCTGGAACAATGCCACCTGGTGGTCTGGGGAGAACATCACAGCTCCAAACAAATCTTTGGAAAAAATTACTAACATGAAATTCTTGACACTGCCAGAAAACAATGACTTTCCTTGGTCCACCCCAGACGGATTGTATTGGGTTTGTGGACGTTTTGCTTACAACAAATTACCAGCAAAGTGGTATGGGTCTTGCGTCCTATCCACCATTCGCCCTGGTTTCTTCTTACTCCCACTACGACAACGACAAGATCTGGGAGTTCCGGTCTACAAAGAACTAGGTAATGTGCGAGACCGCAGAGACATTATAGACACTAAAGACATTCATAGAGGAGATTGGGCTGACGAGGATTGGCCCCCTGAACGCATAATTGCCATCTACAGCCCAGTAACATGGGCAGAGGATGGCACATTTGGATATCGTACTCTCTTATACATGATAAATAGAATAATTCGTCTTCAAGCTGTAATTGAAATTATAACAAATCAAACAGTGCTAGCCCTACAACATTTAGCCCAAGAAAGTGCAAAGTTTAGAACATATATCATGCAGAATCGTTTAGCTCTTGACTACTTATTGGCAAAAGAAGGGGGAGCATGTGGTAAATTTAATTTGACTAATTGCTGTATTGAAATTGATGATAGTGGGAAAGTCATTCAGGAAATATCAGAAAAAATGGTAAAAATTGCTCATGTGCCTGTACAAACATGGCATGGTTTAAATTTGAAAGAAATGTTTGATTCATGGTTTCCAAAATTACCCGGTTTGCAAGCTATTGTAGCTTTAATTGGTATGATTGCTTTAGGATGTATTGTTTTACCTTGTGTTTTGCCTATTTTTGCTCATGCAATTTCTAATAGCTTATCTTTGTTTGCTGAGAAACGAGCTATAGCTCACATAAATGCTTTGTGGGAACAGAAGTATGCTCCTGAGCCCCAGGGAGACCCCCTGGAGAAGAAACCGTTAACCCTGGGCAGTGACGAGGAGGAAGAGGTAATTTCCAAACACCCAATTAAGCCCCCCCTCAGGCTGCTGTATGGTGACGAAGAACATCCTTTTTGAAAAAACAAAAACAGAGGAGATGTTGCATTATGACACTGCATCACGTGCTAAGCATTTCTGTTAGTGTAGACTGGTTCTGACCGGCCAGACATAAACAAGGAAGCTGGCATGGAAAGTTACTAGCACACCCTCTTGACACCTAACACCTTGGAGAAAAGTTCCCACCTTCTTGCAACGTGCTAACTATCAACAAAGGGCACGTGACTCCTATTCTACTGTGTGAATTTCCTTTTATGGTCATGATTTGTGTATGTTTACATGACGTTGCATGCTTAACCCTGCCTTCTGATAAAGTTAATAAAAAGGCCTGCGGACCTTTGTCCGTTGCGCCGTCCCATTCCGTTCAAAGAAGAACCTGGTGTCGTGGTTTTTTCTTCCCCCTCACCCGTGGGCCTGCTCGCCTGATAACTGCGAGAATGTTATCACACCACCCCCTCCCCCAACATAACATCTCAGTCACAACATAGGGAAATAATTCTTTAATTTATGCAAACATATTTTTTGTTTTGTTTAAAATTGTCATCAGGACATATTGATGCAAATAATTTATTTCAAGTCTTTTCCCCATATCTCAACTGTGTGAATAATTCTGATGCCACCTATCACTTTACTCCCAAACTTTGTGATACATGTATTTCATTATTATCTTATTTATTCAAGACACTTAAATGCAATGACTACTGAAAACAAAATTCAATTGCAAGAAAATGAAATGCCTGAAAAAAACAACAAGAATTCAAAAATGAAGCTGAAAACTCAGACAGGAATGTGAAATCCAATGCAAGCAAATACAATGATAAGAACTGAGACAATTATTAATGAAAAAAATGTATGTACACAAAAAGCCAAAAACGAACATCAATGGCTGCCTTGTGCTTGGTGATCTGATGCCAATTTCTTGATGTCTGAAACCATTTTTGTTAATCTCATACTTAAATCACCATGCTCAGTGATCTTCAACATGTTCCTTGACTTAGAAAGGATCTGTTGGACTGCACTGAAGCCCCTCTCCACTAAGTAAGTGGAAGGAAAGACTAAAAGAAGCAACTTAACTTCCTCCCACAATATTGGATAAATGTTCATCATTTTTACCCCAAAAGCTTTGCAGCCGTAACTCTGAAAATGTGATTGGGCTTCACAGTTGTATTTCAGATCTGTCAGCGGCTCTTGCAGTTTGGGATGAAGTTCTGCTATGTCTGCTGTGAAAGGATTTAGAACCCAAGCGGGCACTTCCAGATTTATCAGATCATATAATCTAGTTTCCATATCTTCTTTTAGTTGCTTCAAGTGGCAGCAAAAAACATCTGACCTGACACCATCTGACCTGGTGGGTATCACAGAAACCTGGTTGGGCCAGGAGGGAGGAGTACCCCTCGTAGAAATGTGCCCACCAGGTTACCTGGCACTTCATCAGCCAAGGGCCCAGGGTAGGGGTGGTGTGTGTGTGTGGTGGTTATTATTAAGGAAGGCCTTAAGCCAAGGGAGACCACTGTGCCCCAGGTAGTTGGTTGTGAATCCCTTTGTTGAAGTGGGGCCATGGTAGGCAGTTTGGCCTGCTGGTTGTGTACCTGGCTCCCCGTTAAGTATCAGCAGCCCTGCCCGAGCTCCTCGAGGTGATCGCTGAGGTGCCAGTTGATACCTCCAGACTCCTAGTCATGGGGGATTTCAACCTGCCATTGGTAGGCGAGGCATCTGAGGTGGCCCGGGAGTTGATGGCCTCCATGACGGCCATGGACCTGACCAGTGGTGGGTTTCAAATTTTTTAGAACCTACTCTGTAGGTGTGGCCTATTTTGTGGGTGTGGCTTGGCAGTCATGTGACAGGGTGGGAGTGGCCACCTTTTAAAATGTGGTGAAACTCATTTAACAACGCTCTTGCTTAGCAACCAAAATTTTGGACTCAATTGTGATGATAAATTCTTTCTTTCTTTCTTTCTTTCTTTCTTTCTTTCTTTCTTTCTTTCTTTCTTTCTTTCTTTCTTTCTTTCTTTCTTTCTTTCTTTCTTTCTTTCTTTCTTCCTTCCTTCTTTCTCTCTCTCTCTCTCTCTCTCTCTCTCTCTCTCTTTCTCCCTCCCTCCCTCCCTTCCCTCCCCTCCCTTCCTTTCCTTTCCTTTCCTTTCCTTCCCGTTGGGTCACTGGCAGTGGCGAGCCAGATTTACTTCCAGGTACGCCGGTGGAACCCCCTCTCACCGGTTCTTTAAATTTCACCAACTGGCTCTCGCGAGTAGGTGCAAACCTGCAGAAACCCACCACTGGACCTGACCCAAATAATTCATGGCCCCAACGCACACCGGGGGACACACACTAGATTTAATTTTTGCCTCCGGCCAGTGACAGAGTGATCTAGGAGTAGGGGAATTAGTCATTGAACCCCTGTCATGGTCAGATCACTCTCTCGTTTGGCTTGACTTTCCAACTGCTACACCCCGCCGCGGGGAGGCGGAGCAAGAAATACCAAGGTGGTTCCGCCCCAGGCGCCTGATGGACCCAGAGAGGTTCCAGATGGAGCTTGGGCCAATACCTGTGACCCTGACCCGCGACTCGACTGAGGACCTAGTGGCTGCATGGAATAGTGCGGCCATGGGGGCCTTGAACCAGGTCATGCCCTTGCAGCCTCTCACGTGGCGCTGATCCACCCTGGCCCCTTGGTTCACCAAGGAGCTAAGGGTGATGAAGCACCGCAAGAGACGCCTATAGAGCACTTGGAGGTCCACTCGCTCCGAATCTGACCGAACACAGGCTAGGTCCCATTTAAAGACCTACGTTGTGGCGATAAGAGTGGCAAAACACAATTATCTCGTCACTCTTATCGCATCCGTAGATAACCGCCCTGCTGCCCTGTTTAGAGTGACCCGCTCCCTCCTTCAACAGAGGGCGCAGGAAGCTCCTTTGCAGGGCAGAGCAGAGGAATTTGGAGACTATCTGCAGGATAAAATTGCTCAGATCCGGGATGAGTTGGCCTCCAATGAGATAGACCTTGGCGGACCATCCAAGGCAGGTCTTGAGACCGTATTATGGGACGAGTTCGACTTTGTTACTTCAGAGGACATGGACCGGTTGCTGAGGCGACTGAATGCTACCACATGTTTATTGGACCCATGTCCCTCCTGGTTGGTACTGGCCTCCCGGGAGGTCACATGAGGCTGGCTCCAGGAAATAGTGATTACCGTCTGGTCTCCAACCTTCACTTTCTTGTGAAGGTTGTTGAGAGTGTGGTGGCACAGCAGTTCCCCCGGAACCTGGAGGAAACTGTCTATCTAGACCAGCACCAGTCCGGCATCCGACCTGGGCATAGCACAGAGACGGCATTGGTTGCGTTGGTGGATGATCTCTGGAGGGCCCGAGATAGAGGTTGTTCCTCTACCTTGGTCCTGTTAGATCTCTCAGTGGCTTTTGATACCATCGACCATGGTATCCTATTGCACCGACTGGAGGGTCTGGGACTGGGAGGCAACATGCTGTGATGGTTCTCCTCCTTCCTCTCCGGTCGGTCGCAATTCGTGTTGCCAGGAGGGCAGAGGTCGATGTCAAGGCCCCTCATGTGTGGGGTGCCTCAGGGGTTGGTCCTCTTGCCCCTCCTGTTCAACACCTATATGAAGCTGCTGTGCAAGATCATCCATGGCTTTGGGGTAGAGTACCATCAGTACGCTGATGATACTCAGCTGTACATATCTACCCCCAACCACTGCAACAATGCCGTTGAAGTGATGTCCCGGTGCTTGGAGGCCGTGTGGGTCTGGATGGGGAGTAACAAACTTTGACTCAACCCAACTCAACCCAACTCACACCCAAGACTGAGTGGCTGTGGTTTCCAGCGTCCCGGTATAGCCAGCTGATTCCATCGCTGGCCATCGGGGGCGAGTCACTAGCCCCCGTGGAAAGGGCCCGCAACCTAGGCGTCCTCCTGGATTCACAGCTATCCTTGGATGACCATGTGATGGCCGTGACCAGGGGGGCCTTTTACCAGGTTTACCTGGTATGCCAGTTGCACCCCATTCTCGACCGGGACGCCCTTCGCACCGTCACTCAAGCACTCGTTACGTCCCGCCTAGACTATTGTAACGGTCTCTACATGGGGCTCCCCTTGAGGTGCACCTGGAGGCTCCAGTTAGTGCAGAATGCGGCCGCGTGGGGGATTTTGGGTGCCTCACGGTGCTCCCATGTAACACCTCTCCTGCCCAAGCTGCACTGGCTGCTGGTGGCCTTCCAGATGCGCTTCAAGGTGCTGGTAACCATCTTTAAATCACTCCATGGCACGGGGCCTAGCTATTTGCAGGACTGTCTCCTACCACACACCTCCCTTCGACCAATCCGTTCCCACAGGGAGGGCCTCCTCAGGGTGCCATCTGCCAGTCAATGCCAGCTGGCGGCACCCAGGGGAAGGGCCTTCTCTTTGGCAGGTCCAGCCCTCTGGAACGACCTACCCCCCGAACTTCGTACCATCACGGACCTTCGCCTCTTCTGCTGATCACTCAAGACGCATTTTTTTCACCTAGCCGGCCTAGCTTAGAGCCTAGATTTTGACTAATTTTAATAGATTAGGCAGTGGATTTTAAAATTTTATTAGCTTGAATATTTTAGCACAGGTCACTTAATTTAATTACATTTTAACATTGTGATTGTATTTATTGTTGTTTGCTTGTGTCATTTTTAATTTCCTGTGCACCGCCCTGAGTCCGATTGGGGAGATAGGAGTACTATAGAAATTGAATAAACATAAACATAAACATCCAAATCTTCTGCTTGGAGTTGACGTTCATTACCAAGGCTTGGGAACTGATACAGTTCCTGGCGACTCATGTTCCTTGCAAAGAGGTCCAATTCGTGACACTGTAGGAGCACACATACATTTAACCAAAAGACTGTTTAGGACAAAGCTCAGCAAGGGAGGAGACATGTTAGTTCATATTAACTGCATGAAGGACATGTTTCAAGAGTTGCAGGAAAAGGGACTGACTTTTACAGACCAGCACCATGTGTACATACTGCTATCATCACTGGATGAAAGCTACAACGCTGTAGTGACATCATTTTAAGTGCTGCCTCAACAAGAACTTACATTAGCCAACATCTCTTCGCGTCTGTTAGAAGAGTCATGACGGCGAGTGGAAAGGCAACAACTTAGAGCTGAGCAAGAAACTGTTGATGTAAATGTAAATGTAAATAACCATGTATATACTGTAAAATGTTTTAATTGTGGGGGAAAGGGCCATATAGCTAAGTATTGTAAAAGAGGTAAACCACAAAACATGATTAGAGAGAGGAAACACAAATGTAATGTGCTGAGAAGGGCGGGGTATAAATTTAATAAAATAAAATAAAATAATAAATATTGTATGTCAGAAAATAATGTGGCTGACCATTTTACGAAAGCTCAAGGAGCAATAAAGCACAAGGAGTGTTGTGATGCTTTTGGATTAAGGATGTAAATATATATTGATCAACTCAAGGGGGAATATGTTAGGATATTCAGCTTTATATTGGGTTGGCAATATATATGAGCCTATGTTCTTAAGAAGTTATGTAGCTTTAAGAACTGTCTTTGATTTCTGATTGGCTATGCTGATCAGATTTACCATATAATCAAGGTCAGGAACTCTGATCACCCCCTGTTCGATTCCTTGTGATCCTGTGCTGAAGCTGTGAAGAAGGAGGAGGATTGTTTTGCATCACTGAGATAATTGTGTTTGGTGTTGGACTGTTGTCATTTGTTTGAGAAGTTAGTCGGAAGAAGCATTTTAATTGTTACAAAGTAAAGACTATTTTCTTACTATCACTGTTTTAGAGTTTGTTTGTGATTTACAGCAACGTATCTCTTTACTGTCTGGTGAATTACATTATTCCACATTCATTTGCTAACACTGGTTATGGGACCAGAGTTGTGACACTGGTTCTGAACCCAGAGTTGCTAACAGCCGAGATGGGTGAAGCAAGAGGAGATGAGTATTCAACCCCTAAAGCAACTAAAGCTGAGCTCCCCCACCCCAATGCCCAGAAAAAGGGAAAGACTCTAAGCAAGCTGAGAAGAGTGGAGGAGATGCTAGACTGGAACCAAGCCAGGCTCCCAAAGCCCCTGATGGAGCCTCTGGGGAGTTCAATAGAGTAACGGAGGGAGGAATTTGACTGGGTCACCCTCCATGAAGAGAAGCCATTATGCAGGCCAAAAGAGAGGGGAAGAGCAGTGGCAGGCCACTTTGGGTTCCTAAAGACTTTACACTTAGCCAAGAGGTGGCCCAGCATAAAGAAAGATGTGGACAGTTACATGAAACATTGCACCATCTGGGCCACAATGGAGAGACAATCAGGAAAAAACCCTGGACTGCTGTAACAAGTAGCAGAGCCAACGAGGCCATGGGAGGAGATCACAATGGACTTTATAGTAGAGTTGCTGAAAAGTGGGGGAAACATGGTGATTTGTACTGTAATAGACCTGTTCTTCAAAGAGGCACACTTTATATCCTGCAGCAGTCTTCCCTCAGCTCACAAGCTGGCCAAACTGTTCCTAAAGCATGTCTACCACCTGCATGGAGTACCTCAAAGAATTATCTCAGACAGAGGGGTCCAGTTCACAGCTAAGTTCTGGAGGGAGTTTCTGGGGTCCATTGAGTCATCCCAGAGCCTTAGCTCAGCTTTTCACCCGAGCATCAATGGGGGGGGGGGGGGCAGAGAGGCTGAATGCCATGATAGAGCAGTACCTGAGGTGCTATGTGAACTATCAGCAGTTCAAGTGGGCAGACCTTCTGTCTTTTGCTGAGGTTGTGTACAATAATGCTCTTCATAGTAGCAGTAGCACTTCACAGGACTCTTCACAGAACTAACCCCATTCAAAGTAGTGAGCGGCATGTACTTTGTCCCAATATCTGAGTATCTAAGGGATCTCCCCCTCCTCAGTCAGCTTCACTGATTGGATGTCAATGCTAAAAGCAACCTGAGAGACTGTCAAAAAAGTGGCACAAACCTATAAGAAACAGGCAGATAAACACCAAGCTCTGCAACAACCATTCTTGGTGGCAGAGAAGGTTTACTTCTCCACAAAATATTTGAGGTTAAGACTCCCTAGCAAGAAACTGGGACCAAAGTTTGTAGGACCATTCCCCATAGTAAAGATCATCAACCCAGTCACAGTGCAACTGAAACTGCACCGACTGCTAGGGAAGATACACCAGGTATTCCATAGTAGCCTCTTAAACCCATGATCGGATCACCTTGAGAGGAAAGGGGGAGGGGAGAATGTATTCCATGCATACTTTCAGCTAGAGTTGGATCTCCTGATTTCTACAACAGGCTTGTACACAGACTGAGGGGAGGGATGGAGTGGGGTAAAGTTCAACTATAATTCAAATGAGGCTTAAATTTGACTGCATTAGGATATTGCTGAAATGGTGCTTCTAATAAATTACTGGTTTTCTTTTGAAAGTTGGCTTGAGGTACATGAATCAATATGGGCATCTTTCTGCGATGGTAGGTGCCCTAAAGGGCACCCATACTCAGTTTCCAACTCAGTCCGGCTCTGGGACTGTTTGGTAGCCAACTCTCTGTACTGAAGAATCTCTTGGAAGAAATTGTCTGGAGGATTCCTTGGCCTTGGAGGTTCACAGGACCCCCCCCCCCGCCTCAGCAGCAGTCGTGGACTCAGGTTTCCTGTCCTTTAGCCAAGGGCCCAGGCCCACAGCTACTGTACTTCTGCCCTGCCATATGCTTCTTACCTGAGTCCTGGGGCTCCGGGCCCCTCCTGGCTTCTTCTATCGTCTGCTGCTGCTGTCAAGTGTGGCAGGGGGGTGACGGATTTCGGGCCCTGGGGAGGCTGGCCGCATTCGCAGCTTTGCTGTGAGGCCCTCTGGCGCTTCGGGGCTCTCTGCAGCTCCGCACCCATTCCTTCAGCCGGGGACGCCATCAGACACATGAGCAATCGGCCCGACTCCTTATCAGCCCGAGCGGAGATTGTCATGGCCTGACTCGCCCGGCACGGCCGGATCGGGACCTCACAGACGTGGGGCGAGCCGCTGACGGCTCCTCGGAGCTGGCGGAGACAGCCGGCTTCTACTCGGCCTCTCGCCTGGCGCTAGGCCTTCCCGGGCCTCTTTGATCTCGGCGCCCGCCAGTTTAGGCACCACGGAGCCCGCCAATGAGGGCGCGACCACCATTTTGCGCCACCGGTGGGCAGGCCGGTTACAGGCAAGGCCAAGGGAGGCTGGTGAAGAGCAGGGTCTCCAGCAGATCGGAGGCAGTCCGACAGGCCTCAGAATTTATTTTATTTATTTATTAAATTTATACCCCGCCCTTCTCCTGACAAGGACCCAGAAGCCTCTGCGGACAGGGGAGCTCCCCCTAACACTGGAACCAAAGCCTTGAAGAGACCACGCGGGCTGCCTGGAGCCTCCTGTGCTCACCCGTGGACGGCTGGGGGGCTGTCGCGCCGGCAGGCCCTCCCGGAGGCCTCGTGGGCCGCCTGGACCCTCCACCACTCAGCGTGGATGGCTGGAGGGAGATCACGAAGGTTAGGCCTTGCAAGGGCCGCACCACCCGCCTGAGCCTCCCGCACACGCACCCCTGGGCGGTCGCGTGGCTGTGGAACCAGCAGGCCTTCGCAGAGGCCGCGGCATCTGTCTTAAGGCCCCCCTTCTCCCCTCGCATGCTTGCCATTGGAGGGGCGGTCGCACCGGGTGGCACCAGGGGTAAGTCAGGCCAGCCGCCCGCCACCTCCTACAAGTGCCGGTCGTGGGCTGTGCGTCTGTTGGGCCACCTGGCCATAACAGGGGCTGCGCTTGCTGCTCGCATGCCCCTGGCTGTTGCGAGGCTGTGGGCCCATCAGGCCCTTGCAGCGGCTGCGCTGCCCGTCTGGAGGCCCCGCGCTTGCCATTTTGGCCTTCTACGAGGCTGTCTGGCCAGATGGCCATTGAATAGGCCACGCCAGTCACCTGGAGCCTCGAGCGCTCCCCCAGGGCTGGCAAGGAGGCTGTCGGGTTGGCAGACCCTTGCAGGAGCCTCAACGGCCGCCTGGAACCTCCTGCACTCACCTGGGGACAGCTAGGGGGCTGTCTTGCCGGTGGGTCCTTGCAGATGTCGTGCCAGCCACCTGGACCCTTCTGCAACTGCGTCCGGGCAGTTGGAGGGCTGTCGGTCCATCAGCCCCCTACGGAGGCCGCGCTGGCCGGCTGGAGGCCCCGTGGATGGCTGGGAGGCTGTTGGGGCCGTCAGGCCCTCGCAGAAGCCTTGCGGGCTGCCAGAAGCCTCCCGCACTCCCCTGGGGATGACTGGGAGGCCGTTGGGCCCTTGCAGAGGCCTTGCGGGCTGCCTGGAGCTGCCTGCACTCCCCCCTGGATGGCTCGGAGGCTGTCGGGCCGGTGGGCCCTTACGGAGGCCTCACCGACCGCCTGGAACCGCCCGCGCCCCCTGGATGGCTCAGAGGTTGGCGGGCCGCTTGCAGAGGCCTTACCAGCCGCCTAGCACCTCCCGCGCTTCCTTGGCGATGGCTGGGAGGCTGTTGGGCCGGCGGATCCTTGCGGAGGCCGCGCCAGTCTCCTGGAGCCTTCCCCTTGTGCGTGCGCATGTGACCGTTGCATGCGGGGTTTCATTGCCGGTACACAGCTAGAAGGCCACCAGGCCCTTGATGGGGTCGCGCCGGCTGCCCGGAGCCTCCCGCACGCTCATTGGCAACCGTGGGCTCCAATTTTGCTCCTGCCCCGTTTTTCGGCCCTATGGCCCGGCGGGCCTTAGAAAGTCCTTTCCCCTGCCTCAGGGGCATACATGTGTGGCGCGGGCCTTCAACGGGGACCTTTTTTTAAGTTGTGGGGGCCATTTGGGCGCAGAGTTCTCTCCTTAGGCGCGGGGCTGGCATGGCATCGGCCACAGCGGGTGTCACTTCGGCCTGGGGCCCTGCGCCCCTTCCGGTGCCCTTTTTGCACTGTCTGCGAGGCTGTCCTCGCTTAATGATGGGTGCTCCACTTAGCGACGCAACTACCGCTACCTTTGGTGGCGGCCAGGCAGGTGGCCTGGACGTTCAGCCACATGGCCTACTGGTCCTCTTCCTCCTCCCTCTTCCTCATCTCCCTCAGGGTTTCCAGACTACGGCCTCTTGTTCACTGGAAGCCTGAATCCAGGCCAGCCCGGCTTGTCGAGCCTGTGGCCATCTCGGGGCGTTGGGGTGCCTTTTCAGCCCACCCCACCAGGCCCCCCAGCGGGGGCATCTTTTATGCCCAGGGCGGCTGGCGTGCGCCCAGTGGCACAGACCGCCACCATCACCTGTTCTCCCATGGCTGTCCAGCCTGCATCGGGGGTCTTGACACGACTGCGGCCTGGCTGTCTGGCACTCAAGGGATGCCAGTGAGTCTGCCTCAGCCTGTTAGGGGGCCCCTCGCCGGCCCCCTGTTCTTGCCACCGCCTTTCCTTGGTGGCAACGGATCTGGGCTCCTTTCGCGGATGGAAGGACGCAAGGCCCTGGACTCCAGCTTCGGGTGTGGAGTCGAAGCCTGGGTGGGGCATCACCTTTGGGTCTCTTCCCGGTTCTTTCCTTGCCCGGGTTCTTGTTCACCATGGCCAAGTTCGCCTCTGTTCCCTCTGTGGTCTTTCTGGCCCTTATTTTCCCTAGACCTAGGGTGGGGGAGTGTTCCCGCGGTCAGTTCGCGTCCCCACTTGGCACTCTATTGCCTGCGGCAACTGCCCAGATCACGGCAGGCGATGCCCTGCGATCTGTCCGTTTTTCCCTCCCTCTGTTTCTTTTGACAGAAGGCAAGTCCGGGTTCGGATCTCTCTCCTCCAACCCCGTGTTGGGACCTGGCTGCGTGGGCCCATATCCCGGCGGCATTTCAGGGCTCAGGTTCTTGTTGCCCCCTCCTGTTTAGGCCTCTCCCGTTTGGGACACCGTCGGTATGGGTGGTTTGGATGGCGGCGTAATACCCTCTCCTGCCGCTGTTCCCAGTCCAGGAGTGCGGGGCCCCCTGGGTCGGTCGTTTGGGGATATGACACTCTGCTGGGGGGCAGTTAGGACTGATGCTACCTGGGTCTTGTCCTCGCTCAAGAGGGCTCTGGCCCTGGAATCAGTTGCCCAGACTCTCACGCCTGTGTCTAGTGTCCCTGTGCAGTTGTCCCTGATGGTGACTGAGGTTTGGCTCCTCCTTGACATGGGGTCATTCCACTCTCACGTCCCCCTTAGGTACCATAGTTCCAGGTTTCGTTCGCTTCATTGGATGGGCCACGTGGAAGGACTGGTTGTCCTCTATTGAGCTGAAACTTGGGTGGAAACTGGACTCGGCACCCTATGCTGGAGCGACATTATTCAGTGATGGCTGTAACTCCTCTTAGTCGAGGGTGTACTCGCAATATAATAATAATAATAATAATAATAATAATAATAACAACAACAACAACAACAACAACAACAACAATAATAATAATAATATAAGGGTACTGTATGTAACAACTGTTGCTCTGGCTGCTTATCCGTAGCGCAACGCACCTGGTCCTGTCTCTTATCCTTGCCGTCACTTGGGCCATGGTTATGGGAACCCCCCCTTTTTTTGCTCCAACTACCTCTCCCATGGGGGGTTTTGGGCCCGGGGCGGCTATGGCCACCGGGGCCGGCCGCAACAGTGGCCCTGTGGGCAGCAGAGGGGCAGGGGGGGTCTCGGCGACCCTTTCAGGGAGGCAGGGGCCATCCCTACCACAGGTCCTGAGGTGGCTCGCGGGGCTCTCACCTCTTGGTGCCAGGTTTCTCTTTTTTGGCTGCCCAGGGGGAGGCCATGGCCTCCCATGCCTGGGGAGGATTGCCACGGTCAGGGATGGCCTGACCTGAGGTTCGTCACTCCTCCCCATCCCTCCTTAGGATCAGGCCATGTACCTAGTTGCTCAGACTGGAGCGACTTGGTGGTCACGGTCATTCTGCACCTCCTCGATGTCAGGGCAATGTGCTCTGCTCCTCCCAATCAAGTCAGCCGCGGTTTCTATTCCCATTTGTTTGTGATTCCCGTGCCCTCCGGTGGTTGGAGGGCGATACTTGATTTACAATGGTGCTTTCTCTGTTCCTTTGTTTTTGACTGAGGCCGCCGTACGATTAGTTCAGGTGGAGGGCCTTGCTTCGTGCCGTTGGAGGAGGTTCCTCACGTGGATGGTGGTCTTCCTGGTCATTTTCCCCTCTTATTTATTTATTTATTTTTATTTTAATCATATTTATATCCCGCCCTTCTCCACAGAGGACCCAGGGCGGCACACAGGAATTTAAAAGCATACAAAAATAAATACATAATTTAAAAATATATTAAATTATACTAGTCCTATGCTAAAACCAATTTTAAGATTCTCAATTTAAATCTCTCTAAAATAGTCCCCACGGGAGGTTAGGCTAGGCTGGCTTGCTGGAACAGATATGTCTTTAGACACTGGCGGAAGAGGCGGAGGTCGGTGATGGTGAGTAATTCAGGGGGTAGGCTGTTCCCCTGGGTGTCGCCAGACGGCATTGCCCGGCCGATGGCACCCTGAGAAGACCCTCTCTGTGGGAGCGGATCGGCCGAAGGGATATATGGGGCAGAAGGCGGTCTCGCATATAACTAGGCCCCGAGCCATGGAGCGCTTTAAAGATGGTCATCAAAACCTTGAAGCGCACCCGAAAGCCACAGGAAGCCAATGCAGCTCAAGCAGGATTGGTGTTATGTGGGAGCATCTAGTGGCTCCCGTAATCACCCGCGCGGCTGCATTATGGACTAACTGTAGCTTTCGAGTGCACCTCAAGGGAAGCCCCATGTAGAGAGCATTACAGTAGTCGAGTCGGGACGTCACGAGAGCTTGAGTGACTGTGCGAAGGGCAGCCCGGTCAAGTAAGGGGCGCAATTAGCGCATCAGGCATACCTGATGAAACGCCCCCCTGGCCACGGCCGCCACATGGTCCTCCATGGACAGCCAGGAATCCAGGAGGACACCCAAATTGCGCGCCCTCTTCACGGGGGCCAGTGTTTCGCCCCCAATGGCCAGAGTTGGAGTAATCTGGCTGAACCGGGGTGCCGGAAACCACAGCCACTCAGTCTTGGCAGGGTTGAGCTTGAATTTGTTACTACCCATCCAGATCCGTACGGCCTCCAAACACCGGGACAGCACTTCGGCGGCATCATTGGGGTGGTCTGGGGTGGATATGTACAGCTGAGTGTCATTAGCGTACAGATGGTACTCCACCCCAAAACGATGGATGATCTCGCCCAGCGGCTTCATATATGTGTTAAACATATATGTTTAACACATATATGTGTTAGGACCGACCCCTGAGGAACCCCACATAAGAGGGGTCTTGAGGTCAACCTCTGCCCTCCCGTCAACACATATTGTGACCGATCAGAGAGGTGGGATGAGAACCACCGCAAAACGGTGCCTCCCAGCCCCAACCCCCCCAGTTGGTGCAATAGGATACCATGGTCGATGGTATCAAAATAGATAGATAGATAGATTTATTTTTCTATACCGCGTCCTCTCCCCAGGGGGACTCGGAGTGGTGCACAGGGAAAATTAAAACAGCATAAAATATATACATAAATAAATACAATAAAAACAAATTAAATCAACTGTCCCTGTACTAAAATCCCCATTTTAAAATTAACATTCCCTAACCCCTGAGGTAGAGACTAACCTAGGCCGGCCAAGCAGAAAAAGTGAGTTTTTAATTTCTGACGGAAGGAGCGGAGGTCCGTAGTTGTTCTAATGTCGGCGGGAAGGTCGTTCCAGAGGGCTGGGCCCGCCACAGAGAAGGCCCTTCCCCTGGGCGTCGCCCGCTGACAAAGTCTAGTGGACGGCACCCGGAGAAGTCCCTCTCTGTGGGAGCGAATCGGCCGGGAAGATGTATGGGGCAGAATCCGATCCCGCAGATAGCTAGGTCCCGAGCCATGGAGCGCTTTAAAGATGAGAACTAACACCTTGAAGCGCACCCGAAAGACGACAGGTAGCCAGTGCAGCTCGCGCAAGAGCGGTGTTACATGGGTATACCTTGCGGTACCCATTATTGCTCGCGCGGCTGCATTCTGGACCAGCTGAAGTCTTCGGGTGCACCTCAAGGGGAGCCCCATGTAGAGAGAGTTACAATAGTCCAGTCGGGATGTCACGAGAGCATGAGTGACTGTGCGAAGGGCGTCCCGATCCAATAGGGGGCGCAACTGGCGAACCAGGCGAACCTGGTAAAACGCCCTCCTGGCCACGGCTGTCACTTGATCTTCCATGGACAGCCGGGCATCCAGGAGGACACCCAAGTTGCGCGCCCCATCCACAGGGGCAAGATGTTCGCCCCCTATGGCCAGCGATGGAGTCAGCTGGTTGAATCGGTCAGCCGGAAACCACAGCCACTCGGAGCTGTGAGGTCTAACAGGACTAGGATAGAGGAGCCGCTGAGAGGTCTAACAGGACTAGGATAGAGGAGCAACCTCTATCCCGTGCCCTCCAGAGATCATCAACCAACGCGACCAATGACGTCTCGGTGCTGTGACCAGGTCGGAAGCCGGACTGGCGCGGGTCTAGATAATCAACTTCCTCCAGGTGTCGTGGAAACTGTTGGGCCACCACACTCTCAACAACCTTCACTATCTCCAACAATGCTGGGTCCAGGGACGGCTTCTTGAGGAGGGGCCTCACTACCGCCTCTTTCAAGATGGCAGGCAAGGCCCCCTCACTCAAAGATGCGTTGACAATGCCCTGGAGCCAGCCTCGTGTCGTCTCCCAGGATGCCAGTACAGGCCAGGAGGGACACAGGTCCAATAAACATGTGGTCGCCCTAAGTCTCCTTGACAACCTGTCCATATCCTCGGTGGTGACAAAGTCAAACTCCTCCCAAGAAGGAACCTCAAGACTAGTCTCGGACAATCCCACAGGACCACTGTCGATGGAGGGTAGCTCATTCCGAATCCGAGTGATTTTATCCTGCAGTTAAATCCCAAATTCCTCTGCTCGCCCTTGCAAAGGGGCTTCCCGCGGCCTCTGGTGAAGGAGGGAGCAGGTCACCCCAAACAGGGTGGCAGGGCGGTTATCTGCGGATGCAATAAGGGTGGCACAATACTCACGTTTGGCCACCCTTATCGCCATTAAGTAAGCCCTAATATGGGTTCTCACTAGTGTTCGGTCGGCTTCGGAGCGAGAGGATCTCCATCTACTCTCTAGGTGTCTCTTGTGGCGCTTCATCTCCCGCAGCTCCTCAGTAAACCAAGGAGCCTGGGTGGTTCGTCGCCGCAAGAGAGGCCGCAAGGGCGCGACTCGGTCCAAGGCCCCTGCGGCCACACTTAACCATGCGGCCACTAGGTCCTCAGTCGAATCGCGGGGCAGGGTCACAGGAATTGGGCCAAGCTTCCTCTGGAACCTGTCCGGGTCCATTAGGAGCCTGGGGCGGAACCATCTAGGAGTATCCGGTTCCGTCTCCCCGCGGTGAGGTGAAGCGATTGGAAAGTCCAGCCGAAGGAGGGCGTGATCTGTCCATGACAAGGGAGTGATGACTAGATCTCCTATTCCCAGATCACAACTCCACTGTCCCGAGACGAAGATTAGATCCAGTGTGTTTCCCCCCTCATGAGTAGGGCCTAAAACTACCTGGGTCAGGTCCATCGCCGTCATGGAGGCCATGAACTCCCAAGCTGCTCCAGATGCTTCGCCCGCCGATGGCAAGTTTAAGTCCCCCATGACTACCAGTCTGGGGGTCTCAACTGCCACCTCGGCTATCACCTCTAGGAGCTCGGGCAGGGCTGTTGTTGCATAGCGAGGAGCCAGGTACACAACTAACATGCCCAACTGTCTCCCTAGGCCCCATCTCACGCAGAGAGATTCACACCTGGTCATCTGAGGGATCATGGTCTCCTTCGGCTCCAGACCTTCCTTAACCATAATCGCCACTCCCCCACCCCTCCCTAGGGCCCTAGGCTGATGGAAGGCGCGGTAACCTGGTTACCCGGTAATCTGTGAGGTGCGTCTCCAAGTTACAGGCACTGTTGGTCGGGGAGGTCTCAGGTAAGTTTTACCCTGCTAGGGTGCTCCTCCTGCTTGACCCGCCATGGCCCCAAGGGTGCATCCCTGGTCCTGGCGGACACGGGATGTGGTCTCCCTGCCTTCGACGCTGACACTCCCCTGTCCCCGGGGGACATGGAGCATTTGCTGGATGTCAGGTGAGCCTTGCAGACCTATCTGGGTCGTACAGCGACCATTCGCAGGTTGGGTTGCTTTGTTTGTGTCTCTCCTACCAGGTTCGCTGGATGAGAAGGTATCAGTGTCCTGCGTCGGCAGGTGGGTACTCCACTGTATCGCGAGGTCTTGCGATGCCTGTGAGGAGGAGGCTCCCGCTCATTCTATGTGTAGCACAGCCGTTTCTTCGGCATGGACTACTCGGGCATCTCTCGAGGAGATCTGCAGGGCTGCGGCATGGACTTCTCCTCCCCTTTTTGGTCTGGCTTTACGTGCTGGTCAGGTTTGCTTCTCCAGGGGCTGACTTCTGTCGGCCTGTTTGGATGTCGGCCTGTTCTTCTTCTAGGACCCAGGTCTGTTCTCGACCCTCCCTTGGGGTGTGCTGTTCGCGGGCTTGGGTATGTCCCATACATGGATGCTATCTCCACCCTTATTGAGAAAGAGCGTTGGTACTTACCTGATACACCTCTTCTTATTAGGGGGGAGATAGCATACGGCCCGTCCCTTTCTCGACCAGACCTCCTCATTTTTGGTGTTGGTTTTGACTGTCCTTTGTTCTAGCTGGTTTGTTAGTGGTGTGTTCCTAATGGAGTTGGTTTTCTACTGGTGAGTCTGTGATCTTTTTCTTCGTCGTAAACTGGGTATGGGTGCCCCTTAGGGGGTTATATACCTAGCTAATTAATTATTAATTTGACTCAGTCCAATCAGAGTGTGGATAGGTTGAACCCATACATGGATGCTATCTCCCCCCTTATTAGAAGAGGCGTATCAGGTAAGTACCAACGGTCTTTTTTTATAAAATGGGTGTTGGTGGAAGGCAAAGGGAATAAAATTACTCAAGAATATACGTTGTTTTGGAGGATATAAGAGCACAATTGGAATATATTGTATATCATTTAGTTGTTATAAATGAAGAAATATAAGGGTAAAAAAAGGTCTCCATGAGAGGAGGGTGCACTATAATATTTGTTTTTTTCCTTTTTCTTTCTTTTTTTGTATTTACTATGTTTGTATTATTTGTATTTTTTTTAAAAAAAATTAAAAGTAACTTGGTGAGATGATTCCTTTTTTTACTCAAATTCTAATCCTAAAAAGAAAAGAGCAAAAATATCTGGAAGAGTGTCTTAACTATTTGTTAAACCAGTGAATAACCACATAGGGAAAAACTACAGACCCGAAAGAAAAGAGAGGAAAAGTTAAAAATTTCAAAGCACAGAAAATTGAATGACTAAATTGGGTACATATTATTTAGGAAAGGCATTTCACAATGCTGGATCTATCTGCTTTAATAATTGACTTTGCTTTTATAAATCAAATTAAAATTGGATTAAATAAATAATTAAATAAGAATTGAAATATTAAAATGAGCAAGAGATGATGGATAGAAAGGAAATGTTTTTCTTTTTTCTTTTTCTTTCTTTTTTAATATAATGGTGGCCTGATTAAAAGTTAGAATAGAAGTAGAAATAAGATATATATTTCTAAACAACAGAATAAATTAGGTGGAAGATTAAAGGTTGAAAGATGGATTTAATATGTATGTTTAAATAATATGGTGATTGTTGTCAGGATGGAGCAAGGGGATTATATTTTAATACAATATGTGTATTACATTAGGATTAGTAAGGTAGGCCTAACTAAATAGAATAAATTAAATAACTAAATGGAAAGATTAGAGGTGGAAAGATGGTATTATTAAGCATGCTTAAATAATATTGTAATTGGCATTAGAATAGTACATTGAAATACTGAATAATTAAATAATTAAGGACTATATATTAATACTAATATGAGTATTAATACTAGGAGTATATAAGTTTAATCAATGTAACAAATATTATTGATATTAGTATTGTTATTTGTATCAAATGAATGATACCCAGATGCCACACTATTCATTTTATGTAATGGCTCCTATCCTAGCTTAAGAAAGTGAAAACTCTTGAAGCAGATTTCTTCAAAAGGAACTTTTTATTAAGCAGAATGGTAAACCATTAAATGATCCCTCCCTTCTGTCCAAATGCAAATTCTAGCCAATACACAAGTGTGAAACTGTTCCCTTGATTCTTCTGCCATGAGAATAATAACCTAATTTGACTCGATTTAACTTTAACTTGATTAATCAATAATTAATTAATATTTATATATTTATACAGTGGGAAGGAATAATAGAACTTTAATAGGTTACTCAGTTTAATTGTCTTGATTGGAAGCTGGATATTGTATGCCTATCTGAGGGAAGTTTTGGCATTATATAGAATCACTAGGAAACATGTCTAGCACAACGATAACCACAACCACCAAGGCAGGGAAGAAGGTGGTTCCACTCTCAGTGGGCCCTTCCTTGACCCCACCACCCTCAACAGCTGCGAAGAATATGGAGGACCAGTCCTCTGTAGGAAAGGCCTCTCTCTCAAGTCTGCAGGGGATGCTCCAAGCCATGCAGGAGGTCATGGTAAAAAACCAGGAGCATATATCTAAAAAGATTGAAAATCTTATAGTGGAAATGAAAGAAGAGATGGGAGAGGTAAGGGGAGACCTTAAGAAATTTAATGAAAGGTTAGAGGCAGTCTGAGGTGGTGTGGCAAAACATGAAGGAAGACTCCAGGCTATGGAGACTAGAATGGGTAGATGCGAAGGAAGGCTAGGTGGTCAGGAAAGGGAACGAAGACTTGTAAATAGAGCCATGGAAGAGGAAATCATGTTTCTAGAGTTAAAAAGATCCTCCTTCTTTTTAAAGGTGCAAGATATGGTAGAGGAAAAGGAAGAAGATCTGAAAGGAATTGTGAGAGATATTATTTCTGAAATCTTGGACAGAGAAAAGACTCTGGTTCTTGGTGACATTGATGAAGTGTTCCAGTTTTTACTAACTATGCAAAAAGATATAACCACCCACGGGAAATCCATATTAGGTTTACAGTGTGGGAGGAGATTTATAAAAAATCCTGGGACCGAACAGTAGTATTTAAGGGGAAACAGATTGGGATTTTGAGACAAGTTCCAAGGCGGGTAAGGGAAACTAGAAGAAAATATCACCCTTGACCCTAAAAATGAGGAAGAGTGGGATTTGGAACTGGTGGTTACTTCCAGAGGGTCTTTTGTTTACCTGGAATGATAGGAAGGTGAAAATAGAAAACTTGTCAGATGCCCAGAAATTTGAGGATCACCATTTTAGGGCAATGGAAGCAGAACGAGGAACAGAGGAAGAGAAAGAGGGTGGAAGTCTAGAAGAACCACAGGAAGAAGTAGGGCTGGTGGGCCAAGGGGAGATTAAAGTGTGTCTGGAGGCCGTGCGAGTCTGGATGGGGAGGAACAGGCTTTGACTCAACCCATCCAAGACCGAGTGGCTGTGGCTTCCGGCATCAGGGTATAGTCAGCTGATGCCATCTCTGACCATCGGGGGTGAGACATTGGCCCCCGCAGAGAGGGCTTGCAATCTGGGCGTCCTCCTGGACTCTCGGCTGTCTCTAGAAGATCACATGACAGTCATGGTCAGGGGGGGCCTTCTATCAGGTCCACCTGATATGCCAGTTGCGCCCCTTTCTGGATTGTGACGCCTTACACACGGTCACCCAAGCCCTCGTCAACTCCCGTCTGGACTCTTATAATGCTCTCTACATGGGGCTTCCCATGAGATGCACCCGGAGGCTCCAGTTAGTTCAGAATGCGGCCGCGCAGGGGATTCTGGGAGCATCTAGATGCTCCCACGTGACACCTCTCCTGAGTGAGCTGCACTGGCTGCCTGTGGCTTTCTGGGTGCGCTTCAAGGTACTAGTGACCATCTTTAAACCTGGCTACCTGCAAGACCGCTTCCTGCTGCCAAATACCTCCCACCGACCAGTTTGCTCCCACAGAGAGGGCCTCCTTAGGGTGCCATCGGCCAGACAATGCTGGCTGGCGACCCCCAGGGGGAGAGCCTTCTCTGTGGCAGCTCCTGCCCTCTGGAATGACCTACCCCCTGGACTACGGACGACCTCGGACCTACATCTCTTCCGTTGGGCCCTGTGCTGCTGACCTGTCATAGTTTTAAAGTGATTTTAAAGTAATTTTAGCATGGGATTTTAAATATGTAGGCCAATTTATTTAATATTTTTTAATATATTCTTTTAGATTTTGTATCACCTATTTTACTGTGGCTGTACACCACCCTGAGTCCCGAAAGGGAGAAGGGTGGTATATAAATCAAATAAAACTAAACTAAACTAAAGAGAGAGAGGGGATCCTGGGGGAAACAGGGGGGGGACAGAGAGTTGTTGTCCCCAAGGAAAACTAGACAGACCAAGAAGAAGGTTTTAGGAATATAAAGAGGGAAGAGGTCATAGGTGGTGATGGGGAAAGGGTTATATCTTATTTCATTAAATGTTAATGGTTTAAATATTCCCTCTAAAAGATGGAAAATATAGAATAGATTAAGGAAATTGGACTATGATATCAAGAGGCCCATATAAAAAGGAATAATGCGAAATTATTGTTGTACCCAAGACTTGGGAAGATGTACTGCTCATCTGCTGATCAAAAAAGAAAGGGAGTAGTGATATATGTGAAGGATCATTTAAAGTCTAAGGAGATTTTCAAAGATGAGGAGGGATGATTGTTGTCAATAGAATTAGAGATTGGACAATTAAAATGCGCATTAGTTGTTATATAGGCCCCAAATGAGAACCAAAGGATTTTTTATGGAAATATAAAAAAAACCTGATCAAATTAAACTATGACCATATTTGCCTGCTTGGAGGTTTTAATGCTATTTTGGATAGTAATTTGGATTATACATCTGGGACACAATTGTCTGGGGGAGTGAAAAAGAAGAATAGGAGTGGGTTGCCAAGTGAGTGGGCTAGAATGAAAGATGAGTTGGGTCTCCAGGATATCTGGAGGGAGAAACACCCAGAAGAAAGACAATATACGTTTTTCTCCCCTAGACATAATTCATGGTCTGAATTATGACATGGCCTGGATGACACTGGAACTAGGAGAGCAAGTTTCTGGACTGTAGCAAAATATATGACAGTGGTTTTTAATGGAGCCCTTTATGAAGGTTGGATTCCACCTTCCTGGACAGAGGCTTATATCTCCTTGATTCACAAGGAAGGAACAGATTTATCACTGATCAGAAACTACAGGCCTATATTTCTTCTGAATACTGACTATACGATCTTTACCTCTATTTTGGCAGGGAGAATGAAAGGGTTTCTTGATCAGTACATATACAGTGAAAATGGTTTTCTTCCACACAGACAAATAAGAGATAATGAGAGGACAATTATTAATTCCCTGGAGTATTATGAGGCCCATTCGGATAAAGAAGTGGCATTTATCTTTATCAACACCCAAAAGGCGTTCCTTTGTTAGAGTTAATTTCCTCGTGGAAATGTGCCCACCAGGCGACCATGCATTTCATCAGCCTCGGGCCCTAGACAGGGGTGGGGGGGTGGCGGTTATTGTTAAGGAAGGTCTCATCCCGAGGGAGACCACTGTCCCACAGACAACCGGCTGTGAGTCCCTCTACGTGAAGTGGGGCCTAGGGAGGCAGTTGGGCTTTCTGATTGTATACCTGGCTCCCCGCTATGTAACAGCAACCCTGCCCGAGCTGTTCAAGGTGATCGCCGAGATGGCAGTGGAGACCCCCAGACTGGTAGTCATGGGGGACATCAACCTGCCATCAGCGGGCGAAACATCCGAGGCAGCTCAGGAGTTCATGGCTTCCATGACGGTCATGGACCTGACCCAAGTAGTTCAGGGCCCCACTCACGAGGAGGGACACACGGTGGATCTTATTTTTGTCTCTGGGCAGTGGAGAAGTGATCTTGGAACAGGGGTTTTAGCCATCTTACCCTTGTCATGGACAGATCACTCCCTCCTTCGGATGGACTTTCCAACCGTCACATCCCACGGAACTGGAGGCGGAACCAGAGATATCGAGATGATTCCGCCCCAGGCACCTGATGGACCCTGAAAGGTTCCAGAGGGAGCTTGGGCCAATACCTGTGTCCTTGCCCCACGACTCGACAGAGGACCTAGTGGTCACATGGTATAGTGCGGCCACGGGGGCCTTGGACCGGGTCGCACCCTTGCGGCCTCTCACGTGGCGTCGAATCACCCAGGCTCCCTGGTTTACCAAGGAGCTGCAGGAGATGAAATGCCGCAAGAGATGCCTAGAGCGTAGGTGGAGATCCCCGCGGTCCGAAGCTGACCGAACACTAGTAAGAGACCATATTAGGACTTACTTAGTGGCGATGAGAGTGGCTAAATGCGAGTATTGTGCCACCCTTATCGTGTCTGTGGATAACTGCCCTGCCGCCCTGTTTGGGATGACCTGCTCCCTCCTTCACCAGAGGCTGCGGGAAGCCCCTCTGCAGGGCTGAGCAGAGGAATTTGGAGTCTATCTGCAGGATAAAATCACTCAGATTCAGAACGAATTGCCCTCCACTGAAAGTTGTCCAGCCGGTTTATCCGATGCTGGTCTTGAGACAACATCTTGGGAGGAGTTTGACTTTGTTACTACCGAGGATATGGACAGGTTGTTGAGGAGCCTTAGGGCCACCACATGTTTATTTGACTCGTGTCCCTCCTGGCTTGTACTGGCATCCTGGGAGGTTACACAAGGCTGGCTCCAGGACACTGTGAATACAATAATACAATACAATAGCAGAGTTGGAAGGGACCTTGTAGGTCTTCTAGTCCAACCCCCTGCATGGGCAGGAACCTTATACCATTTCAGACAAATGGCTATCTAACATCTTTTTAAAGACTTCCAGGGTTGGGGCATTCACAACTTCTGGAGGCAAGGTTAATTGTTCTGACTGTCAGGAAATTTCTCCTTAGTTCTAAGTTGCTTCTCTCCTTGATTAGTTTCCAACCATTGCTTCTTGTCCTGCCCCCAGGTGCCTTGGAGAATAGTTTGACTCCCTCTTCTTTGTGGCACCCTCTGAGATATCGGAACACTGCTAACATGTCTCCCCTCATCCTTCTCTTCATCAAACTAGACATACCCAGCTCCTGCAACCGTTCTTCATATGTTTTAGTCTCCAGTCCCCTAATCATCTTGGTTGCTCTTCTCTGCACTTTTTCCAGAGTCTCCACATCTTTTCTACATCGTGGCGAACAAAACTGTATGCAGTATTCCAGGTGTGGCCTTACCAAGGCACTATACAGTGGCATTAACACTTCACGTGATCTTGATTCTATCCCTCTGTTTATGCAGCCTAGAACTGTGTTGGCTTTTTTGGCAGCTGCTGCACACTGCTGGCTCATATTTAAATGGTTACAGGCTCGGGCTATTTGCTGATATTTTGCCTTAGTTATGTCCCCCTCTTTCCACTTTTTATATTTATCCTGTTTGTCTTTCAATTTGTCAGAGAGTTCTTTATGCAGCCATGCTGGTTTCTTTTGGGAACTGTTATTTTTCTTCTTCATTGGTATTGCGCTGGACTGGGCTTTTATAATCTCATTTTTCAAAATTTCCCAAGCTTCTTGAATTGTTTTCCCCTTGAGGATTCTCATCCATGGAATCCTTCCCAAGCTCTCTCTAAGTTTATTGAAATTAGCTCTCTTAAAGTCTAAGACTCTAGTTTGACTTTGTTCTACTACTTTTGTTTGCATAATGTTGAATTCCAGTATTTCATGATTGCTTGCCCCCAAAGTTCCTGTAGCTTCTACACCTTCTATCATTTCCTCTCTGTTAGTGAGAATTAAGTCCAATATTGCTGATCCCCTTGTTCCCTTCTCTACCTTTTGGGAAACAAAGTTGTCTGCTAGGTTTGTTAGGAACCTGTTGGATCTTCCACTTGGTGCAGAGTTTGTTTCCCAATTGATGTCAGGGTAGTTAAAATCTCCCATTACTATTGTAGTGTGCTTCCTACATACCTTAGTTAGCTGGTTAGCAAAAAGTTCATCCACTTCCTCTGCTTGGTTGGGTGGCCTGTAGTATAGACCTATGACAATATCATCCCCCCCCAACCTTTAATGTTGACCCAAATACATTCAAGATAGTTCTCATCATTGTTGTGCTCTATTTCTGTAGAGATGTAATTATTTCTTATATATAGTGCAACTCCACCTCCTCTTTTATTTGGTCTATTTCTTTTAAATAATTTAAATCCTTCTAGCTGTATGTTCCATTTGTGGGTTTCATCCCACCAAGTTTCTGTAATGGCAACAATATCATATCTGCCCTCATTTACTTGAATTTCTAATTCACCCTGTCTATTCCTCATACTCTGTGCATTGGTGTATAGACATTTGAGTCCATTTTGGTTGACCCTGTGTTTACTGTCTACGTAACCTGTGTTATGCCTGACTATGGTTCTCTTTGCCCCTATTTCTTTGCCACTTGTATGGTTCATGCACATGGTATGGCACTCACTGTTAATTGTTTGGTTTTGCTTGACAGCAGTGGTGATAATATTACCCGCACAAACATCTATGTTACATGCACTGATAACCCTATGAATTTTAGTTTGCTGGGGACAGAAATGTTCTTTATCTATTGATTCTCTGTCCCCACTATTCAGTTTAAATGTTTAGCCAGGAAATCTGTGAATTTAATGCCAAGTAACTCCGTCCCTTTCTTGGATGGGTGCAAACCATCTCTTTTGTACAGTTTTTCATTGGACCAGCTGCAGGCATCATGACTAATAAAACCAAAGCCTTCCTTTTTACACCACTCCTTTAGCCACACATTAAACTCTGCTATGCGCTGGCCCTTTCCTTTTTGTTCCTTGTATAACCTCTCAGAAGATAAGCCTACAACCTGTACTACTAAGTTCATACCCCAAACTCTGGAAATCATTCTGCACAGAAACTACATCTTTTTGGGACAGATCATTTGTGCCAAGATGTATAATAGCATCAACTTCACAGTCCTTACTTGCATTCTTGACTATCTTAAGAATGCGCCTCTTGTCTCTGCTGGCTGTAGCACCCGGCAAACATCTGAACTCTTTCAAAACCTCCATATCCTTACCTAAGTTTACATCCCTTACGATTGAGTCACCAATCAGAAGGTGACTTCTCTTTTTGGGTACCTTGCTCTTGTTGTGTGACTGATGCATGATCCCTGATTCACACTTTTGCATTTCTGAAGTAAGTTCTTCACTTTGGACCACAATCCCCTGCCTATTTGAGTCGTCATTATTACCTTGACCTGTCACTTTAGTGTCCCCATTAAGATCAGCAAGGGCGCTATATCTGTTATGCTGGGACACAGCAAAAGTTTTCTTTTATTTTCTTATTTTTAATATTTTTATTAAATTTTTAGACATTACAACAAAATATACATATACAATATTTCACCCTGTGCTGTACATAAGAAAGGAAGATTTGGTTCTTCGGATATATCCTCACGATCTCCAAAATCCACGTTCTCTGAATACAGGTATCAAAGCGTCCAAATTTCCAAGCGCATAGTCCACAAATGGTTTCCAAGTTTTCCAAAAAGTATCTTTTTTATAAACACCATTTCTAAATTTAATGTCACATGTCATTTTATCATTTAAAGCTAATTTCCACATTTCACAATACCACTCTTCTATTCTAAAATTCACATCTAATTTCCAATATCTAGCTATTATAATTCTACCCACTATAATCATAATTCTAATCAATTCTTTCTCATATTTTGTTAGTTCTGTTTCCTTGATTATCAACAATAATATAGTTTCTGATCTCAATATTATTCTTTTCTCCATCATTTCAAACATCATTTTCTCCAATTGTTGCCAAAGCTTTTTAACTTTATCACATTTGTACCACATATGTTCATAAGTCCCTAATTCCATATCACATCTCCAACATTTTTTACTAGTTTTTTTATCCATCAACGATCACAGCAAAAGTTTTGTGTTTGTGGTTCACAGCTCTCACCCTGCCAGATCCCACAGTTGTCCAGACTGCTCTTCTTCTGTGGGATCGTTGCGGTAGAGGAAGCTGGTAGTGTGGCATCTCCACAGGGTGGAATGGCCGAATTGGACACTTAATTTCTGCCTGGAGAGCACAAATTACAGATTCAAGATATGTGATGTGTCTATGTAATCTATTAATTTGTTTGCAAAGGGGACAGTATCCAAATTTGAAAAGAGTACTGCGGAAGACAGGTGCAAAACAGTTATTACATTGAACTAAGCCAGTCATTTTGAAATAAAATACAATCACAGTCTTAAGCGCACAAATCTAGAATGTAATTTAATTAATTTATTATATTTATAAATTTAATTTATTATATTTATAAACCGCCCCCTCTCCCCAGAGGGACTCGGGGCGGTGTACAGGAAAATTAAAAACCATCTAAAAACATAGCATACATAACAGAATTAAAAACGAATTAAATTAGCCTGTACTAAAATTTCTGTTTCGAAAAAGTTTTATTGAGTTTTACAAATTTTTCTACAAATAGGGTATAGGTAAATAAGGTGTACAAAACATTGTGAGAACCTCCATGTCAAAGTCATTGGCCCCAGCTGAGGCTTCATAAAAAAAAAAAGTTAATACAATTAATTTTCATTTGTACTACAAAGTGGAAAGAAATACAAATATATCATTGCAAAATCTATGCTAACAATCATGTATAAACATCCAAACAAAAGTTGTACTATACTAAAATAAAGTCACTTTTGAGATCTAAGTCTTTTGGCAATTGTGTCTTCTTCTCCCTGGCCCCCAGTTGGCGGGGCCGCGGCACCCTCTGCTCTACCATTTTCATCCTCCAGGATTGAGGAATTATTTTTTGAGAAAGGCTTCCGCCCCTGCAATTGTTTTAATTCTTACCCTTCCTCCCTCCCAGAACACCAACATTCCCTCTGGCATCACCCACTTGAACCAGACCCCCTTTTTAAATAATCTTTTAGACAAGAAGGAATACTTCCTTCTTATCTCTCTAATCTTTTTCGGGACCTGCTTCAAGATGGCAATCTCCTTCTGTTGGTAAATTAAAGGACTGTCTCTCTGTGCTCTCAGGATCCTTTCCCTTGTCGGCCTTCTTACAAATTTAATATGTATCTCTCTGGGTACTTCATTTATCCTGGCATATGCTGAATTTATTCTATATATCAGATCAATGTCCCCCCTAATATCTTCTTTACTCTTTTGTATATAATCTGCTAAAATTGTACACATTAAGTCAGTCAGATCTTCACCGCTTGTCTCAGGAACGTTCTGAAATCTTAAAAAATAAGACATCCTTTCAAAATCCATCCTAGACATATGACCAGTTAAATCCCCTATTTCATTATTAAAGCTTTTAAGCTCTTCCCTTGTCCCAGCCACCCCCACCTCCAGACCATCAATCTTTTGTGTATTTTCCATTAATTTCTTCTGTGTCTCCAAGAGTTCTAATTTGGAACTGACATGGTCCTTCCGCATTTCTTTAATTTCTTTCATGATGTTCTGAAGAGTTTCATCCATTGCTGATAATTTAGCGTCCACATCTGTTTTTTCGGGTAACATCGAAGTAATCTTAGTTTGATGCATCTGCTTTTTTGAAGCCATGATGAAAGATTTAAGTCTTTGTCGGTAAAATGGCATCTGCTGGAGAGGAGTCTGTGAGTCAAGGTGTGAGCGAGTTCCAGTGACCAAGGTCACAGTTTCATTTGATTATAATCCAGAGAGAAACAAAGTTCTTAGAAACAATCAAATAAAAGGAAAGAAAGAAGGCACTTTAGGGAAAGGTCCCATTAATCAATTACATGCAGTCTTTAATGAAAAGAGAAAGGCAGTCCTGAGCACAGGGGAATGTCAGCAGTTTTCCAAGAAAACTATGTCTTCTGAGAACAAAGGACATCTTCCCCCGCCCATCTGGAAGCCACCGGGAGTTAAAAAGTAAAATTTATCTCTTTGTTGCCAGACTTCAATACAAAGTATCCTAAGGTCATGCAGGAAAGACTTTCACTCATAGTTTAAGACAATCGGATGTTGGCTTCCGGTTCCGGCTCCTGCGGCGACGGGCGAGCCTAGCGCTCGCTCGCCGCTTTGTTTCTCTTTCTGCCCCCCCACGGGGGCGAGACTCCTCTTGTTTGAGGGTCTCCCGTAAAGCCGGCTTGTCGGGGGGCGCCCCCCCCCACGGCGGTGGAGGAAGTGGCCCCCGGCGCGGCTTAGGTGAGGGAGAACATGCTGCGGGGGGTTCTCCCTTCGCCTAAGGAAGACAGCGCCATTTACAACAATGAAGAGGGTTGATCGGCTCAGTCGGAAGGTCTCCCGAGGCTTCAGCTGCGAGGGGAGAGTGAGTTTTTAAAAAAACTTTTTTTTCTGCTGCCAGCCAGGCTGAACGGACTGGGAGGGGGGTGTTTGTTTTCAAAAAAAACCCCTCGGACTTAAGCGGCACTTGGAAATGGCTTCTCTGGAAGAGAAAGCGGAAATCTTAAATCCGGACTGTCTCTAACAAGGGAAAGTGGTATGCGGCTACTTGCAACATTGTGTCTAGGTCTGGCTGGTTAAAAATTTTTATTTTTCTACTCTCTCCTCTGGGCTCTGAGATGGGCGGTGGAAAGTGGCTTTTCTTTGTCCCTGCCTGACTATTTTAACTATGGGAAATTCCCAGCGTCTCTTTACAATTGGGACTCTCTCTGGATATTAATGAAGAATTTTTTCTTGTTGGATTTGTGGTTCCTTTCTGGATTACCTTCGCTATTATAACTATTGAGTTGGAAAATTGTCTCTCTCTTGGTTCCTGAATTTTACAACGTTTCAACCTTGATCTGAACTTTTGGCTCCCGGTTAGTCTCACCAGCCCCACCCTGAAAACGCCATTTTGGTGGCACTGACTCTAACAGTTAAGATGGCTCAAGAAACAGCATTGACAAGTTTAGAACAACGGATGGCTTCTCTTGAAACTGTTATACAAACTTTGGTTCAAGAAATTCAGGCCCAGAGGGCAGAAAACATCATTTTCAAGAAGGAGCTATTGGACACACGGAACCAAACGCTGGAAATCACACAGAAGACTGAAGAATTGGAAGGGGGGCTGGTGGGGGTTAAGGGAGAGATTAAAAATGTTACTAAAGAGGTTGAGGAAACAAGTGGGCATGTGTCTAGGATTGATATGGAAAGAATGACATATTTTTTGAGATTTCAGAATGTTTTTGAGCAACCTGGTGAATGCCTCCCTGATCTTATGAGCACAATTTTAGCAGACTATTTACAAAAACCTAAAGATGAGATCAGGGGGGACATTGATCTAGCCTATAGAATTAACTCAGCATATGCCAGGATAAATGAAGTGCCTAGAGAGATACATGTGAAATTTGTTAGAAGGTCAACCAGAGAGGAAATCTTGAAGGTGCAGAGAGGGAACCCCTTAATTTACCAACAAAAAACGGTCACTATCTTGAAGCAGATTCCTAGAAAGATTCGAGAAGCAAGGAGGAAATTTTCCTTCTTGTCTAAAATTTTATTTGATCATGGGATTTGGTTCAAGTGGGTGACACCCGAAGGGATGCTGGTGTTCTGGGAAGGAGGAAGAGTGAGGATTAAAACAGTTGATGAGGCGGAAGCCTTTCTTAAAAAACATTCCTCTGCCCTGGGGGAAGATCCAGGGGGGACGGAGGGGGCCACGGCCCCGCCCGCTGGGGGCCAGGGAGGAGAAAAAGAAGATACAATAGCCAAGAGACTTAGATCGAAAAAATAACTTTGCCTTGATTTTCCTGAACAATTTTGCATAATATTTTCTGGATTTAGTGTAAATGTCTGACAGCATGGAACTGAGAATTTAGGTATATGTACTTGCTTTTACCTTGTAGTGTTATGAAAAATGTTTTTTTTGTTATTTTTTTTATTGTGTATTTTGAGGTCTCGGAAAGGCCGACGACTCTGACTTGAATGCTCTCAAAATTTCTTTGTATCCCTTACCCTACCCTATAGAAAAAATGTAAAACCAATAAAACTTTTTCAATATAAAAAAAAAAAGACAATCAGATGTTGATTCCTCCGCTTCCCCATGCCTGGGGAGCATTTTTAAGAACGCCGCTTTTTTTTCATGCTGAGGGGGGGGGTATTATAAACTCCCCCCTCCATCCTCTTTCAAGCTGAAAGTTGCGAGCATTAGAATAAAATCACTCACATTCCACTCTGTAGCCAGGAGCCTCGGTATTGCCTCCAACTCCGGCACTTCAGCTCTTCTAGAAAGCAGTTAGATATTCCGCTCCTCCATCGGCAAAGGAGACGATGCCCCCCCGCAGCCCGTTCTCCTATGCCTAGGTCGAAGTCAGGGACCCCCCCGACCGCCATCGGGATGGGGGGATTCCCCACAAGCCGCCTGTACAGCAGGAGTCCTTTAGAAGAACTCCCTGCCCCTGAGGGGCCGTAGAAGCAACAAAGCGGCGGACGAGTCCCAAAACTCGACCGTCGCCTCTGGAAGACCGGAAAGAAGTCCAGCCTGTACTAAAATTTGAAAACAGTTAAAATAGCCACCCATTAAAACCAAATAAAACAATTTGAAAATACAGACTGGGGCGAGAAGTATAATTTAGGCCAAGCCGGCCTGATGGAACAAATGAGTTTTTAATTTTAGGCGGAAAGCACGGAGGGCTGTAGTCGTTCTAATATCCGGGGGTAGGTTGTTCCAGAGGGTCAGGCCCATCACAGAGAAGGCCCTTCCCCTGGGCATTGCCCGCTGGCATTGCCTAGTGGACGGCACCTGGAGAAGTCCCTCTCTGTGTGAGCGAATTGGCCGAAGGGATGTATGGGGCAGGATACGATCCTGCAAATAACTAGGTCCTGTGCCATGGAGCGCTTTAAAGATGATAGTCAACACCTTGAAGCGCACCCGAAAGGCCACAGGCAGCCAGTGCAGCTCGCGCAGGAGTGGTGTAACATGGGAGTATCTTGAAACTCCCATAACTTCCCGCGCAGCTGCGTTCTGGACCAGCTGTAGCCTTTGGGTGCATCTCAAGGGGAGCCCCATGTAGAGAGCATTGCAATAGTCCAGCCGAGACGTCACAAGCGCATGAGTGACCGTGCGAAGGGTGTCCCGGTCCAATAGGGGACGCAACTGGCGCACCAGGCGAACCTGGTAAAATGCCCCCCTGGCCACGGCTGTCACATGATCTTCTATTGACAGCCGGGAGTCCAGGAGGACACCTAAGTGGCGTGCCTGCTCCACGGGAGCTAGGTGTTCGCCCCCTATGGCCAGTGATGGCGTCAACTGCTTGAACCGGGGTGCCGGTAGCCACAGCCACTCAGTGGCTGAGTTGAGCTTGAGTCTGTTCCTTCCCATCCAGATCCACACGGCTTCCAGACATCGGGACATCACTTCGACGGCATCGTTGGGGTGGTTTGGGGTAGAGATGTACAGCTGGGTGTCATCCGCATACAAATGGTAATCTACCCCAAACCCACGTATGATCTCGCCCAGTGGCTTCATATATGTATTGAACAAGAGTGGCGAGAGGACCGACCCCTGAGGCACCCGACAAGTGAGAGGCCTCGAGGTTGACCTCTGCCCCCTGTCAATACAAATTGCGACCGACCGGAGAGGTAGGAGGAGAAGCACCGTAAAACGGTGCCCCTCACCCCCAGCCCCTCCAGCTGGTGCAATAGGATACCATGGTCGATGGTATCAAAAGCCGCCAAGAGGTCTAATAGGACCAGGATGGCGGAGCAACCCCCATCTCTGGCCCTCCAGAGATCATCCACCAATGCGACCAATGCCGTCTCGGTGCTGTGACCGGGCCGGAAGCCGGACTGGCGCGGGTCCAGATAATCAATTTCCTCCAGATGACGTGGAAACTGTTGTGCCACCACACTCTCTACAACCTTTGCCAAGAAGTGAATGTTGGAGACCGGACGGTAATTTACTAACAATGCTGGGTCCAGAGAAGGCTTCTTGAGGAGAGGCCTCACCACCGCCTCTTTCAAGACGGTAGGCAAGAACCCCTCACACAAAGAAGCACTCACTATTTCCTGGAGCCAGCCTCGTGAAACCTCCCAGGATGCCAGTACAAGCCAGGAGGGACATGGGTCCAATAAACATGTGGTGGCCCTCAGTCTCCTATGCAATCTGTCCATATCATCGGAAGTAACAGAGTCAAACTCCTCCCAGAATGGAGCCTCAAGACCCACTTCCGACGCCTCCTCCGGACCACTTTCGGTGGAGACCAACTCGCTCTGGATCTGAGCGATTTTGTCCTGCAGATACTCCCCAAATTCCTCTGCTCTGCCCTGTAGATGGGCTTCCCGCGGCCTCTGTTGGAGGAGGGAGTGGGTTACCCCAAACAGGGTGGCAGGGCGGTTATCTGCGGACGCGATAAAGGTGGCACAGTATTGACGCTTAGCCACTCTTAACGCCACAAGGTAAGTCCTCAAATGGGCTCTCACCTGTGTTTGGTCAGATTCAGAGCGTGTAGATCTCCACCTACTCTCTAGGCGTCTCTTGTGGTGCTTCATTACCCTCAGCTCCTCGGAAAACCAAGGAGCCTGGGTGGTTCGCTGCCGCAAGAGAGGCCGTAAAGGCGCAACCCAGTCCAAGGCCCCAGTGGCCGCACTATTCCATGTGGCCGCTAGGTCCTCCATCCGGGCGCAGGTCAGGGCTACAGGTAGTGGTCCAAGCTCCGTCTGGAACCTTTCGGGTTCCATCAGGCGCCTGGGGCAGAACCATCTTGGAAATGCCGGTTCCGCCTCCCCGCAGTGGGGAGTAGCGGTTGGAAAGTCGAGCCGGAGAAGTGAGTGATCTGACCATGACAGGGGTGTGATGACTAGATCCCCTTCTCCCAGATCACTCCTCCACTGGCCAGAGACAAAAATGAGATCCAGTGTGTGTCCTCTTTCATGTGTGGGGCCCTGAATTATTTGGGTCAGGTCCATGGCCATCATGGAGGCCATGAACTCCCAAGCTGCCTCGGATGTCTCGCCTACCGATGACAAGTTAAAATCAGCATGCCCAACTGCCTCCCTGGGCCCCACTTCACGCAAAGGGACTCACAACCGGTTATCTGTGGCACAGTGGTCTCTCTCGGCTCAAGACCTTCCCTTACGATGACCGCTACCCCTCCACCCCTGCCTAGGGCTCGTGACTGATGAAATGCACAGTAACCTGGTGGGCACATTTCCATGAGAGGCAGTCCTCCCTCGTGGTCCAACCAGGTCTCCGTAATTCCTGCCAGGTCCGGCTCCCCCTCCAACACAAGGTCGTTAATGAGGGGGGCTTTGTTGACAACTGACCTGGCATTGAATAACATCAGTCTCAAGCCCTGGCTCTGTAAACCCTGACCACCTAGATTGCAGGGGTTGGGACATGTGGCCGCCTGTTTAACCCAGCGGCCACGTTCTCCCAACCGGTGATGAGATCTCTGACTACCCTCGCACCTGCCCCTCCCCACAACCGTTTGAATGGGAAGACCCTCTTCTGGCGCATCCCTCCTCCCCCTCCCCTTAACAGACCTTCTCATTTCCTTATTGACTCCACCTGCCGGCTTGGCAAAGATCCCGCCCCCAGCTTGACTAACCCCTCCCCCCTCCCTGGGACCCCCTAAAATACGAATCATAAATTTAAATAAAACCCCCCTAAGTCTACGCCTCGCCCACCTCTCTGGATTAATAAATCCCTCATCAAGGCCCTCATAAGAGTGGAGGGCCAAATCTGCGAGAGGGGGGACTCCCGCAGGAGGAGAAGGTCTGCCCTTGAGTACATAACGGGTCAAATTCATAGCAGGACATCAATTGGTTTCAGGGGATGATTAAAAGATGTTAAAATATGTAATTAATAGGTGTTAAAATTAATATTCAGTAAGAATATAATCCGGCTCAGAAAAGTTCAAGTCTTTGTAATAAATAGTCAGATAGTTAAATTAGGTGCAATGTCTAAGAATCTAAGGGCGGCAAGGAACGGGCCTCGGCCTGGATCTTCTTAGGCCTTGGCCGTGCTGTTATAGGCCTCCCGGCCCTGCGGCTGCTCGGCCTCCAATAGCTCCACTCACCCAGCGCAGTCCCGATGGAATCCTCTGACTAAGGGACCCGGCCTGGATCATCTCGGCCGGGGCCCTGCTCTTCTGGTCCTGGGTCATCCAAGGCCCCCAGCCCAGTTCTTGTTGGGCCTTCCGGCCTCGGCATTCTGGCCTCCGCGCTCCGTTGTCCAGCCTACCCAGCCTCCAGCGTTCGTGGCCCTGGCCTCCTGGCCTCTAGTACGCCGCTCTTCATTCTCTGGCCTCCAGCAATCCTAGCCTCGGCATCTCGGCCTCCAGCGCTCTGATCTACCCAGCCTCTCAGCCTCCGGCACTCCCGGCCACTGGTGCTCCTATCAGGTCTCCCCGACACTCCTGGCGCTCCTGGCCTCAAATCCACGGCCTCCAGCGCTCTGCGTCCCATTCTGCCCAGGCCTGGGGTCCGGCGCTCCACTCACTCCGCTCACGCTGCTCACGCCGCTCCAAACACCGCTCCGAACGCCATTCCACACGCTGCCCAACACCTCCAGCTGGCCGACTCCTGTATTATTTCTATTTTTGCTTTATAGATATGTTAGACCTCTGTGTTTCTTGGCCCCCCCTCTCTCTCGACCAAGAGCTCCTCCCTCTAGCCTCAAGAAGTTCAAATAGGGAAATAATGCAGCTTACTCTCTTGTAGTTCTATGTTTCTCCTTGCCCCCCTCCTCACAGCCAAAAGCTCCTCCCACTAGCCACAAGAAGTTCAAAATGGTGAAATAAGATAGCTTACTCTCTTGTAGTTCTATGTTTCTCCTTGCCTCCCTCCTCACGGCCAAAAGCTCCTCCCTCTAGCCTCAAGAAGTTCAAAATGGGGAAATAATGTAGCTTACTCTCTTGTAGTTCTATGTTTCTCCTTGCCTCCCTCCTCACGGCCAAAAGCTCCTCCTTCTAGCCTCAAGAAGTTCAAAATGGGGAAATAATGTAGCTTACTCTCTTGTAGTTCTATGTTTCTCCTTGCCTCCCTCCTCATGGCCAAAAGCTCCTCCCTCTAGCCTCAAGAAGTTCAAAATGGGGAAATAATGTAGCTTACTTTCTTGTAGTTCTATGTTTCTCCTTGCCTCCCTCCTCATGGCCAAAAGCTCCTCCCACTAGCCACAAGAAGTTCAAAACGGGGAAATAAGATAGCTTACTCTCTTGTAGTTCTGTTTCTCCTTGCCTCCCTCCTAACGGCCAAAAGCTCCTCCCTCTAGCCTCAAGAAGTTCAAAATGAGGAAATAATGTAGCTTACTCTCTTGTAGTTCTATGTTTCTCCTTGCCTCCCTCCTCACGGCCAAAAGCTCCTCCCTCTTGCCTCAAGAAGTTCAAAATGGGGAAATAATGTAGCTTACTTTCTTGTAGTTCTATGTTTCTCCTTGCCTCCCTCCTCACGGCCAAAAGCTCCTCCCTCTAGCCTCAAGAAGTTCAAAATGGGGAAATAATGTAGCTTACTTTCTTGTAGTTCTATGTTTCTCCTTGCCTCCCTCCTCATGGCCAAAAGCTCCTCCCTGTAGCCTCAAGGAGTTCAAAATGGGGAAATAATCCCCGTCTTTGAGCGAGGGGTTCTTACCTACCACCCTGAAAGAGGCGATGGTGAGACCTCTCCTCAAAAAGCCTTCCCTGGACCCAGCATTGTTGGAAAATTACCGTCCGGTCTCCAACCTTCACTTTCTTGCGAAGGTGGTAGAGAGTGTGGTGGCTCAACAGTTTCCTCGACACCTGGAGGAAGTTGATTATCTAGAGCCAAGCCAGTCCAGCTTCCGGCCCGGTCACAGCACCGAGACGCCATTGGTCGCGTTGGTGGATGATCTCTGGAGTGCACGGAATAGAGGTTGCTCCTCTATCCTAGTCCTATTAGACCTCTCAGCGGCTTTCGATACCATCGACTATGGTATCTTATTGCACCGACTGGGGGGGGTTGGCGGTGAGAGGCACCGTATTACGGTGGTTCTCGTCCTACCTCTCTGGTCGGTCACAATGGGTGTTGGCAGGAGGGCAGAGGTCGGCCCTGATGCCCCTTATATGTGGGGTTCCTCAGGGGTCGGTCCTCTCGCCACTTCTGTTCAACACCTATATGAAGCCGCTGGGCGAGATCATCCGTGGTTTTGGGGTGGAATACCATCTGTATGCTGATGACACTCAGTTGTACATATCCACCCCAAACCACCCCAACGATGCCGTCAAGGTGCTGTCCCAGTGTCTGGAGGCCGTACGGGTTTGGATGGGGAGTAACTCAAGCTCAACTCGTCCAAGACTGAGTGGCTGTGGTTTCCAGCACCTCGGTTTAGCCAGGTAAGTCCAACACTGGCCATTGGGGGCGAACAACTGGCCCCCGTGGAGAGGGCGCGCAACTTGGGTGTCCTTCTGGATTCCCGGCTGTCCATGGAGGACCATGTGACGGCCGTGGCCAGGGGGGCTTTCTATCAGGTACGCTTGATACGCCAGTTGCGCACCTTACTGGACCAGGTGGCCCTTCGCACAGTCACTCAAGCACTCGTGGCATCCCGGCTGGACTACATGGGGCTCCCCTTGAGGTGCACTCGAAGCTTACAGTTAGTCCAGAATGCGGCCGCGCAGGTGATTATGGGTGCCTCAAGGCAATCCCACATAACACCTCTCCTGCACGAGCTGCACTGGCTACCTGTGGCCTTTCGGGTGCGCTTCAAGGTGCTGACGACCATCTTTAAATCGCTCCATGGCTTGGGGCCTAGCTACATACGAGATTGCCTCCTGCCCCATACATCCTTTCGACTGATATGCTCCCACAGAGAGAGCCTTCTCCGGGTACTGTCAGCCAGGCAATGCCGGTTGCCGATGCCCAGGGGAAGGGCCTTCTCTGTGGCAGGCCCAGCCCTCTGGAACGACCTACCCCCCGATCTACGCACCACCTCGGACCTCCGCCTCTTCCGCCAGCATCTTAAAACGTATTTATTCCAACAAGCCGGCCTAGCATAACCCCCTCTTTCTGACTTTTATTTGTATAAATTTTAAATTCTTAAGGTTTTATAAGGGTTTTAGCATGGGATATAATTTAATAGTTTTTTAATAATGTATTTTTGTAATTTTGTATGGTTTTTTAATATTGCCTGTGCGCCACCCTGGGTCCTTGCAAGGAGAAGGGCGGGGTATAAATTTGAAAAATAAAAATAACTAAAAAAATAAAATAAATTAATTGGAAATTTATGTTTGCCTTGTTGAAAAACATGGAATTTGGGGATAATTTTATGTGGGTGATAAGAACTATCTATACCACACAGCCAGAATTTTAATTAACAGGGAGGAGATGGATCGGATTGAGATTGAAAAGGGGATGAGACAAGGATGTCCACCATCTCCGATCCTATTCATATTTACATTGGAACCTCTTCTTCGGGAAATCAGGAGCAATCAGGAGATAAAGGGATTGAAAGTCACAGCGGAAGTATATAAAATCCAGGCCTTTGTGGATGATTTAGTCTTCATCCTAGAAGATCCTTTAGATTCAGGAAGCAAATTAATTCAAGAGATAGAGAAATATGATAGAGTTGCAGGTGTCTGAATTAATAAGGACAAGACAAAGATTATACTAAAAAATATGGTATTGAAACGACAAAATGAATTGGAAATAAAATTGGGTCTCCAGATTGTGAAAAAGATAAAGTATTTAGGTATTTGGTTGACTTCCAAGTGTACTTCAATTAAGGTAGACAATCACCTAAATTTTTTGACTCAAATGAAATTAGACTTAGAAAAGTAGGAAAACCTACAACTCTCCCTAGTTGGTAGGATAGCAACAATCAAAACTCATGTCCTTCCAAAATGGATTTACTTATTTCAGACTGCCCCGTTGAGACTAGATAATAGCTTCCTCAAACTATTAGATAAATATGTGAGGAAATTCATTTGGCAGAAGAAGAAAGCTAGAATTAAATTGAAGATGCTTCAAGAATCGCCAGTTAGTTAGACTTCGTTTCCGGTTTCTGAAGGCGATGGACATGCTTCGTGCTCCGTCCGCCGCTTGCTGTACCGGTGGGCTCCTTCGGGAGCACAGAAGACCCCGGTGGGGTCTTCTGCAGTAGGGGTGGCTCACTGGGAGCTCCCAGTCTGGCGTCGGCTGGTGGCATGCCCCCAGCCTTGCTCTAGGAGCTGGCGAGCAAAAAGGGGGGGGGCAAACCTTGCCTCTTCGCTGGATGGATCCCGGGAACAGTAAACAGAATGAGAAGAGTAGCTGAGAGGCCAGAGGTGGAGGGCACTCCATAATCTCTCGAGCTGCTGGTGAAGGATAAGTGATAAGCCACTGTAAGTGCCAGTTAAATCAATTTTGAATGGAGATTGGAGGGGGGAGTTTTCAAACCCCCCTCGGACGAAGCGGCAATTAAGCGATCCCTCTCCATTGAAATGGAGAGAGGAAAGGATTAATTTGCTATTTGAACTAACCATAGAAAAGAATTGTATCGTATTTGCAACAACTTTCATGGAGCTCTTTTAAAAAAGAAAGTAAATGGAACTTTCACTTTTCTTCCTGTCAGAAGGCGGGGCATGATGGATTCTCTTTGTTCTCCGCTTGTAACTCTCCTGAATTGGTGAAGCTTTTCCCTCCATAATTACCAACAAAGGATTAGAAACTTTTTACTTTTTACATTTCTCCCAGAAGCTCCCAAGTCTCTCCCAATACATGGACTCCTGGATGTGGATTGCAAGATTTCTTTTCTCTAAAGTAAGCTCGTAAGGCTGAACTCTCACTTGGACTCTCTGATACCTCGGACTGTCTCGGTCATCTGTTTCTCTGGCACCATTTCTTTATCAACTGAGAAATTAGAACTGACACAATGGCTTTTAGAAAGCCACCAATGGGAAAGTCAACTTCTGCCCCATCCTCAGCCATCTCCAGCCCGACTACACAGTTGAAGATTTCTTCACTTTTACAGAAAGAACCCGCTGGAGAGGGCTCAAAGGATCCGTCAGTTATAGAAATGTTTCGGGAAATAATGAAAAATATGAATAATATGAATGAAAATATGAATGAAATGCGGAAAGAATTGACAGATTTAACACTAGAATGCAGAAAGAATTGACAGATTTAACACTAGAACTTAGGGAAACACAACGAAGCACAACAGAAAATGAACAAAAAATTGTGAAGTTAGAGAAGGGAGCGGCTGAGATAGGAGAAGAGGTTAAGGAGATCTGGAGGGAGGGTTTAGAACTAGGAGCCAATATGACTAAAATTGAATTTGAAAGAATGTCTTTTTTCCTCAGGTTCCAGAATACACCAGAGTCAGAAAATGAAGATCTCAAAGATGTTATGAGTACAATATTAGCAGAATATCTTAAAAGAGAAAAAGATCAACTCTGGTGGGATATGGATCTTGTTTATAGAATTAATCCAACTTATGCTAGGATGCATAATGTACCAAGAGATGTTCATGTTAAATTTCTTAGGAGATCCACAAGGGATGAAATATTGAGGGCCCAACAGGATGGAATCTTAAAGTATCAGGATAAAGAAATAATCATTTTGAAACAAATTCCGAAGAAAATTAGAGAAATAAGAAAGTATTCCTTCTTGTCTAAGAAATTATACAAAAAAGGAATTTGGTTCAAGGGGTTATTACCAGAGGGAATGCTGATCTTCTGGGAGGGGGGCAGAGTAAAAATTAAAACACTAAGTGAGGCGGAGGCATTTATTAAAAAACATTATCCCCAGTTGGGAGGTGAAGATGGGGAAACAGAGGGAGCGACGGCCCCGCCCAGGGACAGAGAAAAGTAGTCAATTGCGAAAAGACTCAGATCGCAAAAATGATTTTTTGAAATCCTATTGTAATTGTTGATACAAGATAAAATGGCAAGAAAAAGATGGTTGAATATATGAACCGTACAATGTAAACTTTTTACATGTTTATCCTTTATTTTTAAAATTGTAAATCTATGAAGTTTTAGAAGGTCCACTACCAATGGCAGGAAAGCTACCAAAATGTTATTTTCACCCTATACCTTTTTCCCTGTAAAATTTTTGAAAACCAATAAAAAAAAAATTAAAAAAAAAAAGAATTGCCAGTTAGAGGAGGATTTGGGCTGCCAAAATGGGAGTTTTATTATCAGGCAGCAAACCTGATGGGTTAGAGACTGGATATTGTTAAGAAGGAAGTGGGTACTTACATTAGAGGGCCATGATCTAGGACAAGAGTGGCATCATTTTATGTGGAGAGAGGGGGGGGGAATTGTAGGCATTTTAAGAAGCATTAACTTAGAAGAATTCTATTGGAAACCTGGGAAAGAGTTAGATTTATGTATTACTCAATAATTCCAATTTGGTTTGTTCCACTAGAGGCCATGACATATTCAACACTATACAATAAAGAAGCACCACTGACTTACCAGGACTTACTAGACCCTCAAGGGGATCTAAAAACGTGTGAGGATATATGTAAGGTAGGTATAGAGATAGACTGGTGGACATGCCCAAATGCAATCAAGAACTAGAAGGGATAAAGGGAAGGAAGGAATTTATAGAACAGCACAGGAGTTGGACAAAATCTTATTGGGACCAGAAAAGAAATTATTGTCTAGATGTTATCAATTTCTGATACAATGATGGATTGGTGAGGAAGTAATTAAGGATTCTATGATTGCCTGGGGAAAGAATTTAGGGTCTTCTCCCGACCTGGATAAATGGGATGAGATCTGGACTAAAAATATGAAACTCACATTGGCAACCCCCTACAAGGAAAATATTTATAAAATGGTTTATTGCTTGCACCTTCTGCTGGCAAGGATTGCTAAAATGTATCCAGGAACATTCCCAGAGTGTTGGAAATGTGGAAATAACAAAGGAACTTACTACCACCAATGGGGGACTTGTCCCAAAGCAGGCAAATATTGGTCAAAGATTAGGAAATGGATTATAGAGGTTACAGGATATACAATTGATACCAGAGGTTTTGCTACTGGGAATGAAACCCGACAAAATAAACAAGGAAAAATGGTATTTGCCCCTTCATATCATCACAGCAGCTAGGATATTATTCACACAGGAGTGGAAAAACGTGTTGTTACTTTCAGAAAATAAATGATGATAGATGATAGATAGATAGATGATAGATAGATAGATAGATAGATAGATAGATAGATAGATAGATAGATAGATAGATAGATAGATAGATAGATAGATAGATAGATATGGAGATGGAGATGGAGATGGAGATGGAGATGGAGATGGAGATGGAGATGGAGATGGAGATGGAGATGGAGATAGAGATAGAGATAGAGATAGATACAGATATAGATATAGATATGTGTTAGTTTTATGAGCTGATCACAAACCTATATGCTCTTTGCTGCCAGCAGTTTGGGGAGGCAAGGAACTTGGGCACCCAATAGTCCTCATGTCGAGCTAGCTGGTGCAACTTGTTCTGTCCTGACCCACCTGAACCGAGTTGGCCATGCCCAGTGAGCAGCATTGAGACCGCCACACCCACGCAGCCATGCACATCCAGTCATGCTAACTTAATCACAGTGACCTGCAGTGAGCACACAGCCATGCCTACCAGCCATGCCCACTTGGCCACTGTGAGTAATCATAGTCTTAGGAACTGGCCCTTTGAGGGCAACCATAATGCTGAGACCCTCAATGAAATTGAATTTGACACCCCTGGGGTAGACATACCTACCATATTTTTCATTGTATAAGACACACCTTTCCCCCCCAAAAGAGGGTGAAACTCTGGGTGCATCATGCACTTCAAATGTAGCCCCACCCATCCGCTCTGCATGTCACATTTTTGGGTGGTTCCAGGTGGCAGGGATCCTCACTTCCACTTGGATTTTGATAACAAGCTTTTTATCCATTTAAAACAAACCCTATCACCCTATGTGTATTTAACTGGAGTGGGTGGGGTCGGGGATGATTTTCATGGGGACAGAAGAGGAACTTGGCATCAAAGGCTCCACTCCCGAGATGCCCCGTCTTGCTACCTATAACTGTAGGCATTGAAAGCCTGGGTTTCTTGCAGCAAGCCCGATAGAGAAGGACTTCAATCCTTCTCGATGCTGCCATCTCATAAACATGTTGCTGGGCTTCCTAACAAGCCCCCTGCACTTTCACTGCTTCAGTGAGAGCCCAATTCTTGAAGTGGCCCTGGGAAGTGCAGGAGTTGGTTGGCAAAGTGAGCACTGTGCAGGAGGCGTAAGGCAGTTGCCGCAATTTCTACTGCCTGGAATGCCTTTGTTTCAGATCCGCCACCTTCTACATGCCCAACTGAAGATCCACCACTGTCTTCTCTACATATTCATACAACAGGACAGCTTTATCATATAGCCATTTGAGCGGATGGTGAACAGCCTCTGCTTCTGATTGTGCTCTATCTGGATGGGGAAGCTGCTGCCAGCAGGCTCCAGCAGGTTGAGGGAGCCATCTGTACCCCACCCTATGCCTTTCCCCCCTCTCCCCCACTGCCAGTTGCTTCACCTATGCATGTGGTGGGGAAGAGCTCAGAGGAAACATCATAATGGGAAGAATGGGGGGGGACCCCTTGGGTTGCAAAGCCTGCATTAAGTGACAGAAGCTGAAACAGCCTTCCTCACGCCAGATTTTTGGTATTGGGAAGGAAAGCTTTTTTGGGTGGCAGTGCCATGATTCCCACCCCAGTTGCAAATATGGTGCGTGCAGAATGTGACAGATCTAAAATGAAGGTTTCAAGCAGTGGATCTGACCAGGAAGAAAGAGATGGTGAGTCTGCAGTGCCCACTGCACACACTGTTATTGTAATTGGGGAGGGAATCATGGCGTTGCCACCCAAAAAAGCTTTCCTTCCCGATACCAAAAACCTGGTGTGTGGAAGGCTGCTTTGGGTCCTGTCGCTGAGTGCGGGCTTTGCAGCTGGATGGGGTTCCTCCCAACTCTTCCCATTATGAAGTTTCCTGATAGGAGAACTGCACAGATCGCTCCCTGGCAGCTGGCCTGTCAGTACTGCTTGATCAGGATTGGGGGGGGGGATGGATCCCCTATTCCATGCTTACTTTCCCCCCTGCCCAGGATCCCCTCCAAGCTGTTCCCCATCACGTGTAGGCAAAGGCAAAACAGCCAGTGGCAGGTGAGAGAGGGGAAAGGTACAGGGTGGGGGGGTTCCTCCATGGTGCAGGTGGCTTTGCTCAACCTGCTGGACCTCAGCGGAAGCAGCTTCCCTATCCAGGTGGAGCGCAATTGTGGAGGCTATTCACTGTCTGCTCGAATGGCTATCATGATAAAGCTGTCCTGTTGTATTAACATTAGGGAAGAGGGTGGTGGATCTTCAACCGGGCTGGTGGTGGATCTTCAACTGGAGGGGTTGGGATTGAGGGGCACTGTATTGCGGTGGTTCTCTTCCTACCTCTCCGACTGGTCGCAATTTGTGTTGACAGGAGGGCAGAGATCGACTTCGAGGCCCCTCACATGTGGGGTGCCTCAGGGGTCGGTTCTCTCGCCCCTCCTGTTCAACACCTATATGAAGCCGCTGGGTGAAATCATCCATGGCTTTGGGGTAGAGTACCATCAGTATGCTGATGATACTCAGCTGTACATCTCTACTCCTAACCACCCCAACGATGTCGTTGAAGTGATGTCCTTGTGTCTGGAGGCCGTGCGGGTCTGGATGGGGAGGAACAAACTTCGACTCAACCCGTCCAAGACTGAGTGGATGTGGTTTCCGGTGTCTCGATATAGCCAGTTAGTTCCATCTCTGACTATCGGGGGTGAGTCATTAGCCCATGCGGAAAGGGCCCGCAACTTGGGCCTCCTCCTGGACTCTCGGTTGTCCTTGGACGACCATGTGACGGCCGTGGCCAGGGGGGCTTTTCATCAGGTTTACCTGATATGCCAGTTGTGCCCCTTTCTAGACCGGGATGCCCTACACACGGTCACCCAAGCCCTCATTATTTCCCACCTGGACTACTGCAATGCTCTCTACATGGGGCTCCCCTTGAGATGCACCCGGAGACTCCAGTTAGTGCAGAATGCGGCCGTGCGGGGGATTCTGGGAGTCTCACGGTACTCACGTATAACACCTCTCCTGCGTGAGCTGCACTGGCTGCCTGTGGTCTTCCGGGTGCGCTTCAAGGTGTTAGTTACCATCTTTAAAGTGCTCCATGGCACAGGTCCTGGTTATTTGTGAGACCGCATCCTACCACACACCTCCCTTCAACCTGTCCGCTCCCACAGAGAGGGCCTCCTCAGGGTGCCGTCTGCCGGTCAATGCCGGCTGGCGACTTCCAGGGGAAGGGCCTTCTCTGTGGCGGGTCCAGCCTTCTGGAACTACCTGCCCCCCGACCTTCACACCATCACGGACCTACGCCTCTTCCGTCGGATGCTTAAAACACATTTTTTCCATCTGGCTGGCCTAGCATAAATTAATGGTATAATTTTAAATTTAATATTTTAATTGTCTTAATCTATTTTTAGCACAGTTTTAACTATTTAATTCTATTTTACACTGTTTGTACTTGCTGTGGGTTTTTATTTTTCTGTGCACCGCCCTGAGTCCCACCAGGGAGAATAGGGCGGTATATAAATCCGAAAAATGAATAATAATAAAAATAATAATATTGTATGTATGAAAAAATATGTTTATCTGTAATTGTAGGAAAAGCTAATGCTTTTATTAACACTGCAATACAACATATCTAAAATATTGCATATTTTGTACTGCAGCGTTTATCTAAACCAGTTACCAAAACCACAGTTACCAAAAGAGATTTCAGTTATTTGTAAATTTCTCACATCTATTTCTTTCTTGTTCTTTTTCTTTAAATTTGGTTTTTAATGAATTAAATGGATATGGTGTGATTTACAATCAGCTTGTAAGTTATTAGTATAATTTGATCTCATGGTCTGATCTAATTTGTCAAAAAATACAGGAAGAAGCACCATTTCAGTATTTAACTGATAGATTTTGAATATATTGTATTCAAATTTTTTAACATGAACTGAAAATGAATGGTTTATACATGGTAATTATTGAATCAATACATTTTCATAAATATATTCTGATATATAACAGTGTACTGCTAGTTTGCTGATAATTTTTAAAATACAAGTTATTCATATATATTATTTTTATTGCAATGTTTTGTACTGGTGTTAATAAAAACAAAACTTACAAACCATACAATTTTAAAGTTTTCTCATTTTAGTACATCAAATAACAGGTGCAATAATTGGCCAGTAATATCCCTCATAAATACTCTTGGGTTTTTCAATTAATTTTTGTCTAAAGTTCTAGATACAAGATTATAGCCTGTAAATGGACAATGGATTAGAAAAATTAATAAATTTTATTCTAAATAGTATGGACACTTAAGAAAAATTGGACAGCCAATTTAGCACAGCATGAACTGGGAAGGAACCTTTTGTACTGTTGTTGTGCCACTAATGTTGTCTGGCCTTTATTAATGGTGCTTGGCTGCTACTGACAGTTTTGTTGCTACAGGCAACTTTCTTCATTAAAATTAAATTCAGCATTAGATCCCATTAGCTACACTCTGGGTAACTTAGGGGTGCATAGATTTCTATTTCTGTGTGTGTATCTATGTATTTACACACACGAGCATATATCCCTAATTATAATCATATACATGCTAACAGAGCTCATATGCATCCTTAAATCAGTTTGTACAGTACATGTCAAAAGTACAAGATGTACTTCTGTATAATTGCTTTTTAAAATATGTAAAATAATTAAATGTGCAATGTAAGATATTTAGTAGATATTGCTCTTTAAACATCCCACTCCCTACTCCACCTCAACTATATAATAGTTTTGTGTAGTTGGATAAATGCATGATATATATGAAAAACGTATGCATTTTGTGTTGTGCTTTTTCACTTTTTTCAATCTTCCTCAAGCCATGTAGGACTTAAAGGTGACAGCCAGCATCTTGAGTTGGACCTAGAAGGAAATTGGCAGCCAATGCAATTCTCACAGGAGAGGTCACATGTGCACACCTGGGTCTACACAAAACCATGTGGCAGACTGCATTTTGAACCAATTGGAGCTTCAAGATACTTTTCAAGGACAGTCTCATGTAGAGCATGTTACAATAATCAAAGGCAGGAGGCAACTAGGGCATGAGTGAGTATGAGCAGGGATTGTTGGTCCAGGAAAGGGACGATACCTAGAGCCATTTTGCCTTGCCAAGATTCAGTAGATGTAGATGTTAAACAGAAGAGGAGAGAGTACCAAGGCCTGTGGAACCCCACATAGCAGTGAATGAGGGCTGGGCCCAGTGGTGGGTTTCAATTTTTTTTTAAATTTATATTTATTTATTTAATTACATTTGTATACCGCCCTTTCTCCCTTGCGGGACTCAGGGCGGTGAACAGGCAATAATAAAAACCACAATAAAACATCCAATAATTCAATAAACATGCTAAAAATTCTAAAACTAAATTAAACAATGGGCCTGTTCTAAAAATACCTTATAAAACCCCTAATAAAACAAATTAAAAACTACGCCAGGCCGGCCGCATGAAATAGATGGGTTTTCAGGGCTCAGCGAAAAAGGTGCAGGTCCGTGGTTGTGCGTAGGTCAGGGGGTAGGTCATTCCAGAGGGCAGGAGCTGCCACAGAGAAGGCTCTCCCCCTAGGGGTCACCAGCCGGCATTGGCTGGCCGATGGCACACTGAGGAGGCACTCTCTGTGGGAGTTGTCTGAGGCAGGTATTTGGTAGGAGGCAGTCTAGATAAATAGGTCCCTTGCCATGGAGCGCTTTAAAGGTTGTTACTAACACTTTGAAGCGCACCCGGAAGTCCACAGGCAGCCAGTGCAGCTCGCGCAGGAGATGTGTTACATGGGAGCATCTAGAGGCCCCCCGAATCCCCCGCACGGCCGCATTCTGGACTAGTTGGAGCCTCCGGGTGCACCTCAAGGGGAGCCCCATGTAGAGAGCGTTGCAATAGTCCAGGTGGGAAATAATGAGGGCTTGAGTGACCGTGCGTAGAGTGTCACGATCCAGAAAGGGGCGCAACTGGCGTATTAGGCGAACCTGATAAAAAGCCCTCCTGGCCACAGCTGTCATATGATCGTCTAAAGACAGCCGAGTATCCAGGAGGACGCCCAAGTTGCGGGCCCTCTCCATGGGGGCTAATGACTCACCCTCGATAGCCAGAGATGGAACCAACTGGCTATGTCGTGATGCCGGAAACCTCAGCCACTCGGTCTTGGACGGGTTGAGTCGAAGCCTGTTCCTCCCCATCCAGACTCGCACAGCCAGGCACCGGGATATTACTTCCGCGGCATCATTGGGGTGGTCCGGGGTGGAGATGTACACCTGGGTGTCATCTGCGTACTGATGAAACTCCACCCCGAAACCATGGATGATCTCACCCAGTGGCTTCATATAGATGTTGAACAGGAGAGGCGAGAGGACCGACCTCTGTGGTACCCCACAGGTGAGGCACCTCAAGGTCAACCTCTGCCTTCCTGCCAACACAAATTGTGACCGGTCAGAGAGGTAGGAGGAGAACCACCGTAAAACAGTGCCCCCCAGCCCCAGCCAATCCAACCGGCGCAACAGCATACCATGGTCGATGGTATCAAAAGCCTCTGAGAGGTCTAACAGGACCAGGATAGAGGAGCAACCTGTATCCGGAGCCCTCCAGAGATCATCAACCAATGCGACCAATGCCGTTTCCATGCTGTGCCCAGGCCGGACTGGCGCGAGTCCAGATAGACAGTTTCCTCCAGGTGCTGAGGGAGCTGTCGTGCCACCACACAAGAAAGCGAAGGTTGGAGACAGGATTGTAGTTGGCCAAAACAGCTGGGTCCAGGGAGGGCTTCTTGAGGAGGGGCCTCACCAACGCCTCTGGGTAGGTAGGGTCACAAACTAATTGGGTCAGGTCCATGGCCGTCTCAGATGCTTCACCTACCGATGGCAGATTGAAGTCCCCCATGACTAACAGCCTGGTCTCAATCGCCATCTCGGCTATCACATTGAGAAGCTTGGGTAGGGCTGCTGATATGTAGCAGGGAGCCAGGTACACAATCAGCAAGCCCAGCTGCCTCCCATGACCTCACTTCACACATAGGGACTCACAACCGGCAGTCTGCAGCACAGTGGTCTCCCTTGGGTCCAGGCCCTGGGCTGTCAGCTGGTGAAATGCACGGTAACCTGGCGGGCACATTTTAATGAGGGGCACCCCCCCTCTTGGCCCAGCCAGGTTTCCATAATACCCGCCAGGTCCGCCTCCCCCTCCAAAACCAGATCATAAATGAGGGGGGCTTTATTAATCATGGACCTGGCATTACACAACATTAGCCGGAAGCCAAGGCCCTGAGATCCCGAACCCCCTAGGTTGCAAGAGGAGCACTGAGGGCCAGAGCGCACCACCGCTTGCAAGCAGCAGGTACGCCCTCCCCTCTGATTGCCCTCTGTTGAGCAGACCCTCCCCCCTCCCCAATTCCAGGACCTGCACCCTCCCCGTCGAGACCATCAGCCAGCCTGGGAGAATTCCCCGGTGGGTGATCACCCTTACCCACCACCCTAGTTTTGCTTTGCCCACCCCTCTCCCTGGAACCCCTTAAAACCCGGACTAAAAATTTAATCAAAAATCCCCTTAGGTTCCGTTTCGACTTCTACAGAAGAGGTTTTAGAACCTCTTCTATAGATGTGGCCTGCTTTGTGGGAGTGGCTTGCCAGCCATGTGACTAAGTGGGAGTGGCTTGGCAGTCATGTGACCAGATGGGGGTGTATAAAATTTTTAGGGGTATTGTTAGGGTTTTAAGGGTTTTAATAGTGATTTTAGCACAGGGGTTAATTTAATTTGATTTTAACATTTTGTATTTGTATATTGTTTCATTTTTGGATTTTTAATTGCCTGTGCACCACCCCGAGTCTCCATGGGGGAGAGGGGGCGGTCTATAAATTAATAAATTATTATTATTTTATTTAGAATAATGAAAAGAGATACTTACTTACTTGTGTTATTGGTTTTCTGGTTGAAGATATTTCCAGATTGTTCTTAGGCTTCCAGACTCGTCAGTTGCGCTTTTCTTGGTCTGATTGTGTGCTTTGAGCCACTTTTTCACTGCAGGAATTGGGTCCCATCTCTCAACAGGCATGCCAACAACACTTATCATCATCATCAGATTACTTATGTTTGGAACAATTAGGCAGGTTCTTTACTCTGAACATATGAGATTCATTTTTGAGAACCCCCTTTCTGCCCCTGCTGAACTAACAGCAATTGTGCTGACAATATCTCTAGCTTTTCTGATACCATCAGGAATTTTGTAGTTGCTTGGATTTTTGAGCACATTTTCAAAAAATCTCTGTAGTCATTCAAGTTAATTTCATAATTAAAAATTTCACCAAATTCAATCAATGCTGCCTTTGCTTTTGCCCACGGAATGACTACATCTTCAATGTTCCAGTAATCTGGCTCCAAATATGTGATAAAGTGTAACTTGTTTGCGGCTGGCAATTGGCTACCTGTTTTTAGATGATCGCAATCCATCAGCCGTTTATTCAAATTGGTGATAATGTTTGACAAAAGCTTTTCATGAGGAAGGGCAGCAAATCGTTGATTTGGAGCTAATTTTGTTTTTGAAGGCTTGTGTAGTTAGCATTGCATCAATGTTTTTTTCATATGCGCATTTCCCTCTCTAAGCACTTCAAATGCTTTAATTGTTTGCAATACTAATGTTTCGGCCTTGATATCTGTGATTCTTCCCTGCAGGACATTTGACAGAAGAGAAATCTCATTTAGAATATCAATCATGAGGGCCAAATCCTTCAAAAAATTTAGATTTTCAAAACAGGAAGCCATGCCTGGGAATCTTTCATTGCCCAGAAAAAACTGATGTAGCACTGGATAAGCATGCCACACTACTATGGTTGCCCTTAAATTACAGGCAGCCCATGTTGGTCCCAAAACTCTACCAACCTTCCCAATTTCAATGCCCAATTGTTCAGAGATTTGGAAAAGGTCATTCTGGCTCTTGCAAGATTTCTGGAAAGTGGTGTGTATTTTATCAAGGAAGATCTTGAAGTAGTTGCGTTGTTTTATTTCTTTTATTGCATCATCCAGCACAAGTTGGAGGTTGTGGTTCAAAAATGCCAGATTACGATGTTTGGGAAGTCTTGAGCTATTCTGGTGCTGACTCCAGATTTTCTCCCAAGCATAACGTTGCCACCATTGGAGCAGAAAGCTATTAAATTCTTCTGCATCTATTTGATTGTAAACCCAACTTTACACAAGCTTCCCATCGCTTAAGAACATATGGTCTCCGCATCTTGTTTCGCTAATTCCAACAGCTCAACAAAAATGGTTGCTGGGCATTCTGGATCCTCAACTCTAACAAAATCAGAACTGCTTTCATTGAAAGCGTTGAGGCTTCATTGATTATTAGACACACCTTTAGATTCTTTGGAATAATCCTGGAAAGCACAGTGATTTTAATTTCATTTGCAATGAATTCAACTATTTTCACTGTGGATCTCTGTGAATGCAAGCCAACTCCCACATCTACTCCAACCATAGTCAGCAAATTTACTTGCGCTTCGATGTCTGAGAATGGATTGCATCTTTGTGCCAGATCGTAAACAGTAAAAAATATTTTGCAAGTACTGGATAAATGTTTGTCAGTTGACTTACATGGATTTGGTTAAAGCATCCTGCTCCTATTGTTTACTGTTCTCTCTACAAATTAGATGTGCTTTTGATTGAAAATATTCCTTCAATTTTTTTCTGAGAGATGCTTGTTGATTCTCCTTAGTTGTCCCTGCTGCAACAACCTGGAAATGTTTCCACTCTCTAGAGACATGAATACCTTTCTCTAATGAGAACATGGTTTTTGCACAGTACTCCCAACCTAACTTTTTGTCATATACTTCCAGTCCATCATACTTCTCCTTGAAGTTTCTGTATTGCTGCAAACTCCAGCAGTCAGGAAGTTCAGTGGAGGAGATGGACTTGCTGTTTTCTCTGACCTCAAGTGGTGGAAGTGCTGGTGCTGGTGCTGGTGACTGTTGTGGATCAGCTGGTTCCTCATCTCTCTTGGTTTTTTGGAGAAGAAAGTGGTCATACTCTGTTGTCTCTTCTTCATCCTATTAAACAATACTAACTGCAAAAGAAATGAAACAATATTGGACTCGATTGTGGTTGTAAGCTAAAGACTACAGGTAACAAAAGGGACCTCTGTTTTCACCCAACAATGTACAGTCTTTTCAGGAAGGATGTTCCCCAACAAACAGGAAAGATATAGTCTTTCCTCCAAGAAGTTAAATCAAGAGTGAATGTCATAGGTAGATTCACAGAGCAATACAGATTTCTTTTTCTGAAATTTATTTCTCAGTTCAAAAAACAGGAATATATGAATTAGGTTCAGTACTTAGGTCAGTCCAAGTAGCTATTCAAGAGTAAGCGTGTCATGGTTAGAAGCAATGGTAAAGCAAGATATGGATTTAAAACCAGAAATATGTTGTTGGGTATTTCAAAGGGAATACAATACATATTTAATTTTACACATGTTAGCAGCTGCTGGAATTGTGTTTGCACATCAGTGGAAAAACAAAGATATGAAAATGAATATTAGAATGTGCAGGAATGAATAAATTGACAATTAAAATCAAAGAGAAGGCTTCAAATACTTTTTCATGTGGGATTTGTTTTATCAATGGTTAACTAACAGAAACAGAAATTAGAAATCTAAAAGTATGAAAGAAAACACCAATTATATAAGGAAAGGTCACTAAAATGTATAAGGAAATATTGTTAGTGCTTGATCATTATTAATGTGTAGATAACTGTGGGACATTACACACACACACACGCACGCACACACAAACTATGACAGCCCCAGGAAAACACCAAAAGAATAAAAGTTTCCCCCCAAAAGACTGCAGATAAAACTAGTTTTCCCCCTAACCCTAAGGACAGAAAAGACAAAACCACTGGAATAAAAAACATCAAGGCATTGTGGGAAGTTATAAAGGACAGTGCCGGGAAGCTCACAGAACCAGAAACCACCAGACACAAACACCAGCTGAAAGGTAAAATTTAAATACACCCATTAAGATAAAAGCTAAAAATAGCTCACCTGGAAGTCACCTTTTCCTGTTTCCTAGCAGAACTAACCCCCAGGATAGGAAAGACAAAAGATCTGGGACCAAGATTAACCCAGGAAAACAGGAAAACAAAAGCAGACAATCAGAAACCATCAAAACCCATCAAGCTGTGGGAGCTCACAGAACAGCACACAACTCAACATATGAAATCAGCCATGGAGTCACTTGGTTATTGTTGCAAGAAGCAACCACCTCACAACCAGGTATCACACAGAAACACACAAAATCTAGCAAGGCTGCCTTGCACCAACCTGGCCTGCCCATAGAAAAGCAGCCACATAAATATTATGTGTAATTCTCTGTATCCTCCTTCCCCAGGAGGATGCAGTCCACTTTAAAAAGGATTGCTGGCTGATCATCTGCAGATGCAATTAGGGTGGACTTTGATGCCACAAGGTAGGCCTTAGTAGCAGCTCTTACCTGTGTTTGATCACGTTCATTCCTTGTCTTCCACCAACGGTGCTCTAGATGTCTCTTCATCCATTTCCTCCCTCTCAATTCCTCTGTATACTATGGGGAACAAAGAGGTAGTAGAGGTTGCATGGGTACAATCCTATCCAGTGCCTCAGCCACCTTCCTATTTCAAGCAGTGACTAAGAGCCCGGCAGAACTAAACAGCGGATCTGCAGTTATAATCCCTAGTTCCTTCTGAAATCCATCTGAGTCCATTAGTGGTGGTCTGACCTAATAGGTTCTGCCTCCCTGAAAATGGGAGGTGGGAGGAAACACTACAGCTCTAGAGAAACTTATTGCCACCAGACTGTGATCTGACCATGACAAGGCTCCCAAAGACAGGCCCACCAATTCTAGGTTACATAGGCAATGCTCCAACAAGAATGCTAGATCAGTTGTGTGACTGCTGTTCCTAATCAGACCCTGGATGACCTTGGACAGGCCCATGGAAGTTATGGTTACTTCTGACCCCCTCTCCTGAGGGAGGTTGAAGTCCCCAGAACTATAAGTCTGAGAAACTCTTGTTGGAAGAAATGTCCTCTGGGTTCGGCTCTAAGTGGGGAAAAAGACACTGGAGACATAGAGGCTGCTTGGAAAGATGGTTTAATGATGAACAGGACTGCATGGCTTGAGTCCTGAACAGAAAAGTTGCTCACATGCATCAATGTTGGTGGGGAGGAAGAGAAAGGTTGAGGAAGGGGCTTGCAGGATTTTTTATAAACTGTTCAGCCCCACCTATCTGTTTCCTGTTCCTGTGTAAGAAATGTATTCTGATTGGTTGCCAGGCTCCCATGGGGCAATGCTAAGGTGACCAGATGTCTCGCTTTCGGCGGGACAGTCCTGCTTTTCAAGCATTTCTCCCACCTCCCGCGTCCTCTTAAAAATGTCCTGATTTTTTGAAAGAAATGTTAAAATCTGGTCACCTTATCCATAGCATCCAAAGCAAAGGCGAAGCTGAGGCAGGCTCCCCAAAAGAAGGCACGGAGTGGCCAAGGGGCTCCGTGGGAAAAAAAAACTTGACTGCCGAGCGGCGAGCGATGAACAGACGGGAAGGTTAACAGGCACATGCAACGCACATCGCCATGTCTCCTCGCCCGTTGTGCATTGTGTGTGCCTGTTAACCTTCCCGTCTGTTCGGCGCTCAGCAGTCAAGTGTTTTTTTCCCACGAAGCCCCTTCGCTCCGCCTTCTTTTGAGGAGGCTGCCTCAGCTTCGCGTTTGCTTTGGATTGCCTTGTCTCGTCTGCCCCCAGGGCAACTCTGAGAACTTCAGGGGTGGGGAGGGGGGAGGGGGCAAGCTTGGAGAGCCTGGGAGCTACTGGGAAAGAGGACGAGGAAAATACAGGCGGGAAAAGGGCCCTGCACCATGAGAAAGCGGAAGCCAAAGTCGCTCTTGAGGGCGGAGGCGGGGGGTGGGTGGAATGGGGATGTGGAACAGGGGACTTAGCCATCTTACCCTTGTCATGGACAGATCACTCTCTCCTTCGGATTGACTTCCCAACCGTCACACCCCACTGTGGGGAGGCGGAACCAGCTACACCTAGGTGGTTCCGCCCCAGGTGCCTGATGGACCCAGAAGGGTTCCAGAGGGAACTTGGGCCAATACCTGTGTCCTTGCCCCGTGACTTGACTGAGGACCTAGTGGCCGCACGGTATAGTGGGAGTATTGTGCCACCCTTATCGTGTCCGTGGATAACTGCCCTGCCGCCCTGTTTGGGGTGACCTGCTCCCTCCTTCATCAGAGGCCGCGGGAAGCCCATTTACAAGGGCGAGCAGAGGAATTTGGAGCTTATCTGCAGGACAAAATCACTCAGATTCGGAATGAGTTGCCCTCCACTGAAAGTGGCCCAGTCGACCTGTCCAATGCCGGTCTTGTGACAACATCTTGGGAGGAGTTTGACTTTGTTGCTACCGAGGATATGGACAGGTGGTTGAGGAACCTTAGGGCTACCACATGTTTAGTGGACCCGTGCCCCTCCTGGCTTGTACTGGCATCCTGGGAGGTGACACGAGGCTGGCTCCAGGGCATTGTCAATGCATTTTTGAGTGAGGGGTCCTTGCCTGCCGTCTTGAAAGAGGCAGTAGTGAGGCCCCTCCTCAAGAAGCCATCCCTTGACCCAGCATTATTAGAAAACTATCATCCAGTCTCCAACCTTCCTTTTTTAGCGAAGGTTGTTGAGAGTGTGGTGGCCCAACAGTTTCCTCGACACCTGGAGGAAGTTGATTATCTAGACCCGCGCCAGTCCGGCTTCCGGCCCGGTCACAGTACCGAGACGGCATTGGTCGCGTTGGTGGATGATCTCTGGAGGGCTTGGGATAGAGGTTGCTCCTCTATCCTAGTCCTATTAGACCTCTCAACGGCTTTCGATACCATCGACCATGGTATCTTATTGCACCGACTGGGGGGATTGGGACTGGGAGGCACCGTTTTGCGGTGGTTCTCCTCCTACCTCTCTGGTCGGTCGCAATGGGTGTTGGCAGGAGGGCAGAGGTTGACCCCGAGGTCCCTCACATGTGGGGTTCCGCAAGGGTCGGTCCTCTCGCCACTTCTGTTCAACACCTATATGAAGCCGCTGGGCGAGATCATCCGTGGTTTTGGGGTGGAATACTATCTGTACACTGACGATACTCAGCTGTACATATCCACCCCAAACCACCCCAACGATGCCATCGAGGTGCTGTCCCGGTGTCTGGAGGCCGTACGGGGCTGGATGGGTAGCAACAAACTCAGACTCAACCCGTCCAAGACCAAGTGGCTGTGTTTCCAGCACCCCGGTACAGCCAGATTAATCCAACACTGGCCATTGGGGGCGTCCAACTAGCCCTCGTGGAGAGGGCACGCAACTTGGGTGTCCTCCTGGATTCCCGGCTGATCATGGAGGACCATGTGTCGGCCGTGGCCAGGGGGGCGTTTTATCAGGACGCTTGATACGCCAGTTGCGCCCCTTACTCGACCGGGGAGCTTTTCGCACAGTCACTCGGGCATTGGTGACATCTCGGCTGGACTACTGTAATGCTCTCTACATGGGGCTCCTCTTGAGGTGCACTCGAAGGTTACAGCTAGTCCAGAATGCGGCCGCGCGGGTAATTATGGGTGCCGCAATGCAGGCCCACATAACACCTCTCCTGCGCAAGCTGCACTGGCTACCTGTGGCCTTTCGGGTGCGCTTCAAGGTGCTGACGACCATCTTCAAAGCGCTCCATGGCTCGGGGCCTAGCTATATCCGCGACCGCCTCTTGCCCCATACATCCCTTCGACCGATCCGCTCCCACAGAGAGGGCCTTCTCAGGGTACCGTCGGCCGGGCAATGCCGGTTGGCGGTGCCCAGGGGAAGAGCCTTCTCTGTGGCGGGCCCTGCCCTCTGGAATGACCTTCCCCCCGATCTACGCACCATCGTGGACCTCCGCCTTTTCCGCCAACGTCTTAAAACTTACTTATTCCAACAAGCCGGCCTAGCATAACCCCCGTTTCTGATTTTATAGGGATAATTTTAAATTTTAGAGCGTTAGTATTTTAGCACAGGGTATTATTTAATTAGTTTTTAAAATTTTGAATTTTTGTACTGTGTATGTTTTTTGATGATGCCTGTGCGCCGCCCTGGGTCCTTTTTTAGGAGAAGGGCGGGGTATAAATTTAATAAAATAAATAAATAAATGAAAAAGAGAAGCCTTAAAAAGACCAGCTGCCAGTTGCACCTGCTAGTGGTGAAGAGGAAAGGGACCCGCCGTGGCTTTAGCCCGCCTCAGGGAGAGCAGAGCCTGCCACAGCACTTCAAATGCCACCACTGCCTCTCCCCTGCAAGATTCCAGCGAGTTCTACTTCCATTGTAGCGTCCCCCTTTTTTCAGCAGTGTTTGTGCTCCGCAATTTCTCCTGCGACTGGGAGAGTCTTCTTCACCAGCCACTTTCCCTCCCAACAGTCAGGTTTTAAGAAACCTCCCCCTTTAAGTGGATCTGGTCATTCCTCTCCTCTATCCACATATACACACCTCCCATTCTCCCTTCCCTTTTTTATCCTCGTCTGGCCATTCCTTACAATTCAAGTTTATTGTCCAAAGATGTGTGTGCAATACCAGTGCCCCCTCCATACTGCTCGTCCACAGAAACTGCGTGCACACAAGAAATCCATCTTTTTTCTCCATCTCCATGGATCCCCACCCCATTGGAAATGAGGCACCTGTCAAAGACAAGGGAGAGCACCCTGCATGGTTTGTTCAAACAGCAGGAGGAGGAACAGGAGGGGAGTTCCACATGGGACAGATGAGACAAGGCAATCCAAAACAAAGGCGAAGCTGAGGTGGGCTCCCCAAAAGAAGGCGCAGAATGGCCAAGGGGCTCCCTGGGGGAAAAAAACTTGACTGCCAAGTGCCGAACAGACGGGAAGGTTAACAGGCGCACACAATGCATGGTGGGTGAGGAGATGTGGCAGCGTTTGTTGCATGCACCTGTTAACCTTTCCGTCTGTTCATCGCTCGCCACTCAGCAGTCGTTTTTTCCCCTACGGAGCCCCTTGGCCACTCTGCACCTTCTTTTGGGGAGCCCGCCTCAGCTTTGCCTTTGCTTTGGATTGCTTTATCTTATCCGTTCCCCCTAGCCACGACTTCACATCAAGGACGATTAACAAAATTGTCCCCCCCAGGTTACCCTATGTAGAAAGGATGGGAAACAAAGGGCGAAGTTCTGGGCTACTGTTAACAATCTTGATGTCTGTCTGATACTACTCCATACTCCACAAATTGCTGGAGGAACCCAACAAGGTAAATTATGATTTTGCTCAATGAAGCGAGATAATAATAATAATAATAATAATAATAATAATAATAATAATAATAATAATAATAATAATAATAATAATAATAATAATAATAATAATAATAATAATAATAATAATAATAATAATAATAATAATAATATTTAATATTTATAAAACCGCACCCTCTCCCCGCAGGGACTCGGGGCGGTGCACAGGTAGAATAAAAACAATAAATACATACGAACAATTCTAAAAACAAATTAAACATAACCTGCGCTAAAATTTCCCCATTAAAACTAAGGAGTACTAATTTCCCAATAAAAACCCCAAAGACAGAGAGACTTATCCTAGGCCGGCCAGACAGAAAAAGTGAGTTTTTAATTTAAGACGGAAGGAGCGGAGGTCCGTGGTCGTCCTGATATCGGGGGGAAGGTCGTTCCAGAGGGCCGGGCCCGCCACAGAGATAGCCCTTCCCCTGGGTGTCGCCCGCTGACAATGTCTAGTGGACGGCACCCGGCGAAGTCCCTCTCTGTGGGAGCGAATCGGCCGTGAGGATGTATGAGGCAGGATCCGATCCCGCAGATAGCTAGGTCCCGAGCCATGGAGCGCTTTAAGGATGATAATTAACACCTTGAAGCGCACCCGGAAGACGACAGGTAGCCAGTGCAGCTCGCGCAAGAGCGGTGTTACATGGGTAAACCTAGCGGTTCCCATAATTGCTCGCGCGGCTGCATTCTGAACTAGCTGAAGTCTCCGGGTGCACCTCAAGGGGAGCCCCATGTAAAGAGAGTTACAATAGTCCAGTCGGGATGCCAAAGGTGCTTTTTTTTTTTAAAGGCAACTGGGCTTTGTTTTGTTTTTCCTTGAAGACGTTTCGCTTCTCACTCAAGGAGCTTCTTTGGTTCGTTTTCAGGGGAAAAAGCACCTGCCTTTTGAAAAAAAAGCACCTTTGGGAAACCACGACTTGGAGGGCTGAGAATCTCCATAGACATTTAGCAAGCTATATAAGTATACATTTAAAAGGAGGTTGTAAGTAAAGTTATTCATATCAAAGATGGTTATTTGGAGGAAAAGTATAAAATTAAATAATCTAGGAAGAGAAATGCGATAAGAGGAGAACAAGGGTATCAATGGCTATTATTATGGATGCCTAAGGACACCCTCCAGGATGGAGAGATAGGCATGATATTTCTCAATGCCATTTGCAGGGAATCATAAGCAGGTGAAGACATCTGCTTGGGAGTACCCTGAAGCAAATGGTGAGCCACTGTGTAAGAGAGAATGCTGGACTGGATGGGCTGTGGCCTGTTCCAGCAAGGCTATTCTCATGTTCTTATGTTAACTTTAACTTTAACTTTAATTAGATTTCCATCCCGCCCTATCTCCCAAAATGGGACTCAGGGCGGCGCACAGGAATTTAAAAATCTAAAAATACAAAGAATACAAAATTCTACAAAAGTTAAAACTAAAATTAAATAATTTAGCCCGTGCTAAAAAAGAAAACAATTAATTTAAAACCCAACTCTAATAATAGCATAGCTGTAGCAGCTATGCCAGGCCAGCCATATGGAAGAGATATGTTTTTAGTGTCCGGCGAAAGAGGCGAAGGTCAGTGATAGTACGAAGGTCTGAGGGGAGGTCATTTCAGAGGGCGGGGCATGCCACAGAGAAGGCTCTTCCCCTGGGCATCACCAGCTGGCATTGTCCGGTGGACGGCACCCTAAGGAGGCCCTCCCTGTGGGAGCGGACAGGTTCAATGGAGGTATGTGGTAGTAGGCGGTCCTGCAAATAACCAGGCCCTCTGCCATGGAGCGCTTTAAAGATGGGCACTAAAACTTTGAAATGCACCCGGAAGGCTACCGGCAGCCAGTGCAGCTCCCGCAGGAGAGGTGTTACATAGGAGTATTTTTAAACTCCCAAGATCCCCCACGTGGCTGCATTTTGCACCAACTGGAGCCTCTAGGTGCATCTCAAGGGAAGCTCCATTTTGAGAGCATTACAATAGTTCAGGCGAGAAATGACAAGAGCTTGAGTGACTGTATGTAGGGCGCCACGATCCAGAAAGGGGCGCAACTGGCGTATCAGGTGAACCTGATAGAAGGCCTCCCTGGCCACGGCCGTCAGATGGTCATCTAAGGACAGCTGGGAGTCCAGGAGGACACCCAAGTTGCGGGCCCTTTCTGTGGGGGTTAGCAATTCCCCCCCGATAGCCAGAGATGGAACTATCTGGCTATGTTCCGGTGCCGGAAACCACAGCCACTCGGTCTTTGACGGGTTGAGTCGGAGCCCATTCCTCCCCATCCAGACCCACACGGCTTCCAAACACGGGACATTGCGTTGGCATCATTGGGGTGGTCAGGGGTATTTATTTATTTATTTATTTATTTTATTTGATTTATATACCGCGCCTTCTCCATCAAAATGGACCCAGGGCAGTGCACAGGAAATTAAAACCAACAATGATAAAATACAATAAATAGATAAAAAGAATTAAATCGGAGCCTGTGCTAAAATTCCCCCTAAAAAATCCAACGTCCATTTACGTATTTGGCAGAAGCTATATAACAAAAAGTCTGAACGATTAAGCACGACCAGCTTGCTGAAAAAAGTATATTTTAAGTGAACGGCGAAAGAGGGGAAGGTCCATGATAGTGCGAAGTTCGGGGGGTAGGTCATTCCAGAGGGCCGGCCCTGCCACAGAGAAGGCCCTACCCCTGGGCACCACTAGCCGGCATTGACCGGCGGTTGGTACCCTCAGTAGGCCTCTCTGTGGGAGCGTATCGGACGCAGGGAGGTATGTGGCAGGAGACAGTCCCGCAAGTAGCTAGGCCCCAAGCCATGGAGTGTTTTGAAGATGGTAACAAGCACATTGAAGCGCACCCGGAAGGCTACCGGTAGCCAGTGCAGCTCACGCAGGAGAGGTGTTACGTGGGAGTAACGAGAAGATCCCAGAATCCCCCACGCGGCTGCATTCTGAACCAACTGGAGCCTCCGGGTGCACCTCAAGGGGAGCCCCATGTAGAGAGCATTACAATAGTCCAAGCGAGACATCACAAGTGCTTGAGGGACAGTGCAGAGGGCGTCTCGGTCAAGAAAGGGATGCAACTGGCGTACCAGGTGAACCTGGTAGAATGCCCCCCTGGTCATGGCCATCACAGAGACAGCCACAAATCCAGGAGGACGCCTAAGTTGCGAGCCATTTCCATGGGGGCCAATGACTCGCCCCCGATAACCAGCGATGGAATGAGCTGGATATGCCGAGACGCCGGAAACCACAGCCACTCGGTCTTGAGCTGAAGTTTGTTACTTCCCATCCAGAGCCGCACGGCTTCCAAACATGGGGACATTACTTCGACGGCATCGTTAGGGTGGTTGGTGGTAGATATGTACAACTGAGTATCATCAGTGTACAGATGGTACTCTACCCCACAACCACGGATGATCTCATCCAGCGGCTTCATGTAGATGTTAAACAGGAAGGGTGAGAGGACTGACCCCTGAGGCACCCCATAAATGAGTGGTCTCGAGGTCGATCTCTGCCCTCCTGTCAGTACAAATTGCGACCGACCAGAAAGGTAGGAGGAGAACCACTGTAAAACAGTGCCCCCCAGTCCCAGCCTCTCCAGTTGGTGCAATAGGATACCATGGTCAATGGTATCGAAAGCCGCTGAGAGATCTAATAGGACCAGGATAGAGGAAAAACCCCTATCTCTGGCCCTCCAGAGATCATCCACCAATGTGACCAATGCCGTCTCGGTGCTGTGCCCAGGCCGGAAGCTGGACTGGCGCGGGTCTAGATAAGCAGTTTCCTCCAGGTGCTGAGAGAACTGCTGTGCCACCACACTCTCTACAACCTTCGCCAAAAAGTGAAGGTTGGAGATCGGACGGTAGTTATTTAACAATGCTGGGTCCAGGGAAGGCTTCTTGAGGAGGGGTCTCACATCGTCTCTTTAAGGGAGGCCGGCAAGAACCCCTCACTCAGAGAAGTGTTCACAATTCCCTGGAGCCAGCCTCATGTCACCTCCCAGGAGGCCAGTACCAACCAGGAGGGACACGGGTCCAATAAACATGTGGTGGCATTCAGTCGCCTCGGCAACCTGTCCATGTCTTCGGAAGTAACAAAGTCGAACTCGTCCCATAAAACGGTCTCAAGACCTGCCTCGGATGGTCCGCCCAGATCTATCGAGATGGAGGCCAAGTCATCCTGGATCCGAGCGATTTTATTCTGCAGATAACTTCCAAACTCCTCTGCTCTACCCTGCAAGGGAGCTTCCCGTGACCCCTGTTGGAGAAGGGAGCGGGTCACTCTAAACAGGGCGGCAGGGCGGTTATCTGCAGATGCAATAAGGGTGGCAAGATGTTTTGCCACTCTTATTGCCACTAGGTAGGTCCTTGTGTAGGACCTCACTAGTGTTCGGTTGGATTCGGAACGAGTGGACCTCCACCTGCTCTCTAGGCGTCTCTTGCGGCGCTTCATCACCCTTAACTCCTCAGAGAACCAAGGGGCCAGGGTGGATCGGCGCTGCGTGAGAGGCTGCAAGGGCACGACCCGGTCCAAGGTCCCCGTGGCCACATTAGTCCATGCGGCCACTAAGCCCTTGGTCGAGTCGTGGGTGAGGGTTACAGGTACAGGCCCAAGCTCCATCTGGAACCTCTCCGTGTCCATCATGCGCCTGGGGTGGAACCATCTAGGAATCTCAGGTTCCAACTCCCCGCGGTGGGGTATAGCGGTAGAGATGAACAGCTGGGTGTCATCAGCGTACAGATGGAATTCTACCCCAAAACCACGGATGATCTCGCCCAGCGGCTTCATGTAAATGTTGAACAAGAGAGGCAAGAGGACTGGCCCCTGAGGCACCCCATAAGTAAGGGGCCTCGACGTCGACCTCTGCCCCCCTGCCAACACAAACTGCGATCGGTTGGAGAGGTAGGAGGAGAACCACCGTAATACGGTGCCTCCCAACCCCAACCCCTCCAACCGGTGCAGTAGGATACCATGGTCGATGGTATTGAAAACCGCTGAGAGGTCTAACAGGACCAGGATAGAGGAGTAACTCCTATCCAGGCCCCTCCAGAGATCATCTACCAATGTAACCAATGCCGTCTCCATGCTGTACCCAGGTCGGAAGCCGGACTGGCGCGAGTCTAGATAGGCAGTTTCCTCCAGGTGCTGGGGGAACTGTCGTGCCACCACACTCTCAACAACCTTTGCCACAAAGCAAAGGTTGGAGACCAGATGATAATTAGATAAAACATCTTGGTCTAGGGAGGGCTTCTTGAAGAGGGGTCTCACCACCACCTCCTTCAAGACGGCTGGCACAAACCCCTCAATCAAGGAAGCGTTAACAATTCCCTGGAGCCAGTCTCGTGTAACCTCTTGGGAGGCCAGTACAAGCCAGGAGGGACACAGGTCCAATAAACATGTGGTGCCATTTAGTTGCCGCAGTATCCTGTCCATGCCATCGTGAGTCACGGGATCAAACTCAGCCCAAATAACGGTCTCAAGACCTGTCTCTGTCATCTCGTCCGGACGAACCCAATTGGAGGCCTATTCGCCCCGGGTCTGAGTGATTTTATCCTGCAGATAACATCCAAATTCCTCTGCCCTACCCGCCTCTGGTGAAGGAGGGAACGGGTCACCCTAAACAGGGCGGCAGGGCGGTTATCTGCGGATGTGATGAGTGGCGAGATTATCACGTTTCGCCACTCTCAACACCACGAGGTAGGTCCGCAAATGCGACCTCACCAGTTTCAGGTCAGATTCAGTGTGTGTAGACCTCCAAATGCTCTCTAGGCATCTCTTCCAGCGTTTCATTTCCCTTAGCTCCTCAGAAAACCAAGGAGCCAAGGTAGAGCAACGCCGAGTGAGAGGCCGCAGTGGCGTGACCTGGTCCAAGGCTCCCATGGCTGCATGATTCCAGGTGGTCACTAGGTCCTCAGTCGGGTCACGGGCCAGGGAGTCAGGTATTGGCCCAAGCTCTGTCTGGAACCTCTCTGGGTCCATCAGGTGCCTGGGGTGAAACCATCTTGGAATATCAGGTTCTGCCTCCCCACGGTGGGGTGTAGCGGTTGGAAAGTCAAGCCAAAGGAGGGAGTGATCTGTCCATGACAGGGATTCGATGGCTAGTTCCCCTAATCCAAGATCACTCATCCACCAGCTGGAGACAAAAATTAGGTCCAGTGTGTGTCCTCCGGTGTGTGTTGGGCCACAAATTACTTGGGTCAGGTCCATGGCCGTCATGGAGGCCATGAACTCCCAAGCCACCTCAGACAATCCGCCTACCGATGGCAGGTTGAAATCCTGCATGACTAAAAGTCTGGGGGTATCAACCGCCATCTCGGCGATCACATCCAGGAACTCGGGTAGGGCTGCTGATATGTAGTGGGGAGCCAGGTACACTATCAGCCAACCCAATTGCCTCCCGTGACCCCACTTCACACAAAGGGACTCACAACCGTCTGTCTGCGGCACAGTGGTCTCCCTCGGTCCAAGACTTTCCTTGATAACAACTGCCACCCCCCCCCCACCCCGACCTTGGGCCCACGGCTGATTAAATGCCTGGTAACCTGGTGGGCACATTTCCACAAAGGGAACTCCCCCCTCATGGCCCAGCCAGGTCTCCGTAATGCCCACCAGGTCTGGCTCCCCCTCTGACACCAAGTTGTAGATGAGGAGGGCTTTGTTGACCACGGACCTGGCATTGCATAACATCAGCCTAGGGCTCTGGCTCTGAACACCCTGACCTCCTGGGTTGCAGGAGGAGCCGTGTGAATCGGAGCGTGCAACCACCTGTAAACAGCGGGTGCGCCCTCCCGAACCATGGCTCCCGCCATATCTACCCCTCCCCCCCGACCATCCTAATACTGTAACCCTCTATAGAATGGACCATAGCCCCCCCCCCCAATATCCGAACCTGCAGCCTCCCCGTCGGAACCATCGGTCGGCCTGGAAATGTCCCTTGGTGGGCTGCTTCCCTCATCAACAACCCTTAACCCAGAAGGTCCTCCCCCCTCCCTGGAACCCCCTAAAACCGAATTAAACCCCCCTAAAAACCCCTCAATTTCCTTTTCCGACATGTTAAGAGGAGAAATATTAAGTTGTAATGTTAAAGTGAGCATATGTATGTATTTATGTATGTATCAGTGGTGGGTTTCAAATTTTTTTAGAACCTATTCTGTAGGTGTGGCCTATTTTGTGGGCATGGTTTGGATGTCATGTGACTGGGTGGGAGTGGCCAACTTGTAAAATGTAGTGAAACTCATTTAACAACGCTCTTGCTTAGCAACTAAAATTTTGGGCTCAATTGTGATAATAAATTCTTTCTTTTTCTTCCTTCCTTTCTTCCTTCCTTCCTTCCTTCCTTCCTTCCTTCCTTCCTTCTTTCTTTCTTGTGTCATTCTCCCCCACTTTCTTTCTTTCCTTCCTTCCTTGTGTCACTCTCCCCCTCTTTCTTCCTTCCTTCCTTCTTTTCTTTCTTTCTTTCTCTTCCTCTTCCTTCCTTCCTTCCTTTTTCTTCCTTCCTTCCTTTCTTGTGTCATTCTCCCACCCTTCCTTCCTTCCTTCCTTCCTTCCTTCCTTCCTTCCTTCCTTTCTCTCTTACTCTCTCTCTCTCCACCCCCCTCTCTCACACATACTTTCCAGTTGGTGAAAATTTCTGTTTTGCCAGCTTGGAGGCTAGCAAAGAAGACTCATTTTCCCTGCCACCCGCAGCTCTCGGAGGAAGGAGGCAGGGAAGTAAGCCCCAGTCCTCATCTCTGCCTCCTTCTTTGAGAGCTGGTTTCAGGGATGGCCAGCCTCTCCTGCCACTGCGCCCTTCACTCACCTTCACCCGGAGGCTCTGCCGGCGGTTGCCTCATGAGATGGCTGCAAGCCTCCCGAGGAAGACGCTGGACATTGGGGGCGGGGTGGGGGCAGTGCCTACTATTTCTGCTGCTGCTGTTGTTAATGCAGGCTTCTCACATTAACTTGCAGGCACACAGATTCCAGCAGCTGCATTTTGCTTTGAAACTTGCTGCCCCGGCAACCCGAAGGGGACATTCTCCCAGTGGCAACACTCCCAGGCAGCTTTCTCTCTAGCCGAGCAGGCACGCGAGGCCCCCTAAAGATCTGATGGGAACCTGGAAGAGCCAAACTGTGCCCAGCTGTCCTTACTCCCTCCCAGCTAAGGGTGGGAGTGCCTGAGATGCCGCTGGGAGAATGTCCCCTTTGGATTGCTAGGAAAGCAAGTTTCAAGGCAAAATGCAGCTGCTGGAATCGCCCCGTTTCCAATGCGGGGGTGGGGGGTGAGGAAGAAATCCATCTTTTTCCTCTATCTCCATGAATCTCCCCCAATTGGAAATGAGGTGGTTGTGAAAGAGAAAGGCTTCTTCTCCACGTGGCTTCTTCAAACAGCAGAAGGAGGAACAGGAGGGGAGTTTGGCTGTTTGAAAAGCCCCGCGTGGAGCTCCCTTCCTGTTCCTCTTCCTGCTGTTTGAACAAACCATGTGGGGTGCTCCCTTGTCTTTGACAGCCACCTCATTTCCATTTCCAAATTTATTATTATTATTATTATTTTTCCCATTTCAAAAACATTCATTGATATACATTCTTATACATACTATTTAACATTTATCTATAACATTTATATATTCTTACATATATACTATATGATACAGTTTGGATCGCTTTCTTGCCACCCCGTGTCTCCATCTTATTTTGCAACAGCCTCACTCCTACTTTCTCAAGCTCCGTTCTCTGCCTTCTTGTTTCCTCCTCTCATTTTTCCTCTCTTCTCTCTTTCCCCCCTCTCTTTCCTCTCTCTTTCTCTCCGCTCTTCTTTCTTATCCTTTCTCCTACTCTTAATTCCCCACCTTTACTTTCTCTACTTTACCCTTTCTTCCTTTCCCTCCTCATCTCTCCTCTTTCCGTTGTTGCCTTTGCTTGTTTATTTTCTCTGATGGGTTTCAACGTTCCGAACTTAATATATATTAAAATAAATTTTCCCTTAAAATAAATTTCTATTAAACAATAATTCACATAAACATTGAACATTGAACAAAGACTGAGGAGTTTAATACCTCCTCCAATTTTAGTCTAATTCATCCCAAACTGATAGGTCTTATACACATCTTACAGTCGTCTTATAAATCCCTAATTCTCAATATTTCTCCTACACTTCTAATAATAGCTGTTTATTAAAGTGTATATAGAGAAAAAGATTCAAAAACAATTATTGACTAAATCTTAACCACTACTCCCATTAAAATCTGACACTCTGTTTCCCAGCCATAGATACCAGAAATCCCAACTTTTATTAAAAAGCGATTCACTTTTCCCTTTAAGAATATGTGTCATCCTGTCCGCTTCTGCACATTGTAGAATATTATCCAGGACCTGTTGGTTCATTGTGATTTCCCTTGACTTCCAGTATTGCGCGTGTAATATGTCATGCATGCCGCTGTTGAGATGTGTATTAATAAGTACCATGCATCTTTAGGTACTTCTCTTGGCTTTATCCCCAACAGATATATAACTGGGTCCAATTGAAAATCAAATCCTGTGATTTCTAACAACCAATTTTTGATAGTAGTCCAGTACCTTTTAACCTTTGGGCAGGTCCACCACTGGTGAAAGAAGGTGCCCCTGGCAGAGTCACATTTCCAACATTTGTCAGATGTAGCAGGGAACATTTTGGAAATCCTTGCTGGGGCCAAGTACCATCTATAAATCATTTTGTAAATGTTTTCAATGGGGTGGGTGATCCATGGAGATAGAGGAAAAAGATGGATTTCTTGTGTGCGCACGATTTCTATGGAAGAGAAGTATGGAGGGGGCACTTGCATTGCACACACATCTCTGGACAATAAACTCAAATTGTAAGAAATGGCCAGATGAGGAAAAAAAAGGGGAGGGAGAATGGGAGGTGTGTATATGTGAATGGAGGAGAGGAATGACCGGATCCACTTAAAGGGAGAGGCTTTTGGAGGTTTCTTAAAACTGCTGGGAGGGAAAGTGGCTGGCGAAGGGGACTCTCCCAGTAGCAGGAGAAAGTGCAGGGTGCAAGCACTGCTGAAAAAAGGGGGACACTACAATGCAAGTAGCAGTCCTCGCTGGAATCCTGCAGAGGAGAGGCGGCAGCAGCACTTGCCATGCTGTAGTGGGCTCTGCTCTCCCCAAGGAAGGCTAAAGCCACCGCAGGTCCCTTTCCTCTTCACCACTAGCAGGTGCAACTGGCAGCAGGTCTTTTTAAGGCTTTTTCATTCCCTGCCATTTCCGCCCTCAAGAGTCCCACGATTTTGGCAGGGGCGCTCTTGGCTTCCTCTTTCTCGTGGTGCAGGGGCACTTTTCCTGCCTGTATTTTCCTCCTATTTCCCAGTAGCTCCCAGGCCCTCCAAGCTAGCCCCCCCTCCCCACCCCCGAAGTTCCCAGAGTTGCCCGAGTTAAAGCGCCACCTCTATCCCCTGTGTTAGAATGCAGCAGGCACGAGAAGGTCTGGCCAAGAGTTCGATGCACGTGGCTGTGCTCCCCCACACCCGGGTAGAAGAGAATAAAGGGTACAAGGAAAAATAAAAATTTAAAGAAAATTCAGAGAGTCCAAGCAATGTTTTAAATTTAGGCTGGAGCTCATAAGAATTTGACCATGCTGATGTGCTTTCCCCTCGCCTTCCCCTCGCTCTTTTTGCTTACTGTTTCAAGGCGAAGCATCTCTCACTCTGCAGAAACAGTGGCTTGCAAAGGCGGGAAAGGTGCAGTTTGGGAGGAAAGGGGAGGGGCATCCAAAGGGGACAGCTCAGTCAGCTTGGCTCAAGTGATGGCCTGGCTCTGGAGTCTGGGCTTTGGAAGGATGGGGTGGCTTCTTTCCTTTTCCTTCCCGTTGGAAGGAAAGGGGCGGGGCAGACTTACTTCCGGGTCTGCCATTCGAACCCCCTCTCTCAGGCTCACTAAATTTCACCAACCGGCTCTTGCGAGTAGGTGCGAGCCGGTAGAAACCCACCACTGGTATGTATACACACTTTATCATAATAGTTATAGCTTACCACCAAATTTACACATGCACACACACGGACAGACACACACACACATGGTAAGCTATAGCTATTATGATGGTAAGCTATAGCTATTATGATACTAAAAAATTGTATTCAGACGACATACTAATCAATGAAAGATGAAATGCTTGTTTTAAAAGGAAAAAAACCAAAAAACCCTTTTTTAAATAAAAAAAGACATTTAGCAAGCTGTGGAATACCTTGATATGGTTACAGTATAAATTATTACTGGTAGAATACCTTGAAATTGTGTCATTTTAAATTACTGTGTGCTGAATACTTAACAATGGTTTTTAAGAATTTTTTTATTTATAGAATATCTTTTTTTTTTAATTAGGGAATTTTTATTTTTTAATTGTTTATAAAATATATTTACTACAAGAAATGTTATTCCTTTTTGCAAATGTTTTCTTTGAGATGCAATAGGTTGCTCTTAAGTGTTCAGACCAGGTTTATGTGTCTCAAAGTGGCTGCTTTTCTATGGGCATGCCAGGTTGGTGCAAGGCAGTTTTGTCAGAAAGAGTGTGTTTCACCCTGGTTGTCTAGGTAATTCTTAGGTTGTTGCTGGTTCTGTGAGCTTCCTGGCACTGTCCTTTATAATTTCCCACAATGCCTTGATGATTTTTATTCCAGTGGCTTTGTCTAGGTTAGGGGGAAAAACTGGTTTCATTTTTAGTCTTTTGTAGAGGGGATTCTTATTTTTTGGTGTTTTCCTGGCACTGTCATAGTTTGTGTGGGTTTGTTATGTCCCACAGCAGTTGTACACATTAATAATGATCAAGTACTACTAATATTTCCTTTTACATTTTAATGACCTTTCCTTACATAATTGGTGTTGTCTTTCATACTTTTGGATTTCTATTTTCTGTTTCTGTTACTTAGCAATTGCTAAAACAAATCCCATGTGAAAAAATATTCAAAGCCTTCTTGATTTTAATTGTCACTTTATTTATTCCTGCACATTGTAATATTTATTTATTTTCATATCTCTGTTTTTCCACTGTTGTGCAAACATAATTGCAGCAGCTAACATGTGTGAAATTAAATATACAAAATATTTCTGGTTTTAATTCGATATCTTGCTTTACCATTGCTTCTAACCATTAACCACTCCCACCCGGTCACATGGCCAACAAGCCACTCCCACAAAGCAAGCCACACCCACAGAATAGGTTCCAAAAATTTTTGAACACCCCCCCACCCCGTCAATGGTGTCCCTCTTTATCAATATTAAAATCTGGTCACCTTAGGCAATGCAGAGGCAACTCTCTAGGCTGAGTCCAGGTTTGGTTGAGTTTTCAGATGCCACGTGGTCAGTTGGGTGTTGGCTAGTCATACCTTAATCCCATCACCCTGGAAAGGCAGGGGAGAACTCTTTATTATGTAAAGGGACTGGCTCAGGCTTTAATGGCTCATTGACATAGGGGATGGGGGCAGGAAGCTGAAGGGAATTACTTTGTCTTTAAAATGTGTTTCTTCCTTTACACATCCAGAGAAATATAATATACTGCCTTTTTCAATATTTCTTAGGATATTTCATTTTTCTGGGAGAAGGATGGCTGATAACTTTCCACATTCCATTGCCAGCTCTATAGTGAGGTTCAGGAGCCTGAGTTGGAAAGCTGCCACACAGCGGAGAAGCTGTTACAGCAGCAACAATGTTCCCTTGAGCCAAACTAAGAACAAGTGTCTCGCAGCTGGGAATTTATGGAGCCATGACTCTGGAGGCTACCAGAAATTTCCTGATGATAACACCACACCTCCTCCCCAGCCCTGAAGTCGAGGCTGTGCCATATTCAATAACCTGCTTGTCAGACCTGCTTCCATCATAAACCAGGAAAGACCATGCTTAAGCTCATTTGGAAAGTTTAAGGTTACTTTTACTGAATATGATAAGATTGCAGCGAAAGTCAAGCAAGGAATGAAACATTTAGGCGCATAACATACGTAGCAAAGCATAACCCAGCCCTTAGCCCCTTGACCCCAGTATATTGTCCAATGCAGAGCCGGTCACGACATCAGGTGCCTTTCCTGCTCAGGAGCATCATCACAGTGGAATGCAAGACCATTAGTTTAGGTGATAACAAACTGAGGCCACATCTCTCTCCAGCTCACTTAGTATCCAGACAGCCCAACCACCCCTGCCCCGTTTCAAAATGACAGCCAAAGCGAGCAAAAAGCAGAGGCTGACATCCGGCCCTCCTCCAGAAAAGCGACATCAGTCCTGCAATAAAACACAAACAATACAAAAACATCAAGAGGGACAGAGACAAACACAAAACAGAGACACAAAAGAACAACAGTGGTTCAGGTTTGTCAGGCTATTTTGCATAAAAATTCTTCAGTATCTTAGGGGCCCGAACGTGGTGTTTATCCACCCACTCGGTATGGGATGGAGGGAAATCCTTCCAAGACACTAGGTATTGCACTTTATTTCTCCAGACTCTAGAGTCCAAAATGTCCCGTACTTCGAAATGAGGTTCACCAGCTACTAATAATGGTGGTGGGGGATCAGATTGCTGTCGACGAAGATAAGATGTGTGTTCAGGTTTCAATAGATGGACATGGAAAATCGGGTAAAGCCGACAATAGGTTTTTGGCAAATCCAGTTTGACTGACACAGAACTGATTATCTTAACAACGGGGAAAGGTCCAACATATTTCGGGCCTAGTTTTTTACATTTTTGAGGGCTCTCCAAAAATCTGGTAGAAAGGTAAACACGGTCACCAACTTTATAATCTGGAGGGGCAACTCGTTTTTTATCAGCATACAACTTATGAGATTGGTGAGCATCATCCAGCGTCTTCCGTGCCACAGGCCAAAACGACGCCATCTTACTACTCCAATCTAAGAGTGAGAGAACAGTAGGAAACTTGTGAGGCAACTTGGGAATAGGCACACAGTCTTGGCCATATATCACTTTGAAGGGAGTAATACCAGTGCTGCTATGAAGGGAATTGGTATATGCCACCTCAGCATGGATTAACAGGTTGACCCAATCATCTTGTTGGTAATTAATGAAACAGCGCAGATATTGCTCCAAAATGGAATTAGCCCTCTCACAAGCTCCATTCATCTGAGGGTGGTGGGAGGAGCTTAACCCTTGGGAGGAGCCAAACATCTTCAAGAACTCCTTCCAAAACCGAGAAGTGAACTGAACTCCTCTACCAGAAATAATACATCGAGGAACTCCGTGTAGTCGATAAATGTGATTCAGGAACAATTTTGCTAAGGCCTTAGCTGATGGGATTCCTGAGCACGGAACAAAATGAACTTGTTTCGAAAATAGATCAGTAACTACCCATATGACAGTGAAACCATGGCTATTTGGAAGATCCACAATGAAGTCCATAGATATCTCCTTCCAAGGAGACTCCGGCCATGCTACAGATTGGAGGAGACCTTGAGGTTTGCCAGGGTGGCGTTTACATGCAGCACAAACTGGGCAACTAGCAATGTAAGACTCAACATCTTTCTTTATACAAGGCCACCAGATTTGACACTTAAGTAAGTGTAGGGTCTTTACGAACCCAAAATGACCAGCCAAACGAGAATCATGTGCCCTCTGGAACACAAAGGTATGGAGCTTAGCAGGGACATAAAGTTTAGAACCCACCCAAGGTAAGTCATCCTGCAATGTACAGTCACCACAATGTGCAGTAAACCAATCATCAGCCTGAAGTTCTTCCTTAATTCTAGAGATCAATTCGGGTGGGATTTCGGTCTGCAGAGTTGAATGGCTGCGAGTGGTAACCGGAGCAGCTAAGTTACACACCGGAATAACAGGCTGGACAACAGTAAGTTTAGAGCTGTTGTATTGAGGAAGGTGTGATAAGGCATCAGCCATAAAGTTTCATCCTCCAGGAATATATTTCATGGAAAAATTAAATCGACTGAAATATTGAGACCAACGGACTTGTTTAGGAGAAAGTTTGCGAGGTGTCCGTAGAGATTCCAAGTTCTTGTGATCAGTCCATACTTCGAACGGGTGAGAAGCTCCCTCCAAGAAATGTCTCCAGTCATAAGGGCCCAACAAACTGCAAAAGCTTCCTTTTCCCAAATAGCCCATCTTCTTTCAGTATCTGAGAGCTTACGAGAGGTATAAGCGCAAGGTTGTAACTCCCTGTTGGAGTTGTATTGTAGTAGAACAGCCCCAACCACCACATCGTTGGCATCTGCCTGTACGACAAAAGGCACATCCATGTCAGGGTGTTTTAAAATAGGTTCCGCTGCAAACAAGCGTTTAAGTTTTTTGAAGGCAGCTTGGCATTCCATAGACCAGTTCAGGGGTCTACTAGGCAGTGGTTTTTCTTCACCCTTTGTTTTTAGTAAGTTCGTAATTGGCAGAGCAATATTTGCAAAAGAGGGGATAAATTGGCGGTAAAAGTTTGCAAAACCCAAGAAATTTTGCTATTGTTTACGGGTGCGAGGTGGGCCCATTCAATCACTGCTTTTACTTTAGCAGGATCCATCTCAATACCCCCTGACGAAATCCGATATCCGAGATAGTCGATCTTGCTCTGATGAAAGTCACACTTTGAAAGTTTAGCATATAGTTCCGCCGCCCTCAGTTTGCACAAAACAGAACGGACAAACTTCACTTGTTCTTCACGTGTTTCTGTGTAAATAAGGATATCATCAAGATATACGATAACGCCTTTGTACAGGTGCTGATGTAAGACCTTATTTATCAGTTGCATGAAAACCGCTGGTGCCCCTTGTAGGCCAAATGGCAGAACTTTAAATTGAAAACAACCTGGGGGCGTGGCTAATGGCTGAGTAGCGAGAGGACGTTCCTCCATTTCGTAGGTTTTTTTTTTAACAAAATGTGGATTAAAAGTGATTAAATGCACCGTCAGAAGCCGAGATTGTTTACAACGGGGTTGGAAAGGCGGAGGACTATGTAGATTGATTTTTACACCAATAGATCAAACCGGACTGCTTGAATTTTAAAGTTTCGTTTCTTCGTGGAGAGTAGAGGTTTGATCGAAGCGGCGGAGATGGCAGTTTGCCTTTGTTCTGACAAGCACCGTGATTTGTAAGTTTCTTTTACTTGCTACGAGGCATAAACACAGGCTTGAAAGTTAAGACAGCGGAAGATTAGCTGAGGTATGTGGATTGCAAGCTTTTGAACTTTTGAACTTTTTAAGTGGACTGTTTATGCTGAATGTAGCGAGTGAGCTTCTGGCAACGCCTATAAAGATACAGATTCTGTATTTTATGAACTTTGGATTATAGCCTTTTTACTTCTGTCCTGGCTTCTTTGGTGTTTTAAAAGCGGTCTCAGCTTTATTTTATTGGGGTTTTTGCTCTTTTTCTTCAATAAAGACCCTCTTGGCAGGTTTATTTATTTATTTTTTTAAAAGAGATTACTGATTCGACACGATGACTCAACAGCCTTCTGAACTTGAATGAATCATAGGGGCATTAAATACAATTGGGGAAAAACTAACTGTTGTAACTGACCGTTTGGATAATTTGACATTGGAAATTCAAAAAACCAAAGAAGAGATTAGTGACATGAATGTTAACTTTGCAAAGCAAAACATGGAAATTAATTTTATAAAGGATGATATTAAACAGATTTATGTTCATGAGGAACAGTCTGATCGTATGTTTGAAGGGATTTTTTTGAAAAATCAGCAACAGGATAGGAGAATCAGTCTTTGGAAGAAGATGCAAGAAAATATAATGTTGTTATTCGTGGAATTTCGGAGGATAGGGTGGATAATTTGAAGCAAAGAATGTTAAAATGGCTGAATGAACTTGATGCATCAATTGTATACACGGCAGCGGACTTAGTAAGTGTTTTTAGAATTGGTTACAAGAGACAAAGTGGAGCTAATAGAAATGTTCTTGTGAGATTTGCAAACCTTGGAGATAAATTAGAAGTTATGGGAAAAATAAGGGAACTGGGAGAACCCCCAAAATTTGAGGGGAAGGAAATTCAAGTGTTTCCAGATATTTCTAGAGAAGAAAGAGAATGGAGATTTTTTTTAAAACCAATTACAAAAGTCCTCAGAGACAATGATATTAAGTATAATTGGAGACCATTACAACAGTTGAAATTTTTTTACAAAGGGAGAATGCAAACTATCACTTCGGAAACGGATGCCATAAGATTGATACGGGAGCTCGGGCTGATTGAGAAAGACGAGGATTTAAGAGAAATTAAAGATCATATGCTTAAGATGGGTGGAATACAAGGGGAATCTCCAACATTGGAGGAAAAAGGAGCAGTTGGTGGTCAAGATCCTAAAAGTTTAAAACGGAAAGAAATCTCTCCGGCAATGTCTGAACATAAGAAAATCCGTGATGAAACTAAGAGAGCGTCAGCCAAGGAGGAGGATCTTAGAAGAAAGCAGGAAGCTGAGTGCGGGGACAAGCCAGTGTTATCTTCTTTTTTTGAAAGTGGAATACAAGAATAACCCGAAAGAAATGACCCGACCATGGGCATGTTCCCCCCCCCCACACTCTTTATATAGAGGCGTAACTCGAATGAGGATGTGGGGGGTGAAGATTAATTGTTATTTGTTGTTGTTGTGTTTTAAGTTTGTCTTTGTTGTGTCTTATGTCTTTTTTTTGTATGTTATTTTTGTTTGGTGTTGGGTGGGCACGTAAAGAAGGGGCTAGGATTAAAAAAGTTACCGCGTAAATGCGGTTTATAAAAATAATGACATGGAACGTGAAGGGCACAGGTAGCCAAATAAAGAGGAGGAGATTGGAGCTTAAAATTAAAAGGGACTTACCAGATATATTATTTTTGCAGGAAACTCATCAAAAATCTGAGGATTTCAATAGAATGAATATAAAGGGTATGCAGGTTTATGAAAAATCTTTCGGAACCTCCAAAGCTAGAGGAGTGGCAACATTGATATCAAATAGGGTATATTTTGAAAAAAAACAAGTAATTAGAGACGAGGAAGGAAGATATTTAATAATTATAGGGAATATTAACGAACAAAAAGTGACACTGGTTAATTTATATCTACCAAATGAAAAACAAAAGGGATTTCTTGATAAAATAACTAAGATTTTGGAAACTGAAAGTGTAGGGAAAGTGATTGTGGCGGGGGATTTTAACATGATTAGAGATAAAATAGATAGCACTAACCCCACCCGCTTTAGAGAAACAAATAAAGGGGAAATTTTAAATAAATGGATGTTTCGAAATAGTGTGGTAGATGTTTGGAGGGAGTTGAAAGGTACTGAAAGGGTGTACACTTTTTGCTCTAAGGCATATAATACATATTCAAGAATTGATTATATTTTTGTCTCTAAAGACCTGTTGAATAATATAGATAGAATAGATGTGGGAGTTTTCAAGGACTCCGACCATGCAGAAGTTACGATGGATATAGATTTTAATTTTAGAAAAAAAGAAAGAGGTTGGAGATATGATGGAAAATTGTTTAAAAAGGAGGAAGATAAAACATGGATTCTTAAAAAATGGGAGGAAAGTTGGAGATTTAATGATAATGGAGAGGTTAAATTTGAAACGGTTTGGGACACGATGAAAGCAGTATTTAGAGGAGAAAGTATTAAGTTGTCAAGTAGGAAATACAGAGAATACAGAGGTAAAATGGAACAGGATACAAGACAGATTAAGGTATTGGAGAACCAATTTTTACTTACAAAGGATAGGAAATGTTTGGAAGAATTGAATTTACTAAAAACTAAACTGATAGAAGAAGATATAGAATTGGTTAAAAAAATATAAGATATTTAAACAGGGATTTTTTTGAATTTAGTAATAAAAACTCTAGGTTATTAGCAAGGATGGCGAAAAATAAAAGTGAAAAGAGAGAAATCGGCTCCTTGATAGACGAAAAAGGTATAAGATGTTATAAGAGACTGGAGAAATGTGAAGTAGTTAGGAAGTTTTTTCAAAAATTATACTCAAAGAAATCAATTGATTTGGAAAAATTGAAAAATCATCTTGAAAAGTATGCTGTGAAAATAGATCAAACATATAAGGACTTGATGGAAGGAGATATTACATACGATGAGATTAATGAAATAATACAAGGGATAAAATTAGGGAAGACTCCAGGTGAAGATGGGTTACCTGCTGAATTTTATAAAGATTTTAAAGAAATAATAATACCAAAATTGCAAAAATTATTTAATGGAATTTTATACGGTGGAGAAGTCCCGATGTCATGGAATAGAACGGTAATAACTATAATTCCTAAACCTGATAAAGACTTGGAGAGGATCGAGTCCTATCGACCCAATTCTTTAATTAACCAGGATGCCAAAATATTTACTGCCATTATAAGTAATAGGTTAAATAGATTTATAGATAAGTATATAAGCTATAATCAGGTAGGTTTTGTTAAAGGTAGATATATGAGTGATATAATTAGAAGAGTATTAAATATTATAGATGTAGCTGAGAGTAATGGGGATAAAATAGGTATAGTATCACTAGATATTTTTAAAGCCTTTGATTCCGTACAATGGGAAACTATTAGGGTAATTATCGAGGCATTAGGCTTCGGTAATAGGTTTATACATGTTATTTCAAAATTGTACCAAAAAAGTAGTGCAAAAGTGAAGGTGAATGGGATAATGACGGGAGAGATTAAATTGGAAGCAGGTACGAGACAGGGATGTCCCTTGTCCCCAACATTATTCTTATTAATTATGGAAGTTTTGACTAAATTGATAGAAAAAGATGAAGAAGTGGAAGGATACAAGGGATATAAGATAAATTTGTACGCGGATGATACCTTGATTATTTTGAAAGATATAGAGAAAGATTTGAAGAGGATAAATAAACATTTGAAAGAATTTGAAGAAATGACAGGTTTAAAGGTAAATTGGTCAAAATCTGAATTATTAATGAACAAAAATGATAAAGAGTGGGAGAGTATCCAAGAACAATTTGGGATAAGAATTAAAAATACACTGAAATATTTGGGAATAACACTTTCACTTAAAGTTAGAGAATTGAAAAAAATTAATTATGATGTGATGTTGAATGAAATAGAGAAAAAGATAGATAAATATAAAGAGATAAAGTTGTCTTGGTTTGGCAGAATTGCAATGTGTAAGATGATGCTGTTACCAAAGTTTAATTTTTTATTTGAGATGCTACCATTAAATTTGACAGAGAAGGATATGGAAGGATATCAGAAGAAATTAGATAAATTCTGCAATGGTGGGAAAAGACTTAGATTAATGAAGAAAATGTGGTATCAAAATCAAAAGGAAGGTGGATTGGGAATTCCCAATCTACTTAATTATTATAGGGCCTATAATATTCGAACTGTAATAAAAATACTTAAAGGAGGAGACAGACATTGGGGAGATCTAGAGTTAAAGGATATTAAGAGATTTGGCCCTACATGGTTTTTAGATAAAATAAAAACAAAAAAGGCAATTAACAGTTATTGGTTAAAGGGATTGAGTAAAATTTGGAATAAATTTGTTAAAATATTGATTCCGGATATATCCTTCTTGGGGAAGACACTTGGAAGTTGGCCGATTAAAACAAATATAAGTCGAGATAAAGTAGTTGAGGATGAAAATATAGGAAGTATAGTAAATTGGTTAAGAGCATTAGAAATTGAGAGCAGAAAAAAAGAAATAATTGAAAAATTGGAGTTGAATTGATTTGAAAAAATACAGGTAGAAAAATGGTCTATGGAAGTAAGAGGAACATGTAAAATAGGCAGAAGTAAAACTGAATTTGAAAGTTTAGTATCTCAAATTATCAAGGATGAAATTGGGTTAAAGGGACTCGTTAGTAAGATATATAAGATTATAAACTTTGATGGAAATCCACAAATGGTAATGAAGACGAATTGGGAGGAAGAACTTAAGGTTAAAATATTAGACTCGGATTGGAATGTGAATTGGAAAAGTCGAATTATGAGGATTATGTCTATAAGGATTAAAGAGCACAACTTTAAGGTTGTTTGGAAATGGTATTGGACTCCATTAAGGTTATCATTGATAGATAAAAAAATTAGTAATAAATGTTGGAGATGTAATATGGAAGTGGGAACTTATGAACATATGTGGTGTAAATGTGAAAAAATTAAAAAGTTTTGGCAACAATTGGAGGAAATGATGTTTGAAATGATGAAGAAAAGAATAATTTTGAGATCAGAAACTATATTATTACTGATAATTAAGGAATTAGAATTAACAAAATATGAGAAAGAACTGATTAGAATTATGATTATAATGGGTAGAATTATAATAGCAAGATATTGGAAAATAGAGGTAAATATTAAAATAGAAAAATGGTATTGTGAAATGTGGAAATTAGCCTTAAATGATAAAATGACTTGTGATATTAAATTCAGAGAGGGGGTCTATAAAAAAGACATTTTCTGGAAGACTTGGAACCCATTTGTGGACTATGCACTTGGAACTTTGGATGCCTCGACACCTGTACCCAGGGAACGCGGATTTTGGAGATCTTAAAGACAATTGAAGATATCCAAAGAACCAACTCTTCCTTTCGTTTTGTATAGCACCGGGTGGATTATTGATTATTGTTTTAAAAAAAAGTAAATTTTATGTGTAGATGTATAATTTGTTGAAAATTATAATAAAAATAATAATAAAAAAAATAAAATAAATTGAAAACAACCTAACGGGCAATTAAACGCAGTTTTCCATTCATCCCCTTCTTTAATCCTAATCCTATAATAAGCTTCTCTGAGATCCAGTTTTGTAAAAATCTTACCTCTCGCCAGATGGGCGAGCATGTCTTTCATGAGGGGGGGTAGACATTTTCAGCGCAGATCATGTTCAAGTTCCTGTAATCCACCACTAGGCGGAGTTGGCCGTCTTTCTTCTCTCTGAACATAATAGGAGCCGCAACTCGAGGTCTAGCAGGTTCAATAAAACCCCTTGCCAAATTTTTGTCAATGCACTTGAGCAATTCCACCATTTCCCCTGGTGTCATGGAATAAATGTGTGGTTTAGGTAGTTGCACCCCTGGGAGGAAATCAATGGTGCAGTCTGTGGAGCGGTGGGGTGAAAGCTTGTCAGAAGATTTTTCACTAAAAACATCTTTCAAATCCAAATATTCTTTAGGGATCTTTTCTTCCCCCGGTATCTGTTCCAAAATGGTTGCCACTTGGTCAGTCGACATGCTTTCATTGGGGTTGGGGGGCACCGGAGCAGGGTCCACACCTAGGTGTGGGGGGGCATACTTAGGGGGATACGTATCCAACCCTCTTTCCAATCTATGATAGGGTTCCATTTCCACAACCACGTTAATCCCAAAATAATTGGGTTGTCTGCAATGGGAGCAACAATGAAATGAATGGTTTCCCTATGGTGATCGCCAATCACCAACTCACTTGGTTCTGTAACAAATTGTGCTGGACCTCCCCCTGCGACCGATCCATCCATTTGACAAAATGCGATCCGAACTTTTAACGTCTTAAGGTGAATTCCTAGTTGTTGTACTAGATCTTGGCTTATAAAACATCGTGAACATCCAGAATACAAAAGGGCTAGTAATTCTGAGAAATGTCCACTAGAGGGCGTTTTTAGCTTAAGGGGAATAGTCATGGGGCCCGACCGGGAACTCACCCAATGCTTGTCCATTTCCTTGTCAGAGGCGGCCTCCTTCTTCCAGTCATTCGGATCCTGCCCTGGTTCGTAATAGTTGGTAATAAGGTCCAGTGGCTCCATCCCCGACATCGCTGGCCTGATACGTGGATCAGTTTTTCTGGTGCCTTTGTTTATCTCAGAGGGTGGCTTGGGGCGGGGCTTCGATCCCATTCTGCAAGCATTAGCCCAATGCCCCTCCTTTCCACATTTGAAGCAAGCAGTTCCACATTGTTTGTTGGAGGGTCCTCCCCTCCCTTCCCTTGGGCTATCACGATGTGGTGTAGCAAATGGCGATGCTTTAACTTCTCTTTGCACTGAATGAATATTGGCTTTTCTGATTAAATCAATCTCCACGTCAGCAGATAAATCCTACCAACCCTCGAGGGTATGTGGATTCCGTCTGTTGATACAGCTCTGATATAGATCAGGGTGCAAACCCTCAGTGAAACTGTCGATAAGAGCTTCCTCACTCCAACCTCTCATGTAAACAGATAATTCACGAAAGCGTTGAGAATATTCTTGAACTGGCTGATTTTCCTGATGTAATGTCTTCATTTCTAGGTGGGCTTTACGTTCTATGTGGGGGTCCTCGAAATGCCTTCTCAGGGCGAACATAAATCTGTCGAAATTTCTCATCAGAGGGGAGTTATTATTGTGCAGAGCTACAATCCAATCTGAAGCCCTGCCCTCCAGGGCCAGACAAACAACTCTAATTTTCGCTTCATCATCTGGCAAATCAAGGGCAGCTTGCCTCACAAAGTTGCTGACATGCAGTAGGAAAAATCCTAATTCCTTAGCATCACCTCCAAATTTCACTCCCAATGGAGGGCCAGTAGCCATTCTGCAGGCCGGGGGGCTTGCTTCCCTTCTAGGACTCGCCTCCCTCCTTCGGTGTGTGTGGGGGAAACTGGCCTTGCTGTTGCTGGACGCTGTGTATGCTCATCTTTCTGGGTACGGTTCCCTCCAATTTGGGGTTTTTCCTCCTCCCCCCTTGGTAATAACCAATCCCGAGGGTCGAGAGCCCCCTTTCCTTTGCTTTCTCTGCTGCATTTCAGCTCATCAGCTTCTGCAATTAGTTTCTGCGCTCGCTGTCTTAGAAGAAATTCATCCTCCGGCACTTCCCAGAAGGTGGGGAGGGGGCCTGTCTGCGTTTAGTATTTACTCCCCAAGGGGTTTCTTCAAACATTCCTTTTCTGCCCACTCCCTCGGACCATTGGTGACGAACTGATTTATCTTCAGTTTTACCACCCAGGCTAATATCCGTTAAGAGTTCAATGACTGACCTGGGATCTTTGGTATCTGGTTTCTGGATGTCCGGACTAGGAGAGGAGGCTGTATCGGGTGCAGTTGCTCCCACTAGTTCTTCTTTCCCAGCGTCCGACATTCTTTGATGTTTAGGGTTTTTTGTTTTTTCTCACTCACTGCTGAAGTTTTTAGCTCAGAGATGAGTGTAATTTGATTCCTTGCTTTTTGTCAGACCTGCTTCCATCATAAATCAGGAAAGACCATGCTTAAGCTCATTTGGAAAGTTTAAGGTTACTTTTACTGAATATGATAAGATTGCAGCGAAACTCAAGCAAGGAATGAAACATTTGTAAAGGAAGGTCTTGAGCCGAGAGAGACCATTGTGCCACAGACTACCGGTTGTGAGTCCCTTTGTGTGAAGTGGGGCCTAGGGAGGCAGTTGGGCTTGCTGGTTGTATACCTGGCTCCCCGCTATGTAGCAGCAGCCCTGCCCGAGCTCCTCGAGGTGATCGCTACGGTGGCAGTGGAGACCCCCAGACTTTTAGTCATGGGGGACTTTAATCTGCCATCGTTGGGCGAATCATCCGAGGTAGCTCGGGAGTTCATGGCTTCCATGACGGCCATGGACCTGACCCAACTAATTCAAGGCCCCACTCACGAGGGTGGACATACACCGGATCTCATCTTCGTCTCAGGCCAATGGACGAGTGATCTGGGTATAGGGGACATAGTCATTACACCCTTGTCATGGACAGACCACTCACTTCTCCGGCTCGACTTTCCAACCGCTGCTCCCCTCCGCGGGGAGGCGGGACCTGAGTTACCAATCTGGTTCCGCCCCAGGCGCCTGATGGACCCGGATGGGTTCCAAACGGCGCTTGGGCCAGTTCCTGTACCCCTGACCCGCGCCCCGATGGAGGACCTCGTGGCCGCATGGAATAGTGCGACCACGGGAGCCTTGGATCGGGTCGCGCCCTTGCGGCCTCTCTTGCGGCGGCGGAACACACTGGCTCCTTGGTTTACCGAGGAGCTGGGGGTGATGAAACGCCGCAAGAGATGCCTAGAGAGTAGATGGAGGTCTTCTCGTTCTGAATCTGACCGGACACAGGTAAGAGCCCATTTACGGACTTACATTGTGGCGCTGAGAGTAGCCAAACGTCATCATTGCGCTACTCTCATAGCATCCGCAGAAAACCGCCCTGCCGCCCTGTTTAGGGTGACCCGCTCCCTCCTTCAACAGAGGGTGCGGGAAGCCCCGCTACAGGGTAGAGCAGAGGAATTTGTGACTTTTCTGCAGGAGAAAATCGCTCAGATACAGAACGAGTTAGCCCCCATTCATGGCCCAGTGGGATGCCACGAGAGAGATCTTGTTTGGGAGGAATTTGACTCCGTTACTTCCGAGGATATGGACAGGTTACGTGGGCGACTGCGAGCCACCACATGTTTATTGGACCCGTGTCCCTCCTGGCTTGTACTGGCATCCTGGGAGGTGACACGAGGCTGGCTCCAGGAGGTGGTCAACGCTTCCTTGAGTGAGGGTGCCTTGCCTGCTTCCCTAAAAGAAGCGATGGTGAGGCCCCTCCTTAAGAAGCCCTCCTTGGATCCAGCTTCTTTGAACAACTATCGTCCCGTCTCCAACCTTCCCTTTTTGGCGAAGGTTGTCGAGAGTGTGGTGGCACAACAGTTTCCCCGTCACCTGGAGGAAGTAGACTATCTAGATCCGCGCCAGTCCGGCTTCCGGCCCGGGCATAGCACCGAGACGGCATTGGTCGCGTTGGTTGATGATCTCTGGAGGGCCAGAGATGGGGGTTGTTCCTCCATCCTGATCCTATTAGACCTCTCGGTGGCTTTCGATACCATCGACCATGGTATCCTATTGCATCGGCTGGGGGGGTTGGGGGTGGGAGGCACCGTTTTACGGTGGTTCCCCTCCTACCTCTCTGGCCGATCGCAATTTGTGTTGACAGGGGGGCAGAGGTCGACCGCGAGACCCCTCACATGTGGGGTGCCTCAGGGGTCGGTCCTCTCGCCCCTCCTGTTCAACACATACATGAAGCCGCTGGGTGAGATCATCCGTGGTTTTGGGGTAGAATACCATCTGTACGCTGATGACACCCAGCTGTACATTTCTACCCCAAACCACCCCAACGATGCCGTAGCGGTGATGTGCCAGTGCCTGGAAGCTGTACGGATCTGGATGGGAAGTAACGGACTCAGGCTCAACCCGACCAAGACCGAATGGCTGTGGTTTCCGGCTGCCCGATTCAACCAGCTTACTCCATCGCTGGCCATAGGGGGCGAACATCTTGCCCCTGTGGATGGGGTGCGCAATTTGGGTGTCCTCCTGGATGCCCGGCTGTCCATGGAAGATCAGGTGACAGCCGTGGCCAGGAGGGCGTTTTACCAGGTTCGCCTGGTTCGCCAATTGCGCCCCCTATTGGATCGGGACGCCCTTCGCACAGTCACTCATGCTCTCGTGACATCCCGACTGGACTATTGTAACTCTCTCTACATGGGGCTGCCCCTGAGGTGCACCCGGAGGCTTCAGCTAGTCCAGAATGCAGCCGCGCGAGCAATTATGGGGACCGCAAGGTCTACCCATGTAACACCGCTCTTGCGCGAGCTGCACTGGCTGCCTGTTGTCTTCCGGGTGCGCTTCAAGGTGCTAATCATCATCTTTAAAGCGCTCCATGGCTCGGGACCTAGCTATCTGCAGGATCGGATCCTGCCTCATACGTCCTCACGGCCGATTCGCTCCCACAGAGAGGGGCTTCTCCGGGTGCCGTCCACTAGACTGTGTCAGCGGGCGACACCCAGGGGAAGGGCGCTCTCTGTGGCGGGCCCGGCCCTCTGGAACGACCTTCCCCCCGACATTAGGACAACTACGGACCTCCGCTCCTTCCGTCTTAAATTAAAAACTTACTTTTTCCGTCTGGCCGGCCTGGGATAGCCTCCTTGCCTTGGGATTTTATAGAATAGGTTTTAGTTTAATTGGGATTTTAGCACAGGGTTTATTTAATTGGTTTTTAAATTTTGTTGTTATATTTATTGTTGTTGTTTATATATTGCTTTTATGCTACCTGTGCACCGCCCCGAGTCCCCATGGGGAGAGGGGGCGGTCTAGAAATAATAAATTATTATTATTATTATTATTATTATTATTATTATTTAGGCGCATAACATACGTAGCAAAGCATAACCCAGCCCTTAGCCCCTTGACCCCAGTATATTGTCCAATGCAGAGCCGGTCACGACATCAGGTGCCTTTCCTGCTCAGGAGTATCATCACAGTGGAATGCAAGACCATTAGTTTAGGTGATAACAGACTGACGCCACATCTCTCTCCAGCTCACTTAGTATCCAGACAGCCCAACCCCCCCCCATTTCAAAATGACAGCCGAAGCAAGCAAAAAGTGGAGGCTGACACCGCTAGGCATATTTCTGAGAAAGCAACACCACCTGGGCCCAGCCAGATCTCAGTGATGTTAGCCAGATCAGACTTTTCTGCAATAATCAAATCAGCAATAATGCAAGCTTTATAACAGGCTGATCTGGTATTTTAAAAACAGCAGCCTAAAATCCAGGCCCCCACAGATCTGCTGATCAGGTAAGTAAGGTGAATGCAAGGAGGCAGAAAGCAAGATTGGTATTCTAAATACCAAGGTTGTGTTCCCCATGAGGGGTTTACCCTTACCTCTTATATCTGATCCAACACCACTGCAATACACTGCCCCAACATACCTTCCCCACTAACCATTCCATCTCCCATCTTCAACACTTTCTTATGGATCTAAAAGGGATCCTCATCCATTAGCGAATAGTCAAGGATGGGATGAATCCAATAGGCCCTATAGCACTTGCTCTCAGTGCCCTCATCCCCTTCCTCACTGCAGTAGAGGGGTCATATCCAGCACACTCATTATATATCCACTCAATTCACAGACAGTACCCTGCCCAGCCGCTCACACGCCAAGCAGGGAATCACCTCCACCTCCCCTGAACTCTCAGTATTAGAAAAGCATTTCCTTGCAAATCCAGGAATAGATCCAGGAAACTATAGACCTATCAGCCTGACCTCAACACCAGGGAAGATTCTGGAAAAGATAATCAAGCAACGAATTAGCGAACACCTAGAAGTAAACAAAATAATAGCCAAAAGCCAACCTGGGTTTGTCAAAAACAGATCATGCCAGACTAATCTTATTGCATTATTCGATAAAGTGACAAAATTAGTGGACCAGAGGAATGCTGTTGATACAATTTACTTGGACTTCAGCAAGGCATTTGATAAAGTAGACCATAACCTACTATTAGATAAAGTAGAAAAATGTGGATTAGACAGCATCACCACCAGATGGATTCGTAACTGGCTGACCAACCACACTCAACATGTAGTCCTCAATGGAACTGCATCTACATGGAGGGAAGTATGCAGTGGAGTACCCCAAGGCTCTGTTTTAGGCCCAGTACTCTTCAACATCTTCATCAATGATTTGGATGAGGGGGATAAATAGGGAACTCATCAAATTTGCAGATGACACCAAGCTGGCAGGAATAACCAACACTCCAGAAGATAGGCTTAAGGTACAGAAGGATCTTGACAAACTTGAACATTGGGCACTATCTAACACAATGAAATTCAATGGTGAAAAGAGTAAGGTTCTACATTTAGGCAAGAAAAACAAAATGCACAGGTACAGTATAGGTGGTACCTTGCTCAATAGTAGTAACTGTGAGAGGGATCTTGGAATCCTAGTGGACAACCATTTAAATATGAGCCAGCAGTGTGCAGCAGCTGCCAAAAAAGCCAACACAGTTCTAGGCTTCATAAACAGAGGCATAGAATCAAGATCACATGAAGTGTTAATACCACTTTATAATGCCTTGGCAAGGCCACATTTGTTACACTGCATTCAGTTTTGGTCACCACGATGTAAAAAAGATGTCGAGACTCTAGAAAGAGTACAGAGAAGAGCAACAAAGATAATTAGGGGACTGGAGGCTAAAACATATGAGGAATGGTTGCAGGAACTGGGTATGTCTAGTTTAATGAAAAGAAGGATTAGGGGAGAAATTATAGTAGTGTTCCAGTATCTCAGGGTTGCCACAAAGAAGAAGGAGTCAAACTATTCTCCAAAGCACCTGAGGCCAGAACAAGAAGCAATGGGTGGAAACTAATCAAGGAGAGAAGCAACTTAGAACTGAGGAGAAATTTCCTGACAGTGAGAACAATTAAGTCAGTGGAACAGCTTGCCTCCAGAAGTTGTGAATGCCCCAAGTCTTTAAGAAGATATTGGATAGCCATTTGTCTGAAATGGTATAGGGTTTCCTGCCTAGGCCTAGGTTGGACTAGAAAACCCCCAAGGTCTTTTCCAACTCTGCTATTGTATTGTATTGTAAATGGTGAGCTTAACCATCACAAGTGTCTGTTTCCAAGCTAAGGTAGTGCACAGGCAGAGCTAACCTGGTAAAGATTTTAAACTTTAAAGAAAGGAGGTATTAACAGTAGAAGTTGACAGAGAAAGCAATTCTCCAGAAGGAATATAGTTCAACAAAGGAGGACACCAAAGGACAAAAATAACTACACTGAAGGCAGAACAAGAAGAAATGGATGGAAACTAATCAAGGAGAACAAACTTAGAAATAAGGAAAAAAATTCATGGCAGTGAGAACATTTAGTGATGGCAGTGATGGTTAACCTTTTTGCTCCTAACCTTTTACACAAAGAAGCAAACAAAAAAAGCTATTTGGTCCCCATACAGTGGATTCAAAGCATCCCTAACCTTGTCTCTATTTTCCTGCAAGATAGAGACCATGTACAAGCTTTGCCCTCCCCCCTTTCTTGTTTTGAATTTCCTGTCCAAAGGTAATTAGATTTTTTGGCTTGGAACCAAAAGTATCTAGGCTCAGACTCTCTCTTCTTCTGTCCTGGATAGGACATTTTATGGTGATACAGTTTTCTGGATCGTGGTGCCTTACAGACAGTCACTCAAGCTCTTGTCATTTCTCACCTGGACTACTGTAATGCTCTCTACATGGGGCTGCTCTTGAGATGCACCCGGAGGCTCCAGTTGGTGCAGAATGCGGCTGCCGGGGGATTTTGGGAGTTTCAAAATACTCCCAAGTAACACCTCTCCTGCGCGAGCTGCACTGGCTGCCGGTAGCCTTCCGAGTGCGTTTCAAGGTTTTAGTGACCATCTTTAAAGCGCTCCAGGGCAGTGGGCCTGGTTACTTGCAGGACCGCCTTCTACTGCATACCTCCACTCAACCTGTCCGCTCCCACAGGGAGGGCCTCCTTAGGGTGCCGTCCGCTGGACAATGCCGGCTGGCGATGCCCAGGGGAAGAGCCTTCTCTGTGGCAGGTCCCACCCTTTGGAATGACCTTCCCCAGACTTCCGGACTATCACCGACCTTCCGCCTCTTCCGCTGGACTTTAAAAACCTATTTCTTCCATATGGCCGGCCTGGCATAGCTGCTACAACCATGTTTTGTTAGATCTGGGTTTTAAATTAACTGTCTCCTTTTTAGCATGGGTTAAATTGTTTAATAGTAGTTTTAAATTTTGTAGAATTTGTATTATTTGTATTGTTGGATTTTAAGTTCCTGTGCGCTGCCCTGAGTCCCTTTTTGGGAGATAGGGCGGGATAGAAATTTAATAAATATAAATATAATAAATATAAACTTTGAAAAGTTCTGTTTGACTCTGTGGTAAGTTTGGCCTTTCTCTGAATTTGGCAATTAGGTCTCTGGCAGCATTCCAGGGTGATAAGGTGGGTGGTTATCAACCTTCTCCTGAAAGACTGTGACAACTCAAGCAGACATCTGTCGGAACATTCACAGACTGTTTGAAACTTTGTGGACTGTTAATGACCATAATTCACCACCGTATAAATAAAAGAAGATTTTTGGGACTAAGATTGTGATTTATGTTTTCTCAGAACAGGTGGTCTCTATTCTTCTACTTGGGCCATTTGGGAAAAGGAAGCTTTTGCTATCTGGTGGGCTTTAATGACTTGGTGACATTTCCTGGAGGGGTGAAACACCCTTTTGAAGTATGGACTGATCATAAAAACCTGGAAGCATTGAAGACTCCGCATAAGCTGTCACCTAAGCAGGTTCACTGGACACAGCATTTCAACTGTTTCAAGTTTACCCTAAAATATATCCCTGGAGGGAGGAATTTTATGGTAGATGCCATGTCCAGGCTTCCCCAGCACCAGACCAACTGTGGTTCACCCAGTCATCCCAGCTAAGAATCCTGCGGCCCCCATGGTCACCAGGTGCCAGTGGATTTAGATTTGACCATGGACTTGATGAAGAGACTCAAGGACAGTCTCGCATCCAATGACTGGTTTAAAGAACATTCTGATGACTGCACCATGAAAGATGGACTGGTTTGGGTAGGAGCTAAGCTGTATGTTCCTGCCAGCCTGAGAACTGTTGTCCTTCAATGGGCCCATGACGCGAGAATGGTGGGTGTCAGGTCTGCCTCTATCGATAGCCAAGAAAGAATCCACTCAGCAATAAAGCCGAGGCTGACAGAATAGTGGAATCAGTCCTGCAAAAGAGACATAAACGAAACAGAAAGAGAGAACAATAAAACACAACAATTTAAAATATAATTAAGGCTTATCAGGATATTTAGCATAAAACCTCTTTAACAGTTTGGGAGCCCTAACATGACTTTTGTCCACCCACTCGGTGTGGGATGGGGGAAAGTGTTTCCAAACAACAAGGTATTGCACCTTGTTCCTCCGTTTCCTAGAGTCCAAGATATCTTTGACTTCAAAATGTTGTTCCCCCTCAACCAAAACGGGCACAGGAGGAGTAGGTTGTGATGGCCGAAGTGGAGATAAACATTCAGGTTTCAACAGGTGCACATGGAAAATCAGATAAAGATGTCGGAGACTTTTTGGCAAGTCCAGCTTTACCGAGACAGAACTAATAACCTTGACAATTGGGAAAGGGCCCATGTATTTAGGACCGAGTTTCTTGGATTTTTGTGGGCTCTCTAGAAACCTGGTAGAGAGGAAAACATGATCACCAACTTTATATTGCGGAGGCTGAGTTCTTTTTTAATCTGCGTACTTGTTATGAGACTGATGGGCATCATCCAAAGTCTTTCGAGCAACGGGCCAAAATTTTGAATGTCGAGCACTCCAATCCGAAAGGGACAAAATGTTGGGAACCTCATGAACCTCCTCCTCAGCTTGGAGGAGTCTCTGAGGTTTGCCCGGAGAACATTTAGCCACCGCACAAACTGGGCAACTAGCAATGTAGGACTCAACATCTTTCTTCAGTGATGGCCACCAAAACTGTCTTTTAACCAGATGCAGAGTTTTAACAAATCCAAAATGTCCTGTCATCTTGGAGTCATGGACTCTCTGAAGTACTAGCGGTTTAAGAGTCACTGGAACATACAATTTCGAGCCCACCCATGGTAAGTCATCCCTCACGGTACAGTCACCGGAATGCGATGTAAACCAGACATCAGATTGAAGTTCTTCTTTAATTCTAGTGACCAGGTCGCCGGGGACCTCTGTTTCCACCACCCCGTGGCTCCTGTTAACGACAGGAGCAGCAAGATTCCGCGCAGGAATGACAGGATGCACAACAGTCAACTTTGAACTATTATATTGGGGAAGCCGCGATAAAGCATCAGCCACAAAATTCTTGCCTCCCGGAATATACTTAAGCATAAAGTTAAAATGATTGAAATATTAAGACCAATGAACTTGTTTCGGAGAGAGTTTGCGGGGTGTCTTCAAGGCTTCCAAGTTTTTATAATCTGTCCAGACTTCAAACAGGTGAGTAGCGCTCTCCAAGAAGTGGCGCCAGGTCATAAGTGCCCAACGAACAGCAAACGCCTCTTTCTCCCATATACCTCTTTCTTTCGGTGTCGGAGAGTTTATGTGACATGTACACGCAGGGTTGCAACTTTCCATCAACATTGTATTGTAGCAAAACCGCTCCAACTGCTACATCGCTAGTGTCAGCTTGAACGATAGAAGGTGCCTATATGTCAGAGTATTTTAGCACAGGTTCAGCTGCAAAAAGACGTTTCAGTTTCTCGAAGGCAGCTTGGCATTCCATAGTCCAGTTCAAAGGCTTACCCGGTCGTGATTTGCTATCCCCCTTAGTTTTCAAAAGATTAGTAATAGGCAAGACAATGCGAGCAAAAGAGGGGATAAATTGGCGATAGAAATGTGCAAATCCCAAGAAACTTTGCAACTGTTTGCGGGTGCGGGGAGGGGCCCACTCAGTTACAGCTTGGACCTTTGCAGGGTCCATCTCAATGCCCTCACCGGATATGCGGTAACCGAGATAGTCAATTTTGTCCTGATGAAACTCACACTTTGAGAGTTTAGCGTAAAGTTCAGCAGACCACAATTTTTCAGAACTGAACGGACTAATTTTATATGTTCTTCATGTGTTTCTGTGTGAATAAGGATGTCGTTGAGATAGACGATCACGCCCTTGTACAGGTGTTGATGCAAAACTTTATTTATCAATTGCATGAAAACCGCTGGCACCCCCTGTAGGCCAAACGGTAACACATTAAACTGGAAACACCCTAGAGGGCAATTAGAACCAGTCTTCCATTCATCCCCCCCTTGATTCTGATCCTATAATACGCTTCTCTGAGGTTCAATTTCATAAAGATCTTCCCCCTCGCTAGATGTGCCAACATGTCTTTCATGAGGGGGAGGGGATAAACATTCTCAGTGCAAATGGTATTAAGATTCCTGTAATCCACAACCAAATGAAGGTCACCATCTTTCTTTTCTCTGAACATAACAGGGGCCGCCACACGAGGCCTAGCTGGCTCAATAAAACCCCTAGCCAGATTTTTGTCGATAAATTTGCGAAGTTCAACCATCTCCTGGTGCGTCATGGAGTAAATGCGGGGGTTTGGCAGTTGCACCCCTGGGAGGAAATCAATGATACAGTCCGTTGTACGGTGGGGTGGTAATTTGTCAGAAGACTTCTCACTGAAAACATCTTTTAAATCCCAGTATTCCTTTGGAATTTTATCCTCCCCTTCAATTTTCTCTGAAATGGTTGCTCCCAACCCTGGTTCAGTGGATTGTTGTGAAGGTGTGGGCATCGGAATATGCCCGTTGCCATTTGGGGGTGTGGCGGAACGTATGCGTAACCAGCTCTCAGTCCAGTTAATTTTCGGGTTCCACTTCTGCAACCAGGGCAATCCCAAAAATAAGTGGGTTATCCATTGCAGGAGCAACAATAAAACAAGTTTTCCTGGTGGCTGCCTATCCACATATCAATAGGCTCGGTGACAAATTGGGCAGCCCCCCTCCTGCTATGGTTCCGTCTAGTTCGAGTCCCTTTGTGGTGAGATGGGTGCGGGTTACAAATGTGAAAATAAAATAAATAATTGACAAAAGGCAATGGGTATTTCAAAGTTTTTAGCTTTAATCCCAATTGTTCTACTATGTTGGGGCTAATAATGCAACGTGTGCAACCTGAATCCAAAAGAGCTAGTACTTTACACTGATTGCCAATAGATGGCACTCTAAGCTCAATAGGAATGGTCATGGGGCCCGATCGTGAACTCACCCAACATTCGTCGTCAACGTTGGTTTTGGTTTCTTTCTCCCAGTCATCAGGCTCCTCCTCATCCCTCTGTCCAGAAGTGCTGAGATCCAATGGTTCCACTCCTCTCACGGCCGATTCACTGCGTAGCCCCGGGTCTTTGGCAATTCTCTTTCTCCCAGAAGACACTTGGGGTTGGGGGTTTTGTTTCATTCGGCAATTTGCAGCCCAGTGCCCCTCCTTTCCACAGTGGAAACATGCAGTAGCATGGGCTTTTCCAGCAGCTCCTCCCCTTCCTCCTCTCCTTGGAACATCTCTGCAGGGTGGGGGGGGGAGGGTTTCTTCTCCCTTTCAATTTCTTCAAGGCTTTTATTACTAGCTAGGTCAATCTCAACATCTGCCACTAGTTCATACCAACCCTGGAGGGTGTGGGGGTTACGTCTATTAACACATCCCTGAAATATCTCCTGAGTCAAGCCCTCCTTGTAACTGTTGACCAGGGCTTCTTCAAACCATCCCCTCATGTAAATGGCTAATTCACGGAATCTCTGTGCATAATCTTGAACTGGATTAGCCCCTTGTTGAAGGGTTCTCATTTCCAGTCTGGTTTTTCTTTCAAGAAGGGGGTCTTCAAAGCATCTCCTTAAAGCAGCCATAAATCTCTCAAAATTTCTCAGTAGGGGAGAGTCATCATTGTACAAAGATACTATCCAGTCTGCAGCTTTCCCCTCGAGGGCTAAGGATATGACTCTTATCTTTGCCTCATCATTAGGGAGGTCGTAGCCAAATTGCCTTACAAAATTCCTCACTTGTAGTAAGAAGAATCACAGATTTTTTGGCTCCCCCCCGAATTTCATCCTGGGGGGGGACTTTAGCCATCCTGCATTTGATGGGCATCACATCTCCTCTCAAATTGGCTCTAGCTGCCGCTGCGACTGGTTGGGCCCCATCTCCTTGGCCAGTACCGGCAGTTGTCCTGGGAGCCCCTCTTAGGGGGGTTTCTTCCTCCCCCTCCTCATCTCTGGTTCCTGGGATTCAGGTCCCCTCCCTTTTCTGCTCTGTCTAGCATGTCGCTTTTCTTTTGCCTGGCGGATCAGCTCCCTGGCTTGCTCCATCAAGAGATTTTCCTCCTCAATCTCTTGCCAGACCGGGGGGGGGGGGAATGGGGACACCTACATCTGATAGTTGTGACTCCAGAGGGGACCTCTTCAAATTCGCCCTTTAGCCCCACTCCCACGGACCAGCGGGGACGAACAGATCTCTCTTCGGTCTTCTCCCCCAAATCCATTTCAGCCAGGATTTCCACTACTGACCTTTCTTTTTCCTGCTCTGGCTTCAGGGTACATGATGCTGCCGCCACTCCCATGTCTTCCTCATGACTGCTGCCAGGATCAGACATTTCTTTGAAGTTTTATGGTTTTATTACACTCCCTGCTGAAGGTGTTAGCTCAGAGATGAGTGCAAAGTTGAGACCTTGCTTTTTGTCAAGAATCCACTCAAATCCATTTTGAAAGTTTTGGGAATACTTTTACTGGTTACGAAAAGAATGCAGTGAAATTCAAGCAAGGTCTGAGATATTTGCGCGCAAAAGTATACATATCAAGCATTGTCCATCCCCTTTCCCCTGTAACCCCCCAAGCCACTGTCCAATGCAAAAACCTCTTTGATGTCATGTGAGTTGCATCTTCAAGAGCATCATCAGAATGTTATGTGTTGACCTTGGCCACTGTCCATATCAGCTCCTGGCTCCAAACACCTCCTGCAACGTTTAATGCCTCAAACCCCACAGCCACTCTCTCTCCGTTTTTATGACAGCCAAAGCAAGCAATAAAGCGGAGGCTGACATCGGGTCATTTTGGATTCATGAAAACCTTGCATCTGATTAAGAGGCAATTTGGGTGGCCTTCTCTGAAAAAAGATATTGAGTCCTATATACCAGTTTTCTTGTTTGTGCAGCTGCAAAGAGACCGCCAGGAAAACCCCAAGAGTTCCTTCAAAGTGTTGCCTGACCTGGGGCCATGTGGAAGGAAATATTGGTGTATTTTATTGTTGAGCTACCAGAAAGTCTTGGAAATACCATGATTTGGGTAATCACCGATCTGCTCTCCAAACAGGTCCACTTCGTACCTTGTTCCAAGACCCCTTCAGCAAAGGTGTTAGCTAAATTGTTTATTTTACATGTGTATAGGTTACATGGGGTTCCTGAACATATCATTTCAGACAGAGAGGTTCAATTCACCTCCCTTTTTTGGAAAGAGTTCCTGAAATTAATAGGTTTCGCCCAGGGACACAGACTAAAGGGGCTTGTGAAAGAGCTAACTTGATTCTGGAGCAGTATTTTAGATGTTATGTCAATTATGGGGCTTCCCTTGAGGGGCACTCGAAAGCTACAGTTAGTCCAGAATGCAGCCGCGCGGGTGATTACGGGAGCCGCTAGATGCTCCCACATAACACCGATCCTGCGCGAGCTGCACTGGCTTCCTGTGGCCTTTCGGGTGCGCTTCAAGGTTCTGACGACCATCTTTAAAGTGCTCCATGGCTCGGGGCCTAGTTATATGCGAGACCGCCTCCTGTCCCATACATCCCTTTGGCCGATCCACTCCCACAGAGAGGGCCTTCTCAGGGTGCCGTCAGCCGGGCAATGCCGTCTGGCAACACCCAGGGGAAGAGCCTTCTCTGTGGCGGGTCCTGCCCTTTGGAATGACCTACCCCCTGAATTGCATACCATCACCGACCTCCGCCTCTTCCGCCAGTGTCTAAAGACACATCTTTTTCAGCAAGCCTAGCCTAACCTCCCGTGGGGACTATTTTTAGATAGTTTTAAATTGGGGGTTTTAAAATTGGATTTTAGCATAGGATTATAATTTAATATGTTTTTAAATTTTGTATTTATTGTTTTGTATGTTTTTAAATTCCTGTGTGCCGCCCTGGGTCCTTTGTGGAGAAGGGCGGGATATAAATATGATTAAAATAAATAAAAATAAAGTAAATAAATAAAATAAATATCATCAGGATAATTAGGCTAACCTTTTGCCACACACAGAAGTGGCGTACAATAATTCAGTACATAGCAGTACTGGAATGACCCCTTTTAAAATTGTGTTTGGCCAGGATTTTGTGCCCATTCCTGAGTTGCCTCAAGAGAACTCACAGATTTTGTCTTTGTCTGAGCGGAGTGTTTAACTTTAATGGTTTTGGCTGATGACCCGCAAGCCCTTGGATGTGGCTCACTAAGCACACAAAAAACAAGCTGACAAAGAAAGGGCCAAGCCAAAAGAGTGCCAGGTTGGAGATAGGGTGTTTTTGTCCACTAAGTTTCTGCAAACCACCCAGAAATTGAAGAAATTGGGTCCAAAATATGTGGGTCCATTTCCCATTGTCAAAATTATAAATCCTGTATCAGTAAAATTGGAATTGCCAAAGGCCCTTAGAAGGATTCATCCTGTGTTTCATGTAAACTTACTGAAACTTGAATATACATCTGCCATGCATCCACCCCAGCCCTCACCCCATGTTCCCCTCTTAATTGAAGGACAGCAACATTTTGAAATTAAAGAAATCTTAGATTCCAGGAAACATAGAGGGCACATCCAATATTTGGTGTTCTGGAAACATTTTCCCCCTTCCCAGGCTGAACGGGTGAACAAATCTGATGTTAGAGCTCCTAGACTTCTACAGAAATCCTATCCTGATAAGCCCTAACATTGATATATGTTATTGCTTTGTTTTCTTGTTAGTTTCTCCAGGGGTGATGTCCTTTCTGAAGGAGGGCTGGATGTCAGCCTCTGCTATGCTTGCTTGTTATAGAAAGAGGGAGGGTGGGGGCATGGTATTGGGGAAAGGAATTATATTGTACTGGAGGAGTTTTGTTCTCACCGTCTTCTGTGCATGCTGGTGGTTGATGTTTGGACTTGGTCAAGGCCAACCATCTCGCAAACCAATTTGATGAGGCTGTTTGAAGATGCACCCTACATGACACTTTAAGGAGTTGCAGATTGGACACTGGGTTGGGGAATTGGGGAAGAAGGTGCTGGGTAAACTTTTGATATGTACATATTTGCACCTTTCTGGCTCAGACCTTGTTTTCCTTTTTGCTGCTTTCCTTTCATATCTAGCAAAAGTACTTTATCTCTATTCAAATGGAGTTGAGGTTTTTCTTTCTTGGATACTGAAGGAGGCATGCCTGACAGCTAGGTTGGCAGAAGCTGGGACAAGTAATGGGAGCTCACCCTATTACGTGGTGCTAGGAATTTGAACTGCTGAACTGCTGACCTTTCTGATCAACAAGCTCAGGATCTTAGCCACGGAGACACTGCAGACACCCCTTCATTTTTTTCTATTTTTGAAATATTATGTTTAGCAACAATAAAAAAAACTTTTGTAATATAATTTCTCTTTTTCCTTCCCCCCTCTCGCTCTTTCCCCCTCTCTCCTTCTCTCTTTCCCTCCCTCTGTCATTCCCTCCCTCCCTCTGTCTCTCTCTCTCTGTCTCTCTTTCTCCCTCTCTCTCTGTCTTTCTTCTTTCCCTCCCTCTCCCTCTTTCTTTCAATCTTCCTGTCTTTCTCTCTTTCCCCCCCTCTTTTTCCCTCCTTCTCTTTCTTTCCCTCACCCACTCTCTTCCTCTCTCTGTCTCATCTATCTATCTATCTATCTATCTATCTATCTATCTATCTATCTATCTATCTATCTATCTATCTATCTATCTATCTATCTATCTATCTATCTATCTATCTATCTGTTAGGTTCTCAGCACAGAAAGAGGGAGTCCAGACCAGTAAGATTAACAGCTCTTTTTATTCGGAACAAAGTAGGCAAAGCATAGTGACTTTTCAAAGTGCGCGCCTTCTGCTCTACCGCTCCTTTTATGGGGAGCTGGTAGGCAGCCGGCCAATCGCGCGTTAGGCGGTTCCGGCCACAGCCAACCGCGTCCCGTCCAATCAGGACGTGGCTGGCTGTTGCCGGCTTTGAACCTTCGTCAGGATGCAACACTCCTTCCCCCCCAGCGAGTCCCCCGCGCGGCCCCCTAGCACACGTATTCGCTGAGGTAGGTGGGACTGCGCCTATTCCGCCCCGAGCGCCGCACTGACTCCGCTGGAGCCGATGGGGGCGGACAAGCTGCGTCGTTTCGGTCTGCGCCGTCGCCGGGTGCCGCGGCCGATGAGGGTGCGTCGTCCGGGGGCGTGTTCAGTAGCTCGGCCTTGCGCTCAAGTCCATTATGCGGGGACCCGGGATCAGTCCGCTCCGGGGGGTGTTGTGCTGCAGGTTGTGTCAGGAACGACGGTCCAGGTATCGGCTGACCCGGAGTTTGCTTCAGAATGGGGTAGTCCGTACAGGTGGTGAGTGGCCAGGACGGTGTGGAGACAGGCCAATCGTCCCGCTGGGTCGGGACCTCGATGGTCGGCGAGGCCGGAGGTCGTGATGGTGTAGGTGGAGCTGAAGAAGGAGGGCGGCGCCTCAGTTGATCCAGGTGGCGCCGCCACTCGGATCCATCCGGTCGTCCGACCCTGTAGGAACAGGGGCCCGTTAGTTCGCGGACGACAGCGGGGACCCACCGCGGATCCCCCGCGAAGTTCCTGGCAAAGACTGTGTCGCCAACGGAGAAACGGCGGGAAGAGGGGACCCCCAGGTTGCACGGCTGTACCTCATTGTATTGGGGGTGCAGCCTGTCCAATTTAGTTCGCAGGCGGCGACCCATCAGCAGCTCTGCGGGGCTTTTACCTGTCACCTGGCAAGGCGTGGAATGCTGGCCCATGAGGTAAGCGTCTACCCTTGACTGCCAATCCCCCCTATCCATCCTCCCCAGGGCCTCTTTGGCGGAGCCGACGGCTCTTTCCGCCCGGCCGTTCGCGGCCGGGTGGTAGGGGGCCGTTGGCACGTGACGGATCCCCTGGGTGGCCAAGAACTCCTGGAAGATGGTAGAGTGAAATTGCGGCCCGTTGTCGGAGACCAAGGAGTCCGGCAACCCGTGCGTTGCGAAAAGGCGCCGGAGCGCGCGCACGGTGCTCTCGGCTGTGGTCGAGGGCATCAAGATAACCTCGGTCCAGCGAGAGTAGGCGTCTACCACCACCATGAAGGTCTGGCCATGGAATGGGCCGGCGAAGTCGATGTGGATCCTTGACCATGGTGACCTGGGGGTATCCCAGTCCCTGTGGGGCGCGGAGGGGGGGCGGGGTGGGAGGCCTGGCACACTTGGCAAGCGCTGACCCAGGCGGCCACCTCGTCATCCATGCGCGGCCACCAGACATAGCTCCTGGCCAATGCCTTCATGCGAGCTATGCCTGGGTGGTTAGCATGGAGAGAGCTGAGAACCTGGTGGCGGAGGGGCGGGGGAACGATGACCCGGTCGCCCCATAACAAGCACCCGCTGTGGAGTGACAATTCCAGTTGGCGGGACCTGAAGGGTCGATATGCATCCGGCAACCAGCCCGGGGGCCACCCTCGCAGTACCCAGGTGGAAACCTGGGATAAAATGGGGTCTGCCTTGGTCTGCATGGCTACGTCGGATGAGGTGAGGGGTAACTCAGAATCGGCCACTGACAGGACGGACAAGGCCGGCACCGGTGTCTGATCCGTCCGGGGGAGGGGGCAGCGGCTGAGGGCGTCTGCGTGCCCCAGCTGCTTCCCCGGGCGGTAAAACAGCGTGTAATCGTACGCTGTCAAGAACTCCGTCCACCTGGTCATCCTGGGGGAAAGAATGGGCGGGGTGGGCCAGTCGCCCGCCAACAGCCCAAGGAGCGGCTTGTGGTCGGTGAAAACTGAGAAGTGGCGGCCATACAGGTACTCATGAAATTTTTTAATGCCGGACACTACAGCCAGGGCCTCCTTGTCAATCTGACTGTAGTTGCGCTCCGTGGGAGACAGAGTCCGGGAGTAAAATGCAATGGGGGCCTCCGACCCGTCGGGGCGTACGTGGCTCAGAACGGCCCCTACTCCGAAGGGAGAGGCGTCGGATGCCAATGCCAAAGGCAAACGGTCAGAGTACTGAACCAACACGGCCTTTGATGTTAGCGTGTCCTTAATGGCCGCGAACGCTTGCGCCTCGCGGCTGCCCCAGTACCAGGCCACCGATCGATCGAGTAATCGATGGAGCGGCTCGGCTAGTGACGCCTTGTGCGGAATAAAGGGCGCGTAAAAATTGAGTAGGCCGAGGAATGCCTGCAGCTCCTGTTTGGAGGTGGGGGTGGGGGCGTCCTGAATTGCCTCAACCTTGGAGGGGGTGGGGTGAATGCCCTGGGCGTCCACTAAGAACCCTAGGAATTCAACCTTCGGCTCAGCGAACTTGCACTTGCTGAGCTTCAATTTGAACCCCGCGCCCCTGAAAATAGTGAGGACCTTCCGCAGTACCTTGGCGAGGTCTGATATGCTGGCTGCAGCTATCAGGACGTCGTCAAAATACGGAACGACCCCCGGAAGCCCATGGAGCAACCGCTCCATGAGGCTCTGGAAGATCCCCGGGGCCACGGAAATGCCGAATTGGAGGCGGCGGCAGCGAAAAGCCCCTCGGTGAGTCACGATGGTCTGCCCCTCTGACGCATCGTCGTCCACCGGGAGCTGCTGGTAGGCCTGCGCCATATCCAGCTTCGTGAAAATGCAGCCCTGTCCCAAAGAATGTAGTAGGTGTTGCACTACCGGAACCGGATATGGGTTAGCCTGGAGCCCGCGGTTGATCGTCGACTTATAGTCGGTGCAGATCCGTATAGAACCGTCGGGCTTAATGGGAACTACGATGGGGGTTTCCCATTTCGCCTAGTCGACCGGCTCCAGCACGCCCTGCGCCACTAGGCGGTCGAGTTCCGCGTCAACCCTCGGCTTCAGTGCGAAGGGTAGCCTGCGTGCCTTGAGTCGGATTGGGGCCACCTGGGGGTCTAAGTTAAGGGAAACTGGGGAGCCCTTGTAAGTGCCCAAAGTTCCGTCAAAAACATCGGGAAAGTCCGCTAGGACCGCGTCCACCGGCGATGTCGTCGGCACCCGGTGTACGCGCTGGACCGAGAGACCCAGGGCGGCAAACCAGTCTAAGCCTATGAGGGCGGTCAGGGGGCGCTTAACGACCAGAATGGGCAGGAACCCGGAAAAGCGACCATAGCGGACGTGGGCGCGAAATTGGCCCAGCACGTCGATGGGGTTGCCCTGGTAGTCCTTTAACAGAGTCCCGGGCTGTGACAAATCGGCAGGCTTAACGGTGGGGCAAAGGCTAGCCAGCTGTGGCCAGGAAACGAGGGATCGAGACGAGCCCGAATCAACCTCCATAGTAAGAGGCCTGCCGTTTAAAAGAAGGGACGTGGAAATACGCCTACGGTCATTCGTCGGAAGCGGAATGGAGTCCTGGAGCTCCGTCGCGGCGAAACAGTCGGCCTCCGGCTGCGGCCTTCGGGGCGGGCGGCGCTGATTGTAGTTTCGGAACGGCGCGGCCATCGTCGCAGGATGATTCGGCGGGGGGGCCATGGCTGGGAGGTTGGCTCTGCAGACGCGGGTGATGTGGCCCTTGCGGTCGCATCGTCGGCAAATGGTGGCCCGGAAAGGGTAGTCGTTCCTCGCGTGGCCTCCGCCGCACCCGATGCACGTTGAGGGCGGGCGGCGGGGTGGTTGTGCTCTGGCGCGGCTCCGGCCCGTGGCTTGGATGCGAGCCACCTGGTCGTAGGCCTCGAAGTCCTCCGTCGGATCGAGGGGGGCGTGGTCATCCACCAGGCAGGCCCGCGGGGCGGGCAATGGCGTCGCTGGTTGACCGTGGCCTAGGTCGGGGGAGGCGGCCTCGGCCAACTCGGCGCCCCTGGCTTCTTCCACGGCCTGCTCCAAGGTGACGTCCGAGCGGGCCATCAGCCGGCGCCTGAGTTTCACATCTTTGAGGCCGCAGACGAATTGTTTGAGTAGCGATTCGTCGAGGTGTGGGGCTGCGAACTCACACAAAATGGCCGCGGTTCTCTACGCCTGCAGGAAATCCGCCGCTGACTGTGTGGGGAGCTGGCGGCATTGCCGAAATGCGAACCGTCGAGAGATCCGCGAGGGTGCAGGTGCGAAGTGGGCCTTCAGGCGAGCCTGCAGCGTGTCCCATGCCAAGGTGTGGACCGCTGCGGGCGCGGCGATATTCCGTGCAACCGCGAAGACTGTGCGGCCCCCGCAGCCCAGGAAGAGCCCCATTCGACGCTCCGGGGTGAGTTCTCCGTGGTCGCCGGCGAGGAGGAAGCATTCGAATCGGGCTAGGAAGGCTTCCCACGACTCTTGCGACGCCTCGTAGGGGGCGAAGGGCGGCAGGGTAGCCATCGTGCGTGGCGGCCGTCTTGTGGGCTCGCTGAAGCGTAGCAAGGCGGAGGTAGCCCAGTGCCAGATTCTTCGGTTGCAGCGAGAGAGTTTGTTCCGTGTAATCAGTACCGGCCCCAGTCCTTCGTCGCCAGTGTTAGGTTCTCAGCACAGAAAGAGGGAGTCCAGACCGGTAAGATTAACAGCTCTTTTTATTCGGAACAAAGTAGGCAAAGCATAGTGACTTTTCAAAGTGCGCGCCTTCTGCTCTACCGCTCCTTTTATGGGGAGCTGGTAGGCAGCCGGCCAATCGCGCGTTAGGCGGTTCCGGCCACAGCCAACCGCGTCCCGTCCAATCAGGACGTGGCTGGCTGTTGCCGGCTTTGAACCTTCGTCAGGATGCAACACTATCTATCTATCTATCTATCATCTATCCATCCATCCATCCATCCATCCATCCATCCATCCATCCATCCATTGGTGGGATTCAATTGATTTAACAACCAGTTATCTGCTCTAATGACCAGCTGGTAAGGCATAGCTTGGTGGTCATGTGACTGGGTGGGTGTGACCAATTTGAAATCACTGACATTGAAGGGTGCTTCTTCTCGCCTGGCCTCTCTTGACCGTGGGGATGCTGCAACGATTGTAAGGGTGAAAAACTGTCATATGTCACTATTTTCAGTGCCATTTTAACTTTGAATGGTCACTAAATGAACTATTGTAAGTCAAGGATTACCTGTACAAAAATACAAAAAGCTTATTTGCTTGCAAAAAGCTGCCCTAAATATCAATCATTAGATTAAAAAGACCTGCAAGCCAGAGTTACAAATCAGACAGGGTGCCAGAGCACCTTTAGGAATTAAAATAGTTAAAATGCAATGATAGCTATCAGCAGCCAACTCTTACTCTTAAAGTGAAACCCTTTAACAGACCGCCGGCCGCCTTGAAAGAGGCGGTGGTGAGACCCCTCCTCAAGAAGCCTTCCCTGGACCCAGCGGTGTTGGCTAATTATCGTCCGGTCTCCAACCTTCGCTTTCTTGCGAAGGTTGTTGAGAGTGTGGTGGCACAACAGTTCCCCCGGCACCTGGAGGAAACGCCAGTCCGGCTTCCGACCTGGACACAGCACAGAGATGGCATTGGTCGCATTGGTCGATGATCTCTGGAGGGGCCAAGATAGAGGTTTATCCTGGACCTATTAGACCTCTCAGTGGCTTTTGATACCATCGACCATGATATCCTATTGCACCGACTGGAGGGGTTGGGGTTGGGAGGCACCGTTTTGCGGTGGTTCTCCTCCTACCTCTCCAGCCGGTCGCAATTTGTGTTGACAGGGGGGCAGAGGTCGACGTCAAGGCCCCTCACATGTGGGGTGCCTCAGGGGTCGGTCCTCTCGCCTCTCCTGTTCAACATCTATATGAAGCCGCTGGGTGAGATCATCCGTGGTTTTGGGGTAGAATACCATCAGTACACTGATAAAACTCAGCTGTACATTTCTACCCCTAACCACCCCAACGATGCTGTTGAAGTGATGTCCCAGTGTCTGGAGGCCATGCGAGTCTGGATGGGGAGTAACAAGGTTCGACTCAACCCGTCCAAGACCGAGTGGCTGTGGTTTCAATATAGCCAGTTGGTTCCATCTCTGGCTATCAGGAGCGAGTCATTAGCCCCTGCGGAAAGGGCTCGAAACTTAGGCGTCCTCCTGGACTCACGGCTGTCTCTGGATGACCATGTGACGGCCGTGGCCAGGAGGGCCTTTTATCAGGTTTACCTGGTATGCCAGTTGCGCCCCTTTCTAGATCGGGACACCCTTTGCACCGTCACTTAAGTCCTCGTTACATCCCACCTAGACTACTGTAATGCTCTCTACATGGGGCTCCCCTTGAGGTGCACCCAGAGACTCCAGTTAGTACAGAATGCGGCCGCGCGGGGAATCTTGGGAGTCTCACGGTACTCCCATGTAACACCTCTCCTGCGTGAGCTGCACTGGCTGCCTGTAGCCTTCCGGGTGTGCTTCAAGGTGTTGGTAATCATCTTTAAAATGCTCCATGGCATGGGGCCTGGCTACTTGCGAGACCGCCTCCTACCACATACCTCCCTTCGGCCAGTCTGCTCACACAGAGAGGGCCTCCTTAGTGTGCTGTCTGCCGGTCAGTGCCGGCTGGCAACCCCCAGGGGGAGGGCCTTCTCTGTGGTGGGTCCAGCCCTCTGGAACGACCTGTCCCTTGAACTCCGCACCATCACGGACCTTCGCCTCTTCTGCCAGTTGCTTAAAACGCACCTTTTTCATCTAGCTGGCCTGGCCTAAATCTAGATCTAATTATTTTAAATTTAGTGATTGAATTTTAATATATGTTTTAATAGTTGTAATCATGTTTTAGCACAGACACAGCAAATTTCTATTTTAAGATGTGACTGTATTTATATTTTGATTGTTTGTTGTGTTTTTAATTCTTCTGTGCACCGCCCTGAGTCCCATTGGGGAGATATGTGCGGTATAGAAATGGGATAAAATAAATAAATAAATAAAATAAATACAGAGCATTTAAACTCTCCAGAAAGAGCACACTCAGGAGAGGCAATCTATTTGCACCACTTAAACATACCAGCTGGTCTCATTCACTTCACAAGATATCCTAAGGAAATCATCCAGATTTAAGGAAAGATCACATCCCCCCCCCCCCAAAAGGCAGGTAAAAAAATCAGTGCCAAGCTTGCATCATTGCCTCTTGAAAGTACACCCCAAAAGGACAATGCCAGAAATTACTAAAGCAGTGAAGGAAGATCCCCTCCCCAGATATAAAAAGAAACCATGAGACAGGTAAAAATTCAAACACAATACAAATAATTAAATCATACCCCAAGCAAGCTCAAGTGTAAACACTTGAGATAAGCATAACTACAAAGAAAACAATTAGCGCTAGAATGTAGCAAAAGAGCAAACACAGTAACTGGTCAGATCTAACTAGTCAGATTTCTCAACCCAGTTTCTTTTCAGGAACAGAGATTAACCTTTTTCCTTCCAAGCAAAGCTGAATAGGGAAAATTATCCCATCAATAAACACAGGATTAAACTTCACCAAGCACAGAATTAAATTTCACCAAAAACCAGTTTTAGACCAAAATTCAGAAAGTGTAAACCCACGTTTGAATGTCAATCTTTCTAGCTAGCTAACAAGCTTTACATCTTGGTTCCTTGTTATTAAAAGCTTCTTTCCAGCAGCTCTGCTTCATTATTCAAGTATTTCTTCAAAGTGTTGATCATTGCATCCCAGCTGGAAGAAGTCTAACAGGGGAGTATTTCCTCCCAACAGCAATGTAAAAAGCTTTTTAAAAAACCATTCCACTCAGTGGTGAGTTTCAATATTTTTTACTACCTATTCTGTGGGTGTGGCTATTTTGTGGGCATGGTTTGGCGATCATGTGACTGGCTGGGAGTACCTTGGTGGTCATGTGACTCTGGGGGCATGGCCAACTTGTAAAATGTGAAACTCGCTCTTGCTTAGTAACCAAAATTTTGGGCTCAATTGCGGTCATAAGTTTTCTTTCTTTCTTTCTTTCTTTCTTTCTTTCTTTCTTTCTTTCTTTCTTTCTTTCTTTCTTTCTTTCTTTCTTTCTTTCTTTCTTTCTTTCTCTCCTTCCTTCCCTCCTTCCTTCCTTTTTAGTCTCTCTTTTGCTCCCCCTTTCTTTCTCTTTTTCTTTCCTTCTTTCTCTTTCTCTTTCTTTCTCTCTTACTCTTACTCTTCTTTCTTTCCAAAGGGACACAATAGGTGGACCTAACTAGATGTTATGCACCATAAATTATATGGCACCTTACAAAGCTGACCCAGCAACTGAGCAACAGACACTTTAGTGCTGTGAAAAAAATATTCCTTATATTTACATAATATTCCACTTTTTATAGGCTTTATAAAAATATTTATTTCCATAAGAGGAGAGAGAGAGATCAGCTGGCAGAAGTGGGTTGCATTGTTAATCTGAGGGGACAGCCAGCTTTACCTTTCCTTTTTGTCCAAAGCTGGTGAAATAGTGGTTATTCTCAACTGGTGATGGAAAAGGATGAAGTGAGGGGGCAATATTTTTGTCCACACAATATAAAGGTGAGGGGGCAATATTATATCCACACAATATAAAGGCATTATTGTGGATGCCTTATTTGTCTGAATAAAAAGAACAGCTCGAGAGGAACAGAGACATTTTATCAACTCAGGTACCCTATCAGGTACTGTTTGGACAGGGATAGCTAGTTAGCTAGGTAGGTAGGTAAATAGAGATAGATAGATAGATAGATAGATAGATAGATAGATAGATAGATAGATAGATAGATAGATAGATAGATAGATAGATAGATAGATAGATAGATAGATCTGAATCCATTTTCCAGCAGGGGAAATATCCTTCAAAATTTTGTAATAAATCCAGATGGACCCAAAAATACCGTTGATATTTACAGGGTGGACACATTCACAATCTTTAATATGTCAACATTATAGAAAAATTAGTTGTTATAGTCCATCATCTTATATCCAGAAAAGCTCCTGAGATCAATTATATTCCCCAAATAGTTTATCCATCCTTCCTTCCTTCCTTCCTTCCTTCCTTCCTTCCTTCCTTCCTTCCTTCCCTCCCTCCCTCCCTCCCTCCCTCCCTCCCTCCCTCCCTCCCTCCCTCCCTCCCTCATCCATATTTGTTTTACCATCAAAAAGATTCCTTGATGTGGAAAAAATCAGTTAATTATAAGCAATCCTAAATGATTAATATTGGAACAATGATATGAGTATTCCTTTTTGTTTACTTGGTTTCCAACCAGTTAAATTTATGTTGACAAATATTTAATTATTTGCAATTAATGAACATTATCTAGTCTAATTTGAAAAAGAATCTTGGAATACCATATAAAATTATATTTTACTTTGGTTACTCACATGTCATAAACAAACACATATTAAAAACAAAACCAAATAGGACACTCTTATTACAGAGTTTTGAGATTTGAATAATAATTTTTGCATGATTTAAATGGGAAAAATCCTAGAGTTTGCTTCCCTGAAGTACACCAAAACAATAGCAGGAAAGATTCATTGATGGAATTGACACTTGCAAGGACTACACTCAAGGACTACATTCTCCTGATTATTCATATCTCTTGCAGTAGAATCTAATCCTCCAGGAATTGTAGCAGTTCATAGTTGCCAACTTTCACAGAGGAAGAAAAGGTCATTATTCATTTCCATGTTAATGCATTGAAATGTATGTAAATTCAGCACTTCTCCATTGCCTAATATCAAGGATGAGTTTAAAATAGAAATTAGGTGGGAGGCAGAAAAACCAATCACACCAACTTAAAGCAGATCATGTGGCAACTGTAGTACTGGATCATAGTGACACCAAAGGCCACAAACTATTTCAGCATTCAAAACACAAAATGTGTAGTTGGTGAATTATCTTGTTAGTTTCCATACTGCATGTTTTTGTGCTAGTTATCTTGCTTTCTGGTCATTCTTTAATACTGAATAAGATTGAACCAGTATATCATCCTATTTCTGTTTTAAGTACTGAAAAAAATAAAAATTGAATAGGCAAGAAAAATATTTAAGATAAATTGCAGTACATGTTTGCTTACACGTTTCACTAATCACAAAAAATGCCTGTTTTTTTCCAGCATGGGAATCAATCAAAAAGCTTTGCACCTTTATCAGACTTTAAATTTCAGTTTAGTTTCAGAAAACATATATAGTATTTGAAGCTGGAATAATAATTATATAATAATAGTTGTATTTCAGAAATAAATATGAATATGATTGAATATTGTTCCAAATTGTTCCAAATAAAATATTTTGCATAAAAAAGTGGCATATAAGGGAGAGAGCTGAGCTGGTGCATACCAGTATATTTTGTCTATTTTGAGTGGATTTCAATTTGTGGACTCATTTGCAATTTTATTATATCATTTTAATGTAAATATATTCTTAGGATTTCTGTATTTTATTTCTGCCATGGAATGGAAGTGCAAAATAAACTTATAAGGAACCAGGATAGATATTATGGGGCTACATAGTATGCAGTGATATTTTTATTCTATATTATAGTTATATCTTCCCTGGGGAAAATGTGTTTAACAATGCATATTATAAGCCAACTTCTACAATACCTGTAAAGTTTGAACCCAAAAAGCATTTTATAATCAGAAGATCTGTGGATTATAGTCAAAGATCTTTTGATGCCCAGATGCATTTAACACATTTTTTCTTTCGTTATCTATGCACCTTCAGAAAATTTCCTTATTCTCATGTGAATTTGCTATGCTTATTAGAAAAACACAATTCTTGTGTGTGGATGTCATAATTGCCTGAACTGTGACCAATGTTACTGTCATATATTTGACTTTGTGATACTATAATGACAGTTATATATTTCAATTATTTTGAGGGAAATTGCTTTAAATATTGATAGTCATTTAAAATAAATTAAAAACTAAAAGAACTCACTGCTGTACTTGAGAGTTATGGTTTAACCTAGAGGATGCTATGTTCATGACATAGGAAAGATGTTATTTATGAAAATAATTGCAAGTTTATCACCTATTTTATAATAAGTGAGATCTATCTAGTTATAATGATACAGACCAGCATAGGTTTTCAAAAGTTCTAGGCAAAAATGGCCTGTTACTCAAGATGCTCAAGACCTGTGCCATGCAAATTAAGCTTCTAGAAGGAGAAGAAATGGTAAACAAAGTCTCTTGAAAAACCCAAAAGAGACAGCATGCACAGTGACATTTACTTTGCACAGCTTTGAGACATAGATGCAGTATATAGATGCAGGTTTTTGGGGTAGAGTATCATATCTACGCTGACGACACGCAGCTGTACTTTTCTACCCCAAACCACCCCAACGATGCCGTTGAAGTGATGTCCCAATGTCTGGAAGCCGTACGGATCTGAATGGGAGGCAACAGACTCAAACTCAACCCATCCAAGACCGAGTGGCTGTGGTTTCCAGCGTCCCGGTACAACCAGTTGATCCCATCACTGGCCATAGGGGGCGAACATCTGGCCCCCGTGGATCGGGCACGCAACCTAGGTGTCCTCCTGGATACCCGGCTGTCTATGCAAGATCACGTGACGGCCGTGGCCAGGGGGGCATTCCACCCTGGTGGAATACACCTGGTGCGGCAGTTGCATCCCTTATTGGACCGGGACGCACTTTGCACAGTCACTCACACGCTTGTGACATCCCGACTAGACTACTGCAATGCTCTCTACATGGGGCTCCCCTTGGGGTGCACCCGAAGACTACAGCTGGTCCAGAATGCGGCCGCGCGGGCGATCTTGGGAACGTCTAGGTATTCCCATGTAACACCGCTCCTGCGCGAGCTGCACTGGTTACCTGTGGTCTTTCGGGTGCGCTTCAAGGTGTTGATCACCATCTTTAAAGCACTCCATGGCACGGGACCTAGCTACCTGCGAGACCGCATCCTACCTCACACATCCCTGCGGCCAATCCGCTCCCACAGAGAGGGACTTCTCCGGGTGCCGTCCACCAGGCAATGCCAGCGGGCGACGCCCAGGGGAAGGGCCTTCTCTGTGGTGGGCCCAACCCTCTGAAACGACCTACCCCCGACCTCAGAACAACCACAGACTTCCGCACCTTCCGCCAGAAATTAAAGACACTCCTGTTTCATCAGGCCGGCTTGGCCTAAGTTATTTACCTAGCCTACAGTCTGTACCATAAATTGTTTTAATTGGGTTTTAAATGGGATTATGTTTTAACCTTTTAAATTTTAGCACAGGGATAATTTATTTAATTTGGTATTAATTATTTATATTGTGATACTGTGTGTTTTAACTTCCTGTGCATTGCCCTGGGTCCCTTCGGGGAGAGGGTGCGGTTATATAAATTCGACAAATAAATAAAATAAATAAATAAATATATTATTTTTAACTTGGAACTTTCACTTACTGCACTAATCAAATACAATTCACAACATAAGGATTGCTCTCAAACCCCTTTTTGGTCTATAATGTGAAATATGAAATCTTTTTGTGAAATAATATAGGCCATTAAAATACTCCATTTTCTTTCAATGTTAGGTTTGTTATTCAGTAGATGTTACATTAAATTAGATTTTGTGTCCATCATTATTAAAATGTGAAGTGTGTCAGTCAGAAAACATACATTTCAGGGCAGTTAGCTGAACAATTCTTTTCTTTATTATCCCAAATTACTGCGGAGCTCTGGAGAGGTGAGCAGTTTAGCCAATTATTGCCATTTGAGCTGGATTTGTGGGTGATTAGCTTCTGGTTGAATTCAGTCCTGGTTGGGCTTTGAAGTCTTCGCTTGTGTGATTTTCACAGCAGTGAGGTAGGAATAGTCGTAGCTAATGACAGGAAGGTTGCTTGGGTTGTTTGACCTGTCGGGGGTAGGGGTGTTCAGGTTTAGCAAATAGGGCATCCACAATAACAAGTATATCACAAACCCTGCCGTGCATAATCAAAGTTTTATAGGATTGTTGGAGATGCTGACAGTTCAATTAAAGTGCAACCCTTTGTACTATATATCCTAGTAGAATCACAGAAATATTACTAACAAAAAAGGGGGGCATAAGGGAACTAGGGTAAGGATCCTATATTCTTTTTCACTATTTCATGGAATGTTCTATAGGGTGAGCTGCAAAAATCATTCATTTGTGAAAAGCTTGTCTGGGGAGGAGTAAGATGCCAATGCTTCTGTTAACTACTATTTTTGATGTTTCTATGGAAACAGTTTCTATCAGGATAGAAACTTTAACGTTTTTAAATCTTTCAGGAGTTCCTTATATATCTAAGTAGGAAGCATCATACAAGGAAAAAGGATGCAGGTTGAAATGACGGTTGCTTAATCTAGATTTTGAGTATAGATATTTAATTAATATCCACTTGAAATAAAATTGTTGCTACTTCTACAGGCAATTAATTTGAATAAAATATATTTTAAATCATTACATTTAATTCTTTATTTCTGCTTCTAAATTTTCTTTTCCTGGGAAGAAGAGAAAAATACTCATAATGTTAAGAGTTGTTTAGCAGTGGAACAAATTGTTTCTGGAAGTGATAAGTTCTCATTCACTGTTCCTTCTTGAACAGATGTTAGATTGTGTCAATTGGAAGTGATGGAGTTGTAGATTTCTGCAATGGTTAGGGGATTGGACAAGATTCCATCCAATTCTTGTATTATGTTATTCATTGATATAAAATAAATTCCATTAGTGTTCCATATTGGCTTCTGGGATTAGTTATTTGAACTGACAGGATTGACCATGACATCTTTAGAACAAAGCCTCTTCCTTTGTTCTAAACCTTTCTAAAACTGAGATCCGTGTTAGTTTTTCAAATAAATTGTCATTGGAACTGCTTCTGAAGAGATGAGAAGCATCTCATCTCACAGCTGAAACAATGCAACCACAAAATGTACCAGAAGTTCTGGAGAACCTTCCAGAAGTGGTACAAATGATAGTGACTACATGCAGAATTAACATACAATACCACATTTTAGTGTTGAGAGGCTAAAGATTGACTTGGGGAAGAATGAGAAGCAGATATTTCTGCTACATTATTGATTATCTATTATGTACTTGCCAGGTCCCCTAGATCTCTATTGGAGTGCTACCATTCTGATGGGAGGGGGCCTGGATGACATTTTACAAGCTTTTCCTGTTTCTGGCTTTTCCTTTACTTTGATGTACCTTCCTGGGAATGGGAGGAGGGAGGGATGAGCCTGGGACCATCTGTTTTGTCTTAGCTCCAGAGGAATGAGTGAGTGGTGGCTGAGAATAACTTATCACCTTTTCAGCTCAAAGTTCCCACAACTTTCACATCTATGGATTGGCTCACATCAGACTAGACAGATGGGAGAAGTTTTTTTTTTACAATTTTTAACCCAATGGTTTTGAGCGGAAATGTCAGATTCAGATGCTGCCTTACTCTTTTTGCTATCACTATCTCCCAATAAAAGTTCCTTTTGAAATGCTGCTTGTTTCAAGAGTTCTGCTTTCTTGAGGGGATAGGAGAGGCAAGTCCTTACATTAGACAGGATCAACCAAGTGGTCAATCTGGAGAAGCTTCGCTCTACTGAGGGAACCTTACAAAGAATATCTGAACAGAGCAGCAAACACAGAAAAACTGAGCTCTGGGGGGACACCTCAACCATGACCCAAACCAATGCAGCCTCTGGAGGCAAGATGGAGGAACCAGCTGCCCTGGAAGTCCCTGTGAAGCCACATTGGTCCATCAGCATGAAAAAGAAAGAGTACTGAGAAGGGAGAACCAAAGGAGATACACCCACCTGAGGTAGTCGGCAGCATGGCTAGAGGTGCGAGCTCGAAGCCCTGTCTGATGACCATGACCTAGATGCTGGGATCGCCTCATGAAACATGCCATGTGCTTCATATTGGAGGCTTTTCACAATTTGAAAGGTGGAGATGCTATGGGCTGCATGGACTGAGTGAATGAAAGGCATGTTGGGGAGACCGATACAGGAAAGGCAGACTCTCCCACTCCAGGGATGTCTGGGAATGCCCCCAGAACAGACAGAGCAGCTGGTATCCCATGCCAAGACTTAGGGTGCTGCAAATGTCACCAGGGCGGGAGCAGGAAGAGTCCCTCAACTTGAATGAAAAATACACTCTTGGGCATCAAATTTGATGGGGACCTCCAGCAGCTGAGATTCTTCCTTGCTCACATCCTCACCTACATGCAGGAATATGGGGGAGATTTTCCAACCCAGAGGGCCAGAGTCAGGGTCATTACCCTGGCTCTGGAGGGCGCTGCTGCAAAGTGGATGGTAAGACCCTTCACAACACAAACACCCCGAAGCTCCAGAACTTTGATTGCTTCATGACAGCCCTCAGATGGAGGTTTGAGGACCCATTGGTTGACCACAAAGCCAGGGATCACATCAAAACCATGATGCAGGGTTGCTGCTTAGTGGCTGAATATACAGAGGAATTCCACGACCTGGCCTGCCACATGGATTGGCCAGAAGACATCCTGGTGAGCTATTTCAAAGATGGGCTGAATGATGACCTCTACCATGCTTGCATCACCTGTGGGGCCCTGAATCATCTCCATGACTGGTATATCTTGGCGAAGGAGGCAGAGATCAACCAAGCAAAGAACCAGTACCAAGCTGGCTGAATCTGGAAGAGGTCCCCATCCGAAGGGAAGTGAGAAGCCACCAAGCTGCAGGCAGCACTGCTCTACTTGACTGCCTGCTTCATGTGCAGAAGGGAAGACCACCAAGCAACCAAATGCTGAGTGAAAACACTGGCAAAGAAGGAAGATCACCACCCAGAGGGAAACTGACCAGCACATCAAAGACACAGCTTTGAAGAGCAGCAAGGTTGTAGAGTTCCATCCACCCCCAAAATTGGCAGGGGGAACTCTGACCCCCATCTGAAGAAGACCCTGGGACAACTGACAGCAATCTCAAAGATGACCACTTGGTAAGTGGACTGATCAAACCAATCACCTTGCCCCTAAACCTGTTAATCCTAGCTTGGGGAGGACAGTGATCTGAGGGCTTTACTAGACTTGGGGTGCACCAAATGACTAATAAGCCCAGCCCTTGTGGGGAAACTGGAGGTCTGCCTAAAAAGACTGTTAGCTAGATGGGCATGTCACAGATAGAGTCCTAGCCACATTTGCCACCAAGCCTCAAGCATCATGGGGAGCCACAATGAGAATTTAATATTTATAGTGGCACCTGAGATAGAATGGCCCTTTGCCTTAGGGCTTACCTAGCTGAAATGTTGTAACTGGGAGGAGGGGATTTTGAGATTCCTGAGGAGGGAACCAGTCCCTGGCAATGGCAGCCACAAGCAGGGAGGTGGGCCAAGTAAGGAAGCAGCTGCAGCTTCAAAAAGGAAGCCACCAGCTGACTGACTGTGTAATTGAGATTGCATCCAGAGCTAAATTGCCAAAGCTGAAATTACTTCATGACCCCCAGGGAGTTGGAAGAGCTATGTGCCTTTATACACAAGAACCTAGCCCAGGGCTTCATCTAACTTCATCTAACCTAGAGAGCAGGTGGAGATCTTCTCGATCTGAATCTGATCGAACACTGGTAAGAGCCCATTTGAGGACTTACTTAGTGGCAATGAGGGTGGCCAAACGCAAGTATTGTGCCACCCTCATCGCATCCGCAGAGAACCGCCTGGTGGCCCTGTTTGGGGTGACCCGCTCCCTCCTTCAACAGAGGCCGCAAGAGTCCTCCTTGCAGGGCCGCGCCGAGGAATTTGGAGAATATCTGCAGGATAAAATCACTCAGATTCGGAGCGAGTTGCCCTCCACAGATAGTGGTCCGGTGGAAGTATCCAATGCAGGCCTTGAGACTATTTTATGTGAGGACTTTGACTTTGTTACTGCCAAGGACATGGACAGGTTGGCGAGGAGACTAAAGGCCACCACATGTTTATTAGACCCTTGTCCCTCCTGGCTTGTACTGGCATCCTGGGAGGAGACACGAGGCTGGCTCCAGGCCATTGTGAATGCTTCTCTGAGTGAGGGGTCCTTACCTACCATCTTGAAAGAGGCGGTGGTGAGACCCCTCCTCAAAAAGCCTTCCCTGGACTCAGCATTATTGGCTAATTATCGTCCGGTCTCCAACCTTCACTTTCTTGCGAAGGTTGTAGAGAGTGTGGTTGCACAGCAGTTTCCTCGTCACCTGGAGGAAACTGATTATCTAGACCCGCGCCAGTCCGGCTTTCGGCCCGGTCATAGCACCGAGACGGCATTGGTCGCTTTGGTAGATGATCTCTGGAGGGCCCGGGATAGGGGTTGTTCCTCTATCCTGGTCTTGTTAGATCTCTCAGTGGCTTTTGATACCATCGATCATGGTATCCTTTTGCACCGACTGGAGGGGTTGGGGGTGGGTGGCACCATTTTACGGTGGTTCTCCTCCTTCCTCTCTGATCGGTCGCAATACGTGTTGACGGGGGGGCAGAGGTCGACTTCTAGGCCCCTCGCATACGGGGTACCGCAGGGGTCGGTCCTCTCGCCACTCCTATTCAACACGTATATGAAGCCGCTGGGTGAGATCATCCGTGGTTTTGGGGTAGAATACCATCTGTACGCTGATGATACCCAGTTGTACATCTCTACCCCAAGCCACCCCAACGATGCCGTTGAGGGGATGTCCCGGTGTTTAGAGGCCGTACGGATCTGGATGGGCAGTAACAAACTCAAACTCAACCCGTCCAAGACCGAGTGGTTGTGGTTCCCGGCTTCCCGATTTAGCCAGTTGACACCATCGCTGGCCATGGGGAATGAAAATTTGGCCCCCGTGGATAGAGTGCACAATTTAGGAGTCCTCCTGGATTCCCGGTTGTCCCGTGGCGGCCGTGGCCAGGGGGGCATTTTACCAGGTTCGCCTGGTCCGTCAATTGCGCCCCTTACTGGACCGGGATGCCCTTCGCACAGTCACTCAAGCACTCGTGGCTTCTCGTCTGGACTACTGCAACGCTCTCTACATGGGGCTCCCCTTGAGATGCACTCGGAGGTTGCAGTTGGTCCAGAATACGGCAGCGCGGGTGATCATGGGAATCTCAAGACATTCCCACATAACACCACTCCTGCGCGAGCTGCACTGGCTGCCTGTGACCTACCGGGTGCGTTACAAGGTTTTGATGACCATATTCAAGGTGCTCCATGGCACGGGGCCTAGTTACCTTCGAGACCGTCTTCTGCCCCATACATCCCTTCAACCGACTCGCTCCCAGGGAGAGGGTCTTCTCCGGGTGCTGTTGACCGGACAATGCCGGTTGGCGGCTCCCAGGGAAAGGGCCTTCTCTGTGGTGGGCACTACCCTCTGGAATGGCCTACCTTCCGACCTCCGTTCCATCACAGACCTCCGCTTGTTTCGCCAGCACCTAAAAACTTTTAATTTTCATCTGGCCGGCCTAGCATGATCTACTCCACACCCATTATTTTATAACAAATCAAAACTGTAATTTGGGTTTTAAATTTAAACTTATTTTAAGTTAAGCAGGATATGGATTTAATTTCGTTATTATTTAATAATATTTTGTGTTTATGTATAATTGATTTTAAATCTCTGTTCGCCGCCCCGAGTCCCTTTATGGTGAGATGGGTGCGGGCTATAAATGTGAAAAATAAATAAATAAATAAATAAAATAACTGGCCAGACCCAAGTTACCCCAGTGTTGTTCCAGGAAAAGAAAGATGGGCCTCTTCATGGGTCTCTTACTTATGTGTGGATTATAGGGATCTGAAGGCAGTTTGCTTGGAAAATGTGTACCCTCTGCCCAAGGGAAATTTTTTTTCTAAGTTGGACCTATTACCAGGTCAGAATTAAAGAAGAGGATGAATGGAAAACTGCTTTTAACTGCCCCTTGAGATGTTTTCAATTTAACATGCTCCCTGTCAAGCTCCCAATGAGAAACTTCAAATGATTCATGGCCTCACGTAAAAGTTCAAAGCAATGTCCGTTTATTGAATATAACATCATGGCGAGCCTCGGTTGCTGCCAGGTCTGGCAATAATTGGATGGCTTCTGCACTTTACCCCCTTATGCCCCCTCCCCTCTGCTTTTCATAAATTACGCTCTCCAATTAGAATTTAAAATAATTGCATGCATGCGCAGTCACAGGCTGTCCTGAGATTCCTTTCCTGCCACAGGAATGTCAAGAACTTTCAGTTCGTTAAGGCAAACAGATAAAATCTATGGCAACATTGGGATGTTGACATCCGGCTCCTCTTACTTCTCGAAAGCAACCTATGGGAAACAAAACAATCTGAATGCAGGTGTATGACTTAGGGATGCGTCCCCCTCCCCCCTGGCTTGCTTGGGTTTTCTGCATGGAATTTTGCTATAAGGCGGTCAGCTTGGATGTTTCTATGTTTCACCCACGATGCTTCCGATAGGGGATAACCCTTCCACTTGATTAGGTATTGGAGTTGCCTTCTGTGCCACCTCGAATCAAGAATTCGTTGGACTTCATAATGGGTTTGGCCCCCTATGACCACAGGGCCTGGGGGCGCACGGGGCAGTGATCTTAGAGTGGAACCGATCACAGGTTTCAAAAGGCTACTATGAAACGATTGGTGTGTCTTCCCCAGCAATCGAGGCAGTTTCAATATCACTGTGACTGGGTTGATGATCTTTATTATGGGGAATGGCCCCACAAATTTTGGCCCCAGTTTTTTGCTGGGCAGTCTTAGTCTCAAGTATTTAGTGGAGAGGTAAACCTTCTCTCCCACCTGGAACGGCCGTTGCGGAGCCCGGTGTTTATCTGTCTGTTTCTTGTAGGTTTGTGTCGCTTTGGCTAGGGCTTTCTTGACATTTTCCCAAGCTGCTTTCAGCATCGACATCCAATCAGTCAAGCTGACTGAGGAGGGGGGGTCTCTTGGATACTCAGGCATTGGGATGAAATCCATGCCACTCACTACTTTGAACGGCGTGAGTCCTGTGCTGCTGTGAACAGCATTATTGTATGCAACCTCAGCGAAAGATAAAAGGTCTGCCAAATTAGACTGCTGATAGTTCACGTAGCACCTCAGGTACTGCTCTATCATGGCGTTCAGTCTTTCTGCTGCCCCATTAGTGCTCGGATGAAAAGCTGAACTAAGACCCTGAGATGATCCAATGGACTGCAGGAACTCCCTCCAAAATTTAGCCGTGAACTGGACCCCTCTGTCTGAGATGATTCTTCGAGGTACTCCATGTAGTCGGTAGATATGCTTCACAAACAGTTTAGCCAGCTTGTGAGCCGAGGGTAGTCCGCTACAGGGAATGAAGTGTGCCTGTTTGGAGAACAGGTCTATTACAGTCCAAATCACTGTGTTTCCCCCACTTTTTGGCAACTCTACTATAAAAAACATTGCAATCTCCTCCCATGGCCTCGTTGGTTCTACCACTGTTTGCAGTAGTCCCGGGGGTTTTCCTGGTCGTATTTTCATTGTGGCACAGACTGTGCAACTTTTTACATAGCTATCCACATCTTTCTTCATTCCAGGCCACCAGAATTGCCTCCGGGGTAGGTGTAAAGTCTTTAGGAACCCAAAATGGCCTGCCAATTTGGCGTCGTGGCTCCTCTGGAGAACTAGGATACGTAGAGATTCTGGAACGTAGAGTTTTGTCCCCTTCCAGGTGAGGTCATCCCTCTTCGTCAAGATGTGTTGGTTGTTTTGGAACCAAGGGTCCGTTAGCAGCTCAGTTTTAAGTCTTGTGGTTAGATCGCTTGTGGTTTGACCCCGTCGGTCACGGTGTTGCCGCCTGGTGGTTACTTGGGCAGCTGGCTGAGCAGAAGGAATAATGGCGTCCACTACGTGCTCCCGTTCGCATTTGTACTGAGGCATGCGGGAGAGGGCATCAGCTAGAAAGTTCCTCTGCCCTGGAATGTGCTTTAGTATGAAGTTGAAACGGTTGAAGTATTGAGCCCATCGGACTTGTTTGGGTGATAGTTTCCGTGGGGTTCTGAGAGCTTCCAGATTTTTGTGGTCGGTCCAAACTTCAAACGGTTTCTGGCTCCCTTCTAGCAGGTGTCTCCAGGTTAGTAGTGCCCATCACACTGCAAAAGCCTCCTTTTCCCATGCGGCCCATCGTCTCTCCGTGTCTGTGAGTTTGCGGGAGGTATAGGCACAGGGTTGTAAATTTCCTTGGTTGTTTCTTTGTAGTAGTACTGCTCCTACGGCCATGTCTCTGGCATCTGCCTGGATCACGAAAGGTTGCTCAGGGTCAGGATGCTTCAGTACCGGCTCCTTTGCAAACATTTCTTTCAGTGTTTCGAATGCCTCCTGGCAGGTTAGGCTCCACTGTAGGGGTTGTCCCGGATGAGGTTTCATTCCTGGGCTCCTTGTCTTCAGGAGGTCTGTCAGGGGTTTGGCAATCTTTGCAAAGGAGGGAATGAACTGCCTGTAGAAGTTTGCGAACCCTAGGAAACTTTGTAGTTGCCTGCGAGTGCGAGGGGGTTGCCAGTTTAGGACGGCTTGCACTTTAGCTGGGTCCATCTCTATTCCCTCATTTGACACTCTGTAGCCTAAATAGTCTAGTCGCTCACGGTGGAATTCACATTTTGATAGTTTGACATACAGGTTGGCTGCCAGAAGTTTTTCCAGTACTTGGCGAACCAGGGGTATGTGGTCATCGACGGTCTCAGTGTAAATAAGGATGTCATCTAGAAAGACAAGGACCCCCTTGTAGAGATGCTCATGCAGCACCTCGTTTATTAACTGCATAAACACTGCTGGGGCTCCCTGTAATCGAAAAGGCATCACTTTGAATTGGAAACTTCCTAAAGGGCAGTTGAATGCTGTTTTCCATTCATCTCCTTCCCTGATCCGTATTCGGTAGTATGCTTCTCTGAGGTCTAATTTGGTAAAGACTTTTCCCTTGGCCAAGTGAGACAGCATAACTTTCATGAGGGGAAGCGGGTATAGGTTGTGTACGCACACCCCATTTATCCCTCGAAAGTCCACGATCAGGCGCATAGTTCCATCTTTTTTCTCTTTGAAAAGGACTGGTGCCGCAATCCGTGGCTTGGCTGGTTCGATGAACCCTTGTGCTAGGTTTTTGTCTATGTATTCACCCATTTCTTGTATCTCTCAAGGCGTCATGGCATACATCTTGGGTTTGGGTAGTTTTGCCCCAGGGATGATTTCAATGGCACAATCTGTTTCACGGTGGGGGGGGGGCAGGATGTCGCATTCTGTCTCACTGAACACTTCTGCGAGGTCCTGGTATTCCACTGGAATCAGTTCAGCCTCTGGGGTTTTGTCAGATGTGGTTGCCAGTTGTTCTTGTGGTCTCTCTTGTGGGGCTCCCAATGTGAGTGGTATTTTTGCTTGCTTGTGAGGGAGGGGTTGAGGGCCAGGTGATATCCTAAGCCTGCGGGTGCCCCCTTGCCACCAGATGGTTGGTCCCCACTTGTCTAGCCAGGAAAGTCCAAGTATGACTGCCTCTGTCATTTTGGGGGCTATTATGAATCAAATTATTTCCCAGTGATCTGCCAATTCTAGTCTCACTGGTTCAGTTAGGTGAGTGGCATAGGCTCCTCCCATTAGGGAACCGTCAACCTGCTCAAACCGAATCGGGTGGTTCAGTCTTTTCGCTCTGATCCCCAGTTTCTGAACTGTGGTTAAGTTGATCAAGCACCTAGTGCAGCCTGAATCTACAAGGGCTTGAAAATCCTCCTGTTTTCCCGTTTTCGGGGTTGTGAGGTGTATTGGGAAAAGGAAAGGGGAAATTGATTCGCTCACCATTGGGTCATTTTCTCCCTCGTCCTCGCTGTCATAGGGTTCAATTGACTGGTCATCATTGCCTGGGGTTTCACTGCTTTTGCCTGGGAGGGAGGAAACCCCTGCAGCTTGAAGAGCCCTCCTGGATGTGTTGATGGCCCTTCGGGGCCCTCGTTCTTGTCGGGCCCTGGGTGGTAGGTCCAGCCTTGGGGTTGGGCATGTAGCTACCATGTGGCCCATTCCCCTGCATCTGTAACACCTCATGGAACTTCGAGGGAGGGCTGGTCTCAGGTCTCGCTGTGGTGCCATTTCTTTCTTTTGGCGGGATGGTTTCAGATTAGGTTGACCCGTCTCCTTTGTGTCTGGTTCCTTCCTTGTGTCGTTGGCACGTAGCCCACTGTCGACTTTGGTTGCCACTCGGAACCACTCAGAGAGTTGGTTTGGGATGTCACGATATGCAGTTACTTGGGCAATACGTTTATCCAGGCTTATTCTGAAAAAATGCACCAGCAACCGTTCTGGTAGTGGGGGTAGTCTTCCAACTATCCTCCTGAATTCATGGATGTGCTCTTTGATGGGGCGGCCTCTTTGCTTTAGGTTGCTGAGTTCCTCCTCTGCATATGGGTCCTCTTCCCCTTCTTCAAACCTGGCCTCTAGTACTCGGAGGAAGTCATCTATGTCTTGCAGTTGGGGGCTCTTCGCTTTTGGAGGGCTGCTAGCCATTCTTTTGCTTCCCCCCTCGAAACCCTCTGCAATGGCATTCACCATGGTTCTGGGGGATGGGTAGAGGTGCCCATAGCGTTCTAAGTGGATATCAGCTGAATCAAGGAATAGAGCTAATTGGTCTGAATTACCATCAAACTTTCCCCTGAATCGGGGTGGATCGTTTAGTTCCCTCCTTCCTCTGTTTTCCTCCTGGCCCCTGTATGCCCGTGCCTGATACGGCCGGTCATCTTCTTCAGCTCTAGGAGGGGGAGAGGGAGTGAGTTGCCTGCTCTTGGCAGCATGCTTGCTTCTGGGGCTGCGCTCCAGCATGCGTCTCCTCCCTTCAGCAGGATCAGATATGCCTCCTCCCTCTTCCAGATGGCAGGCTGGCCTCTCGTCATGAAAGGTGGCTTGATCAAAATCCTCCCTCAGTTTCTCTACTGCACCCTCCAGGGATCCCATCTGGGGCCGGGGCCTTCTAGCTTGTTCCCAGTCCCACATCCAGTACTTATCTTTTCTTGCTTCTGTTGCTGGGAAAGGTCTTACAGGCTGGATGTCTGCAGCTCCACTGTTCAGGGGGTTTGGCTGGCCTCCAGCTGAAATGAGGCTTTCTTCTGCCATGGCTTGATCTCCTCCCTCTTTATCAGGCATTGCCTGGGGGAGGCGGGACTCAGGTAGCCCGGAAATCTTGATAGATTTCTTTTAAGAGACCTGGCAGTCTGTCAAGCTCCCAATGAGAAACTTCAAATGATTCATGGCCTCACGTAAAAGTTCAAAGCAATGTCCGTTTATTGAATATAACATCATGGCGAGCCTCGGTTGCTGCCAGGTCTGGCAATAATTGGATGGCTTCTGCACTTTACCCCCTTATGCCCCCTCCCCTCTGCTTGTCATAAATTACGTTCTCCCATTAGAATTTAAAATAATTGCATGCATGCGCAGTCACAGGCTGTCCTGAGATTCCTTTCCTGCCACAGGAATGTCAAGAACTTTCAGTTCGTTAAGGCAAACAGATAAAATCCATGGCAACATCGGGATGTTGACACTCCCCTTTGGATTTCAAAGGGCTCCTGCCATGTTCATGCAGTTGATAAACAAAGTACTTCATGAGCACAAGGGAGTTTTAGTGTTTAGATTACATATTACTTTGCACTGAAATAATAACAACAACAACAACAACAACAACAACAACAATACAAAAATACAACCTGGAGGAAAAAACAATAACAGAAATTATGGAAGAACTAAAACAACGTGTGATAGCAACAGCAGGGAAAATTGAAAGATACGAAGGACGAATAAAACAATATCGTGAAAATGTCCAGTTCAGAAGAAACCAACACCTCTTCTACCAGTCCCTTGATGAAAATCGAATCCAAACTAATATCCTACGGAACACAAAACTGGGATACCAAATCTCAAGACAAGATAAAACATCTACTATACATGGATGACTTAAAAATGTACGCAAAAAGCCCCACTGAACCTAAATCAATACTCAACACAGTTCAACTGTTCAGCAGTGACATCAAAAAGAACTTTGGACTTGAAAAATGTGCTATATTATCCATTCAGCGAGGAAAAATGGAGAAAAAACAGAAGGAATAGAACTGGGAAATGGAAATATAGTGAAAGCAATAGCAAAGGATGATGGTTACAAGTACCTAGGCATATTGGAAGCAGATAAGATCTTGAATGGAAAAGTCAAAGAGTCAACACAAAAGGAATACATCAGGGGGTTCCGCAAAATATTAAAATCAAAGCTGAATGCTGGAAACATAATTAAAGCCATTAATACATGAGCAGTTCCAGTGATACACTATTCAGCTGGAATCATCAACTGGACTCTGGCTGAACTGGAAAACTTGGAGCGGAAAACACGCAAACTTTTGAATATATACCATGCTTTACATCCACGAAGTGACATTGACAGGTTGTACCTGCCAAGAAAAATAGGGGGCAGGGGGTTATTGCAAATCCATCAAACTATAGAAGAAGAAAAACGAAGTTTAAGTGATTATGTGAACCAAAGTACAGAAAAATTGCTACAGGCTGTAAAAATGGAGAACAGCATAAAAACAACAGAAACAAAGGCAGAATATAAGGAAAAACAAGCACTTGAAAAACATTGAAGGAAAATGTGATGACAACTTGACATGGACATGGCTTAAGATGGGAACTATCAAGAAAGAAACGGAAGGTTTAATACTGGCAGCTCAAGAACAAGCACTACAAACTAATGACATGAAAGCGAAGATTGAAAAATCCACTGACAACCCAAACTGCCGACTTTGCAATAACAAAGTTGAAATATGTGAATGCAGCAAAATCGCACAAATTGATTACAAAGCTAGACATGCCCAAGTTGCCATTGGTCATTATGTAAAAAGTATGGTTTACCTGCATCCAGAAAGTCATGGGAACACAAAGTGGAAAAGGTTATCGAGAATGAGAGGGTGAAGATCTTGTGGGACTTTTGAATACAAACAGATTGTCATTTGGAGTACAACACACCAGATATCACGGTTGTAGAGGGCCGAAGTGTACAGTTTATAGATATTGCTGTTCCTGGAGATGCCAGAGTCGAAGAAAAAGAACTAGAAAAAATAATGAAATATTGCGGCCTGGCCATCGAAACTACATGGCTATGGATGAAGAATGTCACAGTGACACCCATTGTCATTGGGGCACTTGGCACCATGTCCAAAATTTTTACTAAATATATCAGCAAATTTCAGCTTCCTGCAATAACACCAGCGGAGCTGCAAAAAACTGTGCTACTTGGAACATCTTACATTTTAAGAAGATACTTGGTTGATACCTAGGATGATGGCAGCAAACTGTATCAACCATTAGCACCAGTCAATAGTATTTGCAATGCATTTTTAAATGTTCAGTTGGCTGAGTTTCATGTTTTATGAATAAAGTAAATAATAATAATCTCTATTGTCATTGTACTAAAATTACAATGAAATTGGTTTTAACTTCATTGGTGCAAAATTATAACAGAAACAAAAAAAGAGAGAAAAGAAAAAAGAAAAAACTAGCATATGCTTGGAGTGATTGTGGTTGAATTTAAAAGTCCCACAGCCCAAAGATAGAAGCTATCTTTAAACCTGTTTGTTTGACTGGGTATAATTTGATATCTTCTGCTTGATGGTAGAAGTGCAAAGAGATACCAACCAGGGTGTGAATCATCTATGAGAATCTTCCTTACTCTGCTAAAGCAGTGAGATCTGGCGATGTTATCCAGTGATGTCAGAGGACAACCAATGGTTTATTGTGCCGAATTGATCACTCTCTGTAGTGCCTTCCTCTCCACAACTGCTAAACCAGCATACCACACTGTGATACAATATGTGAGGACACTTTCTATGGTGGACCGATAGAAAGAGGTCATCAGCCATTGTGCCACCTGATTTTTCCGCAGGGAATGGAGGAAATGAAGTCTCTGTTGGGCTTTTCCAATCACCAGAGATGTGTTGTTTTTCCAGGTGAGATCTTGGCTAATAAGCACTCCTAAGAATTTAAAAGAGGAAACCCTCTCCACACAGCCCCCCTCAATATACAGTGGGGCAGGTTCCTCTCTGTGCTTCCGGAAATCTAGCACCATCTCCTTTGTCTTGCTAGTATTTAGATGTAAGTTGTTTCTTGAGCACCATGCGGATACCTTCTGGACTTCTTCCCTGTATGCTGATTCGTCCCCTCCAGTTATGAGACCCACCACCGTTGTGTCATCTGCAAACTTTATTATGATGTTGGATGGATCAGAGGATATGCAGTCATATGTATACAGTGAGTAGAGGTAGGCGCTGGGCACACAGCCCTTAGGGGAGCCTGTACTGAGCTTCAGCGTGGAAGATGTAAAGGACCCAATGCTTACTGTTTGTGGATGATTGGTCAGGAAGTCTTTGATCCATTCACAAGTGAGGGGAAGTAAATTCAGGTCAGTCAACTTTTCAATGAGAATGCCTGGTAAGATGGTGTTAAAGGCCGAGCTATAGTCTATAAAAAGCATTCTGACGTAATTCCCAGATTTCTCAAGGTGGCTCAGTGCAATATGTAGAGCAGTGGTGATGGCATCCCCTGTCGACCTGTTGTTTCTATACGCAAACTGGTGTTGATCACAATTTGGTGGAAGACAGGACCTGAGGTGTTGTAGGACCAGTCTCTCAAAGCACTTCATCACTATAGATGACAGTGCAATGGGTCTATAGTCATTCAAGCTTTTTATGGCTGCTGTCTTTGGAACTGGGATAATGGTGGCTGCTTTCAAGCATGATGGAGTATCTTTGAAAAATATGGCTCAATAGTTGAAATATCTCATATGCCAGGTCCTTTAGGACTCTGGGATGTAATCCATCAGGTTCTGGTGATTTGAACTCATCCAGAGTGGTCAACTGTTCTCTTTCCATTTTCTTGCTGATTTTAATTTGTATTCCTAGTCTCTTTTTCCATTCTGTTTTTCATAGGTTACTTTATTCTTTTGTTGTGAAGACAGATGCAATGAATGAATTAGCAGTTTTCTTTACTGCTTATTACTATCTTGCCTTGATCTCCTATTAGTGGATTAGTGTTTCCTTGAGTTTTTTTAATGTAGTGAAAGAAACATTTTATTGTTTTTGATATTTGATGCACGTCTTACTTTCCTGACTTCATCTTTGCAAGTTCCAGCTATTAGTTGGTATTCTGTATTAGTTATATGTCCCTCTTTTCATTTTTTTAGATTTACCCTTTTTATCTTTTAGTTTATCATAGAGTTATGGGTTTTTTTATTTCTTGTTCTTCTTTTTCAGTGGTATTAAACTGGACTAGGATTTTTATCATATCTTTCAGTTTCCCAAGTTTCCAGAGTTATTTTCACCTTTAAAATTTTCATCCATGGAATCCTTTCCAATATACTGTATTTCTTGGCTACAACTGCTGCTTTTATATATAACTTAAAATGGTCTTTACAGAAGCAGTTTATACATTCAGTAATAAAGTCAAATAAAATAACTAAAATATCCTTCAAAAGATCTAATAAAGAAACAATGGGTGGCATATGTCAAAATCAAATTAACAGCAACAAATCATTTAAAATAACATTGCATACTTATGTAGAAGGGGATTACAGCTCATGCCATAATACAAATTTCACAATGCATTGAGATTTTTTCTACCATGCAATCAATTTTTCATACAGAATGTTCATACATATCTTTATCTTTATTTACCAAATTTAATTGTGAAATACAGGAAACTGATTATAACCACAAGAAAAAATAGTCCAACCTATCAAAAGCAGTACCATAAAAAATAAAATAGGAATACAATCAAAATAGATAAGAAAATGGGAAGAGAACTCTAGAACTAGAATTATCCATTCTAGATGAATTCAATTCACCAAAAAGGATTACATCTTGGAGTGCTGAAGGAACTGGCAGGCGTGATTTCAGAACCACTGAATCATGTATTTCAAAGGCACTGGATCAGACAGTACACTGTTCATTAGGCACATATTGTATGTAAAGTGTGTGTGTGTGTGTACTGTGTTGTATTTTTGTTGATAAATAAATAAAGTGAAACTAGTATAGATCTATTTCAAGCTATTTAGCTCTCATCAGCTAGCCATACCTTACTGGGATTTGAACAGGCTGTTTTTGCATATTAGGCAGTTAACCTCTAAGCCACAAGCTCTCCTCCCTTATCAGCTGAGCCAGGGGAATGATTAAGTGTTTTTTCAAAGCACTATATATATGTACACCATGTATATATGGAACAAAAGTGGATTTACAAACCAATCTATACCTTGGAAGATGGTTCTTTGTCTGAAACAGTATAGGACTTCCTGCCTCCAAGGTCCCTTCCAACTCTGCTATTGTATTGTATTGTAAGATCCTGGGAAAGATAATCAAATAACAGTTCTGTGAACACATAATAAACAAAGCTACTCTTAGAAGCCAATGTGGTTTGCAAAAACAGATCATACTAGACAAATCTTATTGCATTCTTTGACAGTGACTAACTTAGGGGATTTGTGAAATGCTGTGAACATAGTACACTTGAATCTCAGTAAGGCATTTGACAAAGTAGACTACCTCTTATTTCTTGGTAAGATAGAAAAATGTGGGATAGATTGATTTGTAACTGGCTGACCAACCACACTCAATGTGTAGTCCTCAGTGGAGCTACATCTACATGGGGGGAAGCATGGAGGTACCCAAGGTTCTGTCCTAGAACAATCATCTCCTGGAACAAAATGGGGGCTGCCATTCGTGGCCTTGCTAGTTGGATAAATCCACATTTTAAGTTCTTGTCTATGAAGATTCAAAGCTCTCCTAGTTCACGTGATCATTGAGTAAAGTTTAAGCTTTGGGAGTTTAGCTCCCAGAAGAATTTCCGTATTGCAGTCCACGAAGTGATGGGGTGGGAGCACATAAGAGCCTTTCTCACTTATCTCAAGTCCCAGTATTTCTTTGGAAGTTTGGATTCGCTTATTGAGTGGCCCCGAGCTTCTACCCCCAGCTCCCTTTGCCTTTTGTTTCTTTCATTGCTGGTTTTTGGAATCTTTTCCTCTTCCTTAGCCACTTTCTGCTGAATTGTTAAGAGCACCGTCCTCTAATTCACTTCAGGGTTCTATTTCTGTAGCCAAGACAGTCCAAGTAGGAGGGACCTCTCCATCCCTGGCACCACTATAAAACTTAGAGTCTCTTTATGCTTTCCCATTCTCATCTCTACTGGTTCAGTTATGAAGTGAGGTGGGCCCCCTCCAACTACAGTTCCGTCTAGCTGGCAAAATGCTATGGGTCAGTCTCAGCCATTTGAGTCTAAGTCCCAATTTTTCAATTACTTCAGGGCTGACTAGGTACCTAGTGCAGCCCAAGTCCAGTAAAGCCAGCATCCTCCCTTGGACCCCTGAAGAGGGCACCGCTAACTCCACAGGGAGAGTTATAGGGGTCAACTGCCAACTTATCCAGGGGTTGTCATTGCCGTTGTTGTTAGCCTCATCTAAGTTGGTCGGAGTTCCCAACCTCTCAAAGCCGGGGGGGTGAACTCTATGACTTCCAGACCTTTCAGCACTGCCTCTCGGGTCCTTGGATCTGGTTTTGTTGCCCTTGAGGTTGCCATGGTACTAGGAATGGCTCTTCTGGATTTGTATACCACAACTCAGTGCCTCTCCTGCCCATGTCTGAGGTACATTGTGCTCCTGCGGTGCTTCTTAGGTGTGGGAGGCAAGGACTCACCTCGTCCACTGGCCCTCCAACATTGGTTCTGGGCAAGGTTGAATTCCACTTCTGCCGCCAACACACACCAGCATTGCAGGGCTTGTCGGGCCCCATGCTAGATATAGATGTGGTAAATGTCATCATTGAGGCCATCTTTGAAGCATGTGGATGTTTTTGGACCATGCTGCCAACCAACATACCAACTCTCGAAACTCCTGGGTGTACATGGGCACTGACTGTCACCCTTGGGTGATTATCTTTATCCAGATCCTAGTCTTGCATTCAGCCATTGGGTCCTTGAACCTTGGCAAAGGATGGCCATAGTTCTGCAGTTGGGGGGGGGGCATTTCCATTGTGGAGAGAATCCATCAACTCCACTGTCCCCACTCCAGGGTCATGTCTTTTTTTTTTAATTGAGAGTTTTCCACCAACAAATTTTTCTCCCCCTTTCCTTCCCCCAACAAAAAAAAACATAGATCAGGTACAAATATTATATCCCTTTACCCCCCTCCCCCAACATAAACTACATAAATCAGGACCAGATATTATACCCTTTCCCCCCTCTCTTTCAACCTGGAATACATAAAACAAGTATCAGTATAATTCCCATCCATATCCTCCCTAACCCTCCCCAACCTCCCCTTCCCCGCCCCCAACCCTGTGACTTCCGCTATATGCAACCCTAGTAATTCCAAACACAATATGTATTATTCATTCCCTTCATATTCTACCCCCTGCTGAGTACCTTATTCATCTAATCTCCATCAGCTAAAAGCTACACAATATTTTCTAGTCTGATACTTGTTTTGTATATAATCAATCCACTTTTTCCACTCCTGTGTATAAGTCTCTAGCATCTGGTCCTTTAAAAAAGCTGAAATTTTCGCCATTTCAGCAAATCCAGCCATCTTCTGCATCCATTGGTCTATATAGTAAGCAAAACATCTTTCTTCCAGTGCTGGGCAACCAGCAGTCTAGCTGCTGTCACCATATACAAAATCAATTTTGTTTCACCCAGTGTAAAATCCCTAACTATACCCAATAAAAACAGTTGTGGAGTAAATTGTATCTTTTTCTTCAAGACATTTTGCATAACCCACCAAATTTTTATCCAGAAAGCCTTAACTTTCTTGAAAGTCCACCATATATGATAATATGTAGCATCTAAACACTCACATCTCCAACATTTTGGTTGAACATTAGGGTACATACATGATAATTTCTTAGGATCTAAATGCCATCTGTAAAACATTTTATAAAAATTTTCCCGCAAATTCTGTGACTGTGTAAATTTAACATTCTGAACCCATATTTTTCCCACGTATCCATCATAACTGGTTCAGTAAAATTCTGGGCCCATTTAATCATACAATCTTTAACCAGTTCAGTTTCTGAATCCCTTTCTAGCAAGACATTATAAACTCTCTTAATATACATTGGGCTAGTGTCCTTTATCTGTCTGACGAGTTCTATTAAACCAGTTTTTTGATCTTCTTTCCATCTCATTTGTAATTGATTATACTGTAACCAAGTTAAATTAATCCCTTCTGCCAACAGTGTGTCCAAAGTCTTCAGCTGCCATCTGCCCCTTTCAGCAAAAAGCACATCTTTGTATAAAAAAACCCCGAGTGACTTAATATTTGTATTCCACATGGTATCCGCAAGATCCAGCCAAAGCGGAATCTTATAATCCCACTTAGATCGGTGCTTCTTCCCAATTCTCATCAAGGCACTTCTAAGTATATGACTATTAAACACTTTATCCAATTTATGTTCATAGAATAAGTATGCATGTCAACCCAAGTCAAGATCATGGCTTTCTATATTCAACAGTTCAGTTTTTGTTTTTCCAAACCAATCAGTTATTTGTGTCAATGCAGCTGCTTCATAATACAATCGAAGGTTTGGAAGTTTAAGCCCACCTCTTTAACGAGTATCTTGCATAATTTTCAATTTCACTTTCGGTTTTTTCTCATTCCAAACAAATTTAATCAACGTTTTTTGCCATTCTAACAGTTGCTTGTCAGATTTAAGCACCGGTATCATTTGAAACAAAAAGATAAATCTAGGTAAGACATTCATTTTAATTGCTGATATTCTTCCAAGCAGAGATAACTGTAATTTTTTCCAGGTTTGCAAATCTTTTTGTATCTTTTGCCACAGCACCTCGTAGTTATTTTGGAATAGTTTTATATTTGAGTCTGCGACTTGTATTCCTAAATATTTAACCTTTGATACTATTTCAAAACCTGCCACCCTTTCAAGTTTCTTTTTTTGAATCTCTGTCAGGTTTTTAACAATCATTTTAGTCTTTTTCTGATTCAGTCTGAATCCGGATACCAAGCCATATTCCTCTATAATGTCTTTCATCTGGATTATTGATTTCATCGTTCATGTTAGGGTAACAACCAGATCATCTGCAAATGTCCTAGTTCTGTATTCCTCTTGCCTTATAGCTATTCCATTCAAGAAATTCGAGTCCCGTATTGTATTCAACAAGACTTCTAAAGTTAAGATAAATAACAATGGGGATAATGGACAATCCTGTCTTGTACCTTTATGTATGTTAAAGTTCTTTGACAAACTTCCATTAATAATAAGTTGCGCAGATTGTTCTTGATATATTGCTCCAATCGCCTGTATAAACTGAGCCCCCAAATCCATTTTTTCCAAAGCCTTGATTATAAAATTCCAATTCACTCGATCAAAGGCCTTTTCCGCATCCAGAAAAACCAGCACTGCAGGAATCTGTTTATTCTTATCTAGATAGTCCAATAAATCTATAATTTGCCTGACATTCTCCTTCATGTATCTTCCTTCGATAAATCCTGCTTGGTCGTGATGAATTACCTCTTGAATAACTGGCATCAATCTGTTGGCTAATACTTTTGCAAAAATTTTATAATCCGTATTTAGAAGAGATATTGGTCTGTAATCTTCTGGTTTCTTAGAGCCTGCTTCTTCTTTCGGTATCAATGATACAAAAGCCGCTTTCCATGAGGAAGGTATTTTGCCACCTTGCTGTATATTACAAAATAAATATTTAAGATGTTCAATCATTTCTGCTTGTAAAGTTTTATAATAAACTGCAGTTAAACCATCGGCCCCTGGAGCTTTAGCTGGTTTCAATTGCTTTATAGCAAAGCTAATCTCCTCGATAGTTATTAATTGATCCAGGTTTGCCTTTTGGTCCAAGGAGACTTTTGTAAGCCTTTTTCCTTCTAAATATTTATCTATAAGGTTATTTTGTATGTTGTCCTTAGCATATAGCTTAGTATAATAATCCAAAAAAGCCTTTTTAATTAATTCTTGTTGATAAACTTCCTTCTCCGCATGCTGAATACTATTGATAGTTCTTGTATTCAATTGCCTTCTCAATGTATAAGCCAACCATCTGCCCGGCTTGTTAGCATTGGCAACTTTATCTCTTTTTCCAACTCTATTCTCTTTTTCTGTCTATTTTGTTTGTGTTTAAAATTCATTTGTATCAGGACTCCTCACATATATGCTTTACCTGCATCCCAAACTATTTCAATAGGAGTGCCTTTGCTATGGTCATGTCTTATCTGGGCTTCTACCATCTCCAGTTCCACCCCATACTCCTACATGCAGTTCCAGATTTGTATCAGGAAGAAGCCCAATTGCACATGGTCTCCCCCATATTTCACACCCAAGGCTGGTACCTTTGGGGCTCAGTGACTCTGAGGAACAGTCCCTGCAGATGGAGTGGCTTGTGCAGCTTGCTCTGTTCTGAAACAGGATCATGGTTGGGCTGTAAATGACATGGGGCAGAGCTAATTCCACTCAGGAACTGCTGACATGTTGCTCCTAATAAATCACTAAATTTCCTTTGAAATTTGGTTTGAGGCTCATGGATTACATAGGGAATCGATTGAAACCCTGACAGTTGACGCTCTAGAAAGAATGCAGAGAAGAGCAACAAGAATGATTAGGGGGCTGTAGGCTAAAACATATGATGAACAATTGCAGGAACTGGAAATTTAGTCTAACAAATGAATGATTGGGTGCAACATGATAGCAGTCTTCTAATATTTGAGGGGCTGTCAAAAAAAAAAAGGACAGATAATCTATTCTCCAAAGCACTAAGAGCAGAACAAGAAGTAACACATTGAAGCTTATCAAAGAGATTTCTAACTTAAGGAGAAATTTCCTGTCATTAAGAACAATATGGGAATGAAATAGCATGCCTTCAGAAATTGTGGGTGCTCCATCACTGGAGGTTTTTAAGTAGAAATTGGACAGTTATTTGCCAGACCCCCTCATGTCAACCCTAAGCTAAAAATATTCACCTTCATTAGAACATCCATTTCTACAGAATGGTGTAGGGTCTCTTGTTCAAGCAGGGAGTTGGACTAGAAGATCTCCAAGGTTCCTTCTAACCCTGTTATTCTATGTTCTACCATCCTTCCTAGAAATGGAAAAAGTTATCCTAGATGCAATCTAGACAAACATGTTGCCCAATGCAGGAATCCTCTGCTTCAGCATTCTTAATAGAGGGCCATCATTTCGGTTTAATAACTCTAATGAAGAATAGTTCTTAACATTAGAAAATTTAACCAGTCTACTTTATTGTAATTTGAATCCATTGTTACTGTCCTGGTTTTTGGTATGTTCTTTTTCTCATTGCTTATTCCACATGCTTGTGGAGTCCACTCCCTCTTTCCCTCTCCCTCCCTCAACATTTTTATCTGAACATTTATTACAAGCACTAAGCAAGCTATATAAAAATGGAATATATGGACCTCTTTCAGTCAGTATTCAAGCCCATTTATGGGAAAATAAATGGCAGTTGTTGATCTCTCGTGAGAGCACAATATATTCTTCCTATCCCATCATTTTCAATTTATAATTCTCTAGATCAAATTTCCAATGTGTCTTCCAAAAACATTATTCTTAGTTTTCATGAGGTATATCTCTTCCCAAAAGCTTATCTTGGAAATATTTCAAGAATTCCATCTATTTATATTGACATTATTCATATAGCCAGTTGTTTGTTCCCAGTATTCTCTCAGTGCTGCCTCAGTTCAAATCCTTGGCTCCATAGATTTAGAGAAAAGTACTTTTACTAGGAACAAATGTAATGGAAATGGTTTCAAGCAAGCTCTGAAGCAACAGCAAACAGCATAGATAAAAATATAGTATATAGCCCAGCCCTCTTGTAGCTAGGCAACCGGACGCCACTGCATACCAGAGCCAACTGACAGCATGGCCTTGAAGCTAACCACATTTGCAAAACTACTATGTAAATTCTCCACAGTTCCCTCCCCCCCCCCCACTTATTTTATGGAATCAAGCTTTCTCTATATTTGGGCTATGTCCTTTGAAGTGAAAGAATAAAGAAAGGCCCATTTGTACACTTGGTTCTTTCAGTCTCCTACCCAGGATGTTATAGTCACTTGCAGTATGTTTCACATTTTGTCCAGCTAGGGGACTAGATGCAACAGTGTACAATAAACAGTTGTGGGAACTGAGTATATCTAGTCCATGAAGAGTAGGACTAGGAGTGACATAATAGCAGTCTTCCAGTACTAGCCAGCTGTCACAGTGAAGAGGGGGGGGTCAACTGATTCTCCAAAGCACTTGAGAGCAGGACAAGAAGTAATAGACGGAGCCAGCAGTGTGTTGCAGACACCAAAAAGCTAACATATCTCTAGGCTGCATCAACAGAAGGATAGTTTTTCTTTAGGCAAGAAAAACAGGAACGGGTATAGATCAGAAGGTACCTGGCTCAACAGCAGTACTTTTGAGATGGATCTATGGGTAGTGGTCAACCACCAAAATATGATCCAGCAATATGTTGCAGCTGCCAAAAAAGCCAACATTGTCCTAGGCTGTATCAACAGAGGGATAGCATGAAAGTCACATGAAGTCTTTGTAAGATCTGCTTTGGCAAGATCATACTTGGAATACTAATTCCAGTTTTGATCACCCTGATATAAAAATATGTTGAGGCTCTAGAAAGAGTGCAGAGAAGAGCAACAAGAATGATTAGGGGGCTGGAGGCTAAAACATGATGAATAGTTGCAGGTATGTTTAGTCTAACAAAGCTAAGAACTGGGCATGGCATGATAGCACTGTTCTGATATTTGAAGGGCTGTCACAGAAAGGAGGTCAACCGATTCTCCAAAGCACCTGAGGGCACGACAAGAAGTTATGGACAGAAGCTTGTCAAAGAGAGTTCGAGCTCAAGGAGAAATTTCCTGTCAGTGAGAACGATCAAGCAATGAAATGGCTTGCCTTCAGAAGTTATGGGTACTCCATCACTGGAGGTTTTCAAGAACAGATTGTGTTAACATATTAATGACTGGGAGAGACATAGGAACAAGCTCAGTCAATGAATAGGCATAGCAACTAAGTCAGCCAATGGGAGCTTAAACTATCTGAGTCTGTGCAGAGAATTTAAACAGAAACTTAAACTTGGAGTCTGGGCGTGGCTTAGCTGAGAACAGAAACTTAAGCAGTCTGTTGCTCTCAGAAGAAAGCTGTCTTTCTGGGCTTATCTGCTGATATGAAACTAATTGCTAGCGATTGCCTGTAACTCTCCTGCCTTGTGTTTACCTAGAAGAACATCTGTTCATATAAAGAAGTTAATGAATCCACCTGAATCAGTTATATGTGTGTGCTTTCTGGAAGTGATTCTCAATAAGGGTGGAGATAGCATCCATGTATGGGTTAAACCTATCCACACTCTGATTGGACTGAGTCATAATATTAAATAATTAATTAATTAGGCATGATATATAACCTTACGGAGTAGTCACACTCAGTTTTCGACTCAGTCCAGCTCTGGGACTGTTTGGTGTTCCAACTCTTGGTGTTCTGCTTTCTGTGCTTATTTCTGTCAGGATTGGTGGCATTGTGAGTAGACAGCCCCCCCCCCCCACCTCAGCAGCAGCCAGGACTCAGGTTTGCCTGTCATTGGCAGCCACGGACCGAGGCCTTCGGTTGTCAGCCACCCCTCCTGCCTGAGTCCATCTATTGCCCGCACCACGTCTTCTGTCTTCCAAAGCTGCTGCTGTCAAGCCAGGTGTGGGGGAGGGAAGATTTCTGGCACTCAGGAGGCGGGCTGCTCCTACAGCCCAGGCTGTTAGGCCTTGTTCGGGCAAAATATATTAATTGATTCTGCTCTACTTACCCCTCAGGGGTGGCGTGCAGGCTTTCCCACAACTGACAGGCGAACTGTCAACTGTGAGGGCTGTTCCACTGGGCCTAAATAAATTGTGCCTCTTTATTACCCCTTTTGGAAAAGAACAGAGTCAAAGCTGCTGCTGTCAAGCCAGATTCTGAAGGCTGTTTTGGAGAAGGGGACAGGCGCGTGGCAGCTCTTTGCAGAAAAGCCACTCTTTCACTTTATATTCAAGCCTCTGTCAGTGGCCTTTGGCATGAATGGCCATTTTGAACCCTGCCTGAATCAAGAACCAAAATGGCTGCTGTCTCAGCTTCAGAGGACAATAATTGGAGTCAGGTCCTCATGACTACGACCAGCAGTCCCACGGAAGGAACAGAGGCTCCTGCACTGGTAATTGCCCCCATGGCCACAAGGCAAAGGGGAAGAAAGAGCATGTGGAACCACAAGCCTCAAAAGGGGCCAAATTGGGGTTCAAAATCCCCTAAGCCTGCCTTTAAATATGAGAAGCAGAGGCATGAAGCACTAGAAAGTATTTATAAAAGTACCAGCAGTCAGAAGTCGTCTCTTGTCCTGAGCACTAAGGTGAGGCAGTCTGCACTCTCTTCGCCTGGGAGAGCTGCAGAGGAGGATCCCTCCATCCATGTGAGGATCCCCATTGACTCCTCAGGCCTCTGGGGTTCTAGCCAAGGTTGGCAGTTGCCCCCACGCACTGCCCTATGGAGGCTTCACCTCACCCTCTTCCGTCTACATCCGCAGGGGTTGGTGCTGCTCAATTACCCCACTTGGGGGGGGGCAATTTCAGGACCTAATGTTCCGGACTTTCCAGCAGTGCGGGGTTGCTGCTTTCCAACAGCCTCAGACTCAGCCACAGGTTGCTCCTCCATCTGCAGCTCCTGTGGGGATAAATGGTCAGGAGGATATTCCTCCAGTCTCCCCTGTTTCTTCCCAGGACAATAGTGATTTTGAATCTGAAGAGGGTGAAATCAGAGAGGAAATGCTTTCAGGGGATAAGGGCATACGCCCTTCTAAGCCTTCCTTCTCAGTTTGTTTCAGCCTCATTGTTTAAGATTCTGCTCTTTAAAGCTAAGGCATCAGCCAAATTTGGCAAAAAGCCATCAGAACCCCTGGTGCAACCGCAGGGCTTTTTTGCCGAGACTGTATTTGAGGAACAGGCTATTGAGGCTGACACGTTCCCACCCCCAAGTCCTTTCTTGACCTGGTCAAGCGCCAGTTGGCATCTCCAGCATCTGGCTCTATGCCCACTTCCACTGACAAAACGTTCATTAATGTGGACAAGGACATGGTTCAGGTGCTGTTGCAACCCTCTATTGATGCACCTGTCACAGCCCTGCATGCATTTGCAAACATGCCCAGAGAACCAGAGGACCCTCTGAAGCCAAAGGATGATGATTATAATAATAATAATCTTTATTGTCATTGTACTAAAATTACAATGAAATTGACAAAAAGGGCTGACCTCACCTTACAAAGGGGTCATCGGGCTGCTGCCTGGGCAGTGAGAGCAGCTACTCCTGCCTCCTTCTTTAACCGGTCTTCTTTACTTTGATTGCAGGATCTTCAGCAGCAAACGCCAATAGCAGATTTCAGATCACATCAGGACATCAACAAACTGGTGGCAGCCATCCAATTTTCTTCGGGCATCACTTTAGCCGCAGCCAGGTTTGCCTTCAGGGCAATTTCTTCATCCATAGCGTTTCGCAGGTTGCTTTGGCTGCGGCTCTGGCAAGCAGATGCGCGCCACATATGGCACCTGGCGTCAGCCCTGTTTGCTGGAGGGTCCCTCTTTGGTGCGGCTATTGACCCTTTCTTAATTGAGAATCAGGACAAACAGAAGGGCTTCTCACAGCTCCTAGGAAGGACAATTTCTGGGCGGTGCCCTACCCCCATTGCTCTGATTTCCGTGGTCAGGACTACTGTTCCTCATTCCGGGGTCAGGACTACAGATCTTCTTTTAAGGGGTCTGATTTCAGTCAGTCAGGTTTCAGGCTGTACCAGGGAGGTTATGCCCCCAGCCAGAGATATCAACTGGATAGGCAGCAGAGGGGTAGACAGCAGAAACGGCCCTTTCACGGGGGCGAAGGAAGCGGCACTCTTCTTCCGCAATAATTAATTCTGGGCCCAGCTCTCCCCTCATCGGGGGAAGTTTGGCATATTTCGCGGATTGTTGGGACTCTACCTCCGATGCGTGGGTACAGTCAACCATCAGGTCTCAAATAACCCGACTCAGAGGCAACTTATGCAGGAAGCCATTCAACACCTATTGGACATTAGGGATTTCCAACTGGTGCCTCCAGTTTAACAGGGTCAGGGTTATTATTCCATTCTCTTTGGGATCCCAAAGGCTTTGGGCAACTGGAGAACTATTCTTGATTTGAAATAGTTTGACCACTATGTGCGTTATCGCAGATTTAAGATGCAGTCCTTGCACTCAATATTAGAGGGTATTAGTCAGGGAGATGTCCTCACGTCCATCAACCTTACTGAGGCCTAACTGCACATACCTATAGCCCCTGAATACCAACAGTTTCTCAGATTTTGGCCTTACCCTTCGAGTTGTCATCTGCGCCTCAAGTCTTCAGGAAGGTGATGGTGAAATTGGCAGAGTTCCTGAGACAGGTACCTGTGCAAATCCAATGCTACCTGGATGACCTGTTGCTACAGTCCTCTTCTGTAAGTGGTGCCTCAAGGGACTTAGACATTGCCATGTTGACCCTGCGAGGCCAAGTGATTTCGATCAATCTGGCCAAAAGCTATCTATGGCATACGACAAGGCTGATTCAAACTGATTCATACTAGTCTGAGAGAGTTGGTTTTCCAGGTTCTCAAGGAATGTAGAGTATCCTTAGCTACTTTGTCCAAATTGTTAGGCACTATGGTGTCTGCCATTGGCATTGTTCCCTAGGCGCGCCTTCACAATAGAGACCTTCAATGGTTTCTTTTGCCATTTCAGCAAAGGCTCATGAGCTGCTCCCAGATCCAGGTTCTTCTGCCAGCAGAAGTCTCCTGCTCTTTGATTTGGAGGACATCATCTACCATAACCAAGGGGGAATTCTTCAGGATCCCAGACCGTGTCACAGTCACTTCAGACACCAGCCTACTCGGATGGGGTGCCCAACTTCAGAGGAGAACCTGGTGGCTTAGTGGCTAAACCATCTGCCTAACATGTAATACAGCCCCGGTTAAAATCCCAGTAGGGGTATGGCTAGCTGATGAGAGCTACATAGATTGAAATAGATCTATATTAGTCTCCCTTATATGCAGATGGCACAGGGACAATGAAGCCAAGTGGAACTAGCTCACAACATAAACTGGTTGGAACTCAGGGCGGTCCGCCTGGCTCTCAAACCATTTCACTTTTCGGTCAAGGGCAGACATATTCTGGTCCTCACAGACAACATGGCCACCAAGGCTCATATAACAGGCAGGCGGGGACCAGGTCAAAGTCCTTCATGCTGGAGGCCAGGAGCTTGGGCCTTTGGGCCGAGAGGAATTTGCTCTCAATAACCATAGAACATATAGCGGGGGTGGACAATATCAGGGCTGACCAGCTCAGTCAGATCGAGGTGGACAATTCAGGATGGCAGCTGCAGCTGGCTATCTTCCAGGCAATTGTGGACCTTTTCTGCCACCCAGAGGTCGACCTGTTTGCAACTCCCCTCAATACTCAGCTCCTGAGATTTTATCCCCAGTTTCCTTTGCAGAACGCAGAGGGGGTGGATGCTCTTCACTGCCAATGGCCTCTGGGGCTCCTTTATGCCTTCCCGCCTTTGCCCCTGATTCCCAGAGTCATTCAAAAGATCTTTTGGGAGGGGGCGGAGGTGGTGATGATCTCCCCACATTGGCCACAGCAGCCCTGGTTTTCCGACCTTTGATCTCTATCAGTGGACAGGCTCTGGAGGATTCCCCAAGAGATTATTTCCTTCAGCCAGGGGTTGCTGGAGCATCTGGAGCCTCAATGGCTCCAGTTGACGCCTAGCACTTGAGCGGAGCATCCTGAGACGAGACAACTTTTCCTCCAGGGTCATTCAGATTATTCAGGCTTCCCGTCCACCTTCCATGCGCTCATATAAAGTGCGACCTGGGGCACTTTTTGTAAGTGGTGTTTGACGAACCACTTTGACCCAGTACAAGCCACTATCCCACAGGTCCCGGACTTTCTTCAAGTGGGCCTGGGCAAAGGGTTGGCTCCTAATACCATTGAGAAACAGGTATCAGTAGTTTCTTCTGTACTTTTGTGCGGTAAGTCACAAACTTTGACTCAACGTCCTAGGGTCAAGAGATTTCTCAAAGGTGCTTTGGTACTCCTTTACGTAAGGTATTGGATGCTTTGACAAGTGCCCTCTCTCGGCACTGTGGAATGAGATTTTTCAGATTTGTACAAGTTTTATGCGGACAGGGTTGTCCTACGTCTGGATCCCTCCTTTGTCTCAAAGGTGCGGTCTTGGTTCCATCAGGCTCAGGAGGTGGTCCTCCCCAGCTTTCCTGCAGAGTCTGTGCAGACCTCGGAGGACTGGTGGCACTTGCTGGATGTCAGGTGTGCCTTGCATGTGTACATTGATTGTACGGTTGTTATTTGCATGTCGGAGTCTCTTTTTGTCTCCTTTCTGCCAGGTTCCCTGGGTAAGGAGGTGTCTGTCTCCTGTGTGGGACGATGGGTTCGTCAATGCATTGAGAAGGCATATGCGGCTTGTGACGAGGCAGTTCCTCGAGGAGTCATAGCACATTCTACATGCAGTGCAACGAAGACTTCAGCCTGGGCGACGCAAGCTTCTCTGGGAGAAATTTGCAGGGCTGCAGCATGGTCTTCTCCATCCTCTTTCATGCAGCATTTTAAACGGGACACGTTTGCCTCGGCTGAGGCCGACTTTGGCCGCTGGGTTCAGCAGTCTGTCCATTCTCATTCATTGGGGCAGGTCTAATCTCGACCCTTCCGTGGGTCCTTTTCAGGGCTTTGGTATGTCCCATACATGGATGCTATCTCCACCCTTATAGAGAAAGAGCGTTGGTACTTACCTGATATGCCTCTGTATATCTGAGTCTGTATTCTTTTCTTCGTCAAAAAACTGGGTTTGGCTACTCCGTAGGGGGTTATATACCATGCCTAATTAATTAATTATTTAATATTATGACTCAGTCCAATCAGAGTGTGGATAGGTTTAACCCATACATGGATGCTATCTCCCCCTTTATTAGAAGAGGCATATCAGGTAACTACCAACGCTCTTTCTCTGCAACAAACTCTGACAGTTTGGACAGCCATTAGTCTGGAATGATACAAGCAGGAGGTTGAAATAGAAGATCTCTAAAGTCCCTTCCAGCTGTATTATTTTGTATTCTATGTATCTCTAAACAATTGGGGAGGGGGAGGAATTTCATTTAAAACACATATTTTGAAAATGAACTTTGGTGTATTTTCAGGCCTTTGCACTTTTGAGAAATGAGCAGAATCTGATGAATAGTCAGGCTCTAATTCATATATTTGTTTTGGAGCTGCAGATCAAATCAGTGGATATTTGAATTAGCAAAATATGAATTCTTCAGATGTAATATCCCCAAGCTATATCAGAAAATCCACATGTTGTCTAGTGAGTAATCTTTATTATGTATTACAGTATATTCTATAAATATATGCCCTTCACCATTCATGGAAGGCCGCACCTTTAACTAATTCCACTTCTCCAGTTTACTGCACCTTTTGCAATCCTTGTTAGAGCCTGGGAGATTCCAGGGAAACCGTACAAGTGAGCAATTTCTAACAATTGCCATTCATTCATTTAATTGATTGAAGCATTTGCCGGAGCAGATAAATGTTCATGAACAGAAAGGGTTAATCAAATACAACCACAGAAACTGACTTCCATGTCCCTTTCTTTAAGTTCCATAGATAAAGGAGAAATTCTTGTAGCTAGAATTAAGGAGAAGAAGAAAAGGATAAAAATAGCAATATATATGAGCAGATGCTCTTGTTTCCTTCTTTAAATAATAGAACTATTTGCAATATTTTAGTCTAGATGAAACAGATAAATATCTTTACAAATTTTTTTTATAAAGCTTTAGAATATAGTCATCTATGAAGAAAATACACTAGTATTTACTAAATATAATATGCTTTATTATTACTTAAAAAAAACACTTTAAAAAGTGTACATTTATAATAATGCAGAGTCCATATCAAATGCTGTGCTCCATATCAAATGCTGTGATCTTCAGCATGACAGCTTATTTATTTCTAACCAGTTCTAACTTTGGAAGATGTAACCTTGTATTTTTTCATAATATGCCCTGCTGGACGGTTTAAAAATCACTCAGGAACAGCTATCTCCCCTATTTTCACTTAATTGGCATAATGAAATTCTTCATTTTTCTCAAACGAGATACAGTCATAGCATAACAACTCTTAATAACTTTCCTAGCACCTGCCAGAAATGTATATTTCTATCTGTCAGATCCCTATATGTGATATTGCCATTCAATTGGGGGGAGGGGGGTGTTTTAGGGCCTTGAGATTTACAACTGGTTCCTATCGCCGGAAGGCTGGAGATCCCAGCACCTCTGGAGGGATGTTTATGATGGCCATGTGGAATATCTTACTTTAATGTCAAACCAGAGATAGCCATGGGAATGTATGTTTATTCGGCTCTCAGGGCAGATGAGAAAGGAAACATTTTCACACTTGTGTATTGGCTAGAATCTGCATTCTGACAAAGGGGAGAGGTCATTATCAGTTTAATCCCACTTGCATTGCCTAAAGGGATTCAGATGCTGCTATGCCTCTAATGGTTACCATTCTGCTTAATTAAAGGATCTTTTTGAAATAATCCGTTTCAAGAGTCTTTAATTTCTTAAGTTAGGAGAGGAGCCATTACATAAAGCAGCATCTGCAAATTGGTCAACCAGGAGAGATGACATTTGCTCTACCAAGGGGACCCTGCAAACCATATCTGAGAACAACAGAGAACAAAGGGAAGCTGACTGCTGGAGGGAGACACCAACCCCTTCCCAACCAGACATCTGCTCCATATACCCTGTCAGAGAGGGTATATGAGGTGAGCCTAGAGGACCCCAAAAAGCCCTGTTGCTCAGTTGGCATTGGAATGAAACACAGCTGGGATGGGAGAACCAGGGAAGTCACTCTTACCCAAGGGAGCCGAAACCCAGGGTGGAAAGTGGAGCTAGAAGCCCCCTCTGACCAGGAGGAGCTAAACAAAGCCTCACTGAGAGAGAATTGTCTGAAGAGACATGTAACCCAGTTGGTGATGGAGATTTTGGAAAATCTCAACATCCAGGGGGGAACCAGAACGGCAACCAAGAGATGTGGGAAGGGTGGCAACCACAGGTGGCGTCAGGGGAGCTAACTCACCTCTGGGTCCTTCTGATCAAGCAGATGGCACAGCAGCAACAGCTAGGGACCCAGAAAACCCTCCCCCCCAGTTGGCGTATGGACTGTGGGATGCCCCCAACCAACCCCAAAACCTGCAATTAAAAAGAAAAACTCCTTCCCTTGGTGTGAAGTTTGATGGGAACCTGAAAAAATTGGGATTCTTTGTGGCACATGTGCTCATCTACATGCAAGAATATGGGTGTGACTTTCAAACCCAAGGATCCCGAGTAAGAGTTGTTACCCTAGCCCTGGAAGGAGCCACCGCCTGATGGATGGTGACACTACATGATGCCAAAGTGTCAGAACTGTGGGACTTTGACCATTTCATGATGGCGTTGCAACAACATTTTGAAGAACCCCTCACAGACTGCAAAGCACGTGACAACATTAAAGTTATGAAACAGGGGTGGCAGCCAGTGGCAGAGTATACTGAAGAATTCCAAGACCTGGCATGTCATATGAACTGGTCAGAAGATATTCTGGCAAGCTGGTTTAAAGACAGGCTGAGTGATGCCTCTACAATGCCTGCATGGCCCGACGGGCATCTAACTGCCTGCATGAGTGGTATCTCACTGCTGAAGAGGCAAAGATCCACATGGCCAGGAACCAGTACTGAGCAGGGTGAATGTGGAAGAAACCCCCCCCCCCAATGGAAGCATTTTTTCCGAAACCCTCAGCCTGTCTCAAGTGTGAAAAAGAGGGGCATTGAGCTGCAGAATGCCATTCTCAAGCACCGGCTAGAAAACCAGAGTGCACATTGGGGATGGGAAACCAATGAAACTGGGCCACCATGGGAAGGAAATGGCCCTGAGGAGCAGGGAGATCATAGAATCTCCACCCCTCCCCTCTTTGAGGCCGAAACCCTGGCTTGGAATGGCCACTAGTTTTGTGTCTTGCATGGCTGAAAAAATGGAACCCCAAAATTAATTGGAAGCAAGACACCATAAGAGTGCAGATGCATGTGACCTTTGTTGAGAATCCACAACAGGAAACCGAGGTGGCAGAGCACCAAGAAACAGCAATGCCCGCTTACAATGTGCCAACCCAGAGCATACTCAAAGAATACAAGGACTTGGCGGAGGTTTTTAGCGGAAAAGTCTCTGACGAGCTTCCCACCACCACTCCACTGATTGTGCGATAGAACTCTTGCCTGGGGCCAAACTCCCTAAACCCAAGATGTATAGCATGTCTCCGAGGGAGCTGGAAGAATTGAGAACATTCATTGAGAAAAACCTAGCAAGGGGTTTCATTGAACCTGCCCGGCCAAAAATTGCAGCCCCAGTGTTGTTTAGAGAGAAAAAAGATGGCTCCAAACACTTATGCATCAATTTTAGAAATCTGAATTCAATTAGTGTGGAGAATATGTATCCGCTCCCCCTCATGAAGGATATGCTAGCACACCTCGCAAAAGGAAGAATTTTGACAAAGCTGTATTTAAGGGAGGCTTACTACCATATCAGAATTAAGGAGGGAGATGAATAGAAAATGGCATTTAACACCCCTCTTGGATGCTATCATTTCAAAGTGCTACCATTTGGGCTACAAGGGGCCCCTGCAGTGTTTATGCAATTAATAAACGAAGTGTTGCAGGAGCATTTATATAAAGGCTACATAGTTTACATAGATGACATCTTGCTATATTCTGAGACCAAGGCAGAACAGGTAAAACTAGTCTGGGTGGTTCTGAACAAACTTTGCTCTGCCAAACTTTATGCTAAACTCTCCAAATGCTAATTCCACCAAGAAAAAATTGATACATAGGATACCGCTTTATATAGACACCAGGATATAGAAATGGATCCTTCGAAGGTACAGGCAGTACTTGACTGGGACCCACCCAGAACACAAAAACAGTTACAAAGCTTATTGGGATTTGCCAACTTTCACCACCAGTTTATCCCCGCTTTCGCCCAGATTGGTCTCACAATCACCAAGCTCTTAAAAATGAAGGGGGAGGGTAACCCGAAACTGAAGCAGCCTTTGAACTGGACAATGGAATGCCAAGCTGCATTTGAAAAACTTAAATGGCTGTTTTCAGCAGAGCCAATTCTAAAACAGCAAGACATAGAGAAACTGTTCGTTATACAAGCGGATGTTAGCGATGTGGCGATAGGAGTGGTCCTGCTTCAGAAAAATGAGCAAGACCAATTACAACCATGCACTTACATATCCCAAAAATTGAATGAATCTGAGCAAAGGTGGGCCTTTTGGGAGAAAGAGGCTTATGCAGTTCTTGGGTTTAGGGAGTTTGGCCCCGGGTAGAATTTCTATCACACAGTCAGGAGTGGTGGGGAGGAAGCTCATCAGAGGCTCTTTTAACCTGGAGGCATTTTCTAGAGGGGAGCAAGATCTCTTTTGAAGTCTGGATGGATCATTAACATTTAGAAGCCCCTAAAGGAAACTCTCCCCAAAACAAGTACGATGGGCTCAGTACTTTAAACAGTTTGAATTTATGCTCAGATACCTCCCGGGGATAAAAACATTTCCGGCAGATGCATTATCCAGAAAACCACAGTACAATAATGTGAAGCCAGATGTACTCAAACCCATGATATAAAAAAATCAACTAGCTGCTAAAGTAGTCACCAGATCCCAGGGAAAACAAGACACTTTGGAGGACAATGACACCACCCAAACTTTTAAACAAACTTTAACCATCAATGAATGGTTTTTGAGCCACAAAGACATCTGCCTGATGAAAGGGAAGTTGTATGTTCCAGCTAGCCAAAGACTACTTAATGGAAAGGTGCCACGACTCCAAATTAGTGGGATACTTTGGTTTTGTAAAAACTTTATACCTAATTAAAAGGCAATTTTGGTGGCCATCACTAAAAAAGGGCATAGAGAGTTATGTAGCCAGCTGTTCAATTTGTTTGGCAACTAAAAGATGGCAAGGCAAAATGCCAGGACTGTTACAGAAGGTAGCCGAGCCTTCAGTACCCTGGAAGGCGATTGCTTTGGACTTTATTGTTCAACTACCAGAAAGCACAGGGAATACTGTCATTTGGGTTGTAACAGACGTGTTTTCAAAGCTGGTACATTTTATACCGTGCCAAACAATCCTAACTGCCAAAAGTGTAGCCAAGTTTTTCCTGATACACATTTTTCACCTTCATGGAACCCCGGAGAGAATCATCTCCTACAGAGGGGTCCAATTCACCTCAAAGTTTTGAGGGGCATTTTTAAACTTACTTGGTACCACCCAAGGATTGAGCTCCAGTCACCACCCACAGACTAATGGTCAATCTGAAAATCAGATCATGGTTCTAGAACAATACCTAAGATGTTTTATTAATTTTCAAGTCCCCTGTGTATGAGTAATGCTGAAATCTATCTGGAATTGGGCATACCATTGCTTGATGTTCTGTGGATATGTGCAATTGGCTACTGGCTGGCCCTGTGGGCCAGAATTCCAGACTATTATTTAGGACAGTGCTTATGGCGTGACAACTTCCACAGCCCCACACCAAACTTATGAAGATAGGCATCTCCCACATTGAAGCTTTTATACTTGGCCCTGATGCTGCTAAATCGTTGATATTCCAATGTCTGGATGATATTGAAAAACAACAGAATTTGACATGGTGCAGGAATTTGTTCCCCATTTTCTCTTGATATTACTCCCTGACACATACCCCTAAATACCTCTCTGAGCTGTCCATTAAATTCAGGCTGGCATTTCTAAACGCACGCTTTAACGTGATCCCCTCAAATGCCCTAGATACTGTAGCAGACTTTCGGGGGGTGTAAAGCTCACACACTGCTCATGTGACGGCCGATCCCTGGAATCGTTACTTCACATTGTATTTACTTGCCCCTAGTACTGGGAGGAAAGACTACAACTTATTTTCCCCATCTGCCAAAGATTTCCTGGACTAACCGGAAAGCTTAGTCTATGTCTTTTACGCCAGGACACTGACTCTAAGATCACACTAAAGGTTGCAAAACGTTTTGCTGCAGTCCTGGCATATAAGAACAATGGGAAGGGTTGGGTTGGCCCCACTGGCTGAGGCCACTCATACTGACTGTTTGCAGTATACCATCTGGTGGTTGCATAAGGTGTCGATATGCGGATTTCATGTAAACTCTCATAAGTTATCTACCATTTATGCACAATTTTAACTGATCATAGTCCTCAAAGCATAGATTTAAATTTTCACAATGGATATATGTGTGTGTGTGTGTGTTATGGTTTTGAGCTGATCAATAAATAAGTCAGGGGGATTAGGATAGATCTATTTCGAGCTTTTTAGCTCAAAATAGCTTTTTAGCTCTCATCAGCTCTTTTTAGCTTTTTAGCTCTCATCAGCTAGCCATACCCTTATATATATATGTCTCTCTCTGTGTGTGTGTGTTAGTTTTTATAAGCTGATCAATAAATTAAATTAGAGAGAGACCAGGATAGATCTATTTCGAGCTTATTAGCTCTCGTCAGCTGGCCATACCCTTTACTGGGATTCGAACCGGGACTGTGTTGCATGCTTGCCTAGCTCTCTCTCTAATTTAATTTATTGATCAGCTCATAAAAACTAACACACATATCTAAAAAAATTACACAATGTAATTCTTGGCTTGCTGTCTAGATGGTCTCTGGTGATGAGCCGAAAGGCAGAAGAGGAAAGCAGTATGCTTCCTCCCTTAATAACAGGGTGTTGTGGAACAATTAGATAGATAGATAGATAGATAGATAGATAGATAGATAGATAGATAGATAGATAGATAGATAGATAGATAGATAGATAGATAGATAATTGTTTCCACAACACCCTGTTAGGGTCCCAATTAAGGGAGGAAGCACACTGCTTTTCCTTTTCTGCCTTTCGGCTCATCACCAGAGACCATCCAGATAGAAAGCCATGAATTACGTTGTGTAATTTTTTTTATATGTGTGTTACGTTTTATTTATTGATCAGCTCAAAAACGTAACACACATATAAAAAAATTACACAATGGAATTCATGGCTTTCTGTCTAGATGATCTCTGGTAATGAGACGAAAGGCAGAAAAGGAAAAGCAGTATGCTTCCTCCCTTAATTGGGGCCCTAACAGGGTGTTGTGGAAACAATTATATATAACTATCCTCCTGTCTTGTGTATTGGCTAGAATCTGCATTCTGATAAAGGGGTCATTATCAGTTTAATCCCACTTGCATTACCTAAAGGGATTCAGATGCTGCTATCCCTCTAATGGTTTCCATTCTTCTTAATTAAAGTCTCCTTTTGAAATAATCTGTTTCAAGAGTCTTTACTTTCTTAAATTAGGAGAGGAGCCATTACACTGTCTCACATACAGACATAGGCATATACAATACTAAAAAGAGTCAGATTCATAAGATACATATAGTATGTATGTATGTATGTATGTATGTATGTATCAGTGGTGGGTTTCAAAACATTTTCAAACATCTTCTGTAGGTGTGGCCTGCTTTGTGGGAGTGGCTTGCTGGCCATGTGACCAGGTGGAGTGACTTGCCAGCCATGTGAGCAGGTGGGAGTGTCTTGGAAGTCATGTGACTGGGTGGGCATGGCCAACTTGTAAAATGTGGTGAAACTCACTTAACAGCGCTCTTGCTTAGCAAGTAAAATGTTGGCTCAGAAACTCTGGCATTTGAAGCACGCAAGTCTTAAAGCTGTCAAGTTACAAGACCCTTGCACCCCTAATCCTTTAGAAAAAAATCCCAAGGGTGTTCAAACTTGACAGCTTTAAGGCTTGTGGACTTCAACTCCCAGAATTCCTCCTCTTGCTCTTCATCTTGATGATGTGCAGACAGGCGGGGGGAGGGAGCTGGAACCGGTTCTAAACGGCACTGTATATTTGTGGAACCTCTTCTATAGAAGAGGTTAGAACTGGCAGGAACCTACCCCTGGTATGTATGTATGTATGTATGTATGTATGTATGTATGTATGTATGTATGTATGTATGTTCTTGTTAAATGTGCTTGTTCATATTAACTATGTGGAATGTCTTTGCAAAATATACTAAAATAATATTAATACAGACAATGCCTACCAAATTACATCTGTAGTATACTCAGGAACCTCTTTCACAATCCAATTTTATCATGAAGAAATATATAGTAAGATTGAGAAAACAGCTACAGAAACTGCAAAAATTATTTAACTGCACAGTACTGCTTAGAGGGAAAAAAAACTATGCACTAACAAGCAAATGCTGATGTATTCACATTTTTTTAATATAAAGTAGTCAGACATTTTTTATTGCAAAATACCGTCTGGAAAAGATACAAAATAAAACTGATAAAATGCAGAAAGAGAAAAAGTAGGAAGACAAAGATCCTGTTCCCTTTGCTTATGGAGTTCAAAGGCATAACATGCAGGATCCTGCAGCAAATTGAAAGCTACACTAATTTTAAAAATATAAAATGCTATAAAGTGCCCTGCAGGGCAGGAGTATACTGAAGCTACTTGCACCTAAATAAGATATGGTTCATTTACTTCACAGCTTAGCCTAATGTAATCAGTGAATTTCTAGCCTAGAGTTGTAAAAGGCAATAGCCGATACCACAGAGGCAATACTCCCAGCCATTGAGGAGGCTTCAGCTAGATTGCTGTTGATTAGAAAATTTTTCAGTTTGACAAGCACTTAATGAATATAAATCACACTTTGATTGGTTTCCATTGAGGCCAAGGGCACATCTGGGGGGGAAAAGAGCACCTCCTTCTAAAAAAATAGTACAGGACCCCTACAACTGAATTAAAAGCTCTGCCAACAATATGTATTTATAAAATACAGCTGAGTATATTACAGATGCCAATCTTATACACTTTTGCATGACAACATGTTATGAAATATTGTGTCTAAATTTTATTTCAAACTATTTCCAAGAAGAGAAAGACAATCTTGAAATAAAATTAAACAAACTTTGAAAATGTTTTCACAATTCCACTGCTGCAACTTCACAACAGCTTCACAACTGACTCAGTTATGCATTTCCATTAGGAGAAAGCAATGGAAATTTTCAGACTTCCCTATTCCAGCAGTTTCTCCCACCCCTGATATGGAAAAGTACAGCAACTGCTTGAGTGGAAAAAATAATTATAGATACATCAACTACCAATTAAATGGAGGCGGACACTGCACAGAAAGAAAACGTTAGAATTTTATAGGTTTTTTGAAAGCTGCATTTTAGCCATGTACACATTACACAATGTTTTTCAAAGCCTGGCCTATCCTCCTTATTTAAGAAAGTAGACTCTTAAAACTTGGCATTTCAAAAAAACTTTTATTGAACAGGCGTGAAAACAAGGCAAAATCAAAGCAGGCTCTGAGGTCCCTCAGGCCATACAGTTAGAATAAAAAGAATTAGAAACCCCTCCCAGCAGTCCAGTGTGGATTCAGCCAATCTGCAGGTGGCTGAGAACAGCTATAAAGTATAAAAGTATACAAAATATAATAATGTATAAATGTAACCTCCCTCCCCTGAAGAATGGCAGAACTATGGCTCTGACATACTGCTCTCCTTAGAAAAAAAGGTAGTCAACCTGAAAGAGACAAGAAAACATATTACACAATCTGTAATCAAGATGGCTTGTTTGGGTATTTCAGGTGGAGTTTTTTTAATAGTGTAGGGGCTTGAATATATTTTTTAGCTACCCATTCATTTTGAGATTGAGGAAGGTGTTTGTGTGGAGCCGTGGTACATGCAAGAGTCACGTATTTCCTTAATTTTGAAGTACTGTTCTCCTTCCACCATAAGGGGGACTGGAGGTGTGGGCAAAGGTGGTCTGAGGTTGGATGTAATTTCAGTTTGAGTAAGCTATAGTGAAATACAGGGTGAACTTGCCTAAGTGTCTTTGGTAGGAGTAATTCTACTGTGACAGGATTTATGATTCTAGTAATGGGGAAAAGTCCTATGAATTTGGGTCCCAGCATCTTTTAAAGTTGCAGTGATTGCAAAAAAATTTGTGGATAAATAGACTCCGTCCCCAACTTTGAACGGTTTGGGGTTAGTCCTCTTTTTGTCTGCTTGAGCTCTGAATGCAACCCTAGCATCTTGAAGAGCTAACTTTACAACTGGCCATGTGGTTTGCAAGTCATGCATCCACTCCTTAAGGGAAGGGATGTCTGCTTCCTCAATGGGCCATTCTGGCATGGGAGTGAATTCCTGACTGGTGGCCACTTGGAATGGGGTAAATCCTGTGCTGATATATACTGAGTTTTTGTATGCTACCTCAGCAAAAGGTAAAATGTCTGTCCAATTGTCCTGTTGGTAATTTATAAAATATCTTCAATATTGTTCCAGTATCCATTTATCTGGGGTGGTGGGAGGAGCTTAAATCTGGATTAATAGGTTAGGAAAAATCTGCCAGAATTTTGAAGTGAATTGGACTCCCCGATCTGAAATAATTCTTTGGGGAAGCAGTAAATGTGCACCAGGAACAATTTTGCCAGTGCTTTGACTGTTGGGATTTTGGGACAGGGGATAAAATGGTTTGGAGAAGAGATTGATTTCTACCCAGATAACAGTATTTTCCACGTTTTCTGGCAGTTCAAAAATAAAATCCATGGAATCTCTCTCCAGGGTGCTGAAGGCTCAGCTACGATTTGCAAAAGTCCGGGTGATTTCCCCTGCCATATCTTTGCTGCAGCACAGACAGGACAGCTAGCCACGTAGCTTTCCATGTCCTTTTTTAGTGACAGCCATCAAAATTGTCTTTTGATGAGGCGTAGTGTTTTTACAAATCCAAAGTGTCCTGCCAGTCTGGAACAATGGCACCTTTTCATAAGGTCCAATCTTTGGTTTGCCGGTACATATAGTTTTCCTCCTACCCAAACTAAGTCATGAGGCAGTTATTTTTATGGGATTTGAACTGTTTGTCACTGACAAGGTTTTTTTTAAACATTTGGGTAATTGCAGTGTCAGTGGATAAGTTTTGTCTAGCTTGGGCTCTTGTGATCACTTTAGCCAGCAGTTTTAATATTTCAGCTTTTGTGCTATTGTATTGGGGCTTTCTTGAAAGAACATCAGCTAAAATGTTTTCCCACTGGGAGATACTTAAGCGTGAAGTCAAACCACTTAAAGTATTGCATCCAGTGTACCTGTTTGGGGAAAAGTTTTTACAGGGTTTTGAGGGCTTCTAATTTTTTGTGATTAGTCCAGACCTTGAAGTGGATTTTATTTCCCTTTAATAATAATAATAATAATTTTAATTTATAACCCGCTCTCTCTCCCTGAAGGGACTCGAGGAAGTGTCTCCAAGTGAGGAAAGCCCAGCATACTGTGTAAGCTTCTTTTTCCCAGATAGCCCATCTTTGCTCTGTTTTGGTTTATTTTTTGGAAGTATAAGTGCATGTTTGTAATTTGTCTCGCTCATATTTTTGGAGTAACACAGCCCCTACTGCCACATCACTGACATCCGCTTGTATGATAAAAGGTTTCTCAGGATCTGGGTATTTTAAGACCGGCTCAGCTGAGAAAGGTTGTTTGAGCTTTTCAAATGCTGCTTGGCATTCTATTGTCCAATTAAGTGGTTGTCTTAGTCCAGGTTTGTCCTCCCCTTTTGTCTTTAGTAGGATAGTAATGGGGAGGGTGATTTTTGCAAACGCCAGGATGAACTGGGGTTGGGGGTGGGGGGCACCATTTTACAGTGGTTCTCCTTCTACCTCTCCGACCGGTCACAATTTGTGTTGGCAGGAGGGCAGAGGTCGACGTCAAGGTGCCTCACTTATGGGGTACCACAGGGGTCGGTCCTCCTGCCTCTCCTGTTCAACATCTATATGAAGCTGCTGGGTGAGATCATCCGTGGTTTCGGGGTAGAGTTCCATCAGTACTCTGATGAAACTCAGCTGTACATTTCTACCCCGGACCATGCCAACAATGCCGTGGAAGTGATGTCCCAGTGTCTGGAGGCCGCGCGAGTCTGGATGGGGAGAAACAGGCTCTGACTCAACCCATCCAAGACCGAGTGGCTGTGGCTTACGATATAGCCAGGTGGTGCCATCTCTGGCTATCAGGGGCGAATCACTGGCTCCCACAGAGAGGGCCCACAACTTGGGCATCCTCCTGGACTCTCGGCTGTCGTTAGAAGATCACATGACAGGCGTAGCCAGGGGGGCTTTTTATCAGGTTCGCCTGATACGCCAGTTGCGTCCCTTTCTGGATCATGACGCTTTATGCACGGTCACTCAAGACCTCATCATCTCCCACCTGGACTACTGCCATGCCTTCTACATGTGGTTTCCCTTGAGGTGTACCCGGAGGCTTCAGTTAGTACAGAATGCGGCCGCGTGGGGATTCTGGGAGCTTCTAGATGCTCCCATGTGACACCTCTCCTGCATGAGCTGCACTGGCTGCCTGTGGCTTTCTGGGTGCGCTTTAAGGTGCAACCTTTAAAGCACAGACATGATTTTTTATATTGAAAAAGTTTTATTGAGTTTACATTTTTTGTGGGGTAGGGTAAGGGTTACATAGAAATTTTGAGAGTAGTCACGTCAAAGTCGTCGGCTCCTCCGGTACCTCAAGTTACATTATTAAAAAGAAAGAAAAGAAACATTTCACATAACACTGCAAGCCGGGAGCAAGTACATATTCCTAAATTTTTCAGTTATATACTGTCAGTCAATTACAAAAATCCAGATTACAAATATCATACAATATTACTCAAAAAAAAAAAAACAAGGGCAAAGTTATTTTTTAGATCTAAGTCTCTTCGCAATTGTATCTTCCCCCTTCTCCCCCGGGCCCCCAGCGGACGGGGCCATGGCTCCCCCTGCCCCCCCTGGATCTTCTCCCAGGACAGAGGAATGTTTTTTAAGAAAGGCTTCCGCCTCAGCAACTGTTTTAATCTTCACTCTACCTCCTTCCCAGAACACCAGCATCCCTTTGGTATCACCCACTTGAACCAGATCCCATGATCAAACAATGTTTTAGACAAGAAGGAAAATTTCCTTCTAGCTTCTCTAATCTTTCTTGGAATCTGCTTCAAGATGGTAATCTCCTTTTGTTGGTAAATCATAGGACTCCCTCTTTGCGCCTTCAAGATTTCCTCTCTGGTTGACCTTCTAACAAATTTTACATGTATCTCTCTGGGTACTTCCACAGCCATGATTTTTGATTGAGTAGATTCAATAAATTCCCTCACCAAATTTTTGTCAGTGAATGTTCTTAGTCCCTCAAGTTTTTGGCTTTGGAAGTTTGGCTCCTGGTAAAATTTCAATGGCACAGTCTGTGGCATGTTGTGGGGGGGGGGGAAAAGAGTTTTTCAGAGCATTCTTTACTGAAGACCTCAGCTAGGTCCCTGTATTCACTTGGAATGCCCTGAGTCGGAATGGCCCGGCCAGGCATTGCCATTTCTTTGCTCTCCCCCCCTTTCAGCTTCCTTTTCTTGTTCATCTGTGAATGATATGTGCTTTTGGAACTTTATGGTCCCTTGCTTCCAATTTACTTTAGGGTTCCATTTCCTCAACCACGTGAGTCTTAGAACTAGTGGCCATTCCATTCCAAAGGCTACTATAAATGTCAGATCTTATTATAATCCCCCATGTTTATTTGCAATGGCTCCATAGCAAAAATGGTGGGCTCCCCCTCCCTGTGTTACTGTCAGAAAGTGGCAGAAAGCAATGGTTTTTTTTAATTTTCTCAAATGGATTCCCAGTTTCCCTACTAGGGTTGGACTAATTAGGCATTGGGTGCACCCTGAATCCAGTAGTGCCAAGATTTTCTCCCTCTTCCCTCAGTTGGGGATGAAAAGTCTTAGGGGTAGGGTAAGTGGTTCAATTGGGTCGCTTACCAGTGGGTCATCTTCTAGATCACTTTCAGATGGGCTTGGGTCCTCCCATTGAGGTTCTGGAGTTTCTTCCCCTGGGGTTGAGGGGGTGTGAAACTCCACAGCCTCTTGGCTTCTTAAGGCAAGCTCCTTTCCTCAAGGCAGGGGTGTTGATTTGGTGGGCTTCCTTCCAGATAGGCACTCGGGCTTTCTGGCAGAAGCCTTTAAATTGCATTCTGCTGCACATTGCCCCTCATTTCCACACTTAAAAGAAGCTAATGGTCTCAGTTCTAGGTGGTCTGCAGTTTGAATGGCTCTCTTTTCCCCAAGGATGGGGAACTCCTCCAGACTCATCCTGCTAAGTATCGGTTCCTGGTCATGTCAATCTCACCATGAGGTACCATTCGTGTAAGCATCCCCCCTTGAGCTAAGAAGGCAATGTACAAGTCATCATTCAGCCCATTTTTGAACCAGCTCACCAAGATGTCTTCTGGCCAATTCACTCAGCATGCAAGGTCTCTGAACTCCCCCATGGATTGAGCTACAGGCTAGCGACCTTGCTTCATGACTCTGATGTAATTGCAGTCTTTGTGGTCAGATAGTGGGTCCTCAAACAACTGTCATAGGGCCATCATGAAGTGGTCAAAATTTTGCAGCTTAAGGGCATCAGCATTATGGAGGGTTACCATCCATTGGGTGCCTGCCCCTTCTAAAACTAGGGTCATTACATAAAGCTAGGGTCACTACATGAACTCACACCTCTTCAGTTGGGACATTTTGGCTGTATTGCTGCATGTACATGAGGACTTGGGCTAGGAAGAATCCCAACTTCTGAGGGTCCCCATCTTACTTCACACCCACTGGGGGAGTCTTCCTTTCCAGCTGGGGTCCCCTGGGTTGGCTGGGAACATTTGCCTGGGCTGGTGCTGCGAGTGGCGGGTTCCCTGGCACAGCTGTGGTCCCAGGGGCAGAATCGACTTGGTTAGCTGCTTCAGGCTCTGGGGTTCCAGCTCTGGCTTCATCAGTGACTGGTGCCACTTCTTCCCCTCTCCACTGGCAGACCTGCTCACCTTGGACATTGAGATTTTCTAAGCCTTCCATCATGAGCCGGGTGACATGTCTCTTGAGTAGGTATCCCCCCCCCCATCGGTTCCTGATCATCTCTTCCTGATCAGATAGGGCCTCTAGTTCCATTTTCCACCCCAGCTTATGGCTACCCTGGGTAAGGGTGACTCCTTTGGTTCTCCCATTCCAGCTGTCCTTCTTCCCCACGCTGATGGACCACCAGGGTTTCACAAAGCTTTCCAGGACAGCTTCAATGCCTTTGATGAGGCAGACGGTTCTGGTATCTGGCTCGGGGGTCATTGAGGTCTCTCCCCAGCACTCTTCCTCCCCTTGCTCACTGCTTTGTTGAGACATGGTTTGTAGGATCCCCTCGGTAGAGTGAGAATTTCCTCTCTGGGTTGATCACGTTTGCAGAGCCTGCTTTGCTCAGCCTTTTCTCCTTATTCAAGAAAGTAAGGATTCTTGAAACTTGGCATTTTAAAAGGAACCTTTTATTGAACAGGAGTGAAAGTAAGGAGAAATAAAACAGGCTCTGGGGTCCCTCAGGCCATACAGTTAGAATAAAAGGAATTAGAAATCCCTCCCAGCCGTCCAGTGTGGATTCAGCCAATCCACAGGTGTGAAGATGTTATTCTACCAGCTGCTCTAATAAGGGAACTTTCTCAGGGTCATCCTCTGCTGGCTTTCGAGCAATACAACCCACATGGACCTCCCTTTTTTAGATACTACTTATTACATATGGCACAAGGATTTTAACAGACTCAGAGAGTCTAAGAAAAATTATAAAGGGATAAAAATCCTAAAGGGAAAACAACTCAAGAAACAGGAATATGATCAAGAATATGATCATAAAAACCCATGGTAACACAATACCACTGAAAAAGAAAAACAGAAAAGAAAAAAATCCAAGAAGAAATCAGCACAGTTGCACAAAGATCTCTCTGATAAACTGACAGATAAAAAGAATAAGTTTTAAAAAATGGAAATATAGCCAAACATGCAAAGATGAAATCAGGAAAGCAAAGGCTCAGAATGAACACAGACTTGCAACAAAAGTCAAAGATAATTTAAAAAATGTTTTTTCAACATATAAGCAACAAGAAAAAAAGTCAAGGAAACAGTCCACTAAGGAGAAAAGATGGCAAGGAAGTAAAAGACAGTAGAAAGAAAGCAGAGCAGCTTAACTCATTCTTTCCATTAGTTTCACACAAAAAGAAACTATAGCCCAACCTACTAATAACATAACTGTAAAAGACTAGACATAAAAATTAAAATAAGCAAGAAAATGGTATGAAAACACCTGTCTGACCTTGATGAATATAAATCACTGGGACCTGATGGATTATATCCCAGAGCTCTGAAGGAGATGGCAGATGTTATCTCCGAATCATTGTAACATATCTTTAAAAAATCCTGGAGCATAGAGGATTGGAAAAGGGCTGGTGTGGTTCTCATCTTCAAAAAAGGAGGGGAAAAGAAACCAGACCCAGGAAACTATAGACCAATCAGCCTAACATCATTACCTAGGAAGATACTGGAAAAAAATAATTTAAAAAACAGATCTATGAACATTTAAAAACAAATATAACCAATAACCAGAAGAGGTTTGTTAAAAATAGATCATGCCAAGCCAATCTTATTTCATTCTTTGATAAAGTGACTAAATTAGTAGACCAGCAAAATGCTGGTCATTAGTAGACCAGCAAAATACTTAGACTTTACTAAAGCATTTGACAAAGTACACCGCAACTTACTTCTTGGTAAACTAGAAAAATGTGGGGTAGACAGCATCATCACCAGATGGATTTGTAACTGGCTGACAAATTGTACTCAATGAGTAGTCCTTAATGGTACTACATCTACATGGAGGGAAGTAAGCAGTGGGGTACCACAAGGTTCTGTCTTAGGCCCATTACTCTTTAATATCTTCATAAAGGACTTATATGAGGGAATAATAGAAGGGGAACATCAAATTTGCAGATGATACTAAGCTGGCAGGAATACCAACACCTCTGAAGACAAGCTCAGGATCCAAAAAGATCTTGACAAAGTTGAACAATGGGCCCTATCCAACATGAAATTTAATGTGGAGAAAAGCATGATGTTACACCTAGGAAAAACCAAAGGCATGAGTACAAAGTAGGCAAAACCTGGCTCAAAAACAGTAACTGTGAGAGGAACCTTGGAGTCCAAGTGGTTGATCACTTAAATATAAGCCAGCAATATGTGGCAGCAGCCAAAAAAGCTAATACAATAGTGCAGTTAAGATGATTGAAGGGATAACTTCACTTCTGGTTTCTGTAGGCGACGGACATGTTCGTCTGCTGTCGGTCTTCTCGGTGGGCTCCTTTGGAGCACAGGGGGTCTGGAAGGGATCTCCTGCCGCAAGGGTGGCTTGCTGGAAGCCCCCAAAACTGGCGGAGGCCATTGGGGGTGTTTCAAGCCTCACCCCAGAAACCGGTAAGCCATAGGAGGGGCCATGTTCTGCCTCTTCGCTGAAAGAACCCCGGGAGAACGAACCAAATGAAGAAGAGTGGCTGAAGTGCTGGCAGCGGGGATCTCTTCCTAATCCATTTGAAGATCAACAAGGGATAAGCAACAGGACTCTGTAAGTTTTTGCTCAATCCACTTAAACAGAGATTAGAGGGGGGTTTAACTCCCCCTTGGACAAAGCGGCATTCAAACTGCCGCTCTCCGTATCGGAATGGAGAGAGAATAAAGGCTGATTTAGCCATTTGAATTGTCTACCCTAGAGAAGATTGAATTACATTTAAATGAGCTGACTGCTGAGCCAACTTAAATAAAAAATCCGTAACTTTTACCCTTCTCAAGAGGAAAGATGGTTACCCTTTGTTCTCGCCTTTGCATTTACGAATGAGGTCTGTTTCTTGTAATCGCCCGGGGGAAGATTTTGGTGTCTTTTAGCACCTTCCCAGAGGGCTCCCTTTGTGTCTCGTCTGCAGCGTGGACTTCCTGGATTTTGCCTTTTGTTGATGTATCTCGGTGCTTGGCTATAATGAAGAAGAACTAACATTTTGCTTCAGATTTTCCTTTTTTTTTTTTAAACAATTTTTATTTTTATTTTTGAACAAACACAAACAAATATAACAAAAAGCAAAAAACATAAACTCCATCTTCCATTACAAATTGTAGAAAATGTGTCAGTTGGTTACAAACTGTGCATCTCTTCCATAGTCATATTCATATCAAATCACATATTTTAGTTCAAATATATTTATATATATTACAATTATTATACCTCAACCTTCATTTGACTATCTTGTTTCCAGCCATTGATAAAATTTATTCCAAATTTCATAGAATTGTTCACTGTCTTGCTCTCTAATTTCAAATGTTAATTTACTCATCTCTGCACATTCCATAATTTTATAAATAATTTCTTGCTGTGATGGTAATTTGTCATTTCTCCAATTTTTTGCAAAGACGATTCTGGCGGCTGTCAAAATATTCACAATTAGGTATTTCAAATTTTTGTCAAGTGTTTCTAAAGTAAGTCCAAGCAGGAAGAGTTCGGGTTTGAAATCTATATGTTTTCCTGTTATTTTGTCCAACCATGTGTGGATCATACTCCAGTAATTTTTGGCCTCCGAGCAAGTCCACCACATATGGTAGTAAGTACCAGGCGTCTGATGACATTTCCAACATTTTTGAGATTTGTTCTTACTCATTTTTGAGATTCTTGAGGGTGATAAGTGCCACCTGTAGAACATCTTGTATAAGTTCTCTTTGTAGGCTGTTGACATTGTCATTTTGTAATTTTGTGTCCACAATGTTTGCCACTTATCTAAGTCGATCCCATGCCCGAAGTTTTTCCCCCATATTATCATTGTTTCTTTCACTTGCTCTTCCTGGAGTTTAACCTCTAGTAAGTAGGCATAGAGTTTTTTAATTATTTTTTCATCGACGCCTGTTAATATTTTGTCTAATTCCGTCATTTTGTCATAAACCCCTCCATTTTTTTGATCTTCCTTATATCTTGAATGTATCTGTGTGTATGTATACCAATTAATATCCATTCCTTCTTGTTTTAGTTCCTGAATAGTTTTAAGATCACCCCTTGAGTTTAATAGATCCGAATATCTGATTGTTCGTTCCTTTTTGTGTATTATTGCGTACGTAAATGCTTCAGTAATTGATACCCAGACTGGTATTTTGAAATAATGCAGTTTCTTGATCTTCTCCCAGTTTTCAATCAGAAATTCCCTTACATAGTGCCTTCTGAAAATGCCATGTTTCTTGATGGTTCGGTACCATAGAGCTGCGTGCCATCCTGATGGCAAATCATGTCCTTCTAATTTCAATAATCTAGTATTTCTTAGTGTAATCCAATCTTTAATGCACATCAGATTCGCAGCTTGATGATATAGTTCCCAATCAGGCAATCCCATACCTCCCCTTATTTTGGTATCTTGTAAAAATTTTAATTTTATTCTAGCTTTTTTCCCTTGCCATATGAACTTTAAGACCATTTTCCTTAATTTTTCAAAAAAATCCTTGCCCAATCTAATTGGGATTGTCTGGAATAAGTATAATACTTTAGGCAAAATATTCATTTTTATCGTGGCTATTCTCCCTAGTAATGATAGTTGTAAATTCTGCCATCTCGTAAGATCTACTTCTATTTGTTGTGTGAGTTTAGAGTAATTCTCCTTTTTAAGGGTACTGCATCTCGACGTCAAAAAGATTCCTAGATATTTAAGCTTGTTTGTGATTTGAATTTTCAAGATTTCTGTTAATTCTTCTTTCTGTCTCCTTGTCATATTCTTTGTTAAGATTTGTGTCTTGTCTTTATTTATTTTCAGACCTGTTATTTTCCCATATTCCTCAATTTTCCCTATCAGTTTGGACGCGGTTTTAAGTGGTTCCTCCAGAATAAAAACTAGGTCGTCTGCAAAAGCTTGTAATTTATATTGTTCTTTCCTAATTGTCATCCCCTTTATTTCTTTGTCTTCTCTTATCTTTCTATTTAACACTTCTAGTGTTAATACGAAAAGTAAAGGTGATAGTGGCAACCTTGTCTTGTACCTCTTTTTATCTGGATGTTATCTGAAAGCTCTCCATTTATTATTATCCTGGCTGTTTGGTTGTGATATATAGTGCTTATAACATGTATAAAGTTTTGACCAAATTCCATTTGTTCTAGCTGATGCAACATAAACTTCCAATTCACGTTATCAAAGGCTTTTTGTGCATCAAGAAACATCAAAGCCATTTGTTTTTCAGGATGTGCTTCATAATATTCCAACGTATTCAAAATTATTCTCATGTTGTCTTTAATTTGTCTCTTTGGTAAAAATCCATTTTGATCTGGATGTATAAAATTGTTTAAGTATTTTTTGAGCCTTTCTGCTAGTATTGATGCAAATAACTTATAATCCGAGTTTAACAATGAAATTGGTCGGTAATTCTTTACCTGCAGGAGGTCTGTTCCTTCCTTTGGTATCAGTGAAATATAGACTTCTGACCAAGAATTCGGCATTTTACTACCAGACATAATTTCATTCATCAATTCTAATAAAGGAAGGGATAGTATTTCCTCCAAGCTTTTATAAAACTCTCCTGGGAGGCCATCCGGTCCCGGGGCTTTCCCATTTTTTTGTCTTTTAATAGCTTCAGTTAGTTCCATCATCGTTATCTTTGCATTTAGTATATTTCTGCTGTCGTCCGCTATAACTGGGAGGTTTGCCTCTTGTAAGTAGTTTTTAACATCCTGTTCTAGAATGTTTTCTTTTTCGTATAGTTTTATATAATATTCCTGAACAATTTTTTTTTCTCCTCATTTGAGTAATGTATTTGTCCTTGTTCATTTTTTAATTGTTGAATCTTCCTTGTCTCTCTCTCTTTCTTTAGTTTGTACGCCAACCATCTTCCAGGTTTATTTGCGTTTTCAAAATAATTCTGTTTTGCAGATCTTATCTTCTGAGCCAATTCTTCTTTTTCTGAAATATCCATTTTATGTTTAATTAGATCCATTTTCATTCTAATATCTTTTCTCTGTGGTAGTTTCTGTAGTTCTTTTTCCAGTGTTTTATATTCATTCTCTAATCTTTTCTGTAGCCCTCTTTTCTCTTTATTTCTTTTTCTTGTATAATCTATTATTAAACCTCTAGTAACTGCTTTCATTGCATCCCATGTATTCTGGATAGATGTATCTTCTTTTTTGTTTTCTTTAAAATAACACCTCAGTTCTTTTTCCATTTTACTTATAAGATTTTTCTCTTTCAATATTGCATTATTTAATGTCCATCTGGATCTAATCTTTGACCCTTTCCACTTAATTATCATTGGATTGTGGTCTGCCCAGGTACTGGCTTCTATTTCCACTTCTTGAACTAGGTCACTTAACTCTGAAGAGAGCCAAATCATGTCTATCCTTGAGAATGATAAGTGTCTATAAGAATAGTACGTATATTGTTCTTTATTTGGATTTCTTTCTCTCCATATGTCTTTTAAATTCATTTCATCTGCCATCTTGAAAAAGGACTTCGGTAATATTTTTCTTTTTATTTTAGACGTCCTAGTTGCTTTATAATCTCTACTTTGGTTTAGAATTCCATTAAAATCTCCTATCATGCAAATGTCTGCATATTCTAACTCCAAAATCTTTTCATGTAGTTTCTTAAAGAATTCATCCTGTTTCTCATTTGGTGCATAGATTGCTATTAAGAGTATTTTTTTGTTGTTGTCCGTGATTTCAATCATCAAGATCCTTCCATCTTCATCTGCATAGATTTGCTTGGTTGGTATGCTATCTTTAACGTAAATGACCACACCTCTTTTTTTAAAGTCCACCAATGAGGAAATTTTTTTCCCAAGTTTGGGTTGTATTAATAAATACGCATCTTTCTTTTGAATATGTGTCTCTTGTAAACAAATGATTTGTGTTTTTATTTTTCCTAGTTTCTGAAATATTTTTTTTCTTTTAACTGGGGAGTTAAGTCCATTTATATTAACTGAGAAAATTGAGTTTTGTTCCATATCTTATGTTTTATATTGAGGATTTATAGCTCTAGTTGTTCTTATTTCTCTCTGTTCTCTAGTTTCCGGTCCTGGTATAGCCTCATCTTCTGTGACCACTCCACCTACTGCGCCTTCTAATGGTCCCTCTGATCTTATTAGCAATGAATGCTCTTTCTCTGTCGTTCCATTAACATGTCTTCTGTAAAACTCTTCTGCTTTTTGTATAGTATCTAGTCTATATCTCTGTCCTTCCCATGTAAATATCAAACCTTCCGGTATGAGCCATCTAAACTGGGTTCCTTTTCTTATCAAAAATGTAGATAGAAACTGGTATCCTCTTCTCTTTTCCCTCACTTTTCTTGGGATTTGCTTTAACACTGTGATTTCCTTTGCTCTATATTCCAGTTTTTTATCTCTTGTTTTCTGTAGTATTTGAAATCTCAGGATCTTTTTAGTGAACCTTACGTGTATTTCTCTTGGTAAAGCATTTCTGGTCGCATACCTCGTATTCACTCTGAACGCATCATCTATTCCATCCCGTATTAATTCCTGTGGAGTTTCTAATATCTCTGTTAACATTTCTGATATTATTATAGGGAGGTCCTCTCCTTTCTCTTCAATAACATTTTGGAACCTTAGAAAATATTCAGTCTTGTCTGTTTCCCATCCTAGTCCCATACTCTCTTTTTCCATATTGCTCAGCCTGGCGTCCAACTCTTCCTCTTTTTCATCTTTTTTGTCCAATCTTCCTTTCATCTCGTTTATGGATTTTTCTTGTTTTTCCATAGTTTCTTCCTGTTTTATCATCCAATGCTGTATCTTTTCCATTTTCCCTTCTGTCACGGCTGTTTTAGCTTCAATATTCTCTATTTTCTTATCGAGTGCTTCTAGTTTTGCCTCTAACCTCCGCTCTGTATTTTCCATTTTTGCCTCCAATCTTTGTTCTATATTTTCAATTTTCCGCTCCATACTCTCTCTAAACATTCGTATCTCTTGCATAAGTGTATCAAGTGTTACACCCTTTTCTTGCTTTTCTTTTTCTTGGTGGAGCATTGTTTGTATTGTTTTTGTCCCCCTGTTAAGGAGGATGTCGGGGTCCCTATTGATGAGCCAGCCGGGGTTATCTTTCTACTCATGTTTAGATTCTATCCTTTCTCTTTTCCTTTCTTCCTTAGAACCCTCTTTAATTTAGCGGTATAAATTTAGTAAATTTAGTAAATTTGATAAATTTTAGAAAGGATATCAAAAGTTAGTATATTGGTAATGCTTTATATCAAGAGAAGAACAGAGTAAAATAGAATAGAATTGACAGGGGTGGAAGGTAAAATAGAAAAGAGAAACAGAGGAGAAGAAAAAGGAGAAATAATAGAAAGAAGAATATCAAAGAAAGAATAAAGAACAAGGCAGTAGAGGGAGAAAAAATGAGTAAGACAAGAAAAAAAATGAAGTGAGTCCACAGTAGTAAGTATTAAATTGAGTTCAAAAGTTTTAAAGTTCAAAAATTCAAAATTCAAAAATTCCAAAGAAAAAGAACAAGGAACCGGGAAAAGAAAAAAAAATGGAAGCAACAGTGTCTCTTTGAAATAACCGTCTGTAAGGCAACAAATTCTTAAAAGTCCACAATGTCTTTGAGAGGCCAGCAAAACAAAAAGAAAAAAAGATAAAGATTTCCCTTCTTCTTTAATTCAAGGTCACTCCAACTTCTGCTTAGTAATTCTTGGTGGTTTCTCTCTTCACTCTCCCTGTTACTTTTCCAGCCACTAGGAGGAGCTCGAGTAGAACAGAGACAAATCAATCTTTTAAATAGCACAATTCCTCCGAGAAAATCCGGTCACGGGGAGTGAGAATGACTTTTTTTTTAAAGCCAGTAATAAGATATAAACAAAAAGGAGTAGCCCAAAAAATTAGTGATAAGAAAGGGGAAGATCAATGTTCAATCATTCAGTTTAAGCCTCTTCTTTCCCTTTAAACAGTAAGAAAAGGCTTAACGTTGCCAATCCACAATTATTAAAGTCCAGTCCGGGTTTTTTTTGTAGCAGAGAAAAAGGAAAATACAACTTCCTGGTTTGTTTTCAATAGCAAGAAATCTCGCTGCTAAACTCAGGTTATTTTGTTATTTTACTGTTAATTCATCTCAGGGTGATCTCTTTGGCAGATGGTAAACTTAGAAAAGGTAAACGTTCTCACCGAACGGCATGTTGATTCTTGTTCCATTTTTAAAGGCTGTCGGCTGCTTGTTTCCCCCCCCCACTGGGAGGAGGGAGTCACTTGAACGATGGACTGCAGGGGTTTTTCCCTTGATCCCAAAGATATTGCGGGTACCCTTGAGATCACTAGGAGCTACCCCTCCCACTCGCCACCTCTACGGGGCGGCTGGGTCTATTTTTAGACCGATCCAAAGCCCAAGGATCAGGGATATTCCAGAGCTCCAGAAAATCCCTGTGTCGTGGCGACGCCACGCCACGGAAGTCCGCTTCAGATTTTCCTGATACCTCGGACCGTCCCAGCCGTGCACCGTTCGACGCCATTTTCTCTGGAAAAAGACTTACTAACTTTGAACTCAGACAATGGATCCTAAAAAACCTCCAATGGGCAAATCGTTTTCGGCCCCCCCTTCTGCAACTTCAAGCCCAAGTATGCAACAATCTAAAATTACTTCACTAGTACAAAAAGAAGAATCGGCAGGAGATAGTTCAAAAGAATTATCTGCTAATCAAATGCTTCAGGAAATTATGAGGGGTCAAAACGAACTAAGAAAAGAATTAGCGGACTTTAAAGATGAAATTAGGGGAATTCAAAAGGATATAACAGAGAATAGACAGAGAGTTGTGGAATTGGAGGGGGGGCAGCTGAGATGGGGAAGGAGGTTAAGGAGATTTGAAAATGAAATTTAGATCTTGAAAATTTTATGTCTAGAATAGAACTGGAAAGAATGTCCTTCTTTCTTAGGTTTCAGAACTTACCAGAGGTAGAAAATGAAGATCTCAAAGACATTATGAGTACAATTTTAGCAGAATACCTTAAGAGAGATAAAGAGCAACAATGGTGGGATATGGATCTGGTTTATAGAATCAACTCAGCATATGCTAGAACTCATAATGTTCCAAGAGAGGTACATGTTAAGTTTCTCAGGAGGACCACAAGGAAGCCCAAAGGGGGGGGGGGGTACCTTTAAGATACCAAGATAATGAAATTGCTATTCTAAAACAAATTCCGAAAAAATAAGAGAAACAAGGAGGAAATATTCCTTCTTGTCAAAGATATTATACAGCAGAGGAGTTTGGTTTAGATGGTTGTTTCCGGAGGGAATGTTGATCTTCTGGGAGGGGAACAGAATTAGAATTAAAACAGTAAATGAGGCAGAAGCCTTTATTAAAAAACATTCTTCCCTCCTAGAGGACAAAGATAGCGGGGGCAGTGAAAAGAGCAGCAAAACACAAGATATGGGAACGGAAGGGACTATACCTTTACTTGAGGACAAGGAGGAGGGAGCAATATCGACAAGGCTCAGGTCACAAAAGTAATTGTATTTGAAATATTTTTGAAAATGGCAAAGAAAGAAAGGATTGAGCACATGGCTGATATAAAATAAAAACTTTGTATATGCTTATCCTTTGTATGTTGTACTTAAAATTGTAAACCTGTGGGATGTGGGGAGTTTCTACTGCCAGCATGGGAGTTACCAAAATTTTCTATATACCCAAATACCCCTTTTTCCTATAAATGTTATAAAACCAATAAAAAGTTTTAAAAAAAGAAAAAGATGGTTAAAGGCCTAGAGATTTAAAAATATGAAGAACGGTGGCAGGAATTGGGTATGGCCAACCTAGAGAAAAAGAAGGACTAGGGGAGACATGGTAGCAGTATTCCAGTATTTGAGAGGCTGCCACAAAGAGGAGGGGGTCAATTTACTTTCCAAAACAGGAGAGAGTAGAAGAAGAGAAGCAACCTGGAATTAAGGAGAAACTTCCTAACAGTGAGAATAATTAACCAGTGGAACAGCATGCCTTCAGAAGCTGTAGATGCTCCATCACTGGAGGCTTTTAAGAAAAGACTGGACAATCAGCTATCTGAAATGATATAGGGCTGTGATGGTGAGCCTGTGGCATGTGTCAGGGCACTGAGGCATTGCCCTGTCAGCTCCAGTGTGCATGCACACACTGGCCAGCTGACTTCGGCCTTCTTTTGAGGCCATTTTTCACCTTCCAGAGGCTTCCCTGAAGGCTCCAAAGCACGAAAAACCAGCCCTATGGGCAAACTGGAAGTTCAGGACTTTGCCCATAGGGCCTGTTTTTTGCTCTCCGGAGGCTTCAAGGAAGCTCCTGAAGCCTCCGGAGGGCTGTTTTTGCCTTCCTTGGGCTCCTAGAAAGCCTCTGGAGCCTGGGGAGGGCAAAATGAGTGCCAAAAGCAGGGGGGGAGCACTGGTCATGTACACATGCATGCAGAGGGGGGGAAGCAAGTGCATGTGTGGGACACCCACCCATACACACCCCCCTGCGCTCTCCATGCTTTTGGCACGCAAGCCAAAAAAGGTTCGCCATCACTGATATAGGGTATCCTGCTTGAGCTCCTAGGTTGCTTTCATCTCTATTCTGGTTATCTTGATTCCATTAGGTTTGGGATCATCACCACAGTACCTATTGGTACAAATGAGATTTTCTGTTCCTTTGCACCCTTTCCCATCAAAGGCACTTTTCTCCTCATTTCCCTGTTTATTGATTCAAAGAACAGGAGCAAAGTTTGCCTTCTTTTGTTGAGAGGGAAAACAACTTCCCAAATACTTATTCCTCCACAACCAGCCAAGGAAGGAAAGCTTTTACAGCCAATCAATATTTTGGCTACAGATGCAGAAGCACCATTTCAAAACCTGTGTATCTGAAAAATGAGCCTGATTTAACTCACTGCATGGAGACCAATAGGAAATAGTTCTTAAAATGGCACATGTAGTTGCAACCTCAAAACTAGATAGCTGATTACACCACTTATTTTCTCTTGCCAGTAATGATTATAATAATAATAATTAATAATTTATTACATTTATAAACTGCCCCCTCTCCCCGAAGGGACTCGGGGCAGTGTACAGGAAAATTAAAAACCATCTAAAAATATACATTACATTACAAGATTAAAAATGAATTAAATTACACTGTACTAAAATTTTAAGAACAATTAAAATTGCAACCCATTAAAACCGAATAAACAATTTGAAAATACAGACTGGGGGGAGAAGCATAAATTAGGCTAAGCGGGCCTGATGGAACAGGTAAGTTTTTAATTTTTGGCGGAAAGCACGGAGGTTTATAGTCATTCTAATATCCGGGGGTAGGTCATTCCAGAGGGTCGGGCCCATCACAGAGAAGGCCCTTCCCCTGGGCGTCACCCGCTGGCATTACCTGGTGGACGGCACCCGGGGAAGTCCCTCTCTGTGTGACCGAATCGGCCGAAGGGATGTATGGGGCAGGATACGATCCCGCAAATAACTAAGTCCTGTGCCATGGAGCGCTTTAAAGATGATAGTCAACACCTTGAAACGCACCCGAAAGGCCACAGGCAGCCAGTGCAGCTCACGCAGGAGGGGTGTAACATGGGAGTATCTTGTAGCTCCCATAACTGCCCACGCGGCCGCATTCTGGACCAGCTGTAGCCTTTGAGTGCATCTCAAGGGGAGCCCCACGTAGAGAGCATTGCAATAGTCAAGCCGAGATGTCACAAGTGCATGAGTGACCGTGAGAAGGGTGTCCCGGTCCAATAGGGGATGCAACTGGTGCACCAGGTGAACCTGGTAAAATGCCCCCCTGGCCACGGCTGTCACATGATCTTCTATTGACAGCTGAGAGTCCAGGAGGACGCCTAAGTTGCATGCCCGCTCTACGGGGGCTAGGTGTTCGCCCCCTATGGCCAGTGATGGCGTCAACTGGTTGAACCAGGGCGCCGGTAGCCACAGCCACTCAGTCTTGGACGGGTTGAGCTTGAGTCTGTTCCTTCCCATCCAGATCCGCACGGCTTCCAGACACCGGGACATCACGTATGATCTCGCCCAGTGGCTTCATATATGTATTGAACAAGAGGGGCGAGAGGACCGACCCCTGAGGCACCCCACAAGTGAGAGGCCTCGAAGTCGACCTCTGCCCCCCTGCCAATACAAATTGCAACCGACCACAGAGATAGGAGGAGAACCACCATAAAACGGTGCCTCTCAACCCCAACCCCTCCAGCCGGTGCAATAGGATACCATGGACGATGGTATCAAAAGCCGCCGAGAGGTCTAATAGGACCAGGATGGAGGAACAACCCCCATCTCTGGCCCTCCAGAGATCATCCACCAACGCGACCAATGCCGTCTCGGTGCTGTGACCAGGCCGGAAGCCGGACTGGTGCGGGTCCAGATAATCAATTTCCTCCAGATGACGTGGAAACTGTTGTGCCACCACACTCTCTACAACCTTCACCAAAAAGTGAAGGTTGGAGACCAGACGGTAATTTACTAACAATGCTGGGTCCAGGGAAGGCTTCTTGAGGAGAGGCCTCACCACCGCCTCTTTCAAGACGATAGGCAAGAACCCCTCACTCAAAGAAGCCCTCACTATTTCCTGGAGCCAGCCTCGTGACACCTCCCAGGATGCCAGTACAAGCCAGGAGGGACACGGGTCCAATAAACATGTGGTGGCCCTCAGTCTCCTATGCAACCTGTCCATATCATCGGAAGTAACAGAGTCAAACTCCTCCCAGAATGGTGCCTCAAGACCCGCTTCCGATGCCTCCTCCGGACCACTTTCGGTGGAGACCAACTCGCTCCGAATCTGAGCGATTTTGTCCTGCAGATACTCTCCAAATTCCTCTGCTCTGCCCTGTAAAGGGGCCTCCTGCGGCCTCTGGTGAAGGAGGGAGCGGGTCACCCCAAACAGGGCTGCAGGGCGGTTATCTGCGGACACGATAAGAGTGGCACAATACCGATGCTTGGCCACTCTTATCGCCAAAATGTAAGTCCTCAAATGGGCTCTTACCTGTGTTCGGTCCGATTCAGAGCGTGTGGATCTCCATCTCCTCTCTAGGCATCTCTTGCGGTGCTTCATCGCCCTCAGCTCCTCAGAAAACCAGGGAGGCAGGGTGGTTCGCTGCTGCAAGAGAGGCCGCAAAGGCGCAACCCGGTCCAAGGCCCCAGTGGCCGCACTATTCCATGCAGCCACTAGGTTCTCCATCCGGGCGTGGGTCAGGGCTACATTAAACCTGGCATTAGATGCAGCATCAGAGGATGCTTTGAAACAGCACAGCAATCCAGCCTTGTAAGGGACCTCAGAGGTCATCTAAGCCAATCCCCTCCCCCAGCAGGAGACCTGATATCATCTTGGTTATTTTGGTGCCTCTAACACAGAGGAGAAATTCCCAGAAACCCCCTGGCATTGCCAACCTCTCCACCTAGTAAAAGAAAACCTAGAGCAAAAACTTCATGCAGTATTAAAAATAATAGAAAGGGGGGCTGCTTTGCATCGGTTAATGGACTGCTAAATTGGCAAAATGGACGGCTAAATTGGCCATACCCACCCAGTCACATGACCACCAAGCCACTCTCACCCAGTCACATGACTGCCAAGCTAGGCCCACAAAATAAGCCATACCCACACAACCGGTAGTACAATTTTTTGAAACCCACCACTGGATCAAAGGTGGTGGTAGAGAAAAGACTGAGGAAGATGTTTTTGTAGTTGCTCTTCCTGTTTTGGAGTTAGAATTTTACATGTGGCATATATATGCTTAAAGGAATCTACTGCAATAGTATTTTCTATTGTATCTGAAGCCAGAGGATACTGTAAAACATTTTCAGGACATTAGAGGAAGGGATCTGCCCAAAATGTTTTTCATCTTTTGAATTTATTTTAAGTGAAGCTGATGCTTCCAGCACTTCTGCTTGAGTTTACTATATGTGTTTCTTACTTAGCTAGGGATTTGCCAGGATTTGCCAATTAACAGTTTGCTTGGCATTTGCCCATTGATAGTTGTTTGTTTGCCATTTATGACCTTCCTAGAGGGCTTCCAACAAGCAAAGTCAAGATAGGATTGTGAGCAATTAGCAGACAGCCTGCATCCATTGTTAGAGACACCACATACCCACTTCATGGTTTGTTTCTGTTGCTCTCCTCTGGGAAATATTTCTAGCAGGACTACTAGATTCTGTAACAGCTTTGTTCCCTATGCCATCTGTCTTGTAAACTTGCAAGATTTGTTTCTCTCACCATGTTTCCCCCAAAATACAACTTACTCAGAAAGTGGCTTCATTTTTACATGTGTGCTCAATATAAGCCCTACCCCTTTGCAAAATAAGCCCTAATTAAGACTCTGCCCACTTCAGGGTGCACAGGTAAAAATTAAGCTAGGATAGGGATGGAGAGGTGGAGCTGCCCTACTATTTACCTTTGGATAATTGCAGCCAGGCCATGCACACCTCAGCCCATTTTTCTGCAGCTGGCAAGGCTTTCCTTTCCTCTCTAGCTGATAACAGAGCTCTGGATTGATCAGGAAGCCTTTCAGGAAAGCCTTGCTGGCCTTGCTGGATAAAGAAGTTCCTGGAGGCCTCTGATAGTGAAAAAGAGGCCAGCAATCAGTTCGTGTGATTTCTTTTGAAACATTTCCTGTGCAGATGCTATGCTTAAAGGTACTCTTGTGAAGCACCATCGACCCGCAGGGGAGTTGAAAGTGGTGAGGTAACTGCTGGCTTCATCAAGATGCAATTGCCAGTAATCAGACTGGGCATCTAGTACACTGAACACTGTTGCTCCTACTAGCTTGTGTGCTATGTCCTCCATGGTGGGGAGTTTGTACTGTTCTCAATAAGAGTGGAGATAGCATCCATGTATGGGTTAAACCTATCCACACTCTGATTGGACTGAGTCATAATATTAAATAATTAATTAATTAGGCATGGTATATAACCCCCTACGGAGTAGCCACACCCAGTTTCCGACTCAGTCCAGCTCTGGGACTGTTTGGTGTTCCAACTCTTGGTGTTCGGCCTTCTGTGCTTATTTCTGTCAGGGTTGGTGGCATTGTGAGTAGACAGGGCCCCCCACACCTCAGCAGCAGCCAGGACTCAGGTTTGCCTGTCATTGGCAGCCACGGGCCCAGGCCTTCGGTTGTCAGCCACCCCTCTAGCCTCCTGCCTGAGTCCTTCTATTGCCCGTGCCACGTCTTCTGTCTTCCAAAGCTGCTGCTGTCAAGCCAGGTGAGGGGGATGGAAGATTTCTGGTGCTCAGGAGGCGGGCCGTTCCCACAGCCTCAGCTGTTAGGCCTTGTTCGGGCGAAGAATATTAATTGATTCTGCTCTACTTACCCCTCAGGGGTGGCGTGCAGGTTTCCCCACAACTGACAGGCCTCTGTCAACTGAGGGCTGTTCCACTGGGCCTAAATAAATTGTGCGTCTTTATTACTCCTTTTGGAAAAGAACAGAGTCAAGTCAGCTTCTGAAAGCTGTTTTGGAGAAGGGGACAGGCGTGCGGCAGCTCTTTGCAGCAAAGCCGCTTTTTCACTTTATATTCAAGCCTCTGTCAGTGGCCTTTGGCATGAATGGCCATTTTGAAGCCTGCCTGAATCAAGAACCAAAATGGCTGTCGCCTCAGCTTCAGAGGACAATGATTGGAGTCAGGTCCTCGTGACTACGACCAGAGGACCCACGGAAGGAACAGAGGCTCCTGCACTGGTAATTGCCCCCATGGCCACAAGGCAAAGGGGAAGAAAGAGCATGTGGAACCACAAGCCTCAAAAGGGGCCAAATTGGGGTTCAAAATCCCCTAAGCCTGCCTTTAAGTGTGAGAAGCAGAGGCATGGGGCACTAGAAAGCATTTATAAAAGTACCAGCTGCCAGAGGTCTTCTCTTGTCCTGAGCACTAAGCTGAGGCAGTCTGCACTCTCTTTGCCTGGGAGAGCTGCAGAGGAGGATCCCTCCCTCCATGTGAGGATCCCCATTGACTCCTCAGGCCTCTGGGGTTCTAGCCAAGGTTGGCAGTCACCCCCACACACTGCCCCCTGGGGGCTTCACCTCACACTCTTCCCTCTACATCCGCAGGGGTTGGTGCTGCTCAATTACCCCACTTGGGGAGGGGGCAATTTCAGGAATTAATGTTCAGGGCTTTCCAGCAGTGCAGCGTTGCTGCTTTCCAACAGCCTCAGATTCAGCCACAGGTTGCTCCTCCATCTACAGCTCCTGTGGGGATAGATGGTCAGGAGTCTCCCTGTTGAGTCCTCAGCCCAGACAGCAAGTCTGGTAACCTTTGAGTCACCGCATTCCGGAACAGATCAGGCAGCTGTGTTAATTGACTGAGACGAGCTGTCTGGAATCTGTCTGGAAAGGAGTTACATGTTGCAATTGCTTGCTAGGAGTTTCCTGCCTGGTAACTCTATATAAGAGGTTGCCAGAGAAGAAACCTTGTCAGTTGAATTATTGTGCTGTTGTAAGAGTGTGAATAAACGTTCCTGTTGTTTTGACCATGCCTGAGTCGGAATCCTTTGTCTGATCTAACACTGGCGACGAAGGTGGGATCCAGGCCGTGGCCTTAGAACGCAACGGGTAACGAATACTTCAACAACAGAGCGCAGCGCAACGCACAGCCTCACCATGGCTACGGCGACAATGCCTCCGTTTGCACCGTTCGACCCGATGAAGGGTGCTTCTTGATAGCCAGCGACTACGGCGAACTTGCGCCTGCCAGGAAGCTGAGCCTATTCCTCCAGTGCGGCGGCCCTGAATTGTTCGCTACCGCCCGAACCATAGCAGCACCCGCAGCGGTGCATGAAGTGCCGTGGGACGATCTCCTGGGCCGCCTGAGAGCACACTACGCGCCGGCACCTTCCCGCATAGCGCATCGCTATGCATTCAGGCAATGTGTGCAACAGCCGCAACAGTCGGTAGCCGAGTTCCTGCAGAAATTGAGAGCGACCGCAATTCCCTGCGAGTTCCCTGCTGGCTTCCTGGAGGAATCCCTACTGGAGCAGTTTGTATGCGGCGTAAGAGACATCCGCCTAAAGCGCCGCTTGCTTTCAAAAACTGTCCTGACTCTCGAGCAAGCGGTGGAAGAAGCACGCGCGACAGAATTGTCGGAGATCTCCACATCCGACATGGGCCGCGCGCGCCCTCCTCTTTTCCCCACTCCGCGAGCGTGTCTGGTAGACGAAATAGCGCCGCTGGATGAGCTGGAGGAGGAAGACCGTGGGGACTGCGTGAGGGTGACCGGGCGCGTGCCGAATCGCGCATTCACACCGCAGCAGAAGTCCGGGAACTGCCTAGGCTGCGGAGGGGCCCACCAGAGACCAGAGTGCCCATTCAAGGCATCGGTGTGCCGCAGATGTGGCAGGAAAGGACACCTAGCAGCTGTGTGCCGTGCTGCCGCTCCAGCGACAACGCCAGCTGCCGCCTCCAGAACCGTTCCACCAGGACAACGAGGGTCGCAGAAGCATTCAGGACGCTACCAGCCACAGCCGACCGACTGCTTCGCGCTGGCGGAGATGCCCCCAGCTCTAAGCTATGACCAGGCAGAGAGTAGGAGACTGTCAACAGTGGTTTGCTTATAGGGGGTGGGGGTAAAAATGGAAATAGATTCAGGGTCCTCTAGATCACTCATGTCCTGGGCGCATTTAGTTAAGCTTTGCCCCAAGCTCAGGAAGCGGGATCTCGGCCCCACGGCGACGATCCTGAAAGATTACCAGGGCTCACAAATTCCCATTCTAGGTCTGCACAGAGTGAGAGTAGACTACGGCCCCTTCCACGGATCCCTTCCCATCCTGGTAGTGGCCAAACCCCTAGCTGCCTTGATCGGATTGGACTGGTTTCCAGCCTTGGGACTGTCAGTCCAAGGAGTACACAGCGTGCCAGCCAGTTCTCCGGTAGACGAAGTAATCAGAGAGTTCAACGACGTCTTTGATGGCAGCTTAGGAACGTACAAAGGCACTCCAGTTTCCCTAAATTTGGACCCCCAGGTTGCTCCAGTCCGCTTGAAGGCCCGCAGGCTGCCGTTCGCGCTGAAGCCCAAGGTTGAAGCGGAATTGGATCGATTGGTGGCGCAGGGCGTGCTCGAACCTGTCGATCAGGCGAAATGGGAGACCCCCATTGTGGTCCCCATTAAGCCCGACGGGTCCGTGAGGATCTGCGCCGACTATAAGTCGACGATCAACCTCGGGCTTCAGGCGAACCCATACCCGGTTCCGGTGGTGCAAGACCTACTCCACTCATTGGGACAAGGTCGAGTGTTCGTGAAACTGGATATGGCGCAGGCCTACCAACAGCTCCCGGTGGATGACGAGGCTGCGGAAGCGCAGACCATCGTGACCCACCGTGGGGCTTTCCGCTGTCGCCGTCTCCAATTCGGCGTGTCCGTAGCCCCGGGGATCTTCCAGAGCCTCATGGAGCGACTGCTCCATGGGCTCCCTGGCGTTGTACCGTATTTTGATGACGTCCTGATTGCTGCTTCCAGCATATCAGAACTCGCCAAAACGTTACGGAAGGTCCTCAGAGTTTTCAGGGGCGCGGGTTTAAAGTTGAAATGCAGCAAATGTACGTTTGCTGCGCCTAGGGTGGAATTCCTGGGTTTCATGATTGACGCCCAAGGAATTCACCCAACCCCCTCCAAGGTCGAGGCCATCCAAAAGGCCCCCACTCCTGCCTCCAAAACGGAGCTGCAGGGGGGCGTGGCGATGCTCGTGTGAAGAGAAGTGTTTTCTCCACCTCGTAGGGCTTTTTTTTTACTAACAAATGTGGATTAAAGTGATTAAAACGTGCCGTTGGGAGCTGGAAATGTTTACAGATGTTTTGGAAGGTCGGTGTGACTTGTAAATTGCCTTTTCAAAGTGATTGAACAACCCGAACTGCTCGAATTTCAAAGTTTTGTTTCTCCGTGGAGGCAGAGGGTTGGGCGAGCGGCCGAGGTAAGGGGGGTTACCCTTTGTCTTTGGCAAAGATCATTTGCATGCTTTTTGTCTCGCTACAAGGCTATAAACACAAGCTGAAGTTTAAGAAAGAAGGAAGTTGGTGATGGCATGTGGATTATAACTCCTTTGAACTTTCTAATTCTTTTAAAGTGGATTGTGTGAGCTGAATGTAGCGAGCAAGCTTTTTGGATTACACTTAAAATGGAGGCTTAAAAAGTTAAATAAACTGGGGAAGCTCTCCTATGCTTTTTTTTTTCTGGCTCCTTTGGTGCATTATAAGCCGGCTTAGCCTTATCTGATTTGGGACACTGTTTGCCCTTATTCTTTATAAAAGACCCTCTTGGCAAAGAAATATAAATATAAAGTTTGTCTTTGAATTGAAATGTCGACTCAACAGCCTTCAGAGCTTGAACGGATTTTTGGAGCTTTAAATACAATTGGAGAAAAGTTAACCGGACTGACGGATCATGTGGCGAATTTGACATTGGAAGTTCAAAAAGCTAAAGAACAGATAAGTGAATTGAATGTTAGTTTTGTAAAGCAAAACGTGGAGGTGAAATTTATTAAAGATGAAATTAATAATAATAATAATAATAATAACTTGCATTTATTAACCGCTCCCTCTCCCCACAGGGACCCGGGGCGGTGCACAGGAGAAACTAAAAACAATATAAACAATCAATACAAAATATACAGTTTAAAACACCATTAAACTATGTTATCCCGTGCTAAAAAATTAAAACCCATTAAAATACATTTAAAAATCTATAGACAGAGAGACTATCCAAGGCCGGCCAGTCGAAAGAAATGGGTCTTTAGTTTCATACGGAAGGAGCGGAGGTCCGTGGTCGTTCTGATATCGGGGGGAAGGTCGTTCCAGAGGGCCGGGCCCGCCACAGAGAGAGCCCTTCCCCTGGGCGTCGCCCGCTGACAAAGTCTGGTGGACGGCACCCGGAGAAGTCCCTCTCTGTGGGAGCGAATCGGTCGTGAGGATGTATGGGGCAGGATCCGATCCCGCAGATAGCTAGGTCCCGAGCCATGGAGCGCCTTAAAGATGATAGTTAGCACCTTGAAGCGCACCCGGAAGACGACAGGCAGCCAGTGCAGCTCGCGCAGGAGTGGTGTAACGTGGGCGAACCTGGTGGTCCCCATAATTGCCCGCGCGGCTGCATTCTGAACTAACTGAAGCCTCCGGGTGCACCTCAAGGGAAGCCCCATGTAGAGAGAGTTACAATAGTCCAGTCGGGATGTCACGAGGGCATGAGTGACTGTGCGAAGGGCGTCCCGATCCAATAGGGGGCGCAATTGGCGAACCAGGCGAACCTGGCAAAACGCCCTCCTGGCCACGGCTGTCACTTGCTCTTCCATAGACAGCCGGGTATCCAGGAGGACACCCAAATTGCGCGCCCCATCCACAGGGGCAAGATGTTCGCCCCCTATGGCCAGCGTTGGAGAAAGCTGGTTGAATCGGGCAGCCGGAAACCACAGCCACTCGGTCTTGGTCGGGTTGAGCCTGAGTCCGTTACTTCCCATCCAGATCCGCACGGCTTCCAGGCACTGGCACATCACCGCTACGGCATCGTTGGGGTGGTTTGGGGTAGATATGTACAGCTGGGTGTCATCAGCGTACAGGTGGTAATCTACCCCAAAACCACGGATGATCTCACCCAGCGGCTTCATATATGCGTTAAACAGGAGAGGCGAGAGGACCGACCCCTGAGGCACCCCGCATGTGAGTGGTCTCGGGGTCGACCTCTGCTCTCCTGCCCGCACAAATTGCGATCGGCCAGAGAGGTAGGAGGAGAACCACCGTAAAACGGTGCCCCCCACCCCCAACCCCCCCAGCCGATGCAATAGGATACCATGGTCGATGGTATCGAAAGCCGCCGAGAGGTCTAATAGGACCAGGATGGAGGAACATCCCCCATCTCTGGCCCTCCAGAGATCATCTACCAACGCGACCAATGCCGTCTCGGTGCTATGCCCGGGCCGAAAGCCGGACTGGCGCGGATCTAGATACTCAATTTCCTCCAGGTGACGGGGAAACTGTTGTGCCACCACACTCTCAACAACCTTCGCCAAAAAGGGAAGGTTGGAGACTGGACGATAGTTGTTTAAAAGAGCTGGGTCCAAAGAGGGCTTCTTGAGGAGGGGCCTCACCATGGCCTCTTTTAGGGAAGCAGGCAAGGAGCCCTCACTCAAGGATGCGTTGACAACCTCTTGGAGCCAGCCTCGTGTCACCTCCCAGGATGCCAGTACAAGCCAGGAGGGGCACGGGTCCAATAAACATGTGGTGGCTCGCAGTCGCCCACGTAACCTGTCCATATCTTCGGAAGTAACGGAGTCAAACTCCTCCCAAACAAGATCTCTCTCGTGGCATCCCACTGGGCCATGAATGGGGGCTAGCTCACTCTGTATCTGAGCGGTTTTCTCCTGCAGAAAAGACACAAATTCCTCTGCTCTACCCTGTAGAGGGGCTTCCCGCTCCCTCTGTTGGAGGAGGGAGCGGGTCACCCTAAACAGGGCGGCAGGGCGGTTTTCTGCGGATGCTATGAGAGTGGCACAATGATGACGTTTGGCCACTCTCAGCGCCACAATGTAAGTCCGTAAATGGGCTCTTACCTGTGTCCGGTCAGATTCAGAACGGCTAGACCTCCATCTTCCCTCTAGGCATCTCTTGCGGCGTTTCATCACCCGCAGCTCCTCAGTAAACCATGGAGCCAGGGTGGTTCGCCGCCGCAAGAGAGGCCGCAAGGGCGCGACCCGATCCAAGGCTCCCACGGCCGCAATGTTCCATGCGGCCGTGAGGTCCTCGATCGGGGCGCGGGTCAGGGAAACAGGAAATGGCCCAAGCGCTGTCTGGAACCCATCCGGGTCCATCAGGCGCCTGGGGCGGTACCAGATTGGTGACTCTGGTTCCGCCTCCCCGCGGAGGGGAGCAGCGGTCGGAAAGTCGAGCCGGAGAAGTGAGTGGTCTGACCATGACAAGGGCGTGATGACTATGTCCCCTATACCCAGATCACTCTTCCATTGGTCTGAGACAAAGATGAGATCCGGCGTATGTCCACCCTCGTGAGTGGGGCCCTGAATTACTTGGGTCAGGTCCATGGCCGTCATGGAAGCCATGAACTCCCGAGCTACCACGGATGATTCGCCCACCGATGGCAGATTAAAGTCCCCCATGACTAAAAGTCTGGGGGTCTCAACTGCCACCGTAGCGATCACCTCTAGGAGCTCGGGCAGGGCTGCTGCTACATAGCGGGGAGCCAGGTATACAACCAGCACGCCCAACTGCCTCCCTAGGCCCCACTTCACGCAGAGGGACTCACAACCGGTGGTCTGTGGCACAATGGTCTCTCTCGGCTCAAGACCTTCCTTGACAATGACCGCTACCCCACCGCCCCTACCTAGGGCCCGGGGCTGATGAAAAGCGCGGTAGCCTGGTGGGCACATTTCAACGAGGGGAAGTCCTCCCTCGTGGCCCAACCAGGTCTCCGCAATTCCAGCCAGGTCCGGCTCCCCCTCTGACACAAGGTCACTAATGAGGGGGGCTTTGTTGACAACGGACCTGGCATTGCAGAACATCAGCCGCGGACCCCGGCTCTGTACTCCCTGACCACCTAGCCTGCGGGGGTTGTGGCACACGACCGTTTGTAGCCAACGGCTGCGTGCCCCCAACCGGGAGGATGAAACTTGTCTCCCCTCGGCCCTGCCTCTCCCCACGACCCTCTGAATTGGTATGCCCTCAAATGGAACAACTCGTGTGTCCCCCCTCCTATCGGCTCCTTCCGCTTCCCTCCGTCGGCTGCTGGCCTGGCCCTTCCTTTTGTTCTGTTCTTCCGTCTCTATCTGTCTATACCCACCCCCCTCCCTGGTACCCCCTAAAAAAGACAATTTACGTATTAAAAACCCCCTGAGACTACGCCTCGCCCACCTCTCTGGATTAATATATCCCTCATCGAGGTGGGCCCTCGTAAGAGCGGAGGGCCAAACCTGCGAGAGGGGGGACTCCCGCAGTAAGATTAGGTCTGCCCTTGAGTATATACTGGGTCACATTTATAGCAGGGCATCGATTGGTTTAGGGATGAACAGATATTAAAAGATATTCAATAAATATTAAATATTAAGATGTTAAAATAGATATTCAATAAATATTAAATAGATGTTAAATTCATTAATTAATTCCAGCAAGTATAAGTCCAGCACAAAAAGATTTAAAAGTGGGGTCATAAAATAGTTGATAGTCAATAAATAGTTATAAATACTTAATAGGTGCAATGTGCAAAATGCAATGGTGCAATGTCTCAGGCGTGGCCTTAAAGTCCATGCACACGATGCACAAATTGATGCACACGATGCACAAATTGATCGTAAGATGGAAGGAATTTTTTATAAAAACCAGCAACAAGATAAGAGAATTAGTCTTTTGGAGGAAGACGCTAGAAAATACAATATTGTTATACGTAATATTCCAGAAAATAGACCGGATGATTTGAAGCAGAGGGTGTTAAAATGGTTGAATGATTTTGGATTTGAATATACAGCAGCAAACTTAGTAAGTGTTTTTAGAATTGGTTATAAGAGGCAAGGTGGAGCGATTAGAAATGTTTTAGTAAGATTTGCAAACCTTGGAGATAAACTAGAGGTCATGGCAAAAATAAGGGAACTGGAAGGTGTTCCTAAGTTTGAGGAGAAAGAAATCCAAGTTTTTCCGGATATTTCCAGGGAAGACAGAGCTTGGAGATATCATTTGAAACCAGTTACAAAGCTCTTGAGAGACAATGATATTAAGTACAATTGGAGGCCACTACAGCAGCTAAAAATTTTTTATAAAGGAAGGATGCATACTATTACTCCAGAAACAGACGTATTAAGATTAATTCGGGAGCTTGGGCTGATTGAGAAAGAGGAAGATTTGGTAGAAATTAAAGATTATATGCTTAAGACGGGTGGAGTACAAGAGGAATCCCCAATTTCGGAAGAAAAAGGTGCAACTGGCGGCCAAGATCCCAAGAGTTTAAAGAGAAAAGAAATTTCCCCGGCAGTTTCTGAGTATAAGAAAATTCGTGAAGATACCGAACGAACGCCAGACAAGATGGAGGATCTTAGTAGAAAGCAGGAAGCTGAGTCCGGGGCGAAGCCAGAGTTGTCTTCTTTTTTTGAAAGTGGAATTTAAAGAACAGCCTGAAGAGGTGACCCGACCATCGGCATGTCCCACTCCCCCACACTCTTTATATAGAGGCGATATCTGATTGAGGATGTGGGGGATGAAGATTGCTCGTTATTTGTTGTGGTTGTTGTGTCTGATATTTGAGTATTATGTGTATGTTGTTTGTTATATATTGTCTGTGGAGTTTTATGTTTCTGTACGTTTTTTTCGTTTGGTGTTGGGTGTGCACATAAAGGAAGAGGAGGGGTCAGAAATAAAACAGTTACCGCTTAAATGCGGTTTATAAAAATAATGACATGGAATGTGAAGGGTACAGGAAATCATATAAAAAGGAAAAGGTTGGAACTTAAATTTAAAAGGGACTCTCCAGATATATTATTCTTGCAGGAAACTCATCAAAAATCTGAAGATGTTAATAGAATGAACATTAAAGGTATGCAAATTTATGAAAAATCTTTTGGGACTTCCAAAGCTAGAGGAGTTGCGATATTGATATCAAATAGGGTATACTTTGAAAAAAAACAAGTAATTAGAAATGAGGAAGGCAGATATTTAATAATTATAGGGAATATTAACGAGCAAAAAGTGACATTGGTTAATTTATATCTACCGAATGAAAAACAAAAGGGATTTTTGGATAAAATTACTAAGATTTTGGAAATAGAAAGTGAAGGGAAAGTAATTGTGGCGGGAGATTTTAACTTAATTAGGGATAGAATTGATAGTAATAATCCTACCCGCTTTAGTCAAACAAATAAAGGGGAAATTTTAAATAAATGGATGTTTCAAAATAGTGTGGTAGATGTTTGGAGAGAGTTGAAAGGCTCTGAAAGGGTGTATACCTTTTGTTCTAAGGTATATAATACATATTCAAGGATTGATTATATTTTTGTTTCTAAAGATTTGTTGAATAAAGTAGATAGAATAGATGTGGGAATTTTTAAGGATTCTGATCATGCGGAAGTTATGATGGAAATAGATTTTAATTTTGAGAAAAAGGAAAGAGGTTGGAGATATGATGAAAAATTGTACAAAAGGGAGGAGGATAAAATATGGATATTCAAAAAATGGAAGGAAAGTTGGGAATTGAATGATAACGGAGAGATTAAATTTGAAATTGTTTGGGATACCATGAAAGCAATATTTAGAGGAGAAAGTATTAAATTGTCAAGTAGGAAATATAGAGAATACAAAGCTAAAATTGATCAGGATACAAGACAAATTAAGATATTGGAGAACCAATTCTCACTTACGAAGGATAAAAATTGTTTGGAGGAATTGACCTTACTAAAAACTAAATTGATAGAAGAAGATATTGAATTGGTTAAAAAAAATTTAAGATATTTGAATAGGGATTTTTTTGAATTTAGTAATAAAAATTCTAGGATATTGGCAAAGATGGCGAAAAATAAAACTCAAAAGAGAGAAATTGGTTCTCTGATAGATGAAAAAGGTACAAGGTGTTATAAGAGATTGGATAAATGTGAAGTAGCCAGGAATTTTTTTCAAAAATTATATTTAAAGAAATCAATTGATTTAGAAAAATTGAAGAATCATCTTGGAAAATATGGTATGAAAATAGATCAAACATACAAAGAGTTGATGGAAAGAGACATAACACAGGAGGAAATCAACGAAATAATACAAGAGTTAAAATTAGGGAAGACCCCAGGAGAAGATGGATTACCTGCTGAATTCTATAAAGACTTTAAAGAACTAATAATACCAAAACTGCAAAAATTATATAATGGTATTCTACATGGAGGAGAAGTCCCGATGTCATGGAATAAGACAGTAATATCTTTAATTCCTAAACCAGATAAAGATCTTGAGAGGATCGAGTCCTACCGACCTATTTCTTTAATCAACCAGGATGCTAAAATATTTACAGCAATTATAAGTAATAGATTAAACAGTTTTATAGACAAATATATAAGTTATAATCAAGTAGGGTTTGTTAAAGGTAGATATATGAGTGATATAATTAGAAGAGTATTGAATATTATAGATGTAGCAGAGAATAATGGAGATGAATTAGGTATAATATCGTTAGATATTTTTAAAGCTTTTGATTCTGTACAATGGGATACTATAAAAGTAATTATCGAGGCATTAGGCTTTGGTAATAAATTTATACATGTTATTTCAAAATTATATCAAAAAAGTAGTGCAAAGGTAAAGGTGAACGGAACAATGACGGAAGAGATTAAATTGGAAGCAGGTACGAGACAAGGGTGTCCCTTGTCTCCAACATTATTTTTGTTAGTTATGGAGGTCTTGATTAAATTGATAGAAGTAGATGAAGAGTTGGAAGGTTACAAGGGATACAAGATAAATTTATATGCGGATGACACTTTGATTATTTTGAAGGATATAGAGAAAGATTTAAAGAGGATAAATAAACATTTGATAGAGTTTGAAGAAATGACAGGTTTAAAGGTAAATTGGTCAAAATCTGAATTATTAATAAATAAAGATGGTAAGGAGTGGGAGAGTATGCAAGAACAATTTGGGATAAGAGTTAAGAATACACTGAAATATTTGGGGATAACACTCTCATTTAAAGTTAGAGAATTAAAAAAAATTAATTATGAGGTGATGTTGAAGGAAGTAGAGAAAAAGATAGATAAATATAAAGAGATAAAGTTGTCTTGGTTTGGTAGAATTGCAATGTGTAAAATGATGTTGTTACCAAAGTTTAATTTTTTATTTGAGATGCTACCATTAAATTTGACAGAGAAAGATATAGAAGAATATCAGAAGAAATTGGATAAATTTTGTAATGGTGGGAAAAGACCAAGATTAATGAAGAAACTGTGGTATCAAAATCAAAAAGAGGGTGGATTGGGAATTCCCAATCTACTTAATTATTATCGGGCGTATAATATTAGAACTGTGATAAAAATACTTAAAGGTGGGGATGGTCATTGGAGAGATTTGGAGTTAAAAGATATTAAGAGATTTGGGTCTACATGGTTCCTAGATAGAGCAAAAACAAAAAAGGTAATTAATAGTTATTGGTTAAAGGGGTTGAGCAAAACTTGGAATAAATTTGTTAAAAAATTGATTCCGGATATAACGTTTTTGGGAAAGACAATTGAAAGCTGGCCGATTAAAACTAATTCAAGTCGGAACAAAGTAATTGAGGATGAAAATATAGGAAATATAGTAGATTGGTTAAAAGCTTCAGGAACTGAAAGTAGGAAGAAAAAAATAATTCAAAAATTGGAGTTAAATTGGTTTGAAAAAATACAGGTAGAAAAATGGAATATGAAGGTAAGGGGAATATGTAACATAGATAGAAGTAAAACTAAATTTGAAATTTTAGTATCTCAAATTATTAAGGATGAAGTTGGGTTAAAAGGACTTGTCAGTAAGATATACAAGATTATAAATTTTGATGGAAATCCACAAATGGTAATGAAAAGGAATTGGGAAGAAGATTTAAAGATTAAAATATTGGATTTGGATTGGAATGAGAATTGGAAGAGTCGGATTATGAAGACTTTATCTATAAGGATTAAAGAACATAATTTTAAGGTTGTTTGGAAATGGTATTGGACCCCTTTAAGATTATCACAGATAGATAAAAAAATGAGTGATAAATGTTGGAGATGTAATATGGAATTGGGAACTTACGAACATATGTGGTATAAATGTGTGAAAATTAAAAAGTTTTGGCAGCAATTGGAAACAACGATGTGTAAAATGATGAAAAGAATAATAATATTGAGACCGGAAACTATACTGTTATTGATAATTAATGAACTAGAGTTAACAAAATATGAGAAAGAACTGATTAGAATTATGATTATAATAGGTAGAATTGTAATAGCAAGATATTGGAAAATAGAGGTAAATATTAAAATAGAAGAATGGTATTGTGAAATGTGGAAATTAGCCTTAAACGATAAAATGACGTGTGATATTAAATTTAGAGAGGGGGTTTATAAAAATGATATTTTTTGGAAGACTTGGAAGCCATTTGTGGACTATGCACTTGGAACTTTGGATGTCTCGACGCCTGTACCGAGAAAACGTGGATTTTGGAGATTTTAAAGACAATAGACGACACTTGAAACCAACTCTTCCTTTTGTTTTGTACAGCACCGGGTGATATATTGTAAAAATTAAAAAACAAATAATAAAAAAAAACAAAAAAACAAAAAAACAAAACTGAGCTGCAGGCATTCCTCGGCCTTTTGAATTTCTATGCGCCGTTTATTCCCCATAAGGCATCGCTAGCCGAGCCGCTGCATCGGTTGCTCGACCGATCCACGGCCTGGCACTGGGGCAGCCGCGAAGCACACGCGTTCGCGGCTGTCAAAGCCATGCTCACGTCAGATGCGGTACTAGTCCAGTACCATGACAGGCTTCCTCTGACGCTTGCATGCGATGCCTCCCCTTTTGGCCTGGGGGCTGTCCTTAGCCACGTCTTTCCAGACGGCTCGGAAGCCCCCATTGCTTTTTACTCCCGGACAATGTCTCAAACGGAGAGAAACTACAGCCAAATCGACAAGGAGGCTTTGGCTGTAGTGTCCGGGATTAAGAAGTTCCACAATTACCTCTATGGGCGGACCTTTTCTGTTGTCACGGACCATAAGCCGCTCCTTGGGCTATTGGCCGGTGACCGTCCGACCCCCCCCATCCTGTCGCCCAGGATGACCCGCTGGACGGAATTCCTGGCAGCGTATGACTATACGCTGCTATACCGTCCTGGCAAGCAGATAGGGCATGCTGATGCCCTAAGCCGCTGCCCTCTCCCGGGGCCGGATCCGGCCCCTGTGCCTGCTCTCTCTGTCCTGATGGTCGCGGAGTCGGACTTGCCCCTGTCCTCTTCCGCCGTTGCCGCTCACACCCGCGCAGACCCCGTCCTCGCCCAGGTCTGCCGATGGGTGCTGAGGGGCTGGCCTTCGGGCAGCGTGGCTGAAAATTTTCGGCCTTACAAGTCACGCCAGCTGGAGCTCTCGCTCCATTGCGGGTGCTTGTGTTGGGGAGATCGGGTCATCGTCCCTTCCCCTCTCCGGCACATGGTTCTTCAGTCGCTCCATGCCAACCACCCAGGCATCGTCCGTATGAAGGCATTGGCCCGGAGCTATGTCTGGTGGCCCGGCATGGATGCTGAAGTGGCGGAATGGGTGGCCGCCTGCTCCTCCTGCCAATCGTCCCGGCCGGCCCCGCCGGTCTCCCCGCCGAGGGAGTGGGACGCCCCCAGGTGCCCATGGTCCAGGCTCCACTTGGATTTCGCGGGTCCCTTCCATGGCCAGAATTTCCTCGTGGTGGTGGATGCGTTCTCACGCTGGGTGGAGGTGATTCTCATGGCTTCCACCACAGCGGAGAGCACGGTGCATGCCTTGCGCCGTCTGTTCGCAACCCACGGGTTGCCGGACGTCGTTGTGTCCGACAACGGACCCCAATTTCAATCCTCCACCTTCTTGGACTTTCTGGCCACCCAAGGGATCCGCCACGCGCCGGTCGCCCCTTATCACCCGGCGTCTAATGGACGCGCGGAACGAGCCGTGCGCTCAGCCAAGGAAGCCTTGGCCCGTTTGGATAAAGGGGACTGGCAGGCAAGGGTGGCTGCGTACCTTTTGGGACAGCATGTCACACCTTGCCCGGCCACAGGGAAAAGCCCCGCGGAGCTCTTTTTTTTTTTTTTTTTTTTTTTTTTTAAACAATTTTTGTTTTTATTTTTAAACAAACACAAATAAGTATAACAAAAAACAAAAAAAACATAAAGTCCATCTTCCATTACAAATTGTAGAAAATGTGTCAGTTGGTTACATACTGTACATCTCTTCCATAGTCATAATCATATCAAATCACATATTTTAGTTCAAATATATTTATATATATTACAATTATTATACCTCAACCTTCATTTGACTATCTTGTTTCCAGCCATTGATAAAATTTATTCCAAATTTCATAAAATTGTTCATTGTCTTGTTCTCTAATTTCAAATGTTAATTTATTCATCTCTGCACATTCCATAATTTTATAGATAATTTCTTGCTCTGATGGTAATTTGTCATTTCTCCAATTTTTAGCAAAGACGATTCTAGCGGCTGTCAAAATATTCACAATTAGGTATCTCAAATTTTTGTCGAATGTTTCTAAATTAAGTCCAAGCAGGAAGAGTTCGGGTTTGAAATCTATTTGTTTTCCTGTTATTTTGCCTAACCATGTGTGGATCATATTCCAATAATTTTGGGCCTCCGAGCAAGTCCACCACATATGGTAGTAAGTACCAGGCGTCTGATGGCATTTCCAGCATTTTTGAGATTTGTTCTTGCTCATTTTTGAGATTCTTGAGGGTGATAGGTGCCACCTGTAGAACATCTTGTATAGGTTCTCTTTATAGGCTGTTGACATTGTCATTTTGTAATTCTGTGTCCACAATTTTTGCCACTTATCTAGGTCGATCCCATGCCCGAAGTTTTTCCCCCATATTATCATTGTTTCTTTCACTTGCTCTTCCTGGAGTTTAAACTCTAATAAGTAGGCATAGAGTTTTTTAATTGTTTTTTCATCGACGCCTGTTAATATTTTGTCTAATTCTGTCATTTTGTCATAAACCCCTCCTTTTTTTTGGTCTTCCTTATATCTTGAGTGTATTTGTGTGTATGTGTACCAATTAATATCCATTCCTTCTTGTTTTAGTTCCTGAATAGTCTTAAGATCACCCCTTGAGTTTAATAAATCCGAATATCTAATTGTTCGTTCCCTTTTGTGTATTATTGCGTATGTAAATGCTTCCGTAATTGATACCCAGACTGGTATTTTGAGGTAATGCAATTTCTTGATCTTCTCCCAATTTGCAATCAGAAATTCCCTTACGTAGTGCCTTCTGAAAATGCCATGTTTCCTGGTGGTTCGGTACCATAGAGCTGCGTGCCATCCTGATGGCAAATCATGTCCCTCTAATGCTAATAATCTTGTATTTCTTAGTGTAATCCAGTCTTTAATCCACATCAGATTCGCAGCTTGATGATATAGTTCCCAATCAGGCAATCCCATACCTCCCCTTATTTTGGTATCTTGTAAAATTTTTAATTTTATTCTAGCTTTTTTCCCTTGCCATATGAACTTTAAGACCATTTTCCTTAATTTTTCGAAAAAGTCCTTGCCCAATCTAATTGGGATTGTCTGGAATAAGTATAGTACCTTAGGCAAAATATTCATTTTTATCGTGGCTATTCTCCCTAGTAATGATAGTTGTAAATTCTGCCATCTCGTAAGATCTACTTCTATTTGTTGCATGAGCTTAGAGTAATTCTCCTTTTTAAGGGTGCTGCATCTCGACGTCAAAAGGATTCCTAGATATTTAAGCTTGTTTGTGATTTGAATTTTCAAGATTTCTGTTAATTCTTCTTTCTGTCTTCTTGTCATATTCTTTGTTAAGATTTGTGTCTTGTCTTTATTTATTTTCAGACCTGTTATTTTCCCATATTCCTCAATTTTCCCTATCAGTTTGGACGCGGTTATAAGTGGTTCTTCGAGGATAAAAACTAGGTCGTCTGCAAAAGCTTGTAATTTATATTGTTCTTTCCTAATTGTCATTCCCTTTATTTCTTTGTCTTCTCTTATCTTTCTATTTAACACTTCTAGCGTTAATACGAAAAGTAAAGGTGATAGTGGGCAACCTTGTCTTGTGCCTCTTCTTATCTGGATGTTATCTGAAAGCTCTCCATTTATTATTATCTTGGCTGTTTGGTTGTGATATATAGTGCTTATAACATGTATAAAGTTTTGACCAAATTCCATTTGTTCTAACTGCTGCAACATAAACTTCCAATTCACGTTATCAAAGGCTTTTTGTGCATCGAGGAATATCAAAGCCATTTGTTTTTCAGAATGTGCTTCATAATATTCCAACGTATTCAAAATTATTCTCATGTTGTCTTTAATTTGTCTCTTTGGTAAAAATCCATTTTGGTCTGGATGTATAAAATTGTTTAAGTATTTTTTGAGCCTTTCTGCTAGTATTGATGCAAATAATTTATAATCCGAGTTTAACAATGAAATTGGTCGGTAATTCTTTACCTGCAGGAGATCTGTTCCTTCCTTTGGTATCAGTGAAATATAGGCTTCTGACCAAGAATTCGGCATTTTGCTACCAGACATAATTTCATTCATCAATTCTAATAAAGGAAAGGATAGTACTTCCTCCAAGGTTTTATAAAACTCTCCTGGGAGGCCATCCGGTCCCGGGGCTTTCCCATTTTTTTGTCTTTTAATAGCTTCAGTTAGTTCCATCATCGTTATCTTTGCATTTAGTATATTTCTGCTATCATCCGCTATAACCGGGAGATTTGCCTCTTGTAAGTAGTTTTTAACATCCTGTTCTAGTGTATTTTCTTTTTCGTATAGTTTCATATAATATTCCTGAGCAATTTTTTTTTTCTCCTCATTTGAGTAATGTATGCGGAGCTCTTGATGGGCCGACGCTTGCGGACCACTCTGGACAGACTGCACCCCGATTACGACGGGTTGCAGAGGGGCAACCTGCAGATTCCCACTCCTCGTTTATTTGAAATTGGGGACCTGGTTTGGGCAAGGAACTTTTCAGGGGAGCCGCGATGGGTTGCCGCAACCATTTTGGACGTAACCGGCCCCTGTTCTTACAGAGTCGGCCTTCAGGATGGATCCGAGTGGCGGCGCCACCTGGATCAACTGAGGCGCCGCCTGCCCGAAACAGCAGTCACCACGCCAGGCCGTTCCTGCCCGTTGGCCCCCGTTGGGCCGTGTTCTCTGCTCAAGCCGAGCAGTTGCTTGGAACCCCGGAGTCCCTAGCCGGTCCAGACCTCATATCAGCGGGAACAGCACGGGGAGACCGCCAGGACCTCACAACCCAATCTGACTCTCAGCTGGGGGCCTCGCCCATCGGAGAACCACCCTACCAGAATAATACTCGCCAGCAAATGTCAACTACCCCAAGCCCGGTCGCCACGCCCCCTCGCCCGGACTTGCTAGGGTCGCCATTGCCGCCTACGGCGACTCCACCTCCGAGGGCAGGCCGCGGTGACGTAGGCGAAGGCTCCGTGTCCCACAGAGAGGAGCGTCCTCAAGAACTAAGGCGGTCAGGGCGGACCCGACACCGCCCCGCCTATCTGAACGACTACGCGTGCGCATGTACTGTGTTGGACAGAGAACCTAGACACATGCGCACTGACTATGGGGGAAGGAGTGTTGAGTCCTCAGCCCAGACAGCAAGTCTGGTAACCTTTGAGTCACCGCATTCCGGAACAGATCAGGCAGCTGTGTTAATTGACTGAGACGAGCTGTCTGGAATCTGTCTGGAAAGGAGTTACATGTTGCAATTGCTTGCTAGGAGTTTCCTGCCTGGTAACTCTATATAAGAGGTTGCCAGAGAAGAAACCTTGTCAGTTGAATTCTTGTGCTGTTGTAAGAGTGTGAATAAACGTTCCTGTTGTTTTGACCATGCCTGAGTCGGAATCCTTTGTCTGATCTAACACTCCCCTGTTTCTTCCCAGGACAATAGTGATTCTGAATCTGAAGAGGGCAAAATCAGAGAGGAGATGCTTTCAGGGGAGGAGGGCATACACCCTTCTAAGCCTTCCTTCTCAGTTTGTTTCAGCCTCATTGTTTAAGTGTCTGCTCTTTAAAGCTAAGGCATCGGCCAAATTTGGCAAAAAGCCATCGGAACTCCTGGTGCAACCCCAGGGCCTTTTTGCCAAGACTTTATTTGAGGAAAAGGCTATTGAGGCTGACACGTTCCCACCCCCAAGTCCTTTCTTGACCTGGTCAAGTGCCAGTGGGCATCTCCAGCATCTGGCTCTATGTCCACTTCCACTGGCAAAACATTCATTAATATGGACAAGGACATGGTTCAGGTGCTGTTGCAACCCACTATTGATGCACCTGTCATGGCCCTGCATGCATCTGCAAACATGCCCAGGAAACCAGAGGACCCTCTGAAGCCAGAGGATGATGATAATCATAATAGTAATAATCTTTATTGTCATTGTACTAAAATTACAATGAAATTGACAAAAAGGGCTGACCTCACCTTACAAAGGGGTAATCAGGCTGCTACCTTGGCAGTGAGAGCAGCTACCACTGCCTCCTTCTTTAACCGGTCTTCTTTGCTTTGATTGCAGGATCTTCAGCAGCAAACGCCAATAGCAGATTTCAAGTCACATCGGGACATCAACAAACTGGTGGCAGCCATCCAATTTTCTTTGGGCATCACTTTAGCCGCAGCCAGGTTTGCCTTCAGGGCAATTGCTTGATCCATAGCGTCTCACGGGTTGCTTTGGCTGCGGCTGTGGCAAGCTGATGCGCACCACATATGACGCCTGGCATCAGCCCCCTTTGCTGTAGTGTCCCTCTTGACCTTTTCTTAATTGAGAATCAGGACAAACAGAAGATGCTTCTCATAGCTCCTAGGAAGGGTAATTTCTGGGCAGTGCCCTACCCCCATTGCTCCGATTTCTGTGGTCAGGACAACGGTTCTTCATTTTGGGGTCAGGACTACAGATCTTCGTTTAAGGGGTCTGATTTCAGTCAGTCAGGTTTCAGGCTGTACCTGGGAGGCTATGCCCCCAGCCAGAGATATCAACTGGATAGGCAGCAGAGGGGTAGACAGCAGAAACAGCCCTTTCACAGGGGCGAAGGAGACGGCACTCTTCTTCCACAAGAATTAATTCTGGGCCCAGCTCTCCCTTCATCGGGGGAAGCTTGGCATATTTCGCAGATTGTTGGGACTCCTCTACCTCCGATGCGTGGGTACAATCAACCATCAGGTCTTAAATAACCTGACTCGGAGGCGACTTATGCAGGAAGCCATTCAACACCTATTGGACATTAGGGCTAGCCAACTGGTGCCTCCAGTTTAACAGGATCAGGGTTATTATTCCATTCTCTCTGGGATCCCAAAGGCTTGGGGCGGCTGGAGAACTATTTTTGATTTGAAATAGTTTGACCGCTATGTGCGTTATCGCAGGTTTAAGATGCGTTCACTGCACTTAATATTAGAGGGTATTAGACAGGGAGATGTCCTCACATCCATCAACCTTACTGAGGCCTATCTGCACATACCTATAGCCCCTGAATACTGACAGTTTTTCAGGTTTTGTTACTTTGGGCACCACTTCCAGTACCGAGCCTTACCCATCAGGTTGTCATCTGCGCCTCAAGTCTTCAGGTAGGTGATGGTGGCATTGGCAGCGTTCCTGAGACAGGTACATGTGCAAATCCAATACCTAGACGACCTGTTGCTACAGTCCTCTTCTGTAAGTGGTGCCCCAAGGGACTTAGGCATTACCATGTTGACCCTGCAAGGCCAGGTGGTTTCAATCAATCTGGCCAAAAGCTATCTATGGCCTACCACTAGGCTGATTCAAACTAGTCTGAGAGAGTTGGTTTTCCAGGTTCTCAAGGAATGTAGAGTATCCTTAGCTACTTTGTCCAAATTGTTAGGTACTATGGTATCCGCCATTGGCATTGTTCTCTGGGCGCGCCTTAACAATAGAGACCTTCGATGGTTTCTTTTGCCATTTCAGCAAAGGCTCATGAGCTGCTCCCAGATCGAGGTTCTTCTGCCAGCAGAAGTCTCCTGCTCTTTGATTGGTGGACATCATCTACCATACCCAAGGGGGAATTCTTCAGGATCCCAGAGCGAGTCACAGTCACTTCAGACACCAATCTACTCGGAGGGGGTGTCCAACTTCAGAGGAGAACCTGGTGGCTTAGTGGCTAAACCATCTGCCTAACATGTAATACGGCCCCGGTTAAAATCCCAGAAGGGGTATGGCTAGCTGATGAGAGCTAAATAGCTTGAAATTGATCTATACTAGTCTCCCTTATATGCAGATGGCACAGGGACGATGGAGCCAAGCGGAACTAGCTCACAACATAAACTGGTTGGTACTCAGGGCGGTCCACCTGGCTCTCAAACCATTTCGCTTTTCGGTCAAGGGCAGACATATTCTGGTCCTCACAGACAATATGGCCACCACAGCTCATATAACAGGCATGGGGGGACCAGGACAAAGTCCCTCATGCTGGGGACCAGGAACTTGGGTCTTTGGGCTGAGAGGAATTTGCTCTCAATAACCACAGAACATATAGCGGGGGTGGACAATGTCAGGGCTGACCAGCTCAGTCAGATCGAGGTGGACAATTCAGGATGGCAGCTGCAGCTGGCTATCTTCCAGGCAATTGTGGACCTTTTCTGCCACCCAGAGGTCGACCTGTTTGCAACTCCCCTCAATACTCAGCTCCCGAGATTTTATTCCCAGTTTCCTTCACAGAACGCAGAGGGGGTGGATGCTCTTCACTGCCAATGGCCTCTGGGGCTCCTTTATGCCTTCCCGCCTTTGCCCCTGATTCCCAGAGTCATTCAAAAGATCTTGTGGGAGGGGGCGGAGGTGGTGATGATCTCCCCACATTGGCCACAGCAGCCCTGGTTTGCCGACCTTTGATCTCTATCAGTGGACAGGCTCTGGAGGATTCCCCAAGAGATTATTTCCTTCAGCCAGGGGTCGCTGGAGCATCTGGAGCCTCAATGGCTCTAGTTGACATCTAGTGCTTGAGCGGAGCGTCCTGAGACAAGACAACTTTTCCTCCAAAGTCATTCAGATTATTCAGGCTTCCCGTCCACCTTCCATGCGCTCATATAAAGTGCGACCTGGGGCACTTTTTGTAAGTGGTGTTTGACGAACCACTTTGACCCAGTACAAGCCACTATCCCACAGGTCCTGGACTTTTTTCAAGTGGGCCTGGGCAAAGGGTTGACTCCTAATACCATTGAGAGACAGGTATCAGTAGTTTCTTCTGTACTTTTGTGCGGTAGGTCACAAACTTTGACTCAACGTCCTAGGGTCAAGAGGTTTCTCAAGGGTGCTTTGGTACTCCTTTACATAATTGGATGCTTTGACAAGTGCCCTCTCTCGACACTGAAATGAGATTTTTCAGATTTGTGCCAGTTTTATGCGGACAGGGTTGTCCTATGTCTGGATCCCTCCATTGTCCCAAAAATGGGGTCTTGGTTCCATCGGGCTCAGAGGTGGTCCTCCCCAGCTTTCCTGCAGAGTCTGTGCAGACCTCGGAGGACCTGTGACACTTGCTGGATGTCAGGCTTGCCTTGCATGTGTACATTGATTGTACCGCTGTTATTTGCAGGTCGGAGTCTCTTTTTGTCTCCTTTCTGCTAGGTTCCCTGGGTAAGGTGTCTGTCTCCTGTGTGGGACGATGGGTTCATCAATGCATTGAGAAGGTATATGCAGCTTGTGATGAGGCAGTTCCTTGAGGAGTCAGCACATTCTGCACGCAGTGCAACGATGACTTCGGCCTGGGTGACGCAAGCTTCTCTGGGAGAAATTTGCAGGGCTGCAGTGTGGTCTTCTCCATCCCCTTTCATGTGGCATTATAAATGGGACACATTTGCCTCGGCTGAGGCCGACTTTGGCCGCTGGGTTCTGCAGTCTGTCCGTCCTCGTTCATTGGGGCAGGTCTGATCTCGACCCTCCCGTGGGTCCTTTTCAGGGCTTTGGTATGTCCCATACATGGATGCTATCTCCACCCTTATTGAGAAAGAGCGTTGGTACTTACCTGATATGCCTCTTCTAATAAGGGGGGAGATAGCATCCGGCCCATCTCTTTCTCGTTCAGCCCTGCCTGTGTTTGGTGTCTGGCTCTTGTTGTTTTTGGCAGTGTTACTGTTGGATTTTTCTTGCTAAAGGAGTTGGTTCGTTCCGGTGAGTCTGTATTCTTTTCTTCGTCGAAAACGGGGTGTGGCTACTCTGTAGGGGGTTATATACCATGCCTAATTAATTAATTATTTAATATTATGACTCAGTCCAATCAGAGTGTGGATAGGTTTAACCCATACATGGATGCTATTTCCCCCCTTATTAGAAGAGGCGTATCAGGTAAGTACCAACGCTCTTTCTCTCATTATTACTTTGTTCAAATCATCTGGTTCAATGCAAATGCGAATTGTACCTGTGTTCTTCTTCTCCACCACAACCATAGAACTGACCCATTCCGATGGTTCAATGACCTTCTTTACTACTCCCAGCTTCTCCATCCTAGTGAGTTCCTGTCTAACCTTATCCACAAGAGTTAGAAGTATTTTCCTTGGGGCATGAATGACAGGCTGTGCACCCTCTTTTAAACATATGTGGCTTATATTTGGTAGGCATCCCAGGCCCTTGGATAGATCACAGTACTCACGTTTAATGTCAGCCTCCATCAGAACTCTATACCCACCATCCACAGTCATGATGATCTTCACAAGTCCAATCTCTTTACTTGTTTTGAGACCTAGTATGGCTGGGGCTTGCGTTTCTATCACAAACAATTGTAAAACCTTTTCAGATCCCTTGTAAGAACATTTTGCATGACAGCAACCCATTACTTTCAGTTTTTCTCTGCCATATCCCATTAGTTTCAGTAGGCTCAGAGTCTCTAAGGGAGATTCATTCCTGAGGTGTTCCAAGTATATGTGGCTTGGCACACAATTTACTTGTGATCCAGTATCTATTTTGAATATGATTGGAGTTTTGTTAGCCCCTATCTGTAATGTTACATTTGCTTCATCTGCAAACTGATGTGCTTTCTGTACCGCTGCAAGATATATCAGGGAGCAGTCTGAGTCTGATTCTGAATTGTCATCATTGTCCTCTATGTTGTGTACAGCCCATGTATGCGACCTTCCAGTTTGTGAAGACAGTTTATACACCCTGGCAAAGTGTCCTCTTTTCTTACCTTTGTTGCAAAAATAGTGTCTGCAGGGCAGACACTATTTTTATGGTGCATGTTTCCACAATACCCACAAACTGCTTCTTTATTACTTGTTCCAGTGCCATAGGTGCCTTTTGTTCCTTTGTGTGCCCTTTCTTGACCATATCTACTGCTTTGAGTTTCTATAGCATTGATCTGGGGTTATGTTTCTTCCAGCACCTGCATGTCCTTTCTTGACATTTCATATGCTCTGGCAATCCTTAGGCTTTCTCAACATTTTAAGTCTTCTTCCTGCAGAAGTTTTTTCCTGAACTTCTTTAAACTTACTGCCCATCAGAATATGGTCTTTAATCATATCTCCAGCATCATGAAAAGATTTAGAATTTAAATTTATTTAATTTTTATACCGCCCTACTCCCGAAGGACTCAGGGTGATGTACAGCCAAAATAAAACACAGATATATAAAAGTTAAAAACAATTTTAAAAACATTAAATAATTTGACGTGTAACAAGATTAAAAACCAACAAACCCAATTAAGATTAATAAATAATAAAATTCGTATTTACGCCAGCCCGGCTTGTTGGAAAAGAAACGTTTTAAGAGCATGGCAGAAGGTGCGTAGGTCAGGAATAATTCGTAACTCCAGGAGCAATTCATTCCAGAGGACAGGTGCTCCCATGGAGAAGGCTCTCCCCCTGGGTGTCACCAGTCGACGTTGTTTAGCCAATGGCACCATGAGGAGACCCTCTCTATGGGAGCGTACTGGCCAGTGGAAGGCTCTCAGTGGCAGAAGGCGATCTCGTAGGTACCCAGGTCCTAAGCCATGGAGCGCTATAAAGATAGTAAAAGCACAGTCTTTGGCAAGCAAGTGCAGCTGTGTCACCCATTCATTCATAGATTCACCTCCACACTGGTTCCTCTCATAAAGCAATTTTCTCTGCACTGTGGAGATTTTCCTTGGGTTACAGTTTGCTTCAAACTTTGCAAACAATACCTCTGTTTTCTTTTTGTCCTCTGCAGTGATCTCCCCACTTGCTTGCCAGGCTCTGCACACATCACATTCTCTCTGTCCCATGCATATCAGAAAGTGTGCTGTTTTCGACTTCCGGTTCCGGCTCCAGCGGCGACGGGCGAGCCTAGCGCTCGCTCGCCGCTTTGTTGCCTTTTCTGCCCCTCCACGGGGGCGAGACATCCGGTTACCGGAGGTCTCCCGTAGGGTCGGCTCGGAGGAGACGTTCTTCCTCACGGCGGTGGGGAGAGCGCTCCCCTCCGTGACCTAGGTGAGGAGGAACATGCTGCGGGGGGTTCTCCCTTTGCCAACGGCTGTCGGCGCCATTTACTTCAATGCAGAGGGTTGAGCGGAGAGGTCGGAAAGTCTGCCGAGGCTTCAGCTGCGAGGGAGAGTGAGTTTTAAAAAAAGACTTTTTTTTTCCTTGCTGCCAGCCAGGCTGAACGGACTGGGAGGGGGGTGTTTGTTTAAAAAAAAAACCCTCGGACTTAAGCGGCACTTTAAAGTGGCTTCTCTGGAAGAGAAAGCGGAAATCTTAAATCCGGACTGTCTCTAACAAGGGAAAGTGGTATGCGGCTACTTGCAACATTGTTTCTAGGTCTGGCTGGATAAAAATTTTTATTTTTCTACTCTCCCCTCTGGGCTCTGAGATGGGCAGTGGAAGGTGGCTTTTCTTTGTCCCTGCCTGATTATTTCAACTATGGAAAATTCCCAGCGTCTCTTTACAATTGGGACTCTCTCTGGATATTGATGAAGATTTTTTTTTCTTGCTGGATTTGTGATTTCCTTTCTGGAGTACCTTCGCTATTATAACTATTGAGTTGGAAAATTGTCTCTCTCTTGGTTCCTGAATTTTACAACGTTTCAACCTTGATCAGAACTTTTGGCTCCCGGTTAGTCTCACCAACCCCACCCTGAAAACGCCATTTTGGTGGCATTGACTTTAACAGTTAATCATGGCTCAAGAAACAGCACTGGCAAGCTTAGAACAACGGATGGCTTCTCTTGAAACTGTTATACAAACTTTGGTAAACGAAATTCAGGCCCAGAGGGCAGAAAACATCAATTTCAAGAAGGAGCTATTGGAGACACGGAAGTAAGTGCTGGAAAACACACAGAAGACTGAAGAATTGGAAGGGGGGTTGGTGGGGGTTAAGGGAGAGATTAAAAATGTTATTAAAGAGGTTGGGGAAACAGCTGGGCATGTGTCTAGGATAGATATGCAAAGAATGACATATTTTTTGAGATTTCAGAACGTTCTTGAGGAATCTGGTGAATGCCTCCCTGATCTTATGAGCACAATTTTAGCAGACTATTTACAAAAACCTAAAGATGAGATCAGGGGGGACATTGACCTAGCCTACAGAATTAACTCAGCATATGCCAGGATAAATGAAATGCCTAGAGAGATACATGTGAAATTTGTTAGAAGGTCAACCAGAGAGGAAATCCTGAAAGTGCAGAGAGGTAGTCCATTAATCTACCAACAAAAAGAGGTTGCTATCTTGAAGCAGATCCCTAGAAAGATTCGAGAAGCAAGGAGGAAATTTTCCTTCTTGTCTAAAATTTTATTTGATCATGGGATTTGGTTCAAGTGGGTGACACCCGAAGGGATGCTGGTGTTCTGGGAAGGAGGAAGAGTGAGGATTAAAACAGTTGCTGAGGCGGAAGCCTTTCTTAAAAAACATTCCTCTGCCCTGGGGGAAGATCCAGGGGGGACGGAGGGGGCCACGGCCCCGCCCGCTGGGGGCCAGGGAGGAGAAAAAGAAGATACAATAGCCAAAAGACTTAGATCGAAAAAATAACTTTGCCTTGATTTTTCTGAACAATTTTGCATAATATTTGTATCTGGATTTTTTGTAAATGTCTGACAGCATGGAACTGAGAATTTAGGTATATGTACTTGCTTTTACCTTGTAGTGTTATGAAAAATGTTTTTTTTTGTTATTTTTTTTAATTGTGTATTTTGAGGTCTCAGAAAGGCCGACGACTCTGATGTGAATGCTCTCAAAATTTCTTTGTATCCCTTACCCCACCCTATAGAAAAGATGTAAAACCAATAAAACTTTTTCAATATAAAAAGAAAGTGTGCTGTTTTCTGCTGATCAGTTCATTTGTCTGCATCAGGCCCTGCATACACAAGCTCTATCAGCTCCCTCCACTTTGAGCAGTTTTCAGATATGTTCCCTGACTCCAAATCCAAGGAAGGGATGTTCTTTGTGTTGCTGTTTACTGTCATGACTCTTCTCACCCCAATCCTGGTACCACCGTCCAGTACGATCCCACAGAGTTGATCTCCTCAGGGTGCCATCGGCCAGGCAGTGTTGACTGGCGACCCCCAAGGGGAGAGCCTTCTCTGTGGAGGCGCCTTCCCTTTGGAATGAGCTGCCCCCAGAGCTTTGCATAATTCCTGACCTCCAGTCCTTCCGGCACACCCTAAAAAGTTGGCTTTTTCAGCAAGCTGGCCTGGCCTGAATAAAATAAATTATTAATTTTAAATGTTAATTTTAATTTAATTTTTAAATTTAATTATAAATTGTCAATTGGGTTTTTGGATATTCTATTTAATCTTTTTTAAACTTTTGTAATATGTGTTTTTATGCTGTACACCGCCCTGAGTCCTTTGGGAGAAGGGCGGCATATAAGTCCAATAAACCTAAAACCTAAACCTAACCAACCACCTTCCCCCACCATAATATTTGCTCTATAACAGTGGTGGCAAACCTTTTCGGCACTGAGTGCCCAAATCAGAATGCACATGCTTGCGTACCAGCCCGCTGGTCTTCACGGGTGCTGGAGCGCCGGAAAATGGCCTGAAAAATTCCCCCAAACAAACCATTTTGGGGCCGGTTTCAGGATATTTGGGGGCCTGAAAATGACTGAAGAATGCCTGGAAACTGCTCCCCAAATGCCCTGAAAATACCCCCTAAATAGGCCATTTTTCAGGCCAGAAACAGTTAAAAAACAGCCTGAAAACAGTCTGGAAAACAGTCTGTTTTTTTCACATTTTCCGGGCCATTTTCTGGCTCTCCGGTGCCTGCAAAAACCAGAAGAGCAGCTGGTGACACTGGGCTCTGCATGCCACCTCTGGCACAGTTGCCATAGGTTCGCCATCATGGCTCTATAAGATGCACAAACATTTCCATCCACCTTTTTGTGGGGGGAAATGTGTCTATAGTGCAAAATATACAGTAATTGTAAATTTACTGGACTGAAATCCAATAAAGATTATTGTAGGAATTGTAAGAAGTGACTCACATTAGATTATGATATTCATAAATCAGAAGTAGCAGTAACAGAGGTGGAAGAGACCTTGGAGATTTTCTAGTCCAACCTTCTGCTCAAGCAGAAGACCCTATACCATTCCAGACAAGTGACTGTTCAATTTCTTCTTAAAAACCTCTAGTAATGGAGCACCCACAACTTCTGAAGGCAAAGCTGTTCCACTAGCCAATTGTTCTCACTGTAGTTTGGAACTACTTCTTTAGACAAACTGATTTTACTAAAAAGTAAAATTTGTTGGTTTTTTAAATTTATAAATCTTTTTTTTATTCATGGAGTGGCTACAGGATTTAAATTGTGATGAGATGTGATGGGAAGGAGAGAAAGAGAGGTACATGTGACAGATTAACAGTAGTATATTAAATATCCATGGTACTAACTTCTGGTTGACATCGTGGCAAGAACGGCTGGAAAATAGTGAGACTGCTGAGCCCTGTGAAATCCATCTGGTAAATGCTGTCGGGAGACCCCATGGGGTCATAGACATCCTGGAGGGATGTTGAAGGAAAGAGAGGTGCTTCACTGATCACGAGGAACCCACAATTTCATCATTAGGTCTGAAGCAAGCTCTCCTGAATGACAGCAGGGATAACCACCTTTTTTTGGGGAAGTCACGAAGCTGGGGCAACTGGGAAAATAAGATTGGTGCAGGAGTGAAATTGAAGAACTCTGTGGTGGCTGGAAGAGAAATTTGTGATTTTTAAAAAACTTCTATCAGAAATGCCCCTTCCTAGAAAAGATTGATCAACAGAGAGGCTGAAAAAGAAGGGGGTGGTTTTGTCGAGCCTCCATCCCCTGAAATAGCAGCAGATAAGCATAGAGCCAAAAGAGACCCCAAATAAGACATATTAACTGTTTGATTATTTGGATACTATAAATGCTAAAAGAAGAAAAGCAGAGTGGTCTCTAAGATGTGATGGGAAGGCTTAATATTCACGTGGGAAGGACAGAGACATAGATTAGACACTTTACAAAAAGCAGAAGACTTTTACAGAAAATATGCTAATGGAGCTACGGAGAAAGGGGATCCATTGTCAACAAGACTAGAAGAGCCATTAGAAGGTGCAGTAGGTGGAGTGGCCATAGAAAGAGAGGCTCTATCAGGATTAGAAATCAGAGAGCAGAGAGAAATAAGATCAACTAGAGCCATAAAACCCCAATATAAAACATAAAATATGGAAGAAAATACAATATTTACAGTTAACATAAATGGACTTAACTCCCCAATTAAAAGAAGAAAAATAATTAATAAATTAGAAAAAATAAAAACACAAATGATTTGTTTACAAGAGGTATACATTTGAAAGAAAGATGCACATTTATTAACTCAACCCAAACTCGGGAAAAATTTTACTTCATTGGCAGATTCTAAAAAAAGAGGTGTGGTCATCTACATTAAAGATAAAATACCAACTAAACAAATTTATGCAGATGAAGATGGAAGGATCTTGATGATGGAAATTATGGACAATAACAAAAAAATACTTTTAATAGCAATCTATGCACCTAATAAGAAGCAAAATGATTTTTTTAAGAAACTACATGGAAAGATTCCGGACCTAGAATATGCTGATATTTGTATGATAGGAGACTTTAACGGAATTCCAAATCAAATTAGAGATTATAAGGCAACTAGGACGTCTAAAATTAATAGAAAGATATTATCGAAGTCCTTTTCATTTTCACATGAGTTTTTTTTATTTTTTCTACTTTATTTCATTCAAGAATTTTACTTCTTTTAAACTTGGAATATAAAAAAGATATAAAAGGAGTACAAAGAGGGTTATAAAGAGGGTTATAACCCTGTTTGAGAGCGGTGGCACGCTCCAGCCTTCATGGCTCCTCTTGCGACCCAGAGGGTTCAGGATCTCAGGGCCTGGGCCTTCAGCTGATGCTGTGTAATGCCAGGTCTGTGGTTAATAAAGCCCCCCTCATTCATGATCTGATTTTGGAGGGGGGGCGGACCTGGAAGGTATTACGGAGACCTGGTTGGGCCAAGAGGGGGGGTTCCCCTCTCTGAAATGTGCCCACCGGGTTACCGTGCATGTCATCAGCCATGAGCCCAGGGTCGGGGTGAGGGGTTGGCGGTTGTCATAAAGGAGGGTCTGGACACGAGGGAAACCACTGTGCCACAGACAGCCGTCTGTGAGTCTCTATGTGTGAAGTGGGGTCATGGGAGGCAGTTGGGCTTGCTGATTGTGTACCTTGCTCCCCGCTACGTATCAGCAGCCCTACCCAAGCTTCTCAATGTGATAGCCGAGATAGCGGTTGATACCCCAAGGCTGTTAGTCATGGGGATTTCAACCTGCCATCGATAGGCAAGGCATCTGAGATGGCACGGGAGTTCATGGCCTCCATGGCCTCCATGATGGCCATGGACCTGACCCAGTTAGTTCACACTGGAGGACACATGCTGGACTTAGTTTTGTCTCCAGCCAGTGGTTGAGTGATCTTGGTTTAGGGGAAACAGCCGTCGAACCCCTGTCATGGTCAGATCACTCACTCCTTCAGCTGGGCTTTTCAACTGCTGCATCCCACCGCGGGGAGGTAGAAGCGGAAGCGGTGAGATGGTTCCGCCCCAGGTGCCTGATGGACCCAGAGAGGTTCCAGATGGAGCTTGGGCCAATACCTGAGACCCTGACCCGTGACTCGACTGAGGACCTAGAGTCCGCTTGGAATAGTGCGGCCACGGGGGCCCTGGACCGGGTCATGCCTTTGCGGCCTCTCACCTGGGGCCGAACCACCTTGGCTCCCTGGTTTTCCGAGGAGCTGAGGGTGATGAAGCATCCGAAGAGATGCCTAGAGAGCGGTTGGAGGGCCACCCGCTCCGAGTCTGACCCGACACTGGTAAGGTCGCACTTGAAGACCTACCTAGTGGTGATAGGAGCAGCGAAGCGTAATTATTTTTCCGCTCTTATAGCGTCTGAAGATAACCGGCCTGCCGCTCTGTTTAGGGTGACCCACTCCCTTCTTCACCAGAGGGTGCGGGATGCCCCCTTGCAGGTTCATGCGGAGGAATTTGGGTGTTATCTGCATGATAAAATCGATCAGATCCGGGACGGCTTGGCCTTTGATTGGACTAGTTCAGACGGGCTGACGGAGGCAGGTCTTGAGTCTGCTATCTGGGAAGAGTTCGATCCTGTGACTCCTGAGGACATGGACAGGATGCTGGGGCGGCTGAATGCCACCACATGTTTATTGGACCCGTGTCCCTCCTGGCTGGTACTGGCCTCCCGGGAGGTTACACGAGGCTGCCTCCAGGGAATTGTCCACACTTCTTTGAGTGAGGGGTTTCTGCCAGCCGCCTTGAAAGAGGCGGTGGTGAGGCCCCTCCTCAAGAAGCCCTCCCTGAACCCGGCTGTGTTGGCCAACTACCGTCCTGTCTCCAACCTCCGATTTCTTGCGAAGGTTGTTGAGAGTGTGGTGGCACGGCAGCTCCCTCAGCACCTGGAGGAAACTGTCTATCTGGACCCGTGCCAGTCCAGCTTCTGGCCTGGATACAGCACAGAGACGGCATTGGTCACATTGGTGGATGATCTCTAGAGGACATGGGATAGGGGTTGTTCCTCTATCCTAGTCCTGTTAGATCTCTCAGCGGCTTTTGATACCATCGACCATGGTATCATGCTGCCCCGGCTGGAGGGGCTGGGGCTGGGGGGCACCGTTTTATGGTGGTTCTCCTCCTACCTCTCCGACCGATCGCAATTTGTGTTGGCAGGAGGGCAGAGGTCGACGTCAAGGTGCCTCACTTGTGGGGTACCACAGGGGTCGGTCCTCTCGCCTCTCCTGTTCAATAACACCTATCCCATGTCCTCCACGTTGGGTGAGATCATCCGTGGTTTCGGGGTAGAGTTCCACCAGTACACTGACGATACTCAGCTGTACATCTGTACCCCGGACCACCCCAATGATGCCGTGGAAGTAATATCCCGGTGTCTGAAGGCCGTGCGAGTCTGGATGGGGAGAAACAGGCTCCGACTCAACCCATCCAAGACCGAGTAGCTGTAGCTTCCGGTATCACGATATAGCCAGTTGGTTCCATCTCTGGCTATTGGGGGTGAGTCATTGGCCCCTACAGAGAGGGTTCTCAACTTGGGTGTCCTCCTGGACTCTCGCTGTCTCTAGAAGACCATATGACAGCCGTGGCCAGGGGGGCTTTTTATCAGGTTCACCTGATATGCCAGTTGCACCCCTTTCTGGATCGTGACGCTTTATGCACGGTCACTCAAGCCCTCGCCACCTCCCGTCTGTACTACTGCAATGCTCTCTACATGGGGCTCCCCTTGAGGTGCACCCAGAGGCTCCAGTTAGTTCAGAATGTAGCCGCGTGGGGGATTCTGGGAGCGTCTAGATGCTCCCACATGACACCTCTCTTATGCAAACTACACTGACTGCCTGTGGCTTTCCGGGTATGCTTCAAGGTACTAGTAACCACCTTTAAAGCGCTCCATGGCAAGGGACCTGGTTACCTGCAAGACCGCCTCCTGCTACCAAACACCTCCCACCAACCAGTTCGCTCCCACACAAAGGGCCTCCTCAGGGTGCCGTCGGCCAGGCAATGTCGGCTGGTGATCCCTAAGGGGAGAGCCTTCTCTGTGGCAGCTCCTGCCCTCTGGAATGACCTACCCCCTGACCTATGGACGACCATGGACCTGCGCCTTTTGTGTTGGGCCTTGAAGACCTATTTATTTCGTGTGGCCAGCCTGGTGAAGTTTTAATTGTTTTTAGTAGGGGTTTTAGTAGGGTTTTAGGACAGACTAATCATTTAATATATTTTTAATGTATTTCATGTTTTATACTATTGATTTTTATCGTTGCCTGTATACCGCCCTGAGTCCTGAAAGGGAGAAGGGCGGTATAAAAATCTTAATATTAATATTAATATTAATATTGATATTGATATTAATATTGATATTGATATTGATATTGATATTGATATTGATATTGATATTGATATTGATATTGATATTGATATTGACATCGATATCGATATCAATAATAATAATAATAATAATAATAATAATAATAATAATAATAATAATAATAATAATAATAATAATATCAGAGGGAAAGGAAGCAACACTGCCATTTGGAGGCTGGAGGTTTGAGCCTCAGAAACTGTACTTTCATTTCTTTCTTTGATCATTTTGACTTTACACTTCAAGGCCTTGCAGCTTGTTTACAGAGAGTGATAAGAAGAGCACAGATTGTTTATGCAGGTGTACTTTTGAACTTTATTATCAACTAGAGAAAAGTGAAAAAGGTCTTATTGTGAATGATTATAAATGAATTTGTGGTTAATCTAATAGAAAGCTTTGAAAACCAGAGTGGCACTGTCTACCAGTTGGAAGAATGGCACAATATCAACATCAAAAAAGAAACTTTAACATTGCAAAAGATAATGTTTGGAATCCAAAAACTACTAGAAGTATCAGAGAGAATCAAGAAGAAACTGGAAAACATAGAGCATATAACAGCAAAATATGATGGAGAATTTGGAGATATTTATCAGTTGGGAAAAGTGGAGGTTAGAGCCCTAAAAAATGAAGAGAAAAGCAAACACAAAGATTAGAAATCTGTTGACATCTACAGTGAATGGATGGTGGTTGGGAATGGAAAAAGTGGAATATGGAAAGGGGAGCTAGAAGGCCAGGAACTCTACCCCAGATGGCAAGGCACAGAAGAAGAAAAAAGAGAAGAATTGATGGATTTAAGGAGAGAAATTGTATCAGAAACACCATTGATAACCAAAGATAAGCTGATTAAAGAAACAGATGGGGGGGGGGTATTGAGATTATATAAGAGATGCAACAAGCAATGAGCTGCGAAGAGACCACACAAATTTGACCAAGGAAATAATTAGAAGATTAATTCCACAAGTGGCAAAAGACATAAGATTGCATTATTATTGAAAAGATACAAGTTGATATATGAAAGCATACAATCAAAAAGTTAAATTTAGTGAAATTTAGCGATAATGGATATGGTTAAATAAACAATTGATAATGATAATAATGTATACATATATATTGGTTTGGTAAGAGATAATTGGACACAAATAGTAAATGGTGACTATGAAAGGAAGATTAGAAATTTTTGTTAAATATAAAAGCTAATAATAAAGAATTAAGTTAAATTTAGTTAAGCTTTGAGTATTAGTTAAAAGATGTTATGATAATGGCTATAGTCAAACAAATTATTGATAATGATAACAACATATATGTATGTATGTTTTGTCTTAATAAAAGGAAATTGGACATAAATTGTAAACAGTGATTGGGAAAGGAGTACTAGAAACCTTGTTACTAAATATTATGGACTTCTATCGAACAGGACATAAGGATCTAATGTTATTGGATGAAATTGGAAATAGCTAATGAAATGCCATTATGTGGTTATGCTTTAAATTTTGGAATGTTCTATGCAAGCACATTAAAACAATTATAGTCAAATGAAAATTGAGGTATGATGATAGTAATATGTATAAATATATTTGATTTAAAATATATGAAATAACCAATTTCATTGTAATTTTTACAACGACAATAAAGATTATTATTATTATTATTATTATTATTATATGATTTGATATGAATTATAGGTGTTGACTGTGGAAGAGATGCACGAAAGCTTTTTGTAACGAACTAATACACTTTCTATAGCATGTAAAGAAAGAGGATTTTCTGTGGTTGTTTGTTTAAAAATAAATATTTTTTTTTAAAAAATCACGTGAAGTGTTAATACCACTTTATAATGCCTTATAAGACTATACTTGGAATACTGCATCCAGTTTTGGTCGCCACAATATAAAAAAAATGTTGAGACTCTAGAAAGATTAGGGGACTGGAGGCTAAAATATACAAAGAATAGTTGCTGGTACTGGGTTTGTCTAGTTTGATGAAAAGAAGGACTAGGAATGATATGATAGCAGGGGCTGCCACATAGAAGAGGGAATCAAGCTATTCTCCAAATCACTTGAAGGTAGGACAAGAAGGTAGGACAATCAAGGAGAGAAACAACTTAGAAATAAGTTGAAATAATAATAAAAAAAATGAAAGAATTCCTTCTTTAGGCTTTGCATTCGCACAAGTGCTTGGCTTCCAGGTTTTTCAATGCCCCCCTCATTAACGACCTTGTGTTGGAGTGGGACCCGGATCTGATGGGGATTACGGAGACCTGGTTGGGCCACGAGGGGGGTTTACCTCTTGTGGAAATGTGCCCACCAGGATACTGTGCATTTCATCAACCGACGGCCCTAGGCGGGGGGGGGGGGGCGGCGATTGTTATTAGGGAAGGTCTGGACCCGAGAGAGACCACTGTGCCACAGACTACCTGTGAGTCCCTCTACGTGAGATGGGGCCCTGGGAGGCAGTTGGGCTTGCTGCTTGTGTACCTGGCTCCCCGCTACGTATCAGCAGCCCTGCCCGAGCTCCTCGAGGTGATAGCTGAGGTGGCGGTTTAGACCCCCAGACTTGTAGTCTTGGGGGACTTTAACCTACCATCAGTCAGCGAATCAACCGAGGCAGCCCGGGAGTTCATGGCCTCCATGACGGCCATGGACCTAACCCAGGTAATTGAGGGCCCCACACACGAGGGAGGACACACGCTGGATTTGATCTTTGTCTCTGGCCAGTGGATGAGTGATGTTGATGTAGGGGAACTAGCCATCATACCCTTGTCATGGTCAGATCACTCACTTCTCTGGGTCGACTTTCTAACCGCTACACCCCACCGCGGGGAGGCGGAACTGGATATTCCAAGATGGTTCTGCCCCAGGCGCCTGATGGACCCTGAGAGGTTCCAGACGGAGCTTGGGCCATTACCTGTGACCCTGACCCACGCCCCGATGGAGGACCTAGTGGCTGCATGGAATATCGCAGCCATGGGGGCCTTGGATCGGGTTGCGCCCTTGCGGCCTCTCTTGCGGCGGAGAGCCACCTGGGCTCCTTGGTTCACCGAGGAGCTAAAGGTGATGAAACGCCACAAGAATTCAAATTCAAATTCAAATTTATTCGATTTATAAACTGCCCCCTCTCCCCAAAGGGACTCGGGGCGGTGTACAGGAAAAATTTTTTAAAAACCATATACAACATACAATATATACAAAGTTAAAAATGAATTAAATTAAACCTGTACTAAAATTTAAAAACATTTAAAATACAACCCACCTAAGCTAAAATTCCCTAAAGTCTAATATCCATTAGACTAATATCCATTAGACCAAGAGACGCCTAGAGAGGAGATGGAGACTCACACGGTCTGAATCTGACCGAACACAGGTGAGAGCCCATTTGAGGACACCTTGTGGCAATGAGAGTGGCCAAGCGTCATTACTGTGCCACTCTTATCGCATCCGCAGAGAACCGCCCTGCCGCCCTGTTTGGGGTGACCCGCTCCCTCCTCCAACAGAGGCAGCTGGAAGCCCCTTTGCAGGGTCGAGCAGAGGAATTTGGAGTTTATCTGCAGGATAAAATTGCTCAGATTCGGAGTGAGCTGATCTCCACCAAAAGTGGTCTAGAGGGATCTTTGGAAGCCGGTCTTGAGATACCACTTTGGGAGGAGTTTGACTCTGTTGCTTCCGAAGATATGGACAGGTTATGTGGGCGACTGAGGGCCACCACATGTTTATTGGACCCGTGTCCCTCCTGGCTTGTACTGGCATCCTGGGAGGTTACATGAGGCTGGCTCCAGGAATTAGTGAACGCTTCATTGAGTGAGGGGTTCTTGCCTACCATCCTTAAAGAGGCGGTGGTGAGGCCTCTCCACAAAAAGCCTTCCCTTGACCCAGCATTGTTAGTAAATTATTGTCCGGTCTCCAACCTTCACTTTTTGGCGAAGGTTGTAGAGAGTGTGGTGGCACAACAGTTTCCCCGTCACCTGGAGGAAATTGATTATCTGGACCCGCGCTAGTCCAGCTTCCAGCCCGGGCACAGCACTGAGACGGCATTGGTCACGTTGGTGGATGATCTTTGGAGGGCCAGAGATGGGGGTTGTTTCTTCATCGTGGTCCTTTTAGATCTCTTGGCAGCTTTTCTCCTCCTACCTCTCCGTCCGATCACAATTTGTGTTGGCAGGAGGGCAGAGGTCGACCCCAAGGCCCCTCACTTGTGGGGTGCCTCAGGGGTCGGTCCTCTCGGTGCTCGTGTTCAACACATATATGAACCCGCTGGGTGAGATCATCTGTGGTTTTGGGATAGAGTACCATATCTACACTGACAATACGCAGCTGTACTTTTCTACCCCAAACCACCCCAATGATGCCGTCAAAGTGATGTCCCGATGTCTGGAAGCCGTACGGATCTGGATGGGAAGCAACAGACTCAAACTCAACCCATCCAAGACTGAGTGGCTGTGGTTTCTGGCATCCCGGTACAACCAGTTGATTCCATCACTGGCCATAGGGGGTGAACATCTAGCCCCCGTGGATTGGGCACGCAACTTAGGCGTCCTCCTGGATACCTGGCTGTCTATGCAAGATCATGTGACGGCCGTGGCCAGGGGGGCGTTCCACCAGGTATGCCTGGCGCAGCAGTTGCGTCCCCAATTGGACTGGGATGCCCTTCGCACAGTCACTCATGCACTTGTGACATCCCGGCTAGACTACTGCAATGCTCTCTACGTGGGGCTCCCCTTGGGGTGCACACGAAGACTACAGCTAGTCCAGAATGCAGCCGCGCGGGCGAACTTGGGTACATCTAGGTACTCCCATGTAACACCGCTCCTGCGTGGCTGCCTGTGGCCTTTTGGGTGCGCTTCAACGTGTTGATTACCATCTTTAAAGCGCTCCATGGCACGGGATCTAATTATCTGCGAGATCGCATCCTACCCCATACATCCCTCCGGCCAATTCGCTCCCACAGAGAGGGACTTCTCCGGTTGCTGTCCGCCAGGCAATGCCAGCGGGTGATGCCCAGGGGAAGGGCCTTCTATGTGGTGGGCCCAACCCTCTGGAACGACCTACCCCCCGATCTTAGAACAACCACGGACCTCTGCGCCTTCCGCCAGAAATTAAAGACTCTCTTGTTCCATCAGGCCAGTCTGGCCTAAATTGTTTACCTAGCCTGTAGTCTGTACCCTAAATTGTTTTAATTGGGTTTTAGATGGGGTTAAGTTTTAATGATTTTAAATTTTTAGCGCAGGGAAATTTATTTAATTCGGTTTTAATTATTTATATTTGTGATATTGTGTTTTAATTTCCTGTGCACCACCCCAGTTCCCTTTGGGGAGAGGGAGCGGTTATATAAGTCTAAGTAATAAACAATAAATAAATAAAGGAGGAGTTTCCTGACAGTTAGAACAATAAATGGAGCAACTACCCTCCAGAAGTTGTAAATGCTCCAACACTGGAAGTTTTAAAGAAGACATTGGATAACCATTTGTCTGAAGTAGTATAGGGTTTCTTGCCTGATCAGGGGATTGAACTAGAAGACCTCCAAGGTCCCTTCCAACTCTGTTATTGTAAGAAATTTAGATGGCATAATAGAAGGGGAATCATCAAATTTGCTGATGACACTAAACTGGCAGGAATAGCCAACACTTCAAAAGATAGGCTCAGACTTGAATATTGGGTTCTATCTAACAAAATATTTATTTATTATTTATTTATTTATTTGGATTTATTGACCGCCCCCTCTCTCTGAAGAGACTCGGGGCGGTGTACAAGAATTTAAGAGCATATACATATATAACAATTATAAATAATAAAACTAAATTAAATGTTTTACCCTGTGTTAAAATATCTTGTTTAAATTTATAACGTAAAAACCCGATTAGGTAATATTTATAACTAGGCTGGTATGGTAGATTAGGTTAGGCCAGGCCGGCCTGCTGGAAAAGATGGGTCTTTAATTGTTGACGGAAGGAGCGGAGGTCCGTAGTAGATCTAAGCTCGGGGGGTAGGTCATTCCAGAGGGTTGGGCCCGCCACAGAGAAGGACCTTCCCCTGGGAGCCGCCTGTTGGCATTGCCAGGAGGACGGCACCTGGAGAAGTCCCTCTGTGTGTGAGCAAATTGGTCGAAGGGATGTGTGGGGTAGGATACGATCACGCAGATAGCTAGGACCCGTGCCATGGAGTGCTTTAAAGATGGTAATCAACACCTTGAAGCGCACCCGAAAGGCCACAGGTAGCCAGTGCAGCTCGCGCAGGAGCTGTGTTACATAGGAGTACCTGGAGGTACCCATAATTACCCGCACGACCGTATTCTGGACTAGCTGTAGTCGTCGGGTGCACCTCAAGGGGAGCCCCATGTAGAGAGCGTTACAGTAGTCTAGTCAGGAAGTCACGAGCGCATGAGTGACTGTGCGAAGGGCGTCCCGGTCCAATAGGGGCCGCAACTGGCATACCAGGCGAACCTGGCAGAATGCCCTCTTGGCCACGGCTGTCACATGATCGTCCATAGACAGACGAGTATCTAGGAGGACGCCTAAGTTGCGTGCCCGATCCATGGGGGCTAGAAGTTCACCCCCTATGGCCAGTGATGGGATCAACTGGTTGTACCGGGGTGCCGGAAACCACAGCCAACCGGTCTTGGATGGGTTGAGTCTGAGTCTGTTCCTTCCCATCCAGCTCCGCACGGCTTCCAAACATCGGGACATCACTTCAACGGCATCGTTGGGGTGGTTTGGGGTAGATATGTACAACTGAGTATCATCAGCGTACAGATGGTACTCCACCCCAAAGCCACGGATGATCTCACCCAGCGATTTCATATATATGTTGAACAGGGGTGGTGAGAGGACCGACCCCTGAGGAACCCCGCATGTAAGGGGTCTCGAGGTCAACCTCTGCCCCCCTGCCAACACAAATTGCAATCGATCGGAGAGGTAGGAGGAGAACCACCGTCAAACGGTGCCCCTCACCCCCAACCCCTCCAGTCGATGCAATAGGATACTATGGTCGATGGTATCAAAAGCTGCCGAGAGGTCTAATAGGACCAGGATGGAGGAACAACCCCCATCTTTGGCCCTCCAGAGATCATCTACCAACGTGACCAATGCCGTCTCAGTGCTGTGACCAGGCCGGAAGCCAGACTGGCGCGAGTCTAGATAGTCAATTTCCTCCAGGTGACGGGGAAACTGTTGTGCCACCACACTCTCTACAACCTTCGCCAGAAAGCGAAGGTTGGAGACAGGACGATAATTGACTAATAATCCTGGGACCAGGGAAGGCTTCTTGAGGAGGGGCCTCACCACCGCCTCTTTCAAGACAGCGGGCAAGAACCCCTCACTCAAAGAAGCATTTACTACTTCCTGGAGCCAGTCTCGTGAGACCTCCCAAGATGCCAGTACAAGCCAGGAGGGACACGGGTCCAATAAACATGTGGTGGCTCTCAGTCGCCTACGTAACCTGTCCATATCGTTGGAAGTAACAGAGTCAAACTCCTCCCAAAAAGGAGTCTCAAGACCTGTCTCCGGAATTCTCCCTAGACTACTTTCCATGGAGACCATGGAATAAAAATAAATGAAATAAATGAAAATAAAATTCAGTGTAGAAAAAATTAAGGTTTTACTTAGGCAAGAACAACCAAATGTACAGGTACAGATTATGTACAGATTACCTGTTTTAACAGCAATAACTGTGAGAAAGATATTGGGGTTCTAATGGAGAATCACTTAAACTCAAGCCACTTGGAGCCAGCAGTGTGCAGTGACAGCCAAAAACATTGCAATCCTAGATTGCATTAACAGAAAACAGAAAACATGAAGTATTAGTACTACTTCATAAAGCCTTAGTAAGATCTCATTTAGAATATTGCATCCAGTTTTGGTCACCGTAGTATAGAAAAGATGTTGGGACACTGGAAAGAGTGCAGAGAGAGCAACAAAGATGATTAGGGTGTTGGAGGCTAAAATGTATGAAGAATGGTTACAGAAATTTGATATGTCTAACCTACTGAAAGAAGAACTGGGATGGCATAATAGCCGTGTTCCAACATTTGAGATGTTGTCACAAGATTATTCTTTTCCAAAGTACCAAAAGGCAAGACAAAAAACAATGGATGGAAACTAATTAAGGAGAGAAACAACCTAGAACTAAGGAGAAATGAATGAAAGTGTTCCAAGATAATATTGCAGGATCCAATCTGAGTCAGTCACCGAAACAAGAGATTTAGTCTTCCAAGCTTTTGGACTTGTGCTGGACCCTCCCTCCCTCCCTCCCTCCCTCCCTCTCTCTCTCTTTCTCTCTCTCCGTCCCTCCCTCTCTCCCTTCCCCCCTCTCCTGGAATGTGTAGAGAGAACTTCCCTGAGGATGGACATCAGCATGAGTCTGAAAGCTCAGAAGTTTAAATCTCTGGTCCTGGTGACCAACCCAGATTGGATCCTAAGGAGAAATTTCCTAAGTGAGAACAATTAAGTAGTGGAATGGTTTGCCTTCAGAAGTTGTGGGTGCTCCATCACTGGAGGCTTTTAAGAAGAGACTGAACAGCAACTTGCCTGAAATGATATAGAGTTTCTCTCAGGTCTGCCTCTGACATTAACCAAGAAAGAAACCACTCAACTCCATTTCAAAGAATTAAGAGTACTTTTACTGGTTATGAAAAGAAAGCAGCTAAGCGCGCAAAATCATACATATCAATATATGTCCAGCCGCCTCCCCCCAACAATCCCCACCCTCTTATCCAATCCGCATAACCTTCAGGTGTCATGTGGGTTGCATCTCCAGGATCATGATCAGGATGGTATGCGAGACCATTGGCCTTGACCATTGCAAGGCACCAGCCATCAGTATGCGAAGTAGATGGTGAGAACATACTCCCTTCTCCAAATCTCTCTCCTGCACCCTATAGTCCCATTCCCAAATATCATAGCCACTCCTTCCCCATTTCAATGGCAGCTGAAGCAATCAGCAAAGCAGAGGCTGACAGTTTCCTTCTTGAGCAGGCAGTTGGATTAGAAGAACTCCAAGATCCCAATTCTGTTATTCTGTTATATAATTTTGAGAAAATGTATCTTATCTGTGTCATCTGTCAGTTGAGCTTCGAGAAAAAAGTTATATCTGTGTCTAAAAATAGCTCAATTGAAATGTTTCAGAGCTTCTTATACTCATAACTTGAAAGGTGACTAAACCATCTAACCCCAAAAGTGTGTAGATTTCCCTAAACTTACCCCTCCACACTTTAAGAATGTGATTGATTTCCCCCCCCCCCCTACGGATAGGTGATACTCAATTGGGAGAGAAATCAGAGCTGGGGAAACCATTAATACTTTCTTTAACTTGTTCTGCATTAAAACTGTAAGAACAGCACTGCTGACGGGGTTTGCTGTTAAGATGAAATAGGGCCTGTATGTTAGGGCTTTGTAATATACCAGCCAACTCCAGAGCAAGAAGATTGCACATTAAAAATGAATGAAGAATGAGAACTCTTTGATTATCCCTTTCTACAGTATACGCTCCTAAGAATCTGCCAACCTGCTAATAGAAAGGCTGCTCATAGGCCATTAAGACTGGGGAAAGGATTTGCAAAGAGAGACTTTCTCAAAAAGCTTCTTCCTGGCATTATTACAGCAGGGAAAATTGGGAGGTCAGTGAGCACTTATAATATGATATTATATAAGCAATTGCATATTAAAAATTGCCAGTCAGAAACAGTTCTGGATGATAAATGAGATGTCATGTTCTTCAAAAGCTAATGTAGTCTTTTGCAAGAATTCAGTGTAGAAAAGTACTCCCCAAAAAATGTGAACAATTAAATGGGGGCAAACCATTCAAGGTAAAGAGAGTTTAGAAGCCTTTTGCCTTCTTATGCCCTAATCACAACTCTGGATGCTTCAGCCTTAGCTGATGTTTCTGAATGCCATACATAACTGCAATAAATCATGCCACGTCTGTGACAAAATTATGGACAGGAGGGCAGACGGGCATGTATTATCAAGACCTAGATGAGATGGAAGTGTATTCCTCAATGCGATCTCTCAAAATGCATTGGGGTAATTGACCTCAAAATAAAGTAAACAGGGTGCTTATTGTATACTAGGAGACCCTAGCAAGAATTACTTTACTGTAGATGGTTGTGGATATGACTGGAATAGAGATATTGAGTAATGGTGAAATTATTCTCTGTATGAAGTCCTTGGTATATTGGCACATTATTGCTTGTATTTCCAGCTTCATAGTAACATCATTTTCCAAGCTATTTGATTTTATTGTGGGGTTGTTATGGATTTCCTCTGCCAATGAGTATTGTGATCAGAAGAGAGTTCAGAGTGCATGGCCACAGTAATTACAGTGGGCTTGTCCAGATCATTGTGGATCTGCCCCTCCAAATTGGTTAAAGAAAAGAAGCAGTGCCCTGAATTCCAGTCACAGACAACATTTCATTGTGGGAGAAATTGCAATGGGGGGAGGGAGTTCAGATTCTCAGATGGTCAGTTATGGAATGTTTCTGGGATCAGTTGTGTCCTCTATCCAATGTAACTACTATATGATGCTCCTGCCAGCACTCATCTCTCTGTCTGGGATGAGATATTATATGCTGATAATATGCAGCTTTACATCTCCATCACTGGTGGATTTCAAAAAAATTTACTACCTATTTTGTGGGTGTGGACTATTTTGTGGGTGTGGCTTGGCAATAATGTGACTGGCTGGGAGTGGCATGACAGTCATGTGACCAGGTGGGGGTGGCCAATTAAATAAGAATAAAATAAGTACACAAAACAATAAAAGAGCTACTTACAGATGACTGTCCTTGCCTGTCTTCAACATCACTGACCACCTTGCTCCAATGAATGGCCTGCACAAAGCAGAGACACAGAAACAAACTCTTCAATTGCATGCGCTGCATTAAGATGAAACAAGCACACAAAACAATAAGACAGCTGCTTACAGAGGAAAGATGACTGTCCTGCTCGTCTTCAACACCACCACCTCATCACCTTGCCCCAATGACCTGCACAAAGAAGAAACATAAAAAGGAAGACTTTAATTGCATGCACTTACACCTTACATAAGAAAAACATAATGAAAGAGATACACTCAAGTACTTACTTGTGTTATTGGTTTTGTGGTTGAAGATGTTTCCAGATTGTTCTTAGGCTTCCAGACTCCTCAGTTGCACTTTTCTTGCTCTTCAGTTGTGGATCATCAGCCATGTGATGGTGTGCTCTGAGCCACTTTTTGACTCTAGGAATTGGGTCCAATCTCTTAACAGGTATGCCAACAATGCTTGTCATTAGATTGCTAATGTTTGGAACAATTAGGCAGGTTCTTTGTTCTCAACATATGAAGTTCACTTTTGAGAACTCCCTTTTTGCCTCTGCTGAACTAACAGTAATTGTCCTGACAATATCTCTAGCTTTTTGATACTGTCAGGAATTTTGTAGTTCTTTGGATCTTTGAGTACATTTTCCAAAAAATCTTTTAGTCATTCCAATCAATTTCATAATTAAACATTTCACCAAATTCAACCAAACTTTCCTCTGCTTCTGCCCATGGAACAACTACATCTTCAATGTTCAAGTAATCCGGCTCCAAATATGTGAGAAATTGTAATTTGTGTCAGGGTTCTAAATAATATCCAGAATTAAATCCAAGGCAAAGTATTGCTCAAAGTTCCAATTTATTAAGAGAGTCATGTTGGTACATCTGGGACAATGTGAATCTGAGCTTCCTGGGTTTTCCCCACCCAGTTGAAAGTTCATGATCTTGCCTGCACACCCACAAGTCCATCACATGGTCCAATCTTCCACTGCCATGCTGGCAGTTCCACCCATTCAGTTCCGGTCAGGTGCAGAGGTGTAGAGACAAAGGATGACCTTGGATTCTAGAAAGGAATTTTATTTTGACAACATCACATTCTACTCCTTCCTATTCCCCCTCCCAATTCCCCACTAATGAAACAGCATAGTAAAATAGAATATTAGTGTGGCGGGCCAAAGATTCCAAAAAGAACCAGCTGCAGCCCTGACAATTTGTTTCCATCTGGCAATTGGCTACCTGTTTTTAGATGCCCACATCTAAAGGCATTTTTTCAAATTGGTGATGATGCTTGCCAAAAGATTTTCATGAGGAAGGACAATAAAATTAGTTAATTTTGAACTAATTTTGTTTTTGAAGGCTTCTGAAGCTATTATTCCCTCAACCTTTTTTTTGTATGGGCCCTTTCCCTGTCTAAGCATTTCAAATGCTTGAATTGATCGCAATATCAATTTTTCGGCCTTGATGTGTTTCTCCCCTGCAGGGCATTTGACAGAAGAGAAATCTCATTTAGAATATCAATCATGAGGACCAAATTATTCAAAAAATTTAAAATTTCAAAACGGACAGCCATGTCTGGGAATTTTTCATTACCCAGAAAAAACTGATGTAGCACTGGAAGTCTTTAGATATTCTGGTGCTGACTCCAGATTTTTTTCCCCAAGCATAATGCTGACACCATCTGAGCAGAATGCTATTAAATTTTTCTGCAGATATTCGGTGGTAAACCCAACTGCATGTAAGCTTCCCATCGCAGCAGAACATGTGGTCTCTGCATCTTGTTTCTCCAATTCCACCAGCTCAATGAAAATGGTTGTTGGGCATTCTGAATCCTCAACTTTAACAAAAACTATCACAACTGGTTTCATTGAAAGCATTGAGTCTTCATTGATTATTAAACACACTTTCAGATCCTTTACAATAATGCTGGCAAACACGATGGTTTTAATTTCTTTGCAATGTATTCAACTATTTTCACTGTGGATCTCCATGAATGCAAGCCTACTCCCAGATCTACTCCAATTGTACTTAGCAAATCTAGCTGCCCTTCAATGTCTGAGAATGGTTTGCATCTTTGTGCCAGATTGTAAACAGTAAAAAATATTGTGTTAGTACTGGATAAATATTTGCCATTTGACTTATCAATGGATTTCGTTAAAGCATCCTTTTACTGTTCTCTCTACAAATAGTGTTGATTTTGATTGAAAATGTTCCTTCATTTTTTTCTGAGAGATCATTGCTGATTGTCCCTGCTGCCTCAACATGGAAATTTTTTCATTCTCTAGAAACATGAACACCTTTCTCTAATGAGAACCTGTGTTTTGCACAGTACTCACAACCTAACTTTTTTTTATTTTATTATTATTATTATTAAATTTTTTGACATTACAACAAAATATACATATACAATATTTCACCCTGTGCTGTACATAAGAAAGGAAGATTTGGTTCTTCGGATATATCCTCACGATCTCCAAAATCCACGTTCTCTGGGTACAGGTATCGAAGCGTCCAAATTTCCAAGCGCATAATCCACAAATGGTTTCCAAGTTTTCCAAAAAGTATCTTTTTTATAAACACCATTTCTAAATTTAATGTCACATGTCATTTTATCATTTAAAGCTAATTTCCACATTTCACAATACCACTCTTCTATTCTAAAATTCACATCTAATTTCCAATATCTAGCTATTATAATTCTACCCACTATAATCATAATTCTAATCAATTCTTTCTCATATTTTGTTAGTTCTGTTTCCTTGATTATCAACAATAATATAGGTTCTGATCTCAATATTATTCTTTTCTCCATCATTTCAAATATCATTTTCTCCAATTGTTGCCAAAGCTTTTTAACTTTATCACATTTGTACCACATATGTTCATAAGTCCCTAATTCCGTATCGCATCTCCAACATTTTTTACTAGTTTTTTTATCCATCAACGATAATCTTAATGGAGTCAAATACCATTTCCAAACAACCTTATAATTATGCTCTTTAATCCTTACAGATAAAATCCTCATAATTCTACTTTTCCAATTCACATTCCAATCTAAGTCTGATATTTTAATATTGAGTTCTTTTTCCCAATTCATCTTCATCACCATTTGTGGTTTTCCATCGAAATTTATAATCTTATAAATCTTACTAACGAGTCCCTTTAACCCAATTTCATCTTTCATAATTTGAGATACTAAATGTTCAAATTCAGTTTTATTTCTGCTTATCTTGCAACTTCCCCTTACTTTCTTAGTCCATTTTTCTATTTGTATTTTTTCAAACCAGCCTAAACCCAATTTTTCAATAATTTCTTTTTTCCTTCTTTCATTTCCTAAAGTTTTTAGCCAATCTATTATAATTTCTATATTTTTATCTTCTATTACCTTGTCACGACTTATATTGGTTTTAATCGGCCAATTTCCAATTGTCTTCCCCAAAAAAATTATATCTGGAATTAAAGTTTTAACGAATTTATTCCAAATTTTACTCAATCCCTTTAACCAATAGCTATTAATTACCCTTTTTGATTTTGCTTTATCTAAAAACCATGTTGAGCCGAATCTCTTAATATCTTTTAACTCTAAATATCTCCAATGACTATCTTCACCTTTAAGTATTTTTACCACAGTTCGAATACCATAGGCCCAATAATAATTGAGTAGGTTGGGGATTCCCAATCCACCTTCCTTTTGATTTTGATACCACATTTTCTTCAGTAATCTAGGTCTTTTCCCACCATTACAAAATTTATCCAATTTCTTCTGATATCTTTCAATATCTTTCTCTGTCAAATTTAATGGTAGCATCTCAAATAAAAAATTAAACTTTGGTAACAACATCATCTTATACATTGCAATTCTACCAAACCAAGACAACTTTATCTTTTTATATTTATCTATCTTTTTCTCGACTTCATTCATCACCACATCGTAATTAAGTTTTTTCATTTCTCTAACTTTGACTGAAAGTGTTATACCCAAATATTTCAATGTATCCCAAATTGTTCTTGCATATTCTCCCGCTCATTACCATTATTATCCATTAATAATTCAGATTTTAACCAATTTACTTTCAAACCTGTCATTTCTTCAAATTCTTTCAAATGCTTGTGTATCTTCTTCAAATCTTTCTCTATATCTTTCAAAATAATCAAAGTATCATCCGCGTACAAGTTTATCTTATATCCCTTATACCCTTCCAATTCTTCATCTTTTTCTATCATTTTAGTCAAAATTTCCATAACCAATAAAAATAATGTTGGAGACAAGGGACATCCTTGTCTCGTACCCGCTTCCAATTTGATCTCTTCTGTCATTATTCCATTCACCATCACTCTTGCACTACTTTTTTGATACAATTTCGAAATAACATGTATAAATTTATTACCAAAACCTAATACTTCAATAATTACTTTAATAGTTTCCCATTGTACGGAATCAAAAGATTTAAAAATATCTACTGATACTATACCTATTTTATCACCATTATGTTCAGCTACATCTATAATATTTAATACTCTTCTAACAATATCACTCATATATCTACCCTTTACAAAACCTACTTGATTATAACTTATATGTCTATCTATAAATCTACTTAATCTATTATTTATAATGGCGGTAAATATCTTTGCATCTTGATTAATTAAAGAAATGGGTCGATAGGACTCAATCCTTTCCAAATCTTTATCTGGTTTAGGGATTATAGATATTACCGTTCTATTCCATGACATCGGAACTTCTCCACCATGTAAAATTCCATTAAATAATTTTTGCAATTTTGGTATTATTATTTCCTTAAATTCTTTGTAAAACTCAGCAGGTAATCCGTCTTCACCTGGAGCTTTCCCTAATTTTATCTTTTGTATTATTTCGTTAATCTCATCTTGTGTTATATCTCCTTCCATCAAGTCTTTATGTATTTCGTCAATTTTCACAACATATTTTTCTAAGTGACTTTTCAATTTTTCCGAATCAATTGATTTTTTTGAGTATAATTTTTGAAAAAAATTCCTAACCACTTCACATTTCTCTAATTTTTTATAACATCTTATACCTTTATCATCTATCAGGGGTCCAATTTCTCCCTTCTCCCTTTTATTTTTCTCCATCCTTGCCAATAACTTAGAGTTTTTATTACTAAATTCAAAAAAATTCCTAATTAAATATCTTATATTTTTTTTAACCAGTTCTATGTCTTCTTCTATCAATTTATTTTTTAGCAGGTTCAACTCCTCCCAAAATTTTTTTCCCTTAGTAAGTAAAAATTGATTCTCCAATACCTTAATCTGACTTATATCCTGTTCAATTTTATTTTTATAATTTCTATATTTCCTGCTTGATAACTTAATACTTTCTCCTCTAAATACTGCTTTCATCGCATCCCAAACAATTTCAAATTTGACCTCTCCATTATCATTCAATTTCCAACTTTCTTCCCATTTTTTAAATATCCATATTTTATCCTCCTCATTTTTATACAGTTTATCATCATATCTCCAACATCTTCTTTTTTTCTCAAAATTAAAATCTATTTCCATCGTAACTTCTGCATGATCAGAGTCCTTAAAAATTCCCACATCTATTTTATCCACATTATTCAACAAATCTTTAGAAACCAGAATATAATCAATTCTTGAATATGTATTATATATCTTGGAGTAAAAAGTGTACACTCTTTCAGTACCTTTCACTTCTCTCCAAACATCCACCACGCCATTTCGAAGCATCCATTTATTTAAAGTCTCCCCTTTATTTGCTCCTCCACAACGAGTGGGATTAGTACTATCTATTTTATCCCTAATTAAATTAAAATCCCCAGCCACAATTACTTTCCCTACACTTTCAATTTCCAAGATTTTGGTTATTTTTTCAAGGAATTCTTTTTGTTTCTCATTCGGTAGATATAAATTAACAAGTGTCACTTTTTCCTCATTAATATTTCCCACAATTATTATATATCTTCCTTCATCATCCACAATTACTTGTTTTTTTTTCAAAATATACCCTATCTGATATCAATGTTGCAACTCCTCTAGCTTTTGAAGTTCCAAAGGATTTTTCATAAATTTGCATACCCTTTATATACATTCTATTTGAATCTTCAGATTTTTGATGAGTTTCTTGCAAAAATAATATATCTGGTAGGTCCCTTTTAATTTTAAGTTCCAATCGTCTTCTTTTAATCTGATTCCCTGTTCCCTTCACGTTCCATGTCATTATTTTTATAAAACGCATTTAAGCTGTAACTTTTTTAATCCTATCCCCTCCTCTTCCTTTCCATGCCCACATCCCAACACCAAACTCCCACATTTCAAATAATATTCAACATAAAAATAATAATAATAAAAGAACCAAAAAATTACGTAAGACATAACAAACAACGAATAACAAACAATCTTCATCCCCCACATCCTCAATTGGTTTCCGCCTCTACAAAGAGAGTGTGGGGGAGGGGACATGCCAATGGTCGGGTCACTTCTTTCAGGCTGTCTACTTAAATTCATCCCTCGAAAAAAGAAGACAGTGTTAACTGTTCCCCACACTCAGCTTCCTGCATTTTTCCAAGATCTTCCATCTTATCCGGTCTCTCCCCCCTTGTATCATCACGACTTTTCTTTTGTTCAGACATCGCCGGTGAGATTTCCTTCCGCTTTAACCTTTTAGGATCTTGTCCTCCAACCGCCCCTTTTTCTTCTAGTGTTGGAGTTTTTACGTATGTTCCACCCATCTTAAGCATTTGATTTTTAATTTCTGTTATATCCTCATCTTTTTCAATCAGTCCAAGCTCATGTAAATATATTACTGCATCTATTTGCGGAGTAATTGTTTGCATTTTCCCTTTATAAAAGAATTTCAACTGTTGTGGTGGTCTCCAATTATATTTAATTCCATTGTCTCTTAAAACCTTTGTAATTGGCTTCAAAAAAAATCTCCACGCTCTTTCATCTCTTGATATATCCGGAAAGACTTGAATAATTTTCTCCTCAAATTTTGGAACTTCACCCATTTCTCTTATTTTCGCCATCAACTCCAGTTTATCACTAAGGTTTGCAAATTTCACCAATACATTTCTGTTTGAACCATCTTGTCTTTTATATCCAACTCTAAAAACACTTGCCAAATCTGTTACTGTAAATATAATTTGTGTATCGAGATCATTCAACCATTTTAAGACTCTTTGTTTCAAGTTATCTACTTTTTCTTCTTGAATTCCTCGAATAACTACATTATATTTTCTTAATTCTTCTTCCAAAAGACAAACTCTTTTATCTTGTTTGTTTTTTAAAAAAATTCCTCCAATTTGGCGATCTATCTTTGCATCATGTACATGAATCTGTTCAATTTCATCTTTAATAATTGTCATTTCCGCTGTTTGCTTTGCAAAATTTTCATTCATTTCTTGCTTTGTTTTTTTAATTTCCAATGTCATATTGTCCATTCTATCTGACAATCCTGATAACTTTTCACCAATTTTATTTAAAGCCACCACAATTTGTTGCATTTCTGTGGACTGTTGAGTTGCCATATTTAGTAAGTTTTTAATTATCCACTTTTACCAAGAGGGTCTTTAATGAAGATTAAGGGACAACAATCCCAACTGAAGCTGAGACAGCTTTTTATTGCACTCAAAAGAGCCAAGTAATAGTTTATAACTCTCAGTTCGTTTGTATAATTTACTTAAGAAAAAAAGCCAAACCTCTATCAGCCGTTTAAAGGCGTTGCCCACGATTGTGTATTTGCTACTTCAGCTTAGGCACTTCACAAACAAAAGTTAAACTTAAAAGCTTGAAATCCACGTACCTTCCGAAAGAAAGAATCTTTCCACTGTTTACAAATTCAGTCTTTGATATCTGTGCCTTTGCCTCGCAGCAAAAAAAAATGCAGATCGCAGTATTTAGTGAGAACAAAGAGCAGCTGTTTACCCAACTGCGCATTCGCGGCTGCCTCTCTGGTCAGCCCTCCTTCACTTTCCCACGATAAACAAAACCTCAAAATTCAAGCAATTCAGGTTGACCTACCAATTCAAAAGTCAATCTACTGGGACAACAGCTCTTCCGATGCAACTGTGAAAAATTTCGGCTTCTATCGGTGCATTTCAAACACTTTAATCCGCATTTACCTTCCATAAAGTGCCCTGTGAAGTGGAGAGCACGTCCTCACACCACCACGGCCATAACCACGCCCCCCTCACAACCTAACTTTTTGTCAGATACTGCCAATCCATTAAACCTGTCCTTGAAGTTTTTGTATTGCTGCAAACTCCAGCAATTAGGAAGTTTTGGAAGACTTTCAGTGGAAGGAGATGGATTTGCTGGTTTCTCTGACTTCAAGTGGTGGAAGTGGTCATGCTGCTGGTGCTGGTGCTGGTGCCAATGGTGCTGACACTGGTGGTGCTGGTGTTGGTGGTGTGGTGACTGTTGTGGACCAGCTGATTGCTTCTGCCTTGTTTTTTGATGAAGAAAGTGGTCATACTCTGTTGCCTCTTCTTCATCCTATTAAATAATACTAATTGCAAAAGAAATAAAACAATATTGTGCTTTGGACTCGATTGTGATTATAAGATGAGGACTACAGGTAACAGAAGGGACCTCTGTTAGGAGTAGACTCCTATAGTTGGGTAGACAATATATAGTCATTGTAGCTTTAAGGCTGATGTAATGTTAGAGTGCAATTAGTAAGTGCAATTATCTCTAACTATAAGAGAAGGCTGGGAGAGCTCATATCTCTCTCTCTGCTGGATTTGCTGTGTTTGATAACTGTTTGCGTGAACTGTGATTACTGAAGAAGACTGAAGATTGTGTAAGATATTTTTTTTTATTGAAAAAGTTTTATTCACACAGATTTTCCCCCTTTTTACCCTCCCCCCGACATATAATATAAATCACATACAAATACTATACCCCCCCTCACCCCATCTTAAAATGAGTTTCTCATTCAGATATTATACCCCCTCGCCTCCCAGCAGACACAATATAAGTTTCTCTTAGTATATCAATATCCCATTAACACCATCTTCTAAGTTAATTAAAGATATAAAAAACATAATATAAATTTCTCTTTAAAAAAAAACCCTATCCCATTATTCCCCTCTCTAAATTAATCATACATATATATTACCCCACCCTCCACCCTAACCCTCCCCCACCTCCCATTCAAACCCACCCCCCTGACTTCCGCTATACACCACTCTAATAATTCCCAGCATCCCAAATATTATTTACTCTATTCACCTATCAATCTAAGCATTCTTACCTAAAAGCTACATAGTACTTCCTAATCTGATATTTATTCTGTATATAATCAATCCATTAGAAACCTTATAACAAACTCAACATAAACACCCACACCTTTAACCTTATAGTTAAACATTAAAATACATAGAAAATAATTCTTAAGATCTAAATACCGTGTCATATAACCTAACACTTATAAAACTTAAACCATATATCCCTATCACAGGAAGGATACAGTAAATTGCAAGAAAATTTCTACTTCATTACATAGATGATGATAATTTCTTGGAATGTAGATACCATCTATAAAGATTGTGTAAGATATTTGATAATGTTGAGACTTTGTTGTTTGACTCAATTTGACATCACTGCTTATTGAGCAGTAGCTTAGTTTAGTAGTTTTACAACCTAAGTAAAAGCTATTCTATTTTACTTAAACAGTGTCTGGTATACTTATTGTGGGTATATTAGCAACATTCCTCTGGCTGCATTCTCTGCTGCACACCCTCTGCTTGTCTCCCAACGGAGATATCACCTAACAACCTCTGTTTTCACCCAACAATGTACATTCTTTTCAGGTAGGATGTACCCCAACAAACAGAAAAGATATAGTTTTTCATCTCAGTTAGATCAAGAAGAATGAATGTCATAGGTAGATGTTCTGAAATTTATTCCTCAGTTCAAAAAACAGGAATATATTTATTAGGTTCAGTAGTTAAGTCAGTCCAAGTAGCTATTCAAGTGTTAGAGTTGTCATGGTTAGAAGCAATGGTAAAGTAAGATATAGATTTAAAACCAGAAATATTCTGTTAGGTATTTAAAGAGAATACAATACATATTTAATTTTACACATTTTAACAGCTGCTGGAATTGTGTTTGCACAACAATGGAAAAATAAAGATATGAACATTAATAAAGAAAATATTAGAATGTGCAGAAATGAATAAATTGACAATTAAAATCAAGGAGAAGGCTTCAAATACTTTTTCATGTGGGATTTGTTTTATCAATGGCTAACTAACAGAAACAGAAGTTAGAAATCTAAAAGTATGAAAGAACACACCAATTGTTGTAAGGAAAGGTCATTAAATATATAAGCAAATATTATTAGTATTTGATCATTATTAGTGTGTAGATAAGTATAGGACATTACACACACACATGCCCAAACTATGACAGCACCAGGAAAACACCAAAAGAATATTTATTTATTTATTTATTTATTTATTTATTTATTTATTTATTTATTTATTTATTTATTTATTTATTTATTTATTTATTTATTTATTTATTTATTTATTTATTTATTTATTTATTTATTTATTTATTTATTTATTTATTTATTTATTTATTTATTTATTTATTTATTTATTATTTCGATTTATATACTGCCCTATTTTCCCTGGGGGGACTCAGGGCAGTGCACAGAAAGATAAAAACCCAACAACACATACAAAATATAAAAGACAATTAAATTATTAAATCTGTGCTAAAATTTAAATAATATAAAAGATTAAAACCAGTAAATATCAAAATTTAAAATTTAAAATTATACCCTTGGTCTATGTCAGGCTGGCTAGATGGAAGAAATGTGCTTTTAACATCTGACGGAAGAGGTGTAGGTCCGTGATGGTACAGATATCAGGGGGCAGGTCGTTCCAGAGGGCCGGGCCTGCCACAGAGAAGGCCCTTCCCCTGGGAGTCACCAGCCGGCATTGACCGGCTGTCGGCACCCTGAGGAGGCCTACTCTGTGGGAGCGGACAGGTCGAAGGGAGATATGTGGCAGGAGGCGGTCTCTCAAGCAACCAGGACCCGTGCCTGGAGCACTTTAAAGATGGTAACTAACACCTTGAAGTGCACCCGGAAGACCACAGGCAGCCAGTGCAGCTTGCACAGGAGAGGTGTTACGTGGGAGTACTGAGAGACTCCCAAAATCCCTCGCGTGGCCGCATTCTGTACTAGCTGGAGTCTCTGGGTGCACCTCAAGGGAAGCCCCATGTAGAGAGCGTTACAGTAGTCCAAGCGGGAAATAATGAGGGCTTGAGTGACCGTGCGTAGGGCATCACAATCTAGAAAGGGGCGCAACTGGCGTATCAGGTGAACCTGATAGAGAGCCCCCCTGGCCACGGCCGTCACATGGTCATCCAAGGACAGCCGTGAATCCAGGAGGACGCCCAAGTACAATAACAGTTTCCCCCCAAAAGACTGCAGATGAAATCAGTTTTTTCCCAACTCTAAGGACAGTAAAGACAAAGCCACTGGAATAAAAACTATCAAGGCATTGTGAGACGTATTAGCATAAAGGACAGTGCCAGAAAGCTCACAGAACCAGAAACCACAGAAACATTGGCAAGAAACTCAAACCCTTTAAGAAAACCCCAGGTAAAAACACCAGCTGTAAGGAAGATTTAAATTCTAAAGTACACCCTCGTCCCCATCGGGAGAAAGTGAAACTGACTCTGATAACGACCATCTAGTGAGTTCCCAATCGGGCCCCATGACTATTCCAGGAGAACTTAAAGTGCCCTCTACTGGAGCCCAGGCAAAAATGCTGGGCCTTTTGGACTCTGGATGCACACGCTGCATAATTAGCCCAGAAGTGGTGGAAAAAATGGGCTTAAGGCTAAGAACTTTAAAAGTCCCCATCGCCTTCTGCTAATTGGAGGGGTCAATAGCTGGGGGCCTCCCACCATTTTGTGACTGAACCAATAGATATATGGATGGGCAACCACCAAGAAACCTTAATTGTTGTGCCTGGAATGGATCGCCCCCTCATATTGCATTTACCTTGGTAACGGAAGTGAAACCCACGCATCAATTGGACAAAAGGGTGGTTGCGTATTTGATCCGCGAAGCCCTCAGAGGGGAAAGGGAAGGTCACCCACACAACAAACACTGAACCTGATGTGGGGGTGGCTGCTCATGAAAAAATTGAGGGGGAGGAGAAGATCCCTAAAGAGTATTGGGACCTAAAGGATGTTTTTAGTGAGAAATCTTCTGATAATTTGCCTCCATCGCAATACTGACTGCAGCATCGACATCCTCCCTGGAGTAAAACTTCCAAAACCCCAGATTTACTCAATGACCCCACAGGAGATGCAGGAATTGCGCAAATTTATTGACAAAAATCTGGAAAGAGGTTTTATTGAGCCTGCTAGGCCATGAGTGGCTGCTCCTGTGTTGTTTAGAGAGAAGAAAGATGGCTCCTTTCATTTGTGTGTTAATTACAAAAATTTAAATGCCATTTGCATGGAAAATGTCTATCCCCTCCCTCTTCTGAAGGACATGTTAGCCCAATTAGGCTAACATTAGTTTTTTACTAAGTTGGACCTTAGGGAAGCTTATTACAGAGTCCAAATCAAGGAGGGAGATGAGTGGAAAACTGCTTTCAACTGTTCTCTAGGATGTTTTCAGTTCAAAGTACTACCTTTTGCCCTGCAAGGGGTACCAGCATTTTTCATGCAATTAATAAACGAAGTTTTACATGAACACTGGTACAACGGCATGATGATCTAGCTTGACAACATCCTTATTTACATGGAAACACATGATGAACATGTGAAATTAGTGCATTCGGTACTCAGGAAACTCTGGTCTGCTGAACTTTATGCCAAACTGTCTAAATGTGAATTTCATCAAGAGAAGATAGACTACTTTCGCTACCGCATCTCCCATGATGGCATTGAAATGGACCCAGCAAAGGTCCAAGTTGTCACTTAGTGGGCACCTCCTCGCACCCGCAAGCAATTGCAAAGTTTTTCAGGATTTGCGAATTTTTATTGTAAATTTATTCCATCTTTCGCCACCATTGCTCTGCCCATTACAAATCTTAAATCTAAAGGGGATGCCAAACCCACACTGGGTAAGCCTCTGAATTGGACTATGGAATGTCAAGCCACTTTTGAGAAATTGAAGCGGCTTTTTGCAGCTGAACCGGTTTTGAAACACCCAGATATGGAGAAATCAAATGAATGTACCATGAGAAATGGCCTGGCTTGGGTTGGAGCTAAATTGTATGTTCCTGCTAACCTGAAAACTCTTATTCTTCAACATTCTTCTGGGCCTCCTTAAGGATTTGTAAAGACTTTGCATTTGATTAAGAGGCAATTTTGGTGAAAAAAGACATTGAATCTTACATTGCCAGTTGCCCTGTTTGTGCTGCAGTGAAATGACCTCCGAGGAAACCCCAAGGCCTTCTCCAAAGTGTTGCCCAACCTGAGTTCCTGTGGAAGGAGATATCGATGGATTTCATTGTGGAGTTGCCCGAGAGTCTTGGAAACACAATGATTTGGGTTGTCACTGACCTATTTTTCAAACAAGTTCATTTTATACCCTGTTCCAAAATCCCATCAGCCAAGTCATTAGCAAAGTTGTTTGTTTCACATGTGTATCGGTTACATGGAGTACCTAAACACATAATTTTGGATAGAGGGATCCAATTCACATCCCTCTTTTGGAAAGAGTTTCTACAGTTGATTGGCTCTGCCCAGGGATTAAGCTCCATCCACCATCCTCAAATGAATGGGGCCTGTGAATGAACTAATTCTGTTTTGGAACAGTACCTCTGGTGTTTGCCACATGCTGAGGTGGCATACAATAACTCTGTGCACAGCAGTACCGGCATGACCCCTTTCAAGATTGTTTATGGCGGATTTTCAAGCAAGTCATACAAGCAAGAAGACAAACATTTTTGGCTTCCGGGTTGAGCTGCGGTTGTCGCGGGCAGGCTTTTACGAGATTGCCGACTCAGCAGCCTGTAGAGGCGTTTTTAAAAGATCGTAAATGCCTTGGACACTCCAAACTCCTCAGGAATTTAGGAGAGAGCTTGCGCTGTCGGGTTGAGCCACTTGTGAAGCTCTCCAGAAGGTTTTATAGCCTCTGGGGTGCAGGCAAGAAGAGCCCCCCTTTTCAGCTGCTTTAAGCTCCGGTCTGCTGGACTCCTCCGCTAAGGATTTAGCGGAGCAAGACACCGTAAACAACTCCTTAAAATACGCTCCAGGCAACCCATCAAAGAAGACATTTGCAAGTATTTTAATTTTAAAGTTCGAATCACTCTAAGCGATAGTAGCGCTGAATTTGTATGGCACGGGCTTAGAACAAAGGATTCAAAATGGCGTTAATGTAGATGAAAGTTTAAAGAAAGTGAAAGTTAACTGATTTGTGGATTCCAATCTCTGTTTAACCCTGGCTGACAGCTGGAGGTGGGCTGTAAAGCTAAACGCATTACCTTTTACTGACTTATTTTGACACTTTGAAGAGTTTTTTTTCTTAGAAAATTGGGAAAGCTTAAAAGTATGGCAACGGAACAAACTCCCCAGGATTTTAAAGATTTGATGAATTTCATAGTTAATGAAAGTAAAGAACTTAAAAGAATGGTCCAGGATAAATATGATCAATCGGGAAAAAAAATTCAAGCAATGGCCAAGAGTCTGTCTGAAGTTATAATTAAAATTGATGGAAAAATTGAACAATTGGCCTCAGAGGTGGAAGCTAAAGCAAAGGAAATGGATTTGAAATTTGTGGAAATGGAGGGGAATATGTATAAATTGGACAAAGAGGTTATTATGTTACAATTTAGGTCAATGGAGAACGCTATCAGACTGAGGGGATTAATAGAAAATCCTAGAGAAGACTTAAGAAACGTTTTTGCCGATGCTTTGGCTATATTAATAAAAATGGATCCTGGTGAAATTTTCGCTAAGATTGATAAAATTTACAGAGCAAATTCACGTATAGCATTACAAAGGCAATTACCGAGAGATGTTGTGATATATTTTACTGAGCGAAACCTCAGAAATGATATTTTGCAGAAGTCTTCCTATTCCTCTCTTCATATAGCTGGAAATCTGATTGGTGTCTTCAAGGAGTTACCACCAGCAATGTTAAAGTTTAGAAGGGATTTTGGATTTTTGGTAGTGGAGCTGAAGAAAAGAGGGATACAGTATAGGTGGGATGCTCCAATGGGTGTTATATTCAGATATGAAGGGGCGAGGTATTGTTTGAATACTATTGACAAGGCAAGAGATTTTTATTATGAAATACTGAAGAAAAGTGCAGCGCCCCCACGTACATCTACACCAACATCAGCAGATCTGGATGTTTTAGAGCAAGATATTGAGATGGAGCAGAAGCAGTTTGGAAAAGAGATGGAAGAATATACTCAGTTGGATTCTCCTGGGCCTCTTTTAAGGTCTACTTTGGAGGAATTGTCGAAGACTGCTATAGGGGGATCTGTTGGAATGCCAATATGTAAATTAGATGAGCAATGTGAAGCCAGGTCTAGCACCAGACAAATTCAGAAACCGCAGAAGCAGAGGAGGTCTCAATCCCAGCGAGTTAAGAAAGACAAAAGGATAAAAGGAAGAAGCAATTAGCTAACAGTTGGATGCCAGTTATTTGACTATCTAGATAAAAATATACAGATCTCTGTAATGCTGGTTCTCTTGGATGTGGAAAAGGCTTACGACTGAAAACTGGAACCGGAGCATTTGCAGCGGATCTGGTTGTTACCCTATCACGTTTTTGGAACTTAATAATCCTGATGAAAAGTCACTCGGGGGTTGTTTATATAAAGGTTTTTTTTTTACTCATGGGGGCAGCTGCTTAAACTGGTATTACAAACAGCTACGGAAGGAATGGAAACAGACCTGAAGAGTTGGACTTATGAATATCGACGCGGAAAGGATTAATATCATGTTAGTGTTCTGGGGAAAAACTTGGGTTGAACTTTGAAAGTTAAATGTTAAATTTGTATAGATATAGAACTCATGGGAGAATCTTTATAATATATTTTACAGATGGTATCTAGATTCGAAGAAATTATCATTATGTATGTAACCTAATGGTTAATTAAAATGCTGGAAGGGAGAATCTAGCAGATATGGGTGTTTACTCCAACAGATTGATGCCAGTTATTTAAGAGGGGATATATGAGGGAGAATGCAAGGCAACTCATAATTTTTAATTGTCTATCTAGATAACCAATTTCATTGTAATTTTTACAATGACAATAAAGATTATTATTATTATTATTATTATTATTATTATTATTATTATTATTATTATTATTATTATTATTATTATTATTATTATTATTATTATTATTATTATTATTATTATTATTATTATTATTATTATTATAAAAATATGTAGATCTCTGCAATGCTGGTTTTTTTGGATGTGGAAAAGGCCTACGAGCGAATGAACCGGAACTCTCTAATCAAGACTTGAGGGGGAAAAAAATGAATATGGGACTTGGACAAGGTTTATTATTTCTAATGTTATATATTTTAAATTTAGAAGTCTTGTTGAATATAATTTGGGACTTGAATCTCTTAAATGGCATAGCTATAAGGCAAAAGGGATATAGCACTAGAGCATTTGCAGTCGACCTGGTTGTTATGATATTACGTTTTTGGTTTGGAATATCTGTTGGAAGAAGTTTATATTATATTTTATAGATGGTATCTAGATTCTAAGAAATTATCATCATGTATGTATTGAAGTAGAAATTTGCCTGCAATTTACTGCATCCTTCCTGTGATAGGATCTGAAATCTTTCTACACCACTTCTGTTTCCTTTGTGAAAAGAGAACGTAACTTTGCTCTTTTCAAATACTAGAGCAATCTTTACATCTTTTGTGTTGCTAAGTGGGCAATTAAGCAAATGGAGAGGGGAAAAATAGTAAACCTTTTGAATCAGGAAGGATGTAAACTTAAGCTAGGATATATGGTTTAAGTTTTATAAGTGTTAGGTTATATGACATGGTATTTAGATCTTAAGAATTATTTTCTATGTATTTTAATGTTCAACTAAAAGGGGGTGTTTATGTTGAGTTTGTTATAAGGTTTCTAATGGATTGATTATATACAGAATAAATATAAGACTAGGAAGTACTATGTAGCTTTTAGGTAAGAATGCTTAGATTGATAGGTGAACAGAGTAAATAATATTTGGGATGCTTGGAATTATTAGAGTGGTGTATAGCGGAAGTCAGGGGGTGGGTTTGAATGGGAGGTGTGGGAGGATTAGGGTGGAGGGTGGGGAAATATATATGTATGATTAATCTAGAGATGGGAATAATGGGATACGGTTATTTTAAGAGAAATTTATATTATGTTTTATATATGTTTAATTAACTTAGAAGATGGCGTTAATGGGATATTGATATATTAAGAGAAATTTATATTGTGTTTGCTGGGAGGCGAGGGGGTATAATATCTGAATGAGAAATTTATTCTAAGACGGGGTGAGGGGAGGGGGTATAGTATTTGTATGTGATTTATATTATATGTCGGGGGGGGGGTAAAAAGGGGGAAAATCTGTTTGAATAAAACTTTTTCAATTAAAAAAAAAAGATTGTTTATGGCCAGGACCTTGTACCAATTCCTGAATTGCCTCAAGAGATACCCAAAATTTTTCCCTCTCTGAGTGGAGTAACCAACTTAGGAGATTTTGGCCCATGGCACACAAGGCGCTAGACAATGCTCATCGAGCTCACAAAAAACAGGCTGATAAAAAAAGAGTTCAGCCTAAGGGTTACAAAGTTCTACGCCAAATATTCTGATAAGCCTAAATAGTACTTGAATTGTGCTTAACTATTGTGTCTTTTGTATTTTCCCCCCCTGCAGGGATGATTCCTCTTTCTGAAGGAGGGCTGGATGTCAGCCTCTGCTTTGCTGCTTGATTTGGCTGCCATTGTAATGGGGTGGGGGGTGGGGGGTGGTATTTGGGAATGGGATTAACTGGTGCAGGAGATATATTGGAAAAGGGTATTATGTTCTCACCATCTACTGCACATGCCAATGGCTGGTGCCTTGAGATGGTCACAGCCAACTGTCTTGCATACCAACCTGATGATGCTTCTGGAGATGCAACCCACATGACACCTGATGGATTTGTGGATTGGACCATAGGGTGGGGAATGTTGGGGGCAGGGGGGTAGACATATATTGATATGTATGATTTCGCACGGTTTGGTTTCAGACCTTGCTTTACATAGCTGCTATCTTTTCATAACCAGTAAAAGTACTCTTAATTTTTCAAAATGGAGTTGAGTGGTTTCTTTCTTGGTTAATGATGGAGGCTGGCCTGACAATATTTTTGCATGTAATTCCAGACCTGGACCAGGAAAACCCCCAGCTCTTTGGAATCCCCTCCGTACTTCACTCCAAGGGGAGGAATCTTTGGCATTTGGCATCTGCGGGGGCCCACTCCCCACCTAGGAGGGGGTCGGACAGCTGCTGCTGCTGCTGGGGCTGGGGCACCTCCATCCTGATCAGCTCTGCTGTCTGCCCCCAGGGCCATCCCAGGGTTAGACAGGTCTTCCACACGTTTCTCCTCTTGCTGGGCAAATTCAACCTCCCTCTCAGCATGGCTTACATGGAAACAGTGCTTCTCCCATGCCTGTTGAAGAAATTTCAAAGCATGGGTCATCATGAGGTCCTCCTGTTTGGCTTCCTGCCAGGCAGCCTCTGGTGGTAACTCCACCCGGAATCTCCTCAGGATCACTCCTCTGCCCCACTCCCAATGACCATCCAGGACACAGATCTTTCCTCCAAATCCAGTTCAGCCATCTGTTCCATTTCCAGGGGATAAGAGGATCTGGTAGCCCCCATGTCTTCCTGTTCACTGCAGGGATTTGACATATTCTTTGGAGGTTCTTATGTCTTATTTTTCTTTACGTGTGCTCTCCTTGGAAGGTGTTAGCTCCGGGATGAGTGCGAAGGGAGATCTTCCTAATGTCAGGTGTTCCTCCATCAATAACCAAGAAAGAAAACTCCCAACTCCATTGTTCATGGAATTAAGAATAATTTTACTGGTTATGAAAAGATAGCAGTGAAACAAAAGCAAGATCTGAGCCAAAAAGGTGCAAACAAGTATATATCAAATGATTACCTAGCACCCTCCCTCCCGGTTACTCCAACCCAATGTCCAATCTGCAACTCCCTAAGGTGTCATGTGGGGTGCATCTTCAAAAATCCTCATCAAGTTGGTATGCAAGATGGTTGGCCTTATCCAAGTCCAAACACAGGCCATCAGCATATGCAGAAGATGGTGAGAACAAAACTCCCTTCTACATAAGTCCTCCAGTACCATAAGCCCCCACCCTCCCTGTTTCTATGACAGCTGATAGCAAGCAAGTGAAGCAGAGGCTGACATTGGGGAGTGGCTGCAACAAAGGCCTCAGCCACTCTCTGAGCTCGCGTAGATTGGGTAGCTGGCTGGCACTTCTGGTAGCTTCCGCCCCCGCCCCCTGCACACCCCAGAAGTCACCCACCGAGTGCCATCTGGCTTTATGGTCTATGTGAGCTCTGGTAGTGGCTGCAAGAAAGGCCTCAGCCACTCCCCAGGCTCACATAGACTGCGAAGCCGGATGGTAGCTTCTTCTAATTGAATTTTAACTATCTATTTAATAATGTATTCCAGAGCAAGCCTGCTATCGCTGCGAGAGTCCCCGCTCTTGCAGGTATGGCCCCCTGATTTATCTAGGGCCCATCTTGATGATGGTATTGTGAATCCGAAGAGATGGGCGAAGTGCGGCCTTAGGGGATTTTTAGTTTTTAATTTATTTAAATTATCTTTTTTAGGGGGTTCAAGGGAGGGGGGTAGATATAGACAGATGGAGATTGAAACAGTGATCAATAGTAAGGGCCAGGATAGCAGTCGACGGCGGGAAGCGGAAGGCGAAAGGAAGGGGGATACTCGAGTCGTTCCACAGGAGGGCATACCAATTCAGAGGGTCGTGGGGAGGGGCAGGACCGAGGGGAGACAATTTTCATCCTCCCGGTTGGTGGCACGTAGCCGTTGGTTGCAAACGGTCGGGTGCCACAACCCCCGCAGGCTAGGTGGCCAGGGAATACAGAGCCAGGGTCTGCGGCTGATGTTTTGCAACGCCAGGTCCGTTGTCAACAAAGCCCCCCTCATTAGTGACCTTGTGTCAGAGGGGGAGCCGGACCTGGTAGGAATTGCGGAAACCTGGTTGGGCCACGAGGGAGGACTTCCCCTCGTTGAAATGTGCCCAACAGGCTACCGCGCATTTCATCAGCCGCGGGCCCTAGGCAGGGGTGGTGGGGTAGCGGTCATTATTAAGGAAGGCCTTGAGCCGAGAGAGACCATTGTGCCTCAGACTACCGGCTGTGAGTCCCTCTGCGTGAAGTGGGGCCTAGGGAGGCAGTTGGGCTTGCTGGTTGTATACCTGGCTCCCCGCTATGTAGCAGCAGCCCTGCCCGAGCTCCTGGAGGTGATCGCTACGGTGGCAGTTGAGACCCCCAGACTTATAGTCATGGGGGACTTTAACCTGCCATCGTTGGGCGAATCATCCGTGGTAGCTCGGGAGTTCATGGCTTCCATGACAGCCATGGACCTGACCCAAGTAATTCAGGGCCCCACCCACGAGGGTGGACATACGCCGGATCTCATCTTTGTCTCGGGCCAATGGAAGAGTGATCTGGGTACAGGGGACATAGTCATCACACCCTTGTCATGGTCAGACCACTCACTTCTCCGGCTCGACTTTCCGACCGCTGCTCCCCTCCGCGGGGAGGCGGAACCAGAGTTACCAATCTGGTACTGCCCCAGGTGCTTGATGGACCCTGATGGGTTCCAGACAGCGCTTGGGCCATTTCCTGTATCCCTGACCCGCGCCCCGATGGAGGACCTCATGGCCGCATGGAATAGTGCGGCCGTGGGAGCCGTAGATCGGGTCGCGCCCTTGCGGCCTCTCTTGCGGCGGCGAACCACCCTGGCTCCTTGGTTTACTGAGGAGCTGCGGGTGATGAAACGCCGCAAGAGATGCCTAGAGAGTAGATGGAGGTCTAGCCGCTCTGAATCTGACCGGACACAGGTAAGAGCCCATTTACGGACTTACATTGTGGCGCTGAGGGTGGCCAAACGTCATCATTGTGCCACTCTCATAGCATCCGCAGAAAACCGCCCTGCCGCCCTGTTTAGGGTGACCCATGCCCTCCTTCAACAGAGGGAGCGGGAAGCCCCGCTACAGGGTAGAGCAGAGGAATTTGTGACTTTTCTGCAGGAGAAAACCGCCCAGATACAGAGTGAGCTAGCCCCCATTCATGGCCCAGTGGGATGCCACGAGAGAGATCTTGTTTGGGAGGAGTTTGACCCCGTTACTTCCGAGGATATGGACAGGCTACGTGGGCGACTGCGAGCCACCACATGTTTATTGGACCCGTGCCCCTCCTGGCTTGTACTGGCATCCTGGGAGGTGACACGAGGCTGGCTCCAAGAGGTTGTCAACGCATCCTTGAGTGAGGGTTCCTTGCCTGCCTCCCTAAAAGAGGCGATGGTGAGGCCCCTCCTCAAGAAGCCCTCTTTGGACCCAGCTCTTTTAAACAACTACCGTCCAGTCTCCAACCTTCCCTTTTTGGCGAAGGTTGTCGAGAGTGTGGTGGCACAACAGTTTCCCCGTAACCTGGAGGAAGTTGACTATCTAGATCCGCGCCAGTCCGGCTTTCGGCCCGGGCATAGCACCGAGACGGCATTGGTCGCGTTGGTAGATGATCTCTGGAGGGCCAGAGATGGGGGATGTTCCTCCATCCTGGTCCTATTAGACCTCTCGGCGGCTTTCGATACCATTGACCATGGTATCCTATTGCATCGGCTGGGGGGGTTGGGGGTGGGAGGCACCGTTTTACGGTGGTTCTCCTCCTACCTCTCTGGCCGATCGCAATTTGTGCGGGCAGGAGAGCAGAGGTCGACCCCGAGACCCCTCACATGTGGGGTGCCTCAGGGGTCGGTCCTCTCGCCTCTCCTGTTTAATGCATACATGAAGCCGCTGGGTGAGATCATCCGTGGTTTTGGGGTAGAGTACCACCTGTACGCTGATGACACCCAGCTGTACATATCTACCCCAAACCACCCCAACGATGCCGTAGCGGTGATGTGCCAGTGCCTGGAAGCCGTGCGGATCTGGATGGGAAGTAACGGACTTAGGCTCAACCCGACCAAGACCGACTGGCTGTGGTTTCCGGCTGCCCGATTCAACCAGCTCTCTCCAACGCTGGCCATAGGGGGCGAACATCTTGCCCCTGTGGATGGGGCGCGCAATTTGGGTGTCCTCCTGGATACCCGGCTGTCTATGGAAGAGCAAGTGACAGCCGTGGCCAGGAGGGCGTTTTACCAGGTTCGCCTGGTTCGCCAATTGCGCCCCCTATTGGATCGGGACGCCCTTCGCACAGTCACTCATGCCCTCGTGACATCCCGACTGGACTACTGTAACTCTCTCTACATGGGGCTCCCCTTGAGGTGCACCCGGAGGCTTCAGTTAATTCAGAATGCAGCCGCGCGAGCAATTATGGGGACCACCAGGTTTACCCACGTTACACCGCTCTTGCGCGAGCTGCACTGGCTACCTGTCGTCTTCCGGGTGCGCTTCAAGGTGTTAATTATCATCTTTAAAGCGCTCCATGGCTCGGGACCTAGCTATCTGCGAGATCGGATCCTGCCCCATACATCCTCACGACCGATTTGCTCCCACAGAGAGGGACTTCTCCGGGTGCCGTCCACTAGACTTTGTCAGCGGGCGACGCCCAGGGGAAGGGCTCTCTCTGTGGCGGGCCCGGCCCTCTGGAACGACCTTCCCCCTGACATCAGAACGACCACTGACCTCCGCTCCTTCCGTACGAAATTGAAGACCTATCTCTTTCGACTGGCCGGCCTTGAATAATTCTCTCTGTCTATTGATTCCAAATGCATTTTAATGGGTTCTTAATCATTTTTAGCACGGGTAACATTGTTTAATTATGTTTTAAAGTATGTATTTTGTATTTATTGTATATTGTTTTTAGTTTCTCCTGTGCACCGCCCCGGGTCCCTGTGGGGAGAGGGTGCGGTCAATAAATCCGAATTTGATTTGATTTGATTTGATTCTGCTCTCCCCCTGCTGTAGGCTTACTTACCTGAGGAGGCAGCAGTAACACAGCAGGGCAGGCAAGCCAGGAAGTCAGCAAGGATCAAGTCAGCAAGGATCGACTCAGTGAGGATCGACTCAGTGAGAATCGGGTCGGCGAGGATCGGGTCAGTGAGCGACACAAGAAACAAACCAGGAAAAGCAGAAAGTGGGCCATCTGTGATATATAGGGGTCTCAGACTCAGAGATGGGGCAATCAGCGAGCCGGCAAGCCAGCGAGCAGCAGGCAGGTAGGCAGGCGGGACAAGCATGATGCAGAAAGGCAAGCAAGTGAGCGGTGACCGGATGGGTGGGGTGAGAGAGAGAGAGAGAGTGGCAAGTGGGTGAGCAGGGAGAGCAAGCAGGGCAGGCCAGGGGAGGGACCATACAGGTACGGGGGACTCCGGCTCCACTGGTATGCAAACGTACACCCGATTTCTGTTACTGGGATGGGCATATCAGTCTGGACATGTAGAAACCCACCACTGATCTCCAATCCAGGACAAATAATGAATAGTGGAAGTCCTAAAGGTCAGTAGTATCTAGATGGGGAAAAAAGACTTGGCATAATGTAATAATTCAAAAACTTGCTGAGTCTGTGATTATACCAAATTTGACTCTAGATTGTAGAAAGAGTTTTCTTCCTAGAAGTTGGGGCTAGGAGGGACTTTGTGCAGACTGGACTGGTGCCTCAGTTGTGGCTTTTTTTAAAGAACAGGGAGCACTAAAGAAAGTTACTTGTACCCTTGTTCTTGTGAAAAAAAGTTTTATTGGTTTTTACAAATTTTTAAAAACAGGTAAGGGGTATAAGGTATTAAAAAGATATTTTGAGGACATCTATGTCGGAGGTGTCGGCCCCCTCTGAGGCTTCATACAGAAAAAAAGGAAATACAATACATTTTTCATTTCCCTACAAAGTGGAAAGAGATACAAATATATCATTTTATATTCATGCAATCAATCATTTGTTTCTATGAACATCCAAATAAAGGTTATACTATATAGAAAAAAGTCATTTGTGAGATCTGAGTTTTTTAGCAATTGTGTCTTCCTCTCCCTGACCTCCGGTGCGCGGAGCCGTGGCCCCTCCCGTTCCTCCATTTTCATCCTCCAGGATTGGGGAATGTTTTTTAAGAAAGGCTTCTGCCTCTGCAATTGTTTCAATTCTTACTCTCCCCCCTTCCCAGAACACTAACATTCCATCTGGCATCAACCACTTGAACCACACCCGCTTTTTATATAATCTTTTTGATAAGAAGGAATATTTCCTCCTTATTTCTCTAATCTTTTTCGGGATCTGTTTCAAAATGGCAATTTCAGTCTGTTGGTATATTAAGGGACCGTCTCTTTGTGCTCTCAGGATCCCGTCCCTCGTTGACCGTCTTACAAATTTAATATGTATCTCTCTGGGTACCTCATTTATTCTGGCATATGCTGAGTTAATTCTATAAATCAAATCGATGTCCCCCCAAATATCTTCTCTTCTCTTTTTAGTGTAATCTGCTAACATCGTACACATTAAATCTTTTAAATCTTCAGAGACAGTTTCAGAAACATTTTGAAACCTTAAAAAGTAAGGCATCCTTTCAAAATCCATCCTAGACATATGACCAGCTAAATTCCCTATTTCCTTTTGATAATTACTTATTTCCCCTCTCATCTCAGACCCCCCCTCCAGTTCATCAATTCTTTGTTTGTTTTCCATTAGTGCTTTCTCTGTCTCCCAAAGTTCCAATTTTGAGCTGACATTGTCTTTCCGGATCTCTTTCAGTTCTTTCATAATGTTTTGAAGAGTTTCTTCTATTGATGATAGCTGTGTAGCTTTCACCTCCTTTTCTTTGGATAACATTGAAGTAATCTTGGGTTGGTGTGGCTGCTTTTTTGAAGCCATAATGAAAGTATTAAGTTCGTGTCACTAATATGGCATCTGTTGGAGAGGTAGTCCATGAGGTGAGGAGAGAACAAGAGTCAAAATCTAAATTTAGAATACCCTTTGCTTACAATCCAGAGAGAAAAGAATTTTTAAAAACAATCAAATAAGAGAAAAAAAAGAAAGCACATCTGGGAGGAATTCTAAAAGTCCATTGCCTTAATCCAGTGGTGAAAAGTTCTGTCCCATAAAGACGAGGGAATGTCAGCGCATTTTAAAAAGAAGTATTTCTTACTAAGAACAAAGGAGCGCCATCTTCCCCGCCCCTCTGGAAGAGCTAGTGAAAGTGAATATCAATTGTTGCAAGACAGAGATACAATGTTTCCAATCTTAAAGTAAAAGACTTTCATTGTTGTTTAAAAATCAGGTGTTGATTTCCCCACCTCCCCAAGCCTGGGGAACATTTTAAAACGCCGCTTTTTTTTCCCTTCCGAGGAGGGGTTTTACAAACTCCCTCCTCCTTCTTCTTTTAAAGCGAAAGTTGAAAGCATTAGTTTTAAATCACTCACGATCCACTTTGCAGTAATAACAGAGCCTCAGTGTTGCCTACAGTCCCGGCTTTCTGCTCATCTTCAATTGCAGCAGCTATTCCGGCTCTCCATTGGCGAAGGGGATGAAAGAAGAACTCCCCCCTCTGCAACTCGTTCTCCGGCGCCTAGGGCGAGGCGGGAGGCACCCCCCGACTGCCGTCGGGGTGGGGGAATTCACCGCAAGCCGCCCATGCAGTGGGGGCTCTTTAGCAAGAGCCCCCTGCCCCCGAAGGCGCCACCAGAGCAACCAAGCGGCGGACGAGTCCAGGACCCGACCGTCGCCTCCGGCTAACTGGAAGGAAGTCCACTTGTACCCTTGTTCTTAGTGAATTTGAATTAATATTATTTTTTTCACCTGGAATGCTCCTTTGAAAAGCCATAGGAAACTTCAATGGTACAAAATGCAGCTTTCCAAATGCTTATGGAACAGACTTAATGCTAGAATCTATCCTAGATAGACTCCCCCTGCCTTGTCCAAGCTAAAATAATGTCTGTGTATAAAATAATTACTGAGAGCAGCAGAGGGCACAAAAATGAGTAGTATCCTCTGTGAGCTCTCCCTCCCTTCCTTTGAACATCTTACCCACTAAATTAGGTGGGGCTCTCATGGCCTTCTAGAGGCTTGTTAATAATTTATTAAAACTTAGTTGTTTAGAAGCTGATTAATTATGATTTTTTGACACAGATGGATGATTAAGAATTTGACAATCTGTAATCTTATGTACACCTTTTAGTTTTTTAAAATGAGACAATATGCAAATATTATAAATGAATGAACTTTATCAGAGTAGGCATAGGATTATATACTTTTAAGTAATCTCTGTAATATACTCATGTGATTTAAACCTGATCATCAATATGATCTTTTGTATTCTATAAAGTCTTGCTAGAAGATTTAACACAAGGTATAACAAAATTGGTATAGTGAGCACTATATATTGTATTTTCACTGATAATGTGTTTCCCCAAAAATAAGACCCAACCAGAAAATAAGCCCTAGAAAGATTTTTCAGGAAGAGATTAGATAGCCATTTGTCCAGAATGGCAGAGGGTCTCTTATTTAAGCAGGGGGTTGGACTAGAAGACCTCCAATGTCCCTTCTGAATTTGTTATTCTGTATTAACTAAGAGCTGTGGTGGCCCAGTGGTTAGAATGCAGTACTGCAGTCTAGTTCCACTGACTGCCAGCTGCTGGCAGCCTGCAATTTGGCAGTTTGAATCTCACCAGGCTCAAGGTTGACTTAGCCTTGGAGGCAAAGCTAGCTGCCAGCATGAATGGCTGCTTGAACGGAGAGCTCTGTAGGGCTCATTTGTTGACTAGACTGGTTTCCAGATGTCTGGTAGGTGGGAGATATTGTCATGTTTATTCATGTTGTAGGGGTGTTTCTCTATTTCAATGTCTTCCAATAGTATCACATTTTTCATATCGGTTTGTTACAATTCTTATATCTCGGTCTTTGTCTTACTAATTATTTTCACATCCTTTTATATATAAAGTATACCTATGTAGTGGCATTCTGTTTATAAAACCAACAGAGAGAAGAAAAAACAAAATATAAATTTAAAAATCAGAAGTCCACTCTGAATTGTATCCTCTAGAACAGGGGCCCCCAACCCCTGGGCAGTGGACCGGTGGCGGTCCATGGCTTGATAGGAACCGGGCCGCAGGACCGGAGACAAGGAGGAGGAAGGAGGGGGCAGCCCCCTTGGCAGAGTGCGCACCGGATGCGGGAGAGCACAGGCGCGGCTGTTTGCGCCGTTGGAGGCCCTAGAGGGCTGAGTGAGCCAACTCCCCCCCCACATGTGCCGCCTGTTCCCCCTCCCCCCACTCCTCCTCTACGCCAGCTGGTCCACAGAATTTTCTTTAAAATGAAACCGGTCCCTGGTACAAAAAAGGTTGGGGACCCCTGCTTTAGAAAACATGCTAACCTGGCATTCGTAAATTCTGTGCATCTCTAAAATAGTTATTATTCATAAGTAATCTCATTTTATAATTTTTAAATCTGGAATTTTATCATATACCTTAATATCAATATCCCGCAATTCTTGTCAAGTATTTCAACATCAATCTATTTCTTCTTTAAAAGTGTCTTTAAAATCTGACCATCTATTTAACATCCCTTATTTGTTCCCAACATGTCAATATCAATTCCATATTACTAAAATATAAAATATAAAATGTAAGACAAGCTTGAGTTTTACAAGTAGTTATTGACTAATTAATAATTCTTCAATAACATTCTATAACCATTTAAATATATAATTAATTGTTAGTGATTTAAATATGACAGCTCTCATTATCAATCAGTATTAACTATCATTTTTCCATTATTCTTAATATGACTCATAATTCTATTCTTATAATTAGATAAGTAAGTATATACCATTAACTAAAACATTTACTATGAATTAATCTTATTACAAGTATTTATAATAATTATTAAATATCAAATTAACCAATAGTCCTTTAATGATATTTTGACCACAGTCTAGCTGGTCTTTAATCATCAAGTAATAGTACTTATTATTATCAGCTAGTATCTTTCCATTGGTATATTAAATTTATATCTTCTGCTACTTGTGGTCTCCATTTTTAATGTCTTTTTCTGAGTTTTTCATCAGCTTTTTTTGGCAGTTTATTATCCAATATAACTGTCGAATCATAACTGTCCAATTTCTAACTTTGCATATTGTTTATTAAGTATCATGATTGTTCCGGGGGGGGGGGGTGTTCTCCTTTCTCTTCTCTTTCTCTTCTCTTTTCTTCTCCTTGGAGATCAAGCTGGGGTTCAAATTCCTGGTGTTCTTTTGAAGTTTCGTCTATGTCTCCAGCATTTAATGGGTTAACATCATTATCCTTTTCTTCACTTATTTTAAGCTCATTATCTTGATCTTTTCCTCTTTTTCCAATTGGTCCTCGTTTAATGTAGTAAATAGCTTTCTGTTGAACATGTTATTAATTCTTTTATTTCTTTCTCTTATTTCATTCAGGATTTGAGTCATAAGTTCTTGATTTTCTTTAGAATCATCTATGTATGTAGCCATGTTAGCAAATCCAAATCCAAGACACAAAGAGTTAAGTCTGATTGTCTTCCTATTCGTTGACTTGTTATTTCAAAACATCAGAAAGCTTAACAGCTCATAAATCTTCAGCAACGATTCCCAGGGTAATTTAGGAATGTTTCAATGTTCTTAGTTAAAGGAGGAACAGAAACAGAAAAGAAGTAAAAGTGTAGTCCTTAGTCAGAATTAATCCAATCGCTTTCAGCACAAATGGAAATGGCTTTGTTCTTCTTTGTTCTCACATTTCAATCCGCCATTTCAAAAGATTCTATTAATAGCAGAAACCTCTCAGTTCAATTAAATCCGCTGCTTATTTTGAAATTCAAGACTTAAAAAAAGAAAAAAAGTTTCTTAGCAAAGTATTTAAAAGCAAGATAGAATACCTTCCTGATGTTACATTTTCTCTTTAAGGAATTCCTTTCCTCCAGCTCTTCCGCTGCCTTGCCCTCCCACAAGGGGGGGGGTGCCTTTCTGTCACCCTTCAAAAACTTTCCCTTCGTGTCAGACCGGGGTTTTGTGAAAAACCCTGTGATCAACGAAGCCAGTTTTCCAATCACCGTCCCTCCAGGACGGTTTAGGTTCCTATTGAATCGAGGGGGCAACAGAAGTTCAAACGGGGTCCCTGCTGCTTAGAGACCTCCATTTGTGTCGGCGCAGTGGCTCCTCCCTTCCATAATTATTCTTTTGTTGTTGTCTTGTTCTGTTGTTATTCTCTTCAACAAGAGAATAACACGCTCTCCACTTGTGTGACTCCTAGGCTCATGATGCCCTTGCCTAACTCTACAGTACCTGCAGAGCCAGGGTATCTCTGCTGCTGCTGCTTTGTGCTGTAGCGGCAAAAACCAGGCTCACCACAAACTGGTTCGATGGAAGAAGCGAGACCACAAGGATCAAAGATTTCAGGAGTTTATTGACGCGCGTCAAGAGTTCAGTGTGAGGCCAGAGTGGTGGTCTTAAAGTGCCTCATGGTGTCCAGTTGTGGGATGCGAGTGGAAGTGGTAGCTGGCCGTGTGGTGGTCTGTGTGGTGGTATCCGAGTACAACCTAATTACGCAGCTTCCTTTGATCCCTTTCCCATTTGTGGCCTGCACCTCACAAGTGTAGTTTCCCGCATCCCCCACACTGCCAACCCACAGTACCACGTCTGTTCGCACCAATTGCTTCCCTTTGTAGTGCCAGTGGTTCCCTCCGTACATCATGATATTGTGGCTGGCATAGGGCTCATTACCCTTATACCATTGTACGGACCAATTGGTTCCCAATGAGCCAAAAACTTGGCACTGCATGTTTAGTAACGTGCCAAGATGCACCTGGGCGTCAGTTGGGGCATGCCAGATTTCAAGATTTCAAGATCGTCCCAAACGGTATTGTTTTCGCCGATACCGTTGGGGACGACTGTTCTCCTCCTCCAGGGATCTGAGGACATGGCACATAACGGTGGAATTATAGCCCGCATGGGGGGTCCATTGGGTAGAATTGGCATCCACCCTACACTGCCAATACTTTTCCCCTGCATATTCACATGGGGATAGCCCCTGCTCCATCTTGCAATCAAAGAACCTGGTCTGCCTAAAGACAAAGTGTTGGCCCGTAGGAAGATTCACCAGACATTTCTCGCATGTGGGAAAGGGCCCATCTCCTGTGATCTTCCACTCTGCCATCGGGTCAGGCCCATGATCAGATTCCCTCCAGACAGGTCCCCCCTGCCCATCCACATTCCCCCCCCTTCCCCACCTCTGGAGGGATGGGAGAGGAGGAGAAGGGAAGGGCAGACCACGACTCGACGTCCGGGTCTTGCTTGCGGTGCTACGAGATTGGGCACACAGCCAAACAGTAGGTCGAAGAGGGACACCCCTAAAGATTTGGAAGGAGCACAACGCACAGCCAAGAGGGCCAGGTTTAGAGCATCTGGCCACTTCAAATGGGTTTGCTGACAAATTTTGGCCACCTCGTCCTTAATGGTGCAGTTAGAATGTTCTACCAATCCCCCCGAAGCCGGGTGGAAAGCACAATGGAGGCGCCACTTGATGCCGAGGAGAAGGGCAACCTTTTGAGCCGCCTTGTGGATGAATTCAGGACCATTGTCAGAAGAGATACGTGACGGGAGTCCATATCGAGGAATGATGATGTTCAGCAGGGCTTTGGTGACCTCGAAGGACTTCTTGGAGCGCGTTGGGATGCACTCCGGCCAACCCGTATATGTGCAGACGATTACTAACATGACCGTGTAGGCGCCAGACCGAGGCATATCAGTGAAGTCCATCATCAGAGAATCAAACGGGTAAGAGCCGCGAGGCTGATGGCCCGCGGGTAAGGAGACACCGGAACGGGGATTGTTGGCTGCACAGGTAACACATTTAGCACAAACGGCCGCAGTGACCGAGGACACTCGGTCCAAGTAGACTTCCCGCAGCAGGGCCTTTGCCAGGGCAGTTTTTCCTAAATGCAAGGACGAGTGGAGTGAAGTGACCACATCCAAGGCTAAGTGTTTGGGAACGAAGACACGGTCATCAGGGAGAATCCACCAGCCGTCTTGTAATCTGGCTCCTAAAGCCGAGGCCTGTTCCAGCTCCTCCGGAGTGTAATGAGGAGGAGCGGCCAGCGGTGGGGTCCATAGGGTGAGGCAGGTGGCTTGGATTTGTAGCGGCCTCAAGGCAGCCGCTCGGGCGATGCGGTCGGCCTTGTTGTTGCCTCGTTCAACATCCGTGACCCCTTTCCGGTGGCCTCTGCAATGCATGACTGCCACCTTCTTCGGTGCCCAAACACTGTCCAGCAGGCGAAGAATTTGGGGTCCGTACTTGACTTCTTTACTGGCCGCCGTAAGGAGGCCCCGCTCTTTGTAGAGGGCCCCATGCACTTGTATTGTGAGGAAGGCCCTGGTGAGAGCGTGCAACTCGGCTAGCTGGGCACTCGTGCCAACTGGGAGGGGTTCAGCTTCAAGGATCTTCTGCAAAGTAACCATGGCGTACGCTGCCTTACGCACGCCATCCTGAATGAAGCTAGTACCATCAGTAAAGAGGGTGGCATCAGGATGTGGGAGAGGAACGTCCTTGAGGCCGGGCCGGCTTGCATAGGACTCCTCGATCGTCTGCAAACAGTCATTGGCAGCAGTGGAGTCCGGCTCCAGCAACAGGGAGGCAGGATTAAGAGCGTTGGACTGCAAGATGGTGGTCATCAGGTTATGGGTCAAGAGGGCCTGGTACTTCAGCATCCACAGGTTAGTAAGCCACAAATGTCCCTTCCGATCTAACACCGAGCGCAACGCATGAGGCGTATGGATCTCGAGGGATTGGCCAAACGTGAGCTTGTTAGCCTCTTGTGTCAGCAGAGCTGTGCCTGCAACAGCCTTGAGGCACGACGGCCACCCCTTTGCCACGGGGTCCAATTGCTTTGAAAGGTACGCAACCGGGCGGTACCAGGTACCCATCTTCTGGGTAAGGACCCCCACCGCCACCTGTTGTTTGGCATCGACAAAAAGCTGGAACGGTTTGTCCAGATCTGGTAGAGATAAGCTCGGGGTCTGAGTAAGGGCAGTTTTAAGAGTAAGGAATGCCCCCTGCTGTTCAACGTCCCATTGCAAAGGTTCCTTGTCCCCCCCTTTTGTAGCTTTATATAGAGGTCTAGCAATTAGGGCAAAGTTGGGGATCCAAATTCGACAAAACCCGGCTGCACCCAAGAAGCCCCTCAGCTCCTTCTTGTTTTTCGGCACTGGGAGCTGGCAGATAGCTTCCTTCCATTCATGGCCTAAAGTCCTTTTGCCGCATTGAATGTCATAGCCCAGATACCTGACCTGGGTGGCGACCAATTGGGCCTTCACTTTGGAGGCCTTGTAGCCACAGTCCTGCAAAAGATGCAATAAGCGGGATGTGTTTTTCCAGCAGGAGTCCCTCGTCGGGCCAGTAACCAAGAGGTCATCGATGTACTGGAGGACCACATCAGGGGCCGGGAGATGTAAGGCCTCTAGGTCGGGGAGGGTCGGGGAGTTCTTCTCCAAAGAGGGTCGGGGAGTTCTTGAAGCCCTGGGGCAGGCACGTCCACATGTATTGCTGTTTCCTGCCCGAAGCTGGATTCTCCCACTCAAAAGCAAAAAGGGGCTGACTAGAACCATGAATGGGGATAGTAAAGAAGGCATCTTTAAGATCAATGACTGAAAACCAGGCCGCCTCGGGCGGTATTAAACCCAACAGGACATAAGGGTTGGGGACCACCAGGTGAATAGTGGTCGTGCATGAATTCACGGGACGTAAGTCCTGCACCATTCTGAATCGCCCATCCCCCTTCGGGATGGGGAGAATCTGGGTATTCCATTGGGAATCCATCCTGACCAAGATGCGGTGAGTCACATAAAAATCAATAGTCTTCTGAATGGCTTCCCCAACGTGGCGAGGGTAAGGTCTCTGGCGGATGCGAACGGGCGTCCGCCTGGGCAACTCTTGGATGATGATAGGGGGGTGGTGACTGGCAAAGCCAGGCGGGTTATCTTCCGCCCAAACTTGAGGGACATCAAATTCTTCCCATTTCCCTTCCGGTGGGGCAAATGTCGCCATTAAGCGCCAGGCTTCTTCCCTTGGGATATCTAAGGACACTTTGCCAAAGGAGAGATCCATTTTGCCATCATGATCGAAGGAGATTTGGGCACGCATTTTGCACAAGAGGTCTTGGCCCAGCAGCGGGACTGGACAATCAGGCTTATAGACGAATTGGTGAGTTAAAAGGTGGCCTCCGGCTTTACAGGTAAGGGGGCGCAGAAGGGGTCGCTTGAGGGTCTTTCCTGTGGCCCCCTGGATATTTATACTCTGCGAGGAGGGGGTGGTAAGAGGCGAGGTGAGGACCGAGCAAGTAGCTCCGGTGTCCACCAAAAAGGGGATAGAACGGCCCCCAACTTCCAATCGGACCATAGGCTCGGGGGGGGGGGTGAAACGAGCCCGGTCCCCTTCATTCCCACTCGTCTTCATCCGCCAGTGCCAGGAGAGGCGCGCGGGAAGAGCTGGGTCTCAGGTCCTCGTGCTGACCTCCTGCCAGATGTCGTTGGCACCTCCTCAGGTCATCCCTCCGGCCTCCTACTTGCCTGTCCTCTCTTTTCCTATTACCTTGGCGGTCCCTCGGGTTCCTCTGGGGACATTCCCCCTTCCAATGGCCAAATTGGCGACAAATGGCACATTGGTTCCGGCCTATGGGGCCGAGACCCTTGCGATCAAAGGGCTCTGGGTCCCCCTGGGACGTGGTCATGATGGCGGCCGCCAGGAGCTCCACCTTCTTTATCATCTTAAGGTCCGCCTTCCTTTCTTCCAGGATTTCCCTATTGACAAAAGTTTTTCTGGCAACTTCCATGAGTTCGCTAATCGGCTTTCCCAAAGCCCCTTCCGCTTTCTGAAGCTTACGTCGAATATCGGGGGCACTCTGGGAAATGAAGGCCATTGCCAACATCCTGGCATTTTCGGGATCTGTAGGGTCAACAGGGGTATAAATTCGATAGGCCTCAATCAAACGAGCATAAAAGCCTTCGGGGCTCTCTGTAGGTCCCTGCAGGACTAGGGAGGGCTTAGACATGTTAGTGGTGGGCTTGCCTCCTGCCCGCACAGCCCTCACAACCAATTGTTGGTAATCTTGGAGACTCCTCATATCCTGCTGGTCATAAGGGCTCCACTCGGGGTCTTTCGGGGGAAACTGTCAGTTGACCCACTCCGCTAGGGAGTAGCCACCGGAGACATCTGGGCGCAGAATCGCAGTGGCCGCATTTCTAATTTCCTCCCTCTCCTCAGGGCTGAAGAGGGTGCTCATGAGCTGCTGGAGGTCTAGCCAGGAAGGATGGTGAGTGTCCACTATGGTTTTGATCAAGTCTGCCACTTCCGCTGGCTTCTCAGAATAAGGCCCATAATGCATTTTCCAATTAAGGAGATCCGAGGTGGAGAAGGGGACATGCTGGAAGAGAGGCACAGTGACCATTTTGATGGGATCCTCCTTATCGACCACCAGCTGGTCCACTTGTTGTAGCGGTGCCATCAAAACCAGCTCTTCAGCGGACTGTTGCTTAGCTCGGGTACGGCTAGCAACAGGCTCCTCCGAACTGCTAGCGACAGGGTCTGTTGGGCCTGGGTCCTCTACCCCGCCCACGGCCCCGAAAGCCTCCAGTGGGGAGATGTCCTCCACCGGGGCTGTTGCTACAGTCTCAGCTGGGGGGTCTTTCTTCAGAAAGGAGAGGTCCTCTGATCCCTTGAAGGGACTGGTTTTGGTCAGAAAAGGAGCCAGGTGTCGCAAACGGCCAGAGTCCCAAGTTGACAGAGTGGGCGGCGTAAAGGAGCGGCTGGAGCGTCGCGAGGACGACCGTGCGGGTTTTGGGGGTGCTTGTCTCGACATCTGCGGGGGCACCGCCAGCCCTCCCCGATCCACTTCCAGGGCGGTTGGGGGCTCATAAGGGGGTGGATGAGGGAGCACCTGAAGGGCGCTCGGCAATATCGGGGGCCTCTTTTTGGTCCATTTTGGCAGTGTTGCTATGGACAGCATCACCTTGCACTGCTGGGCTCTGCATTTCTGCAACCAGGGCGGAGGGCTCCTGACCAGATTGTACCACACATCAATGTATGGGGCTTGATCCGGGTGTCCCAGATCTGGGTCAAAGACCAGACGGTGAACTGCCACCGTAATTTCGGGATCCAAGGAACCCGTGTCTGGCCAGCCAAAGCCAAAGGTGGGCCATTCGGCCTGAAAAAATGCCCGGAGCTTGCGTCTGCTCCACTCAATGCCATAGTCCTGTGACTGATAAGCCGCCTTAAAGTGAGTCAACATGCACTGTAGGGGTGTGTCGGGTTGAGAACTACCACCTCCCATGGTCCTCCCAGGGCACCAGACAGACGTGATAGGAAAAGGGATGAGAGGAAGGTAAGGGGTCCTTTCCTCTCGGGATGACACAAGGGAGCTTCTCAACCACTCACGCCCGACCCAGGGAGCCGGAACTCACGGTCTCCATAGGGAACTGCGGATGCCAAGCCCACACACACACACACAAGCCACTAGCCCAGGGTGCCGGAACTCAACGGTCACCGTAGGGAAACGTAGCAGCATCAGTGACAAGTCTCACACATGGACAGTCCTCCCCTGCCAATATACCCCTTTCCTCTAAACGTAATGGGATTAGCACTCGTCTCCGGCTCTCTTGGAGTCCGGGCGGTATTGGCTAGTAGCAAGGGGAATTGGGCCTCGCCTCCGACTCGCCAGTCGGGTGTTACTGTCTGGGGCTTCTGACTCGTCAGCCAGGCATCGGCTTGCTAGCCGGGAATGGGTTCCACAATACTCGCCTGCAGGGCTTTTCCTCCACTCCTTGGCCAGCCGGCTGGAGAGATCCTGGTCTCTGGTCCTTCTCAAGTGGTTCTTGGGGTTGTCAGCTGCTGGTGCACTGGAGTCTCCCCAGCTGGTGAGAAGTCCCCTGGAACAAAATGGTCCGTTGGCGCCTGGGAGATTCCCTCCAGCCGGGAGCGTCCCGGCACTGGGATGAGCACCCCAGAGGGTTCCAAAACCCCTCGGGTTCCCGGTCAGGGAACCAGAATGTAGCGGCAAAAACCAGGCTCACCACAAACTGGTTCGATGGAAGAAGCGAGACCACAAAGATCAAAGATTTCAGGAGTTTATTGACGCACATCAAGATTTCAGTGTGCAATCGGAGCACCACCACAGAGAGGGACTTCTCCGGGTGCCGTCCACTAGGCTGTGCCAGCGGGCGATGTCCAGGGGAAGGGCCTTCTCTGTGGCGGGCCCGACCCTCTGGACCTTCGCTCCTTCCGACAGCTTTTAAAAACTCATTTCTTCCGTTTGGCTGGCCTAGGGTAATTTTAATTAGTTATAGTGTTAAGGGGTTTTAGGGACAGTTTTTAGTTTTTATAGATGTTTTTAGCGCAGGATATGTTTAATTGTGATTTTAAATTTTGTACTCTGTTTGTGTTTATTGTTTTAATTCTCCTGTGTCCTGCCTCGAGTCCCTCTGGGGAGAGAGAGCGGGCTATAAATAATTTATTATTATTATTATTATTATTATTATTATTATTATTATTATTATTATTATTATTATTATTATTATTATTATTATTATTATTATTATTATTATTATTATTACGCTCTGAACTGCCGGGCTACGCCCTGACAGATGGTTTTATACTTTCGATTATGCATTGTCATTAATACAGAATTACATATGGATAAAAGCAGAAGTTAAGTTTGGAAAAGTACAGAAACAGAAGTTAATGTTAAAATTAATACGTGTGCCAGCATATGTGCCCATATTGGGTTTCTATCTTACACCCCCTCCTTCTCCCCTTACTTCCTCTTTCCATCTCTTGAAGCAATGTTTCAGCAATATTTGTAATACCTAGGACAGTTTAAGAACAGAGAAGTACACCCCCACATCTTGCACAATGTGTTTAATGGGCAAGATAGCAAACCTTCCTCAGGGATCAGGAGTGACCCGGGGTTAAGGGGATTGGGGTCCCCTGGCCCCCCTGCCACAGTGCCACTGGCTCAGCCTTGTGTGTTGGAATTGCTACTCCAGTGCCTTGGTGAATCCGGCAGAGTTCCCATTCAAGCGCCAGATTCGTTGTGTTCTGTGTGGACCTGGCCACTGCCCCCAGTGCACCGTTATCTGGGAGCCAGTTTCCTTCACCCACCCTGCTGGAGAAAGGCGGGTGGGGTGAAAGAAAGCCAAGACTGGTTGGGTCGGCTCAGAGTTGCCCCCGGCCCCAGCAATGACCAGCTTCCTGCCATTGCGTGAGAGACAAAGGCCATTGGATCCTTGCTTAAAGAACATTCATCCATGTCAGCTTCTTAGCTCTTCCAACAATACATTAAGCCAATGAAAACCAAGCTAATCTCATGGCAGTACTGGCGACATCCAGCCTCCTGGTCCCAGGAAATGCATTGAATGCTATTGATTTTCCCCCCCACAGAAATGTCTCCCAACTCCTTGGCGAGCATCAGGCGGATGATGCCCCGATGTTTCCCCTCCTGATCCCTGGCCCACTTTTTCTCCTCCCACCAATGGGTAAAGGTGAAGAAGGACGGGACTCTTGCACAGGAAATATGGGCTGCAGGGCCAACCTGGCTGGGAGCAAGGTGTTTGCCCATCTGTGCAAAGGGCACTGGCTTTTCTAACCCTCCCTCCCTCCTTCCCATGCTACAACTCTGGCAAGGACCCGGGGAGAGTTGACCCTAAATGGACTCCATCTGCGTGCATCCCCTCGGGGGGCCAGAGCAGGAGCTTGGCCAGGGCAGGATGTGGTGAATCTGGGATACACCACCTCAGGGCAGGACCCATGGAGGAGCGGAGCCACCTAGCCTGCTGCTGGTGGCGCTGTTGCTGGTGGCGCACTGCTCTTTGACCAACGTTCTGCTCTTGGGTGCCAACATGCATGACCCACCCCTCTAGGGTTGCTTTGCCCCACTCGGCTGCCACCACCGGTGCTCTTACTTCATGCAGCACCAGCACCGCCTCCTTCTCCTCCCAGCCATTCCTTGCAAGCCTGCATGCATTTTTGGCCACAGGTCCAGTGGAGTCGAACTCTACTGTCTGCTGCACAAGCCCCGAGAAGCAGCCTGGGCTGTGCTTGGGGAGGTGGGAAAATTTGAGTGCTGGAAAGGTGGCCTGATTGCCTTTTCTCTCATGCAACGCCAGGAAGCTGGACATTGCCAGGGCCGTGGGTGCCTCTGAGCCAACCCAGCCGGTCTTGGCTTTCTTTTCCCCCACCCACCTTTCTCTAGCAGTGCAGGTAAAGGAAACCAGCTCCTGGATAATGGTGCAGCAGTGGCAGTGGCCAGGTCCGTGTGGCACATGCCAAACCCGGCCCTTGAATGGGAGCTCTGCCAGATTCGTGGAGGCACTGGAGGGGCAACTCCCACGCAAAAGGCTGAGCTGGTGGCACACAGCGGCAGCTGTGGAGATGCCCTGGCTCTGCAGGTACTGTAGAGTTAGGCAAGGGCATCGTGAGCCTGGGAATTGCACGAGCACAGAGCGGAAAAGCTGTTCGCACCACCCCCCTTCTCCTGCTGGGCACAGTACCGCTGACCGACCTAGTGGTACCCTGAAGGCACCAAGCAATGCGAGCACATTTGCCCCACCCCCTTGTTCCCATGGTTTGGTGCCTTCAGTATACCGCTAGGTCAGCGATTGGTGCTCTGCCTGGCCAGGGTGGGGATTGTCCATGGGGCTCATTTTTGGGGGTGGCTAATATTTTTGTCCAAAATATGTGACATGGTCTTAGTTTCAGGACATCTTGTATTTTCAGGGAAACACAGTATAAGTACCTAATGAAGGTCAAGAAAATTTTTATTATAAATTACATAGCATTATTCGAGAGATGGGAAACAAAAATGTTGGCTTAATGGGAGATTTTAATGGTATAGTTGATCAGAAATGGGACTATAACAGTGGAAAGAAGAGAAAAGGAGTTAAGGGAACTTTGCCCAGGTCATTCTTCCAAATAGTTGAAGAATTAAATATCTATGATGCATGGCGAGAAAGATGTCCAGAGGGAGAGCAATATATCTTCTATTTCAGGCATGTCCAAAGTCCAGCCCGCAGGACTTTGGCCCTCCAACAGCCCTCCCTGCTCTGTGTAAATGTGGCCCTCCCTTCCTCCCTCTGTCTCTGGGGCTGTGTGGCTGGGAGGGAGGTGGACGTGCGGCCCCAGAACGTGCGCTTGGTGCCTGCCGGAGGGAGCCGCAATGGAGACGTGACCGGCTTCCCTGCCTGACACCCCTGCCGGGCGACCTGCCGGGCGACAGCCTCGGTGGTGCTTAAGATGACGGTAGCCTTGGGTGCTCTCACAAGGTCGCTCGGCAGGTCGCCCGGCAGGGGCGTCAGGCAGGGAAGCCGGTCGCGTCTCCATCGCGGCTCCCTCCGGCGGGCACCACGGCTTACGTTCTGGGGCCGCGCGTTCACCTCCCTCCCAGCCATGCAGCCCCAGAACGTGCAGCTCCCGCCGCACAAGGTCGCCCGGCAGGGGCGTCAGGCAGGGAAGCCAGACGCGCGGCCTCAGAACGTAAGCCGTGGTGCCTGCCGGAGGGAGCCGCGATGGAGACGCGACCGGCTTCCCTGCCTGACGCCCCTGCCGGGCGACAGCCTCGGTGATGCTTAAGATGACGGTAGCCTTGGGTGCTCACCCCACTTGCTCCCTCGCCCGCTGCGGGAGGAGGCGTCCGTAACCTCCAGCATACCGGCCCTTTTGCTGCTTCCTGGGGTGGGGGAGGGGAGGAGAGGGGAGAGAGGGAGTGACTGACAGACACAGAGAGAGACAGAAGGGGAGGGAGGGAAAGACAGAGAGACAGACAGAGAGAAAGAGAGGGAGGGAGAGAGACGGAGAGAGACACAGATAGAGAATGACACAGGGAGGGATTGAATCGGAGACAGATGGGGAAAGAGGGAGAGACAGACATACAGAGAGAGGGAGGGAGGGAGAGAATCAGAGAGAGTGACACATACAGAGACAGGGAGAGACAGAGAGAGGGAGGGAGAGACAGATAGAGACTGATTAAGTGAGTGAGAGACAGACAGACAGACAGATACACACACAGAGTGACAGAGAGAAAGAGAGAAAGAGAAAGAGAAAGAAAGAGAAAGAAAGAGACAGAGAGACAAAAAGAAAGAGAAAAAGAGAGAGAGAAAGGAAGAGAAAGAGAGAAAAAGGGAAAGAAAGAAAGAGCGAAAGAGAGACAGAAAGAAAGAAAGAGAGAAAGAAAGAGAGAAAGAGAGAGAGAGTGAGAGAGAAAGGGAGACAAAAAGAAAGAAAAAGAGAGAGAGAAAGAAAGAGAGAGAGAGAAATGGAGAGAGAGAGAGAGGAAGAAAGAGAGGAAGAGAGAAAGAGGTAGGTAGTTTTTTTTAAATTTATTTTCAATACATTGTGAAAACTCAACTGTCAGTTGATCTTAATGTTATGAAATGAAAAGTATGTCATTTGCAATTAACTTGGCATAAAATAATTTATTTGCATTTAATTGTAATGGTTCAAAGAATGTTCGGAAAAATGTTCGGCCCTCCACCATGTTCACTTCATCCAATCTGGCCCTCTTTGAAAAAAGTTTGGACACCACTGTTCTATTTGAATAGACATGAATCCTGGTCAAGGATAGATATGATCTGAATGTTGATTGAATTAATTTTGGAAGTGAAGAAGATAGACATATAACCCAATCTATGGGCTGATCACAATCCCATGAGGATTACATGGAAAAAACAAAAGGGCAGTTATCATTGGTCATTCAATAGAACAATCCTAAAAGATCAGGAATATATTAAGAGTCAATCAGGAACTGAGATTTTTCTTCAAAGAAAACTGGCCTTGAGACATCCATACAAAAACTATAGGATACAACTAAGGCATTTATAAGAAGGGTCACGATATCGGCTACTGATAGGAAGAAAAAAATTGAGAATCAAAAAACAAGAGAGTTGAAAGAAAGATACAGAAATTTAGAGAAAGAACTTCAAAAGAAACTGCAAAATAAAAGTATAAAAGAAAGTATGGAATTGATTAAACATGAATTGGCTATATTTGAAAAAGCAAAACTGGCACAGTCTATAAAAAAAGCAGAACAAAATTTCTTTGCGAATCCAAATAATCCTGTGGCTAGCCTATAGGTTGAAGAAGCAGAAGTAAGAGAATTGGATCAATAAATTACAAGATGAAAAAGGCGAGATCTGCTATCAACTAGAGGAAAAGAAAAGGATTACCCAAAAGTTTTATGAACAATTATATAGAGAAAATCAAGACTATACAAAGGAAGGAATGCTACAAAATCTGGAAAAGTCAGATCTGCCAAAGATACCTGTCATGACTGCTTCCGTCATAAATCAAGAAAGAACACACTTAAAACTCACTAAATTTCTCGGTAAAAACTTCTTTTAAATCCCAATATTCTTTAGGTATCTTTTCCTCCCATGGTATGTGTTCCAAAATGGTTGCCACTTGGTCCGTTGTTATGTTTTCACTGTGGTCGATGGGTGTTGGGGTGGGGTCCACAGTCATAGGTGGTGGTGGTGAAATTAGGGGTAGATGTATCCACGCTTCTTTCCAATCTATGATTGGGTTCCACTTTCTTAGCCATGTTAAACCCAAAATAATTGGGTTATCTGCAATAGGGGCAACAATGAAATGAAGGGTTTCTCTATGGTGCTCGCCAATAGTCACTTCAATAGGTTCTATAACAAATTGTGCTGGACCACCCCCCGCGACCGAACCATCCATTTGGCAAAATGCAATAGGGACTTTCAGAGTCTTAAGGCGAATTCCTAGTGTTTGTACTAGATCTTGGCTTATAAGGCAGCGTGAACACCCAGAATCCAAGAGGGCTAATGATTCTGAGAAATGGCTACTAGAGGGAGTTTTCAGTTTAAGGGGAATAGTCATGGGACCCGACCGGGAACTCACCCAGTGTTTATCCGTCTCCTCATCAGATTCGGCCTTCTTCTCCCAGTCATTCGGCTCCTCCCCTGGTGTGTCATAGGTGGTAGTGAGGTCCAGTGGCTCCATTCCCGACATAGCTGGTCTGGTACGAAGGTCAGGTCTTTTGGTGCTTTTGTCCATTTCATTGGCTGGCTTGGGCCGGGGTCTCGATGTCATTCTGCAAGCATTCGCCCAATGCCCCTCCTTCCCACATTTAAAACAAGTTGTACTGCGGGGTTTGTTGCGGGGTCCACCCCACCATTCTCTTACGCTGTCACGACGGGGTGGGGAGGGCTTTAAAACCTCTGTCAGTGGAATGAATATTACTATGTCTGAGTAAATCAAGTTCTACATCAGCAGCCAAGTCGTACCAATCTTCGAGCGTTCACGGGTTGTCTCTGTTGATACAGCTCTGATATAGATCAGGATGCAAGCCCTCAATGAAAATGTCGATAAGAGCTGTTTCACTCCAACCCCTCATGTAAACAGACAATTCCCAAAAACGCTGGGAATATTCTTGGACTGGCTGATTATTCTGGCGTAATGTCCTTAATTCGTAGCGGGCCTTTCGTTCTATGTGAGGGTCTTCGAATCGCCTTCTGAGGGCGAACATAAATCTGTCAAAATTTCTCATCAGAGGGGAGTTATCGTTATGTAGGGACATGACCCAATCTGCCGCTTTCTTTTCCAAAGCCAGACAAACAACTCTAATCTTAGCTTCATCACTTGGTAAATCAGTTGCAGCTTGTCTCATATAATTGCTGACATGCAGCAGGAAAATTCCTAATTCTTTTGTTTCACCCCCAAATTTAACTCCCAATGGAGGAACAGTGGTCATTTTGGGTGTGTGTGTGGGGGCTGCTTCCCTTCTAGGACTTTCTTCCCTCCTTCGGCATTGGGGGGGTGGGGGGCACTGCCCTGACTGTCTCTAGCCGCTGTGTATGCTCTCTATGTTTCTCTTCCTCCCTTCTTTGTAACAACCAGCCCAGAGGGTCGGGGGAGCGTTTTCCCTCTCTCTCCCTGCTGCGCTTCAATTTATCAGCTTTCGAAATTAGCTTCTGTGCTTTTTGCCTTAGAAGAAATTCCTCATCTGGCACCTCCCAGAGGGGGGGGGGAGAGGGCCCTTCTGCGTCTAGTAGTTACTCCCCAAGGGGTTTCTTCAAACATTCCTTTCCTACACACTCCCTCTGACCATTGGTGACGAACTGATTTATCTTCAGGTTCACCTCCCAGACTAAGATCCTTTAAAAGTCCAACAACTGACCTGGTTTCTTTAGTTTCGGTTTCCTGGACATCCGGACTGGAAACGGAGGCTGTAGCCATGGCTCCCAGTAAATCTTCTTTCCCCGCATCTGACATTTTGAAGTTTTTATTTTCTCACTCGCTGCTGAAGCGGTTAGCTCAGAGACGAGTTAATTGGATTCCTTGCTTTTATGTCATGACTGCTTCCATCATAAATCAAGAAAGAACACACTTAAAACTCATTTGGAGAGTTTAAGGCTACTTTTACTAAAAATGATAAGACTGCAGTGAAAGTCAAGCAAGGAATGAAATATTTAGGCACACAACATACGTAACAAAGCATAACCCACCCTTCCCCCCTTGACCCCAGCATATTGTCCAATGCAAAGCCGGCCACAACATCAGGTGCAGTTCCTTCCCAGGGTCATCATCAGAATGGAATGCAGGCCGTTAGCTGAAGTGATAACAACTGTAGCCGTCTCTCTCCCTCCTGCCCCCTTAGTAGCTTAGCAACCCCAGCCCTCCCCCCGTTTCAATATGTCAGACTATGCAGGCAAAAGCAGAGTCTGACAATACCAGATGAAGTAAAAGATATGCTCAATGAGGAAATAAAAATATCAGACATAACTGAGGCCATAGAAAGTTAAAAGAATAATAAAGCAGTAGGGCTGGATGGACTGCCAGTGGAAATATATAAAGAATTCCAGGATATGCTTGTTCCAATGCTGATGGAGGTTTATAATGCTGTGTAGAAAGAGGCCAAGACACCGCTATCATGGACGGAGGCTAACATTGTCTTATTACCTAAGGAGGACTCAGATCAGATGTCTATACAAAATTACAGACCAATTTCATTGCTAAATGCAGATTATAAGATTTTTGCTCTGATAATTGCAGAATGGTTGGAAAAAATTCCTCACATTGTTTATCCACACAGATCAAAATGGATTCCTTCCCAGGACAAATTAAAAACAATATGAGAACTAAACTGGACATTCTCAAAAATTATGCATATTGAAAAACAGGTTGCACTACTTTTTCTCAATGCCCAAAAGGCATTCGACAATGTGAACTGGGAATTTTTACATCAACAATTGGAACACATGGAATTTGGGGAGTTTATAAACACAATTAGAGCAATATATACAAATCAAAAAGCCAAAGTAATAATTAATGGTGAATTAATGCAAAGTATAGCAATTCAGAAAGGTACAAGTCAAGGTTGCCCCCTATCCCCACTGCTGTTAATATTAACCCTAGATGTTTAGCTAGGAATGTGCATAAAGAGGAACAGATAAAGGGACTAGAAATTAAAAAGGAACAATTTAAGCTACAGGCTTTCACGGTCGATTTAGTTTTCGTGTTAGAGGATCCTTTAAAATCTGGTATGAAACTTATTGAGGAATTGAGTATGGGAAAGTAGCGAGTCTAAAGATAAATATGACAAAGACTAAAATGTTGGTTAAAAATATGTCATCTGAATTGAAAAAGGAGTTAACAAAGAAATTGGGTATTCAAATTGTCAAAAAAGTGAACTATCTAGGTATAAATTTATCAGCGAGGTGTGCATCCATCAAAGAAGACAACTACATAAATTTGATCAATAAAACTGGACTTCCTTCCGGCTTCTGGCGGCGACGGTCGAGTCCTGGGACTCGTCCGCCGTTTTGTTCTTTTCGCGGCCCCAAACGGGGCGGGGTGTGCCTTTTAAGGCACCCCCCCATAAGGTCGGCTTGCCTGGACCCTTTCTAGCCCGGCGGCGGCCGGGGGGGGTCCTTGTCTTCGATCTAGGAGGGAGAAGACATGCTGCGGGGGGCTTGGTTCCCTTCGCCAACGGAGGACGAGAGCAAATAACTGATTTGAAGAGAGCTGGAACGCTCGAGTCAAATGGCTATGCCGAGACTCTGGTGGCGAGGTGGACTGTAAGTGACTTTGACTTTTTTTGCTGGCAGCTTTGATTATAAGAGACGATGGAGGGTTTGTTAAACCCCCTTCGGATTTACAGCAGCGGCGTTTTGAAATGGCTCCTCGGGTTCGAGGAAGCGGATATTTCTCATCTGGACTTTGCTGAAGAAGTGAAGTCTTTTGCGGTTTGTTTCTAACTATATAGTATCGAAGTCTTGCTACAATGAAACAATTTCCTTTGTTGCTTTCTCCTGCTGGCTTCCAGATTGGGCGGGGGAAGATGGCTTCCCTTTGTTCTTAAATGACTATTTTTCATGGAAAATTTCCGACATTCCCTTTCTGACTTGGACTGTTTCTCTCTACTAATGGATGATTTCTGATAAATGATTAATTGATTCCTTCCCTGGAGTGCCTTCTTTGTCTTCATAATTGACTGGAAAATTTGCCCTTCTCTCTGGATTTTACAACTTTTACAACTTTGAACTGAACTTTGCCTCTGGACTTGCTCCACCGGCCGCACCCAAAAAACGCCATCTTATTGGCACTGATTTAAACAGCTTACCATGGCTTCCAAAAAGCAGCCAGAAAAACCAGACACAGATGCAAGATTAACAGCTATGGAAGAAGTGTTACATTCTTTGGTACTGGAAATCAAAGAGCTTAGAAAAGACCACTGCAGTTCCAAATTAGAGCTTTTGGAGACACAGAAGAAATTGATGCAGAATTCACAGAAGACTGAAGAGTTGGAATTGGGGCTGGCTGGGGCAAAGGGAGAGCTTAAAAATGTTAATACTGAAATTGGAGATTTAACTGGTCATGTCTAGGATGGATTTTGAAAGGATGTCATATTTTTTTAAGATTTCAGAATATTCCTGAAGAATCTGGTGAATGCCTTCCTGATCTTATGAGCACAATTTTAGCAGACTATTTACACAAACCTAAGGATGAGATCAGGGGGGACATTGACCTGGTATATAGAATAAATTCAGCATATGCCAGGATAAATGAAGTACCCAGAGAGATACACATTAAATTTGTTAGAAGGTCGACCAGGGAGGGAATATTGAGGGTGCAGAGAGAGGGTCCGTTAATCTACCAACAAAAGGAAGTCGCTATCCTGAAGCAGATCCCGAAAAAGATTAGAGAGGTGAGGAGGAAGTATTCCTTCTTATCTAAAAAATTGTTTAAACAGGGGATTTGGTTCAAGTGGGTGATGCCAGAAGGGATGTTGGTCTTCTGGGATGGAGGAAGAGTAAGGATTAAAGCAGTTGTCCTCTGTGGAGAAGGGCGGGATACAAATTTAAATAAATAAATAAATTAATTAATTAATTAATTGGAAATTAACAATGGCCATGGCTTATAAAGAAAATCTGTATAAGATGTTCTACAGATGGCATCTTCCCCCAGCATGGCTCGCAAAATGTTTAAAAATTTGGCCCCAAATTTTTGGAAGTGCAAAAAATCACCAGGCACTTTTTATCATATGTGGTGAACATGCAATGAGGCAAACAGATACTGAAAAATGATCATGGTTGGAACAAATGGTGGGAGATCAAATTTTGTTCAAACCAGACATTTTTCTCCTAGGCATAATACTGGAGGGGTATAAGAAAGATGTGCTTTATCTAATTATACATGTACTAACTGCAGCGCGTATAATTTATGCACAGTATTGGAAAAAAGAAAATATACCACCAGAGTTAATCATAATTAGGAAAATTTTGGCCTGTGTGGAAGCGGATAAGCCCACCCTTGAACTAAAAAATAAAGGGGAATCGGAATATTTTGAAGTCTGGAACAGATTCTATTATTGGAATAAGACAAGACTAAAACAAACTGTAAATAATGTGATTGGACAGAAGGATAAATAATGTATTAAGTAGGCTAACAGTTACTGGATGAGATTATTTGTATATAACGTGATTGAATGGTCACTTCAACCTTGTGGTGCTGCGCTGTTTTAAATGCAAAAACAATAAAAATATGTTTTTTTAAAAAGGTTGACTCAGCTTTCCATCATTCCAAGATCAGTAAAATGAGGACCTGGATTGTTGGGGACAATATACTGACTCTGTAAACTGCTTAGAGAGGACTGTGAAGCATTGTGAAGCGGTATATAAGTCTAAGTGATATTGCTATTGCTAACTACTCTGAATGTAATTGAATAAATTAATCCAATGGCTGCCACTCAACAAAAAACGCAAACAAATATAATTATACAATTACAACTATAATATAGTTTGCTTGGTTATTTCGTGTTCTGAATTGACTACAGTAATTGTCTTTCTCAGTCATTTATACACAGAAATATATTCAACACATGTTTTTGGTGACAATTCTATATTAAAATTATCATAACAGCATTGCAGTATTACCACAAATGTCAGGCATTTCATCAGGAAGGAAAGTAATTGCAGTGAATTTAATAGATGTATATTAAGAACTGATTTAATAATGTGTTTTTAGTTTAACTTAAAATACCATATTACCTGAAAGTGATGAAACTGAAACAGCCAGAGGGCGGAGCTGCACCACTCCGATACAACGTGGGGTCTCAGCGCTCTGAGACCTCCGTTGAACTTTTGCCACCCCCTGGTCCATTCGGACCTAAACCGTCCTGTAGGGATGGCAATGAGGAAGACCAAGCCTTGCTGGTCACAGGGGTACAACAAAACCCCTGTTTGACCCAAGGGAAGAGCTTCTGCAAGGCAGCAAACAGGCAACCCCCCAGGGCTGACAAAGGCGGAGGCAAGCTCCGGAAGGAAGCTGAAAGGAAAAGTGTGAGACTGGGAAGGTATTTTTTTTCTTTTGAAACATTTTGCTTAAAGAAACTTTTTTTTTCTTAGTAAACTAAAGCTTTTAATTATGAAATAAGTGGTGGAATCAAGCTAATATGCTGTGAACTGGGAGATTTCCTTTTTCTCTTATTTTTCTGTAATTGTGGATTGAAGCGTTAGTAACAAGGTTTTTTTTCCTTTGAAAGTGATTGGATTATTTCTTTTCTTTCTAATTTTTGTTACTTAAAATCTTGAATTTGGGACTATTTTTATAATTCCTCCTTAAGACTTACCGTATTTATTCGAGTATAACGAGCAAAATTTTGTACCCAAAAAAGAACTCAAAGTTTGGGTGCGCGTTATAAACGAGGGTTCAGGTTTCTGGGCGGCGGCAGCAGTGGCGGGGGGAGAAGCGGAGCCAGAAAGAGACGCAGGGGAGAAGGGGAGGGAGAAAGAGACGCGGGGGAGAAGGGGGCCCAGAAAGAGACGCGGGGGAGAAGCGGAGGGAGAAAGAGACGCGGGGGAGAAGGGGAGGCAGAAAGAGACGCGGGGGAGAAGCGGAGGGAGAAAGAGATGCGGGGGAGAAGGGGAGGCAGAAAGAGATGCGGGGGAGAAGGGGAGGCAGAAAGAGACGCGGGGGAGAAGGGGAGGGAGAAAGAGACGCGGGGGAGAAGGGGAGCAGAAAGAGACACGGGGGAGAAGCGGAGGGAGAAAGAGATGTGGGGGAGAAGGGGAGGGAGAAAGAGACGCGGGGGAGAAGGGGAGGGAGAAAGAGACGCGGGGGAGAAGGGGAGGCAGAAAGAGATGCGGGGGAGAAGGGGAGGGAGAAAGAGACGCGGGGGAGAAGCGGAGGGTGAAAGAGACGCGGGGGAGAAGGGGAGGCAGAAAGAGACGCGGGGGAGAAGGGGAGGGAGAAAGAGACGCGGGGGAGAAGGGGAGGCAGAAAGAGACGCGGGGGAGAAGCGGAGGGAGAAAGAGACGCGGGGGAGAAGGGGAGGCAGAAAGAGACGCATTGGGGGGGAGAAGCGGAGCCAGAAAGAGACGCGGTTAGGGTGGAACGGCATCGCTCCATCGCCCCTCAGCTGCGGAGCCCGGCCGTCATGCTTTATAAAAATCGGTATAAAAATTTTATACCGATTTTTAATGGAAAATTAGGGGGTGCGTGTTATACACGGGTGCGCGTTATAGTCGAATAAATACGGTATTGCTTATTTTTAAAATCCAACAAGAATTATACTCTTTACTTTTTTTTAACAACAAAGAAGAAGGATATATTAAAAAGTGAAAATCTGTAACACTGCCACTGGGAGGTCAGCAGCTGGTCTTTATGAGACAATCTTTTTTTTATTTGAAGCAGCTGTGAAAGCTACAGAGCATGAATTGTTTTTAACAGGTGCTTTTTGATAACTGACAGCAATATTTTATTTGGGAAGATATAGAAGGATCAAAGTAATCCAATGAAAAGATAAAATAGGCCTGAGACCAGGGTGTCAGTGAGAACCAAATTTCATTACTTTTTGGATTTGTCAACATGTTCCATATCTAGAAGAGGATACTTTAGAAAATCAGAAGGCTTTGGTTGGAATCTTAAACTTTCTGAAACAACATGGAAGAAGAATTGATTAAAAAACTGGACAAACTTTTGTCTGTCACACCAAGCTATGAGCAGTTGGAGACTACAGAAATTAAAGAAAAAGAAGAAAAAGTTGAAGATAAGGAGATACTTATTTTAGTTGAAGATAAAGATAAAGATATGATAATAGAGAACTTTACCAACGGATCACAAGTGGGAGAAAATAAAAAGAAGGAAATTCTAAAAAGAGAATTTGAGGAATGTGAGCCTCATTTTGGTCATCAAGGAAAAGAGGAGGGGAAAAAGAATTAAAGATGGATGTAAGAGGAGAAGTCTCTCCAGAAACACATCTGACATTCAAAGACAAACAACATGTAAAGATGGGCAGCAGTATTATTTGAGAGTTATACTGGACAATAAAGTGCGAAAAGAAATTTATAAAAAACCTGGAAAGAAAAATAAAAAGAGATGGGGGCCACAAATGGCAACAGAGATAAGTCCAACTCACTCCTGGAAAGACACTGGCTGATAATGAAAGTTGTTATCCTTTGATGATTAATAACTAGATAGATTGTTTTAGAATATCATTGAAGGATTATTAGTCAGTAAATAATTATCTACAATAAGAGTAACTAATAATAATGCTATAGCTTAATGATATATGTGTGTGTGTGTGTGTGTGTGTGTGTGTGTGTGTGTGTGTCTCTATGTATGTGTAGAAATGCATGAGTATGAGGTTGGACATAAACAGCAAGACTGTTATTTCGTAGGAATGTTGATGGATGTAGTTTAACAAAATGGGAGAGAATTTTAGCAAACTTAAGACTGTTTTAGATTGTTATTGAAGAACCACCAGTTAATAAACAATGAGATATAATAAGAGTAACAGAATATATTTATATAGGTGTATGTATATATGCATGTATGTTTGGAATAGACAATGGATGCCATTATGTGGTTATGTTTAAGTAAGACATGTCTGAAGAAGAAGATAGACCAAATATGGAATATTAGAGGAGAATTCTGGTGTAATGATTGTGAAGCTCCCAAGAGAAAATCCCAATTAATTCATGGCCTCAAGATAAAGTTCAAAAAAACCCCATCCGTTTATTAGGATTGACACCTTGCCTGAGCTTCTGTGTAGCCAAGAATGAAAGTTATTTGATGGCTTCTGAATTTAACCCCCCTATGTCCCCTCCCCTCTGCCTGTCATAAATCATGTTCCCCAATTAGCATCAAAAGTAAATCTATGCATGCGCAGTCACAGGTCATCTTGAGATTCCTTTTCCGACCACAAGAATGTGAAGAATTTTCACTTTGTTAGGGCAGTCTGATAATCGTTATGGAAATGCTGGAACGTTGACATCCAGCTCCCCTCACTTCCCGAAAGCAACCTATGGGAAACAAAACAATTTGAATACAGGTGTATAACTTAGAGAGGCATCCCCCCCTCAGGCTTGTTTGGATTTTTTGCATGGAATTTTGCTATAAGGCGATCAGCTTGGATGTTTCTATGTTTCACCCATGATGCCTCCGATAAAGGGTAACCCTTCCACTTGATTAGGTATTGGAGTTGCCCTCTGTGCCACCTTGAATCAAAAATTCGTTGAACTTCATAATGGGTTTGGCCCCATATGACCATAGGGCCTGGGGATGCCCAGGGCAGTGGTCTCAGAGTGGAACCGATTACGGGTTTCAAAAGGCTGATATGAAATGATTGGTGTGTCTTCCCCAGCAATCGAGATAGTTTCAATATCACTGTGACTGGGTTGATGATCTTTACTATGGGGAATGGCCCGCTTGCGGGTTGGCTCCGCCGGTCACGGTGTTGCCGCCTGGTGGTTACTTGGGCAGCTATTTGAGTAGAAGGAATAATGGAATCCACTAAGTGCTCCCATTCGCATTTGTACTAAGGCATGAGGGAGAGGGTGTCAGCTAGAAAGTTCCACTGCCCTGGAATGTGCTTTAATACGAAGTCGAAACAATTGAAATATTGAGCCCATCGGACTCGTTTGGGTGATAGTTTCCATGGGGTCCTGAGAGCTTCCAGATTTTTGTGGTCGGTCCAGACTTCAAACGGTTTCTGGCTCCCTTCTAACAGTGTCTCCAGGTTAGCAGTGCCCATCTCACTGTGAAAGCCTCCTTTTCCCATGCAGCCCATCGTCTCTCCGTGTTTGTGAGCTTGCGGGAGGTATAGGCACAGGGTTGCAAATTTCCTTGGTTATTTCTTTGGAGTAGCACCGCTCCTACTGCCATGTCGCTGGCGTCTGCCTGGATCACGAAAGGTTGCTCGGGGTCAGGATGCTTCAGTACTGGCTCCTTTGCAAACATTTCTTTCAGTGTTTTGAATGCCTCTTGGCAGGTTAGGCTCCACTGTAGGGGTTGTCCTGGATGAGGTTCCGTTCCTCGGCTCCCTGTCTTCAGGAGGTCTGTCAGAGGTTTGGCAATCTTTGCAAAAGAGGGGATTAATTGCCTGTAGAAGTTTGCGAACCCTAGGAAGCTTTGTAGCTGTCTGTGGGTGTGAGAGGGTTGCCATCTTAGGACAGCTTGCACTTGGGTCCATCTCTATTCCTTCATTTGACACTCGGTAGCCTAGGTAGTCTAGTCGCTCATGGTGGAATTCACATTTTGATATCTTGACATACAAGTTGGCTGCCAGAAGTTTTTCCAGTACTTGGCGGACCAGGGGTACATGGTCATCTAGGTAGACGAGGACCCCCTTGTAGAGGTGCTCATGCAGCACCTGTTTATTAACTGCATGAATACTGCTGGGGCTCCCTGTAGTCCAAAAGGCATCACTTTGAATTGGAAACTCCCTAGGGGGCAGTTGAATGCTGTTTTCCACTCATCTCCTTCCCTGATCCATATCCGGTAGTATGCTTCTCTGAGGTCTAATTTGGTGAAGACTTTTCCTTTGGCCAAGTGAGATAGCATATGAGGGGGGGCGGGTATAGGTTGTGTACACACATGGCATTTATCCCTCGAAAATCCACAACCAGACACATAGTTCCGTCTTTTTTCTCCTTGAAGAGGACTGGCTTGGCTGGCTCAATGAACCCCCTTGCTAGGTTTTTATCTATGTATTCATGCATTTCTTGCATTTCTCGAGGCGTCATGGTATACAGCTTGGGTTTGGGTAGTTTTGCCCCAGGGATGATTTCAATGACACAATCTGTCTCATGGTGGGGGTTCAGAATGTCACATTCTGTTTCACTGAACACTTCTGCGAGGTCCTGGTACTCCATTGGAATCAGTTCAGCCTCTGGGGTTTTGTCAGATGTGGTTGCCATTTGTTCTCGTGGGCTCTCTCTTGGGGGGTTCCCAATGTGGGTGGCATTTCTGCTTTCTTGTTAGGGAGGGATTGAGGGCCTGGTGATATCCTAAGTCTGTGGGTACCCCCTTGCAACCAGATGGTCGGTCCCCACTTGTCTAGCCAGGAAAGTCCCAGTATGACTGTGTCTGTCATCTTGGGGCTATTAGGAATCAAATTACTTCCCAGTGATCCGCCAATTCTAGTCTCACTGGTTCAGTTAGGTGAGTGACATAGGCTCCTTTTCCAACCACAAGAATGTGGAGAATTTTCACTTCATTAGGGCAGTCTGATATTTATTTTTATTTATTTTATTTTATTAAATTTATACCCCGCCCTTCTCCAAATGGACCCAGGGCGGCGCACAGGGATGTTAAAATACATACAAAATATATAAAATATATAAAATTTGAAAAACTTATTCTAATAAATAAACCCTGCGCTAAAAACTGAATTAAAAATCCCAAGTTTAAAACTGTCTAATAGTCAGTAATGGAGGTTACGCTAGTAATGGAGGTTGCCATAATCGTTATGGCAACGCAAGAGTTATGTGTAACCAGTCGACATACTTTCCAAAGGATACAATGCAGAATGGTGATTTTTCCTTTTTGTATTTTTGTTTTATTAAAAAATAAATAATTTTTTTTTCAAAAAAATCCCCTGAAACAGCCAGTTAGTAGTAAATTGTAAACAATTATGTATGGTATAAAAATAATAAAGGCATGATATAAATATATTAATAAATAACTAAAATTTTAAATGCAATTTGCCATCAAATTAGATTTCAATTTAACAGAATATGTATTTTCTATCACTGTATTGCTTAGTAGCCACATTGATACCAGGTTGGATTTACTGTCTTGTAGTAATGCTACTTTAGGAATTGGTTTAGTATATTAAAGACTGGAAGGCATAGAGATACCCTCACCTTTATCCTCTTTAAAATAGCTCCACTTAAAGTAGAAAAATGTGCTTTTGTGTGAGCAAACTGAGCACAATGAATCTCTAACACGGCACTCAATTGTCAGCAGGTTTATCTCATTGCACCTCATTTGCATCTGGGACATCAATTAGCATGTTTGTTGAAACTAATTGAATGAAACTCAATCATAGCTCTTAATTGCTTGACTGTGTGAAAAGAAATCACATTAATGTAGTTAATTAAGTATATGGCAATAGATGCAACATAATTAAGAGAAGAATGTAAAAAACAAGCAGTGGCAAAGGTGCAAGAGCCATGGGATACAGTAGCTTTGGAAGCTTAATACTAGCACATTTGGGGGAAATTGTTGTTTTTCTGGTGCTTCATTATTGCTACTGAATTATGAACATAGAAAACTTAAGAACCAAATGTAAATAGGTTTGCAATTACTTCTTTTTCAGCTGTTAAGGGGCCAAAGATAGTGCTTCTGGGGTGGCCCACTGTAGAGTAGACTCTGGGGACTTGTTAAGTGCTGTTTAAAAGTACTTGGCTTTGATTTACCCTTGTGTCTTATTAAAGCAACCCTTTTTCTCCTATCAGCATTTTTTACAGCTAATATCTAGGGATATTCTCTTTGTAATATTTGCATATCAAAAATCAGGCTTTCTGTTTCTCCGTAGTACTGCATATTCCAGATGATAGGGTCATTTTCAATTGTTTCTAATATGCTCATATTATAAATTACAATTATCTGAAGCAGTTAAGCTTTTTCATTCTATACATTTTTATTTCTGCAAATTAGAAAATTTAAGATGGGAGAGGGTTGAAATTTTTCTCTAGGAAAATGCATCTCTTTGATATTTTCATGGTCATTTACACCAGATTGTTTGATGAGCATAAGTATTTAATATAGATATAATTTTTATAAAATACAAATATATTTTAAAATATCAGTTACCAATATAATTTGCAGGCTAAATATTCTATTCCAGAATCAAAGGCTGTAACACTCTCAAAGGTGGGTCTGCAAGAATTTTCGAACAACTGTTAGGACTTAAATTTTAATGCAGACACTTCCAGAATATTGGTCATCCAGAATCACAAATTTATCAGTATTTAATCTTGCTTAATGTTTAGACAATGAAATGTAAATTGATTAATTTTCTTCAGCCTGATTTATCTCTTCCAGGAAATGCACACATTATCTTTTCCCTTCAAGATGGCGGCGTGCTTAGACGCTGCGGCTTTGAGCTCCTGGTGTCACAGTAGTAGAGTTAGGCAAAGGTTTAACAGTTGCGGAGAGGAAGCCACTACAGAGAATGATCAATTCGGCACAAGAAACCATCGATTGCCCTCTGACATCACTGGATAACGTCGCCAGATCTCGCTGCTTTAGCAGAGCAAGGAAGATTCTCAAAGATGACTCACACCCTGGTTGGTATCTCTTTGCCCTTCTACCATCAGGCAGAAGATATCAAAGTATAGCCAGCCGAACGAACAGGTTTAAAGGTAGCTTCTATCCATGGGCTGTGAAACTTTTAAATTCAACCGCAATCACTCCATGCACATGCTAGTTTTTTCTTTTTTCTTTTCTCTCTTTTGTTTCTGTTATAATTTTGCACCAGTGAAGTTAAAACCAATTTGTAATTTTTACAATGACAATAAAGATTATTATTATTATTATTATTATTATTATTATTATTATTATTATTATTATTATTATTATTATTATTATTATTATTATTATTATTATTATTATTATTATTATTATTATTATTATTATTATTATTATTATCTTGTTAATATATCTATAGTATATTTGTCAGTCATTTGAAAACTATTATGCATATTTGCTAGAAGCTGCTGAAGGCCTTGGCTTCTCTATGAATCAGCACTTTCCATGCCCTTCTGTCTTACACAACTCTTTCAGATCTGCCATGGTCGTCTCAGTGTCATCTCATGTCCAGCCAGCAGGTGCTAAGGTGACACATTCTCCTATTTCCACTGATCATTCTCAGCATGGTTAACTTTTTCAGTGAGTCATCTGTCATGACATGGCCAAAGTACCATGTTTCTCTGAAAATAAGATCCGACCAGACAATAAGCCCTATTCTGATTTTTCATGCTGCTTGTAATAGAAGCCCTACCACCAAAATTAGCCCCAGTTAAGAGCATCAGACCTCCGGGGGGGGGGGCTAGCACAAGAGACAGAGAGTGGAAGCATGGGGGCTGAAGGTGTCTGGAAGCAGCTACAGCCTGTGTGGGGCAGCCCACACAGCACAGGTGAGTCTCTCCAAACAGCAGTTGGAGGCACAGGCGCAAGGGGATAGGCACATGATCCTTTCCACCATCTGACTTTGCTTGCGAAGTGTGGGGTGGAGCTGAAGGATGAGGTTGGACTGTGGCCAAGTGCACAGGGGTTGCCATGTGGCATCACCCCCATCACATGTGTTGCCTCATGGTAACAGAACCAACAACAGGTGGGGAGGCATGCAATCCAGCCTGCCGAATGTGCCACTCACTCCATCAGTCTTTGCTTGCCCATGGCAGTGCAGGCAGTGCATGGTGTGTCCAGTGGACCATATCACATGGCTCTTCCACCCCCTGCTCCTCTGCCTTCAAATGATGCTTGGAAGGACTTACCCTCAAGGCTATTTTCACCCTTTTAAATCTGACCTCCTTTTCCAAAGGCACCGACTATGATTTGGAAGGAACAATCTGCCTCCCTCTGGATCCAAACAAAGCAGAAGCCCCCCTTCAAAGCAGAAAGCCCCCCTTTGCCTATCAGCAAAGTGGCTCTTGATTTTACCCTGCAGGGATCCAGCCTCTATGGCCATTAAGAGATCATTTGTTGGTTTTATAAATGACCCTCTCTCCAAATGCATTTCCATCTTGGCAAATCCAGGGATCAATTCAAGGGCATCCCACTGTAAATTATCCCCAAGTCTCACACTTGGCTCATACCCAGCAAATCATAATCAAGGTGCTCCATCCATTCACAATATCTTAAAGAGAAACAGCTCCAATTTACTGATTTTTAAGGGTGTGTGTGTGAAACAATGGAACAGCTGTCACTTCCCAAAACAAACAAGTTCAACATTACCTGGAGGGTTTCTATGCTTTTCCAAAAGTGACCTGAACGCAGCACGAGGAACAGCCGCCACTTTTCCCAGTAGAGCCTGAATCAAAACAAAGTGCCACAAGTCTGGGTGCCCTCCCCGTCTGTTCCCCCTCTCTCCCTGAGAACTGTGTAGGGAAAGGTGAAGGGTCATCAAGGGAACGCTGACAAGACAGTTCTGGGGAGATGACAAAGCGGCTTTGCTGCCAGAACCCAGGAATTGTTGCTGAGTTGCTGAGCGGATTTTACATTTGCATGCCAAATGTCTAATCCTTAGCTGTGCAGCTTCTCTTCCTCATCCCACATACTTATTGAGTGCCTTTTTCAATTCTGAACCATTTTGCATCTCCATATTCTATTTTGAATGTGGCTGCCCGATCAGAGCGCAATGACTGAATGAGTTGGATGTGATATGGCAATGTGGTGATATTCCCAGTTCTTTGAGGCAGTTCCAGAGCTTGTCATCATAAACACAATCCAACATTTTTGTGCAGTCAATGAAGCACATGTAGAGGTCATTTTGGTATTCCTTTGCTTTTTCTCTGATTGCTTGTTACTCATTCAATTCCTACCCATCATGTCCTCTGACCATAGCCTTTCTTGCCCTATATAGGTTTCTGGCCTTCTTTACATAAGTGAAACAATCTCTTGTATGAACTCTCATAGCTGCTTCCTCCATTTTCTTACATTGGTCGGTGCAGTACTTTTCTTTATCTTTTCTTGTCTCTCTCTGGAACTTTCCATTTATGTTTGCATTTCTTCCCTGTCGGCAATAGATTTTGTTTTCCTTCTCTCTTCTGCCATCTTTATTGTAGCTTCTGATATACAGCTGGCCAATTTCTTTGGTATCTTGGATGAAATATGTTTTTGGGTTACTTCAGTGACAGTTATTTTTTAATTTTTTAATTTTTTTTGAATAAACATAGACAAACACAACACAAACCCCCCCCCCACAAAATCATCTTTCATTACATATTGTAGAAAGTGTGTCAATTGGTTGCAACCCCCCCCCCCCTTTCGTGCATCTCTTCCAGTCATCACCTACAATTCATATCAAATTATATATTTTGAATCTAATATATTTATATATATTACTATCATCATACCTCAATTTTCATTTGACTATAATTGTTTTACGTCCTTTTGCATAAAATATTCCAAAACTTAAAGCACAACCACATAATGGCATTTCGTTAGCTATTTCCAATATCATCCAGTAGTATTACATCTTTATGACATGTTCTAGAAAAAAATTGATTATATTTAATAACAAAGTTTATAAACCTCCTTTCCGAATCGTGGTTTACAACTTATATCCAATTTCCTTTTATTAAACCAGTACATATATATGTACATTATTGTCATTATCAATCATTTATTTGACTATATTCTTTATCATTTCATTTTTTTAACCTAATACTCAAAGTTTAACTAAATTTGACTTAATTTTTTATTATTAGCTTTCATACATAACAGAATTTCTAAGCTTCTTTTCATAGTCACCATTTGGTATTTATATCAAATTTCCTCTTATCAAACCAATACATATGTATACATGTTATCATTATCAATTATTTATTTAACCATATCCATTATCACTTCATTTATTACATAATGCTCTAAATTTAACTAATTTTTTATTATAAGCTTTCATATATCAACCTGTATCTTTCCAGTAATAATGCAGTTTTATGTCTTTTGCCATTTGTGGGATTGGTCTTCTGGTTATTTCCTTGATAAAATTTGTGTGGGCTTCTCTTCACAGTTTATTGCTTGTTGCATTACTTTGAAAAAGTTTGCCAAAATTTCATCCATAAATTAGAATTAAAAAGAAAGATAACACACTGTCCAATGTAACCAAATGTGGCTTAATTTTGCCGCTTATTTTCTTCTGTTTTCAAATTTAATTCAGCTTTAATTTTTGGGGGGGCAGTCTCTTTGATAACAATAACATTTCTTCAACAGATAGACACACTTTCCCCTTCCATTTCCTTCTGTTCCGGAGCTGTCGCAACTTCATCAGCTTTTGGCTGTGCTTTTGTCACCGGCTAGAACTTCTCTTGAATCAATAAGAGACTTTGCAGAGTCCCTGAGACAGCAAGATGTATTCTTCCCTGTCACAATCTCTGTGGGACAGTTTAGGTCCAAATGGACCATCCAACAGCAAAAGTATCAACTGCGATCTTGGGACTCTGAGATTGCATGTCATGTCGTCACAACATCAACTCTCCTTCTCCCCAGTGACAGTTATTTTTAACTGTCCTCCTATAGCTCATCTGATTGCCTTGCTATGATGTTGAGCAGTTCAAATCTGTTCTTCACTTCAACTGCATATGCTGGGGCAATCTTCTTGATGTCAAATTTCTGAATCCTCTTTCCATTCCTTTGACACTAGCCATTCTGTAATTGAAACAGGTTTTAACCTCTGTACCACGGACAAATGCTGTCTTCTTCTTTGCCTATCTGCAGTTGCAACACAAAAATTTATATTGCTCTTTATTATATATAGGATCTAACAGCTTCCCAGTGAGAGTTTTATTTATTTATTTATTTATTCAATTTATACCCCGCCCTTCTCCAAACGGACCCAGGGCGGCGCACAGGAAAATTAAAATACATACAAAACATCATATAAAATTTAAAAAACTAATTCAATAGAACCTGTGCTAAAACCAGATTAAAATCCCCAAATTTAAAAACTATCTAAAAGTCAGTATAGGGGGCTACGCTAGGCCGGCTAGATGGAACAAATGTGTCTTAAGACACTTGCGGAAGAGGCGGAGGTCAGAGATGGTGCGAAGTTCAGGGGGTAAGTCGTTCCAAAGGGCTGGACCTGCCACAGAGAAGGCTCTCCCCCTGGGTGTCGCCAGTCGGCATTGTCCGGCCGACGGCACCCTGAGGAGGCCCTCTCTGTGGGAGCGTATTGGTCTGAGGGATGTATGGGGCAGGAGGCAGTCTCGCATGTAACTAGGCCCCGAGCCATGGAGCGCTTTAAAGATGGTCGTCAGAACCTTGAAGCGCACCCGAAAGACCACAGGAAGCCAGTGCAGCTCGCGCAGGATAGGTGTTATGTGGGAGTGTCTAGGCGCTCCCGTAGTCACCCGCGTGGCTGCATTCTGGACTAACTGCAGCTTTCAAGTGCACCTCAAGGGAAGCCCCATGTAGAGAGCATTACAGTAGTCGAGTCGAGAGGTCATGAGGGCCTGAGTGACTGTGCGAAGGGCAGCCCGGTCCAGTAAGGGGCGCAATTGGCGCATCAGGCGTACCTGATGGAAAACCCCCCTGGCCACGGCCGCCACATGGTCCTCCATGGACAGCCGGGAATCCAGGAGGACACCCAAATTGCACGCCCTCTCCATGGGGGCCGGTGTTTCGCCCCCAATGGCCAGATTTGGAATAATCTAGCTGAACCAGGGTGCCGGAAGCCACAGCCACTCAGTCTTGGACGATGATCTCACCCAGCGGCTTCATGTATGTGTTGAACAGTAGGGGCGAGAGGACCGACCCTTGAGGTACCCCACATACGAGGGGCCTCGAGGCCGACCTCTGCCCCCTGCCAACACATACTGTGACCGACCAGAAAGGTAGGACGAGAACCACCGTAGAACGGTGCCTCCCAGCCCCAACCCCCCCAGATGGCGCAATAGGATACCATGGTCGATGGTATCAAAAGCCGCTGAGAGGTCTAATAGGACTAGGATAGAGGAATATCCTCTATCCCGCGCCCTCCAGAGATCATCAACCAACATGACCAATGCCGTCTCGGTGCTATGCCCGGGTCGGAAGCCGGACTGGTGCGGGTCTAGATAATCAACTTCCTCCAAGTGTCGCGGAAACTGTTGGGCCACCACACTCTCAACAACCTTCACTAAAAAGTGAAGATTGGAGACGGGACGATAGTTCTCTAGTAATGCTGGATCCAGGGATGGCTTCTTGAGGAGGGGCCTTACTACCGCCTCTTTCAAGATGGCAGGCAAGGACCCCTCACTCAAAGATGCGTTGACAATGCCCTGGAGCCAGCCTCGTGTCATCTCCCAGGATGCCAGTACAAGCCAGGAGGGACACGGGTCCAATAAACATGTGGTAGCCCTAAGTCTCTTTGACAACTTGTCCATATCCTCGGTAGTAACAAAATCAAACTCCTCCCAAGATGGTGTCTCAAGAGCAACCTCGGACCGCTCAGCTGGACCACTGTCGATGGAGGGCAGCTCGCTCCGAATCCGAGTGATTTTCTCTTGTAGATAAATCCCAAATTCCTCTGCTCGACCCTGTAGAGGGGCTTCCCACGGCCTCTGTTGAAGGAGGGAGCGGGTCACCCCAAACAGGGCGGCAGTGCGGTTATCTGCGGATGCAATAAGAGTGGCACAATACTCACGTTTGGCCACTCTTATCGCCACCAGGTAAGTCCTAATGTAGGTTCTCACTAGTGTTCGGTCGGCTTCGGAGCGAGAGGATCACCATCTGCTCTCTAGGCATCTCTTGTGGCGCTTCATCTCCCTAAGCTCCTCGGTAAACCAAGGAGCCCGGGTGGATCGTCGCCGCAAGAGAGGCCGCACAGGCGCGACTCGGTCCAAGGCCCCCGTGGCCACACTTAACCATGCGGCCACTAGGTCCTCAGTCGAGTCGCGGGGCAAGTCCACAGGAATTGGCCCAAGCTCCCTTTGGAACCTTACCGCGTCCATCAGAAGCCTGGGGCGGAACCATATAGGAATACGCGAGCTGCACTGGCTTACGCGAGCTGCACTGGCTACCTGTCGTCTTCCGGGTACGCTTCAAGGTGTTAATTATCATCTTTAAAGCGCTCCATGGCTCGGGACCTAGCTATCTGCAGGATCGGATCCTGCCTCATACATCCTCACGGCCGATTCGCTCCCACAGAGAGGGGCTTCTCCGGGTGCCGTCCACTAGACTATGTCAGCGGGCGACACCCAGGGGAAGGGCGCTCTCTGTGGCGGGCCCGGCCCTCTGGAACGACCTTCCCCCCGATATTAGGACGACCACGGACCTCCGCTCCTTCCGTCTTAAATTGAAAACCTACTTTTTCCGTCTGGCCGGCTTGGGATAGCCTCCTTGTCCTAGGGTTTTTAGGGTAATTTTAATTATTTTTAGTGTTTAGGGGTTTTAGGGCAGTTTTTAGTTTTTTATAGATGTTTTAGCGCAGGATTTGTTGTTTAATTGTGATTTTAAATTATGTATTTTGCTGTGTTTACTGTTTTTTAATTTTCCTGTGCCCCGCCTCGAGTCCCCTGGGGAGAGAGAGCGGGTAACAAATAAAATTTATTATTATTATTATTATTATTAATATCCGGTTCCGCCTCCCCGCGATGGGGTGCAGCGATCGGAAAGTCGAGCCGAAGGAGAGCGTGATCTGTCCATGACAGGGGTGTGATGACTAAATCCCCTATTCCCAGATCACTACTCCACTGTCCTGAGATGAAGATCAAGTCCAGGGTGTGTCCACCCTCGTGGGTAGGGCCTAAAACTACCTGGGTCAGGTCCATGGCTGTCATGGAAGCACCCGGTCATCTGGGGGATCGTGGTCTACTTTGGCTCAAGACCTTCCCTAACCATAATCGCCACCGCGCCACCCCTCCCTAGGACCCTAGGACCCATTTCACGAGGAGGGACTCGCACCCGGTCATCTGGGGGATCGTGGTCTACTTTGGCTCAAGACCTTCTCTAACCATAATCGCCACCCCGCCACCCCTCCCTAGGACCCTAGGTTGATGGAAGGCTCGGTAGCCTGGTGGGCACATTTCTACGAGGGGATGACCTCCCTCGTGGCCCAACCAGGTTTCCGTAATACCTACCAGGTCCGGGTCCCCCTCTGACACAAGGTCATGGATGAGGGGGGCTTTTTGCACCACGGACCTGGCGTTGCATAGCATCAGCCTAGGGCCCGGGTCTGTGGTTCTTGCCCTCCTAGCCTGCGATGGGAGTATGGGGGGTTGGAGCGCGTGACCGCCCGTAGCCAGCGGCCACGGTCCTCCAGCTGGTGATGTTCCTCCCGTCTCCCACCGCCCCTGCCCCTCCCCAAGACCAGATTGATGGGAAACACCTCAGTGGAAACGACCCCCCCCCTTCCCCCTCCTCCGTTTCCCTACTTCCGCTAGCCGGCCCTATAATCTGTCACCCTCCCACCTGACTATCCCTCCCCCACACCCGGGGACCCCCTAAAAATTTACCCAGAAATCCCCTGAGCTTACGTTTTGCCCACCTCTCAGGGTTCAACAACCCATCCTTAAGGTGGGCCCCAGATAGATCAGGGGGCCACAGCTGCGAGAGGGGAGACTCTCGCAGACAGAGGAGATCTGTCCTTGAATACAGTAGCATATAAAATAGTCCTGGCTCTAAAAGGGAGGTAGCATAAGTTGGTAAAAATAGCAAGTCAATAGCAAGTCAATTTACAGCAGAGGAAGGGCATATAAAAACAATCTGGTGTTAAAAGATAAAAACAATCTGGTGTTAAAAGATAATAAATGACTCTGGAAAGAGTGCAGAGAAGAGCAACCAAGATGATTAGAGGACTGGAGACTAAGACATATGAAGAACGGCTGCAGGAGCTGGGTATGTCTAGTTTGATGAAGAGAAGGACCAGGGGAGACATGATAGCAGTGTTCCGATATCTCAGAGGGTGCCACAAAGAAGAGGGAGTCAAACTTTTCTCCAAGGCACCTGGGGGCAGGACAAGAAGCAATGGGTGGAAACTAACCAAGGAGAGAAGCAACTTAGAATTGAGAAATTTCCTGACAGTAAGAACAATTAACCTCTGGAACAGCTTGCCTCCAGCAGTTGTGAATGCCCCAACCCTGGAAGTCTTTAAAAAGATGTTAGACAGCCATTTGTCTGAAATGGTATAAGGTTCCTGCCCATGCAGGGGGTTGGACTAGAAGACCTACAAGGTCCCTTCCAACTCTGCTATTGTATTATTGTATTATTGTATTATTATAAATAGATGATAAAAATACATAGATGGTAAATGATAAAGTAGTAAGAATGGAAAGGTAAAATGGAAAGGTAATCCCGGAGGAATAAAGGGTAGGCAAGGGGAGGGTATGGTGGGAGAGCAGCAATAAATACATATTTCCAGTCTCAGTCCAAAATCGTCCCAGCAAGATGGTTTGCTGTCGGGCCTAGGCCTCTTCCTCTCCGCCTGACCTGGCCCGTTCAGTAATCTGGGATCTGTCAGTCTCTTTCTGTCCTGGGGGGGGGGGGAATAGCATAGGCCATTAACCTAGATGGTATTTGCCATTCCACTTAATTCCACTTAATCGTCCTGCTTGTCCTGGACGCCCCCCTCCTTGCCTCTTCGGCCGCTCAAACCTGGTACGGCTCAGGCTAGGTGGCTGCAGCGCTGTCTATTAATACCTCGCGCTGCCCGATGGTCCATCACGCTCCGGCCTGGCCTCTTCATTGTGCGGCCTGGCATCTGCCTGGTTTCGGCCTCGATCACCACACGGCCACGCTCTCACCTCCACTTCAACTCTCTCCTCGCTCCTCCCTCACAGCCACTCAAAGCCTCTCAGGGCTCCCCTTGATCTCTGCGGCTTGTATTCATCCAGCCGCCTGCGTTCCGGCCTCTCCATAGGGCTTCCAGCCTCTCCATGGGGCTTCCGCGCCCGCGCCCGCATCCTCCGTGTCCATGGGCCGTCCAAAACGCCCGCTTCACTGAATGGGACCGGACTTGTCCCATTTCGCCGGCAGGGCATCCAGCTTGCTGAAGCTAGCCCCCTGAGGTGGATAACGGGGCTAGCAGCGACCTCCTCGATCTTACATAGCCCCTGGACCCGGGCTGTGCTCAAGGAGCCGACTCCATCTTAGCGCACGCTTATGCTATTACTATTTAGCACTGCCCCTCACCCTGCAATTTTATATTCTGATATACTTTAGGAAGCTTCCTGGAGATTAAGAAAAATATTTTTAAGAAACATAAACCCCTAGTAACTTCAGGAAAATCAGATGAATCACATGAGTTCGGGGGTTAGGTCGTTCCAGAGGGCTGGGCCTGCCACAGAGAAGGCCCTTCCCTGGGGGTCGCCAACCGGAATTGCCCGGCAGACGGCACCCGGAGAAGTCCCTCTCTATGCAAGCAAATCAGCCGAAGGGATGTATGGGGTAGGAGACGGTCTCGCAAATAACTAGGCCCCGTGCCATGGAGCATTTTAAAGATGGTTATCAGCACCTTGAAGCGCACCTGAAAAACCACAGGCAGCCAGTGCAGCTCGCGCAGAAGAGGTGTTACATGGGAAAGCCATGAAGCTCCCAAAATCCCCCGCGCGGCCGCATTCTGCACTAGCTGTAGTCTTTGGGTGCACCTCAAGGGGAGCCCCATGTAGAGAGCATTGCAGTAGTCTAGATGGGATGTCACGAGTGCTTGAGTGACTGTGCGAAGGGGGTCCTGGTCAAGTAAGAGGCGCAACTGGCGTACCAGGCGAACCTGGTAAAAAGCCCCCCTGGCTACGGCCGTCACATTGTCCTCCATGGATAGCCGGGAGTCCAGGAGGACGCCTAGGTTGCGGGCCCTTTCCACGGGGGCTAATAGTTCACCCCCGATGGCCAGTGATGACGTCAACTGGCTGTACCACAGCCACTTGGTCTTGGACGGGTTGAGTCGTCTAACTGGCAGAACAAATTTTTGGAAAAAACAACAACATATAAATAATGGTAGGAATGAATTTGAATAAAATGCGAAAGAAGGGACTAAAGAGCCCTATCAAGTGTAAATGATAAACCTCAGGCACTGGTATTGCTTTATTAGTGGGAACTGGAACTTAAGTACAAAAATGTATGCACATTGTGTAAATACAGGTGAAACTCAAAATATTATAATATTGTGCAAAAGTTCATTTATTTCAGTAATGCAACTTAAAAGGTGAAACTAATATATGAGATAAGACTCATTACATGCAAAGCAAGATAGTTCAAGCCATGATTTGTCATAATGTAATGAGCTTAAAGCTCATTAAAACCCCAAAATCACAATCTCAGAAAATTAGAATATTACATGCAATCAAAACAAGTATTGTATATAGAACAATATCGGACCTCTGAAAAGTATAAGCATGCATATGTACTCAGTACATGGTTTGGGCCCCTTTTGCAGCAATTACTGCCTCAATGCAGCGTGGCATGGAAGCTATCAGCCTGTAGCACTGCTGAGGTGTTATGGAAGACCAGGATGCTTCAATAGCAGCCTTCAGCTCTTCTGCATTGTTCAGTCTCACGTTTCTCATCTTTCTCTTGACAATGCCCCATAGATTCTCGATGGGGTTCAGGTCAGACGAGTTTGCTGGCCAATGAAGCACAGTAATCCCATGGTCATTGAGCCAGGTTTTGATGCTTTTGGCAGTGTGGGCAGGTGCCAAGTCCTGCTGGAAAATGAAGTCAGCATCCCCATAAAGCTCGTCTGTGGAAGAAAGCATGAAGTACTCCAAAATCTCCTGTCAGAAGAGATTAGGTAATTGTATAGTGTGAGTAACTTCAAGATGGCAAGTCTTCAAGTTGTAAGAATCACCTTGAACTTGGAAGTTCTAAGAAGGAAGCTCAGTTAGTATCCTCTGTTTATTTTCATCAGAGATTGCAGAGTAGAAGAAAAATACTGCAGATGAACAACTGCCTATGGAAATACTGGTAGTATCAGTGTGATGGATTTGGTTTCTGGGGACCTTATTTTAGGCTATCTGGAGGAAAGATGTCCAGGTATACAATCTATCACAAGAACTGAGAAACAAATGTTTGGCTGAAGTATGCCATGCTTTATCAGGAGTTTTAAATTCTAATGTTGAAATGAGAACTCAGGCAGAGAAATTGGAGGATATAACAGAGTTGTTATAGTAGGGCCAATGAACTTTTCAGTGAAAAATCAGGAAGAAAAGTAACTTGTAATTTGCCTTGTCTATCTTGCCATGTTCAGAGTATTATTTTAGACTCATAGCACAAAATGCAAATAGTATTTAAATAAATATTAACAATAACCTGATGGGATGACTTTTATGATTGAAATATAGAGTTGATAAATACAATTAGCTTAAAGCAATGGAAAGGGCAAATGTAATTTAAATATGAACTCCTGCTCAGAAATAAAAATGAATGGTGTTAGGGTTATAGAGGACATTTGGGTTAAAGCATGTGAGAAACAAATAAAGCAATGCTGCTGTTGATTTGTTATTATTATTTCTCAAACCAAGGCAATATCAGTTATACCTCCAAAGCATTAAGTCATAGTGTTTGGGACTTTAAACACACTGTAATAGTATGTGGAAATGACATTGAAGGATGAGAAGAGATGCTGCTTAGTGAATGATCAGAGAAAAAGGAGATGAGCTGACAGTTGCTTAACAGTTAGAGAATTAACTTAGCAAGAGCCTGTCCTAAATTGATCAATCTGTAAAAAGAGTTGTAGCCTTTAATAAAGTAGAATTAGCTCATATGGTCATACTTTCTGTCTGATTTACCTGGGAAGGCTGACACACACTGACCTATGGTGGGAGCAGTGGCGTAGTGTGGGTTGTCAGCACCCGGGGCAAGGCAAGTAATTTGCGCCCCTACTGCTGCTGCTGCCGCCTCCGGGCGCCCCGCGCGCGGCGTCCTGCTTCTCCCACCTTTCTGCCGCCGAATCCTTTTGTTAAAGAGGCTGGAGCCGCCGAGCGTCGTTCAGAGCGGCGGCAGCCGAGGCTGAGGACTTGGCTGGGGGCTCCTCCGGCATTTGCTTCAGCCGCCGCCGCCGCTGCCAGCACTCTCACGCGGGCTTGAAGGATGGCAGCGGCGAGGAGTCGGCATGACAACGCGAGGGGGGCACCCTCCACTCCCGAGGCGGCCGCATCGCCTGACGCTGCCAGCCGCCCCAGCCCGGAGGGACGGCGACTCGACCCTTCTGAGCATGTGCGAAGCCTTTCCCTCGGCCGCCTTCCTTTCGAGGAGCACTGAGCAGCAGCGAAGCCGTTTCCTGGCCGGAGCCAAGCGAGGCTTGTGTGGAACCGAAGCCGAGCGGAGCTCTCGTCTTCGTCTTTGCTGCCGCCGCCGCCACAACTTTAGACACTCCCGAGTTTGGCTTTTTCGGGAAAGGGCTGCTGTAGCAGTGGTGCCCTTCGCTTTGCCCACGAGAAGGACCATCGGGCGACAGTCAATATATCTCTACAGTTTTAGCAATGAGGTGCCCGCGTGGCAAGGAAGTGTTGGGGTCCATGGTTGCAGCATCTGCGGGAACTAACTTTAAAGGAGAGAAAGGGAAACTTTCCCTTTTCCTTCTTTTTAACGGGAATTCCTCCCCTCCGCCGCAAAATATAGGGTGAAGGAGCTAATTCTCGGGATAGTATCCCCTAGATAGGAGCGTACTCAAAGCTGTAAGGTGTGTATTCAACAGTTGAATACACCCCTTACAGCTTTGAGTACGCACCCACCCCCTCCACAGTGGGCGGTGACCCGGCGGCTCGGATCAGATTCGCACAGCCAGCACTGCAGAGAGAGTGAGTGAGCCAGGCAGGGGCAGAGAGCTGCGAGTGCGCCCCCTCAGATGTTGCGCCCGGTGCGGCCGGCACCCCCTGCACCCCCCACGCTACGCCTCTGGGTGGGAGACAAATTCTGCCAAACAGAGTACTTCCCAGAAATTCTAGACTTGTCTTGCTGACAAGAGTAATGGAGGAAAACTTCCTTGACTTGATATCCATCAAAAAGAAATGCTCAAAGAAGTGAAAATAGCAGGAACATTACAGGAAAGTGGCCATATAATTAATTGTACATAGTAAAACATGTATCTTGAACTAAAAAAAGAGATTATTTTATTAATACACTAAGAACAATGTTAAGTAAGATCCTGTTGCATTGGGAAAGGGGACTTAAAATGGCAGTGACTTTCTAAAAAGCAGATTCTGCAAAACTTGAAGTAAGGAAGGAAAATGGAAGAAAGAAGAGGAAAGGAATAGTCAATGGACACATATGCCATACTTAACATTTTTATTTATTACTAGGTGTACCCAGCCACGCGTTGCTGTGGCCCAGTCTGGTTAAATGGCCAACCAAACTGTGTACACACAACCACCGTATAACCACCAACCTACCTACCTACTGTATTTCTTACTCTCTACCTACCTACCTACCATATTTCTCCCTCTCTCTATCCACCTACCTACCTACCTACCTACCTACCTACCTACCTACCTACCTACCTACCTACTGTATATCTCTTTCTCTCTATCACTGTATCTACCTACCTACCATATTTTCTCCTTCTCTCTATCCTTCTACCTACCTACCTACTGTATTTCCCCCTCTCTCTATCCCTCTACCTACCTACCAACCTACCTACCTACCTACCTATCTGCCTACCTACTGTATTTCTCCCTATCTATCCACCTACCGACCTACCTACCTACCTACCTACCTACCTACCTACCTACTGTATTTCTTACTTTCTCCCTCTATCTACCTACCTACCTACTTACCTACCTTCCTACCGTATTTATCCCTCTCTATCTATCCCTGTACATACCTACCTACGTACCGTATTTCTCCCTCTCTATCTATCCCTCTACCTACCTACTGTAGTTCTCCCTCTCTATCTGTCCCTGTACCTACCTACCTACCTACCTACCTACCTACCTACCTACCTACCTTGTTTCTCCCTCTCTATCTATCCCTGTACCTACCTACCTATCTACTGTATTTCTTACTTTCTCCCTCTATCTACCTACCTACCTACTATTTTTCTACCTCTCTCTCTATCCCTCCCTCTACCTCTCTCTATCTGCCTCACTGATGCTGCTGCTGTGCCTGCAGCTCCTGGTGCTTCTGCTGCCTCCCCACAGTCAGCCTGGCCCCCCTCCCTCCCTCGGGGCTGGTGGCGGTAACCACCTTGTGGCTTTATGGGGCGTCATGTCCGTTTCTCCTGGGGGTGGGAGCAGGTTTCTGCCTCTGTGCCTCCTTGCTGATGCTGTCGTGATGCCTGCCGCTCCTGGTGCTTCTGCCACCGCTGCGGCCTAGCCCTCTGCCTCCCTGTGGTGGCAGCACCGGCGAGATCAATGGGCAGCAGCAAGGGCACTGGGAGCGATGGCAGCATCGGTGAGCAGGTAGAGGCTTTCCCCCCCGCCCCTGGGAGAGGCTGGATGCGGCATCCTGCAGGGCTGCGAGGTGGCTGGGGCCATTGGCTTGAGGGGGGGAGGGGGGCGGGTTGGCAGTGGGGGGGGGCAGTGGAGGCACAGGAGTGGTGAGGAGGCATGGAGGCAAGGCTTCACCCCCCAGGAGATGCCAGGTGCGGCGTCCCACGAGGCTACCGGGTGGCTTTGGTCATTGGCCTGGCCCAGGGAGGTGCATGTGTAGATTTCTGCGTTGGCAACACACCACCTCGAGGCCATTCACTGACACAACAGATGGGTGGGAAGAGTTACAGGGAGGGGAAAACATGATCAGTGGGTACATTTTACATTTGTGTACCTTGCACATGACACACGTGTGCTAGGCACAAAATGAGTACGTATTCTATTATCGGAAGTCCTTGAGATAAATCAGTCCAGTAGTTTTTGAGATTAGCGGCTACGTACAAACTATTTTACATTTTTATTTATATAGAATAATGTCTTTCCGGCTTATGTTGACTCTAAGAACACTTTTAGAAGTAAAGTTGATTCTAGATACAAGTGCTTTGAAATGTAATGGCTTCTTTTTGTTTAAATTTAAACCATTTGTATTCTTCAGATTGTAATCTGTAGTTTGTGAGTATTTTGGCTATAAATTCTGGAAAATAAATGTTACCTCCAGATAGGGAGCAGTATATCTCCAAATATAAATTACAGGAGAATAAGAGCAGGAGTGTGATATATGTCCATCTTACGAAGTTGGTAAAAAATTGGACGTGGCTGGATCCAGCAGGGCTATTCATATAGGAGATGTCTACAGCCATATTGATGTTATGCATGCAATGCTGGATACTTGCCATCTTGTATTGTTTCTGAATCACTCAATTAGTCTTTCCTAATCTAGATTAAAATTCCGACTATTCCTAGCAGGCACTGTAGAGATAATTCTTCATGTTTGCAGCATGGAATAATTTTTTCCAGTTTCTTACTTTTCTCTCGACATGCTTCTATTAGCCTCTTCCATATTCTTTCTAGATTGTTAATTTTTGGCCAAAGGCCATCATATTTGTCAGGTGATCCACTCCTAATTCACAGGATGCACTGAAGCATACTCAACCATCCATATTGTCATATGAGCCCCATCTGTATGGTTAGCTTATTGTTCAAAATAGTGTATAGATCCAGAAATTTAGGTTTATTTTGTGCATTCATAGCCAAATGTTCAAGTAACCTTTCCTGAACATTTTTCAAGTAATTATATCCACTAGAAGGAACAAAGTTAAAACCACACTATATGAGAATATTTGAATGTGGATTATTTCTATCCTTGCCTGCTGGTTTCAGTTTTTTACATATGGTACAGATTTTGAACTAACATAAAAACTGAGATATAGATTCAAATTGAACTGATCATTTAGAAAGGTTTGAAAAAAGAAAGCACTTTATTTGTGTTAGAATACTATTGATTAATGTTTAAAATTACCATTGGAAGCATGACAAAAATGTGTTATTTAACACACAATAATGTTATAGTTTACTGATACATATCTATCTTTTAATGCGTTATTGAGCTATTAATGTAGAAATTAGGAACCATTCTAGAATAGCGAAATAATTATAATTGATACTGGTTGATAATGGTAATTGAAATATTGATGATTAATAATTAGTTAGATGGTTTGAGAATATCATTGTATGTATATAAGTATGTTAGTTGAGAATAGAAAATAGATATTACTAGGTGGTACTGTTTCAAAGATAGGTTTGAAGAAGAAGATAGATTAAATTTGGAACACAAGATAAGAATTTTGCAGTACTGATATGAAGAAACATGATGAAACCTTTGATTTATAAATTTACAAAATTAGATTATTCATTAATGATAATCATCTCAGAGACACATAGAAGCTATGTGAAACTGGCCAGTATGCTTTCTAAAAGATGTATTGTAGAGTGACGATTCTCCTTTTTATCTTTACTTTTCTGTCTTATTGGTGCAATGCCATCTTATACTCTTGTTCTACACATAAAAGAATCTAAAAACAATCAATTAAATTTGAGTTGAGATATAATAATTGCAAGAATGGATATGGAAGAAATATATGGATTTTTGTAATTAACTAATATAACTTTTATGATTTCTAATTTGTAAGGAAAGATGATATCTTGCTGGTGGAATGTCATTTTATATTTTTGATTTTACATATAAAAGGATCTTTTGACAATTAATTAAATTGAGGCTTAGAATTAATAATTGTAAAATTAATATGGAAAAATGTATGGAATTTTGTGATTAATTGACATAATTTTTATGATTTGTAATTTGTAATGAAAGATGGCTTCTTATGTTTTTCTTTTTTGAATATGTCTGCCTTATTTGTGTTGTTTTTTAAAATAAATAAATAAATAAAAATTATTAAAAAAATGTGTTACCAATATAATTGCTTTTTTCATGCATGCTCCGACATAATAGTTTTGTAGAGCTGAAGTGATACCCTATTTGGAAGGTAAAGAATATATAGCTATTTAAAGACCTAATACTTTCTAGTATGGCAGTGACTAGTTTTAATAAACTGTAAGGACCTAAATCCATACCCTGAGTACTTTTTAACCTACAAGAAACTATTAAAAATGGCTGGTGCCTCACAGTGCTGTTATGCTCAATTTGTATTTTCACTGAAGACAAGAAAATCTTAGACAATTCTGAATAAGTGCTGGAGGGCCGTAGTATATCACTTAACTAATAAATTTAAATTTAATCCCCAAAAAATAAAGTAGGTGATTGTATTTGCTGGTTTATATCAAGGAACAGCTGTTTTAGTATGAAAAAGGTTTTTAAAGAATATAAATTCTTTAGAATTATAAAAGTAAAAATTATTTAAAATAATATTTATGTATAATATTTAGATTCTAGGGCTACCTGAATTTAACCTTGCTTCCAATAATAGCTGTCCTTTCTGGAAACCACAACTTAGTAGGAAACCAAAGTTATGGTTTCCAGAGAGGACATGGAGTTCAAATGCCTAAAATTGCATTGTAATGCTACAAACTTTGCACCTTTTATATTTGTGTTTTGTGTTGCTGGCAAAAATGTAAGGGATAGGGCTTGTGTTGCTTATCACAATGCACATACCACCATTATGATGAAATCTTTGCTTGCTGTGAATGCCCCTGCTAGCCTCACTGCTTTCTATCACTACTTTTAAGAATTATTTTTATCTTCTGGATGCTCAGGGTGGGGCATACATAGAACATAACAACCCTGTAAAACAGAAAGTCCACTAAAATTCCTAAGCTTATAAAACAACATATTATGAGGCCTAAGATATATCTATAATGATAACTTAAATGTGTCTTAAGATTTAGAGCATGATAGTATATATATATACCCTTTATGCTTAGTCAATGTCAAAATTTCAACGGCAACCATAACTATTCTGAGCATTGAGATAGTCCACCACTTAGTGCCAGCAATAATCTTGGGTCAACCCACTCACTTCTTTCTATTATAGTTTGGTTTGTGTATCTCATTTCTAGATTTGTCCTATATCCAGGTTTAGTGATATGTCCTATTCTTCTGAAGTTATTATGTTAGGTTCTCATATTTTGTAATAGCAACCAATTTGTTGTAAACTCTTTCCTGGAAAATCAAGCATTTTCACTTCTCCTTCTCTCAGCTAACAGAAATGTTTAAAACACTGGTTTGGCCTTGTCCAAAAATGGGAGGGGTGCTCACAAACCTACTTTCAATACTGAACTACCATTGATATCTAACATTCCTGCCATGCTGTTTTTCTCCACACTCCAGCAATCAGGACATGCAGCAAACCCATAAAATCCAAACTAATAGCATGAATATTCAGTGACCTAGAATACTAATTATTGTCATGAATATTAATGTGATCGGACTTGCATTTTCCTCTTCTGTTCTTGTTCTCTTTTTTTCCACTCAGCCAGCTCTAAAGATGGGCCATAATGAGAGCATTTAAGAGAGAGTGCTCTCCATCGTGACAGGGACTGGGGTAATAAGCAGAGCTTGATTAACGTGGTGCACTTGGGGGAGAGATGAGAGGCTTCACATGGTCCTGTTGTGAAGGAGGCAATGAGGCACCGGCGGCTGTGTTGCTGCTGCCTCAGATTAATGAGGCCTAAGAGTGCATTAGGAACAGTGACAAAGGTTTGATCTAATGGGTTCAGTCATTTTTCCTTTGAGTGACAGACGCACAGAAGTAATTGGCTGTGCAGAATGGCAGTTCGTTGGCAGTACTTAAGGATACATTATCACTGTTGTGTGGCCCACAGAGGCTGTTTATCAAAACTGCTCACACTGCAGACTTGCATTTACTAAATTGTTGTTACAAAGTAATATCTTTAAAATATTCCAGTAACAATAATAGCACAGAATCAGTCTTTTTGTGTAGGGGTCAGTTTTTAATCTTCATTTAATTTTAAATGGTTTTGAAATGAAGTAATAAGTACAGTTTGCTCTAATTTGGAAGCATTTGCATTTTAACTCCATCCTAAAGTTCGTACACACTGAGATATTCAATGCATTTTGTATTTCTGTTACAGACAATGTCTGTGTGTGGATATTCAAAATCAAAAAAGGATTTTATAAGATTGTGTCATGATTGGGAAAATATTGTTCTTTCTGCCTTATCCCCTATACTCCAAATGGATTGCTTCCTGATATCATTACTTGAAAACCAGAAGATCTACATACTTCACTGGAATTAATCTAAACTTCTTTAATAATAGATACACTTATAAAAGCAAATATTTCAGAAACATTTTTGACCTATTTGAGTCTTTGCACCGCAGTTTTTCAATACAGTTCTCCAATGTTGGTAGTAAACTGAAAATCTAAAACATTTTTTAATTGATTTTGATCACTATGCACCTGATGACAGAGTACCTAGCATCATCACTTTTATATGGCCATGTAGCCATGGGAGGTCTGTCATAACTTCAAATAGTCACTATAGAGCTGGTCAAAAGTTAAGGACTCGTTGTACATGTAAGATAATATTTTCCAGGGATCCAGTTGTTGCTAATTGTATATAACATTTAGCTTTGTCTGATTGAATGGACCATTGCAGATGTTTTTATGTATGAATATGATGTGCCAATCATAATGCAAAAAGGGAAATTAGAGGGAGCATCTCATGTTTCATATTAGCACTAAGGTGTTTTTTTTAAGCTTGTTATGTGTTTTCCACACAGAGATGCTCATTTGTAAATTGTTACAAAATTCTCATGAGACAAAAAAGAAGTTGATGACATTCTATCTTCTCTTAGGGGCTTAAATATATCTAAAAGAAGATATATTGGCAGAAAACAGAGGAAAATACTGAACTCTTTCCTTGTTCTTTGTCCCTGATTTTTTTTGTACTTTGTTTAATGTCCACTAGTTCAGTGACTGTTCTAACTGATGGCACAGCATAAGTGGTATTTTTAACTGGTCCTTCTACTTATGTCCCTGCAATCATTATGATTGGCAACCTTTCCTGCCAGCTTCTAATAAGTAAAGTCAATACAGAAGTTGGCTGGAAATCACAAGTCACAGACATGTGGGGTCCTGCCATGCTTTCCTTGCTTAATGATGGCAACTGGGACTACTGCTATTAAGTGGGCCAATCACCTGGTTTTTCAATTTATGACTCTGCCATTTAACAATGGAGTTTCTAGTCCTAAACAGCATTGTTAGATGAGACTACCTGCATGCACATCCCATTCAGTTGGATTCAACCTCCAATTCAGCCAAATCTGGATAAACAAAGACAAAAGTGAAAAAGTAGGATTGAGTCATAACATCAGGAAAACAAAGATAATGACAACAGGTGCAAATGGACATGAGAATTTTAAAATCAAGGAGAAAATTTATCTTTCTTAGATCAAAAATTGTTTATGATGGCAGTTCTACTCCTGAAATCAAATGCAGGATAATCTTAGGCTGCTCTGCCAAAGTTAACATGAATAAGATCTGGAAAAGCAGGGGTATCAGGGGTGGGTTCCTAAGGGTTCGCACGGGATCCCGCGAGCCCGTTGGTCAAATTTACCGATCCACAGCGATCCCTTTGGACCGTGGACCCGGAAGTAAGTCCTCCGCATTCGTCCCCGCCCCCCCCCGCCGCCGAGCCAACGCTAAAATCGCTGGACGCCGGGGGCTTGGAACTCGGAGGGGTGCCCGGAACACGTGCGAAGATCACCTCTCCGTGCTGCTTCTCACCGCCGGCCAGGGAGCTTAGCGCCAAGTGGCAATGAGAAACGGAGAGGTGCAGGCTGTGTGCAAAGTTCGCATGCTGCCCCTCGCCTCTCTGCTCCGCTTCTCACTGCCGCCCAGGGAGTTTAGTGCCGGGGCGCGTGAGAAAGGGAGAGCCGCAGGGCATGTGCGAAGTTTGCATGCTGCCCCTCACCACTCCGTTTCTCACGTGCCCCGGCACTAAGCTCCCTGGCTGCAAACGCCGCATGGCGCAGGGCTTCCCGGCGCTTCCCAGCGCTAAAAGTTTAAAGTGCTGGGGGCGGGGGGGGAGCCTGGCGCCCTGCTGCCTTTGGGGCCAGACCGGCCATCGGTAAACTCGCCAGCCTGGCTGCAAAGGCAGCAGGGCGCAGGGCTTCCGGGGCTTCCCAGCGCTAAAAGTTTAAAGCGCTTGGGGCGGGGGGGAGCCCGGCGCCCTGCTGCCTTTGGGGCCAGACCGGCCATTGGTAAACTCGCCAGCCTGGCTGCAAAGGCAGCAGGGCACCGGGCTCCCCCCCTGCCCCCAGCGCTTTAAACTTTTAGCGCTGGGAAGCGCTGGGAAGCGCCGGGAAGCCCTGCACCCTGCTGCCTTTGGGGCCAGACTGGCCATCGGTAAACTCGCCAGCCTGGCTGCAAAGGCAGCAGGGCACCGGGCTCCCCCCCGCCCCCAGTGCTTTAAACTTTTAGCGCTGGGAAGCGCCAGGAAGCCCTGCGCCCTGCTGCCTTTGGGGCCAGACCGGCCATTGGTAAACTCGTCAGCCTGGCTGCAAAGGCAGCAGGGCGCAGGGTTTTCCGGCGCTTCCCAGCGCTAAAAGTTTAAAGCACTGGGGGCGGGGGGGGGAGCCCGGCACCCTGCTGCCTTTGGGGCCAGACCAGCCATCGGTAAACTCGCCAGCCTGGCTGCAAAGGCAGCAGGGCGCAGGGCTGGAGAGGAGGAGGAGGGAGCAACCCCCTCAGCAAAGCGCGCAGAGTGCGGCTCTTCCACCCTCGTTGACGGTGGGACTCCTCGCCGCCGATTCCCTTCCTCCCTCTACAGCCGGCATGCCGGCCACTCGTCTTCCAGGGCTGCCGTTCCACACACACACACGCTTCTCAGCTCCGGGCGGCCGGGCGGCGGCAGGCTAAGGTGAGTAAGCACAGCGGCCCCGGGATGAAGAGGCTCCGCGGGGGACGGGCGGGCGGGCGGGCACGACGACGAACAGACAGAGAGAGGCACAGACACAGAGAGAGACAGGGAGGGAGGGGGGAATCAGAGAGTGACAGACACACACACAGAGACAGAGAGGGAGGGAGGGAGAGAAAGAGAGAGACGCAGAAAGTGATTAAGTGCGTGAATGCAAGACGATACACACACACACAAACACAGAGTGACAGATGGGCGGATGAAGGGGAGAGAGACAGAGAGAGAGAGAAAGAAAGAGAAAGAAAGAAAGAAAAAAGTGAGAGAGAAGAAAGAAACAGAGAGAGAAAGACAGAGAAAGAGAGACAGAAAGGAAAGAGAGAGAAAAGAGAGAAAGAAAAGAGAGAAAGAGAGAGAGAAAGAAAGAAAGAAAGAGAAAGAGAGAAAGAGAAAGAGGGAAAGAGAGAGAGAGAAAGAAAGAGAAAGAAAGAGAGAGAAAGAGGGAAAGAGAGAGAGAAGGAAAGAAAGAGAAAGAAAAAGAGGGAAAGAAAGAGAGAAAGAAAGAAAGAGAGAAAGAGAAAGAGGGAAAGAGAGAAAGAAAGAAAGAGAGAGAAAGAGGGAAAGAGAGAAAGAAAGAAAGAGAAAGAAAGAGAGAGAGAAAGAGGGAAAGAGAGAGAGAAGGAAAGAAAGAGAAAGAAAAAGAGGGAAAGAAAGAGAGAAAGAGAAAGAAAGAAAGAAAGAAAGAGAAAGAGAAAGAGGGAAAAAGAGAAAGAAAGAAAGAGAAAGAAAGAGAGAGAGAAAGAGGGAAAGAGAGAAAGAAAGAAAGAGAAAGAAAGAAAGAGGGAAAGAGAGAGAGAAAGAAAGAAAGAGAAAGAAAGAGAGAGAGAAAGAGGGAAAGAGAGAAAGAAAGAAAGAAAGAGAAAGAAAGAAAGAGAGAAAGAGGGAAAGAGAGAGAGAAGGAAAGAAAGAGAAAGAAAGAAAGAACGTATGACCACAATTGAGCCCAAAAGTTTAGTTGTTAACCAAGACCATTGTTTTTTTTTTATTGAAAAAGTTTTATTCACACAAATTTTCCCCCTTTTTACCCCCCCCGACATGTAATATAAATCACATACAAATACTATACCCCCCCCTCACCCCATCTTAAAATAAGTTTCTCATTCAGATATTATACCCCCTCGCCTCCCAGCAGACACAATATAAGTTTCTCTTAGTATATTAATATCCCATTAACACCATCTTCTAAGTTAAAGATATAAAAAACATAATATAAATTTCTCTTTAAGAAAAAAAAAAAGGCATATCCCATTATTCCCCTCTCTAGATTAATCATACATATATATTACCCCGCCCTCCACCCTAGCCCTCCCCCACCTCCCATTCAAACCCACCCCCCTGACTTCCGCTATACACCACTCTAATAATTCCAAGCATCCCAAATATTATTTACTCTATTCACCTATCAATCAAAGCATTCTTACCTAAAAGCTACATAATACTTCCTAATCTGATATTTATTCTGTATATAATCAATCCATTAGAAACCTTATAACAAACTCAACATAAACACCCCCTTTTAGTTGAACATTAAAATACATAGAAGATAATTCTTAAGATCTAAATACCATATCATATAACCTAACACTTATAAAACTTAAACCATATATCCTAGCTTAAGTTTACATCCTTCCTGATTCAAAAGGTTTACTATTTTTCCCCTCTCCATTTGCTTAATTGCCCACTTAACAACACAAAAAAATGTAAAGATTACTCTAATATTTGAAAAAAGCAAAGTTACTTCTCTCTTCACAAAGGAAACAAAAATAATATAGGAAAATTTCAGATCCTATCACATGAAGGATACAGTAAATTGCAAGAAAATTTCAAAGTTCGACCCAAGTTTTTTCCCAGAACACTAACATAATATTAGTCCTTTCCGCGTCAATGTTCATAAGTCCAACTCTTCAGGTCTCCTTCCATTCCATCCATAGCTGTTTGTAATACCAATTTAAGCAGCTGCCCCCATAAATAACAAAAAAACCCCAACCCTTTACATAGGTAACCCCCGAGTGACTTTTCATCAGGATTATAAAGTTCCAAGATCGTGATAGGGTAACAACCAGATCCACTGCAAATGCTCCGGTTCCAATTTTCAACCCTGAAAAAGTTTCCACATCCAAGAGAACCAGCATTGCAGAGATCTGTATATTTTTATCTAGATTGATTAATTGCTTCGTCCTTTAATCCTTTTGTCTTTCTTAACTCGCCGAGATTGAGACCTCCTCTGCTTCTGCGGTTTCTCAATTTGTCTGGTGCTAAACCTGGCTTCACATTGCTCATCTGATTTACGTATTGACATTCCAACAGATCCCCCTATAGCAGTCTTCGACATTTCCTCCAGAGTAGGGCTTAAAAAAAGCCCAGGGGAATCCAACTGAGTATGTTCTTCCATCTCTTTTCCAAATTGTTTCTGCTCCATCTCAATATCTTGCTCTGAACCATCCAGATCTACTAGTGTTGGTATAGATATACGTGGGGGCGTTGCACTTTTCTTCAGTATTTCATAATAAAAATCTCTTGCCTTGTCTATAGTATTCAAACAATATCGCGCCCCTTCATATCTGAATATAACACCCATTGGAGCATCCCACCTGTACTGTATCCCTCTTTTCTTCAGCTCCTCCACCAAAAAACCAAAATCCCTTCTGAGCTTCAGGATAGTTGATGGAAGTTCCTTAAAGACACCAATCCGTTTTCCAGCTATGTGGAGAGAGGAGTGAAAAGACTTCTGCAGAATATCATTTCTGAGGTTTCTCTCAGTAAAATATATCACAACATCTCTCGGTAGTTGCCTTTGTAATGCTATACGTGAGTTTGCTCTGTAAATTTTATCAATCTTAGCATAAATTTCACCAGGATCCATTTTTACTAATATAGCCAAAGCATCAGCAGAAACTTTTCTTAAGTCTTCTCTAGGATTTTCTGATAATCCCCTCAGTCTAATGGCGTTTTGCATTAACAAAAATTGTAACATAATAACCTGTTTGTCCAATTTGTGCATATTCCCCTCCATTTCCACCAATTTCAAATCCGTTTCCTTTGCTTTGACTTCCATCTCTGAAGACAGCTTTTCGATTTTCCCATCAATTTTAATGATAATTTCAGACAGACTCTTGGCCATTGCAAGCATTTTTTTTTCCATTTGTTCATATTTCTCCTGGATCATTCTTTTGAGGTCTCTGCTTTCATTAACTATAAAGTTCATCAAATCTTTAAAGTCCTGGGGAGTTACTACACGAGTTTGTTCCATTGCCTTGCTTTTAAGCTTTCCAAGTTTTCAGGAAGAGGAAAAAAAAAAAAAAACCTCTTCAAAATATCAAAATAAGTCAGTAATAAGTAATACGTTTAGCTTAACGCTCAATAAATCAGATAGTGCATTTGGCTTTATAGCTTGCTCCCCCTTTCCGCCTACAGCTGTCCGCTATCAGCCAGGGGTTAAGCAGAGACCAAAATCCACAAATCAATAATTAGACAAGGCAACTAAGTTTCATTTCATTCATCTGGTAGTTAACGCCATCTTGAATCCTTTGTTCTTTAAAACAAGTCACAAACTTTAATTACTTGCGTTTAGTTTCCTTTGAAGTACGAAGGCTTGAAATATAGTCCTTCTTGATGGATTGCATGTCGATCAGGATTGGGTACAAGCCAAAACAACTAACTTTCATTTCGTCTCATCTGGTAATTAACGCCATCTTGATTCCTTCGTTCTAAAGGCTGTGTCTAAGATCCACTATATTCCTGCAAAATCACAAACTTTAATTACTTGCGTTTACGATGAGTAGCCAAGAAGTTCCCTTTGAAGTATAAAGTTGCCTTGGAATGTAGATTAGAAGTTAAAAGCAGTTTGCTTTGCCGTGTTAATTAGCCAATTAACACGGTCTCCACACCCGTCCGGAGAAGATCGCTGCCTAAAGAGGGGAGGGTCTCTCCTTACTCGCTCCCCAGAGGAAAACTAACCCTCTGAGGGCTTCGCAAGGGGACTCTTCCCTGGCAGCAAAAACTCTCCCACAAGCTCATAATAGAGCTTGGGGTTTCCGAGGCATTTGATCTTATAAAAAACGCCTCTACAGACGAGTGGGATGGCAGGCTTGAAAAAAGCCTACCGACAGCAACTGCAACCGGAAGTCCCCTCAAGACCATTGTTAAGTGAGTTTCACATTTTCCAAGTTGGCCACTCCCACCCGGTCACATGGCTGGCAAGCCACTCACACCCAGTCACATGGCCAGCAAGCCACTCCCACAAAGCAGGCCACACCCACAGAACCTGTTCCAAAAATTTTGAAATCCACCCCTGAGGGGTATTGATATAAATTACAAAAAGCAAGCTAGTTAGAGTAATAGTCTTTCCTATAATAATTTATGAGTGTAAGAGCTGGTCACTAAGAGTGACTGATCGAAGAAAAATTGATTACTTCGAATTGTGGTGCTGGCATAAATTATTGTGTATACCATGGACAGCCAGAACAAACCAACAGAGGTGCTGAACCAGACACATCTTAGAATCCAAAATCACAAGAATACATCTGATTTACTTTGGCCATGTTGTGTGCAAATTCATTGCAGAAGTCAGCGATGCTAGAAATGATTAATAGAAGAAGAAGAATGGGTAAACAGAGAACAAAATTACTTGCTAATATCAAAATGATATAAAGATGAACATCCAACAACGGAAAGAAGCTGTGCTTGACAGGGTAGCATAGAGTATTTGCCTGTGAAGTCTCCAAGAGTTAAACACAACTGAATAGTTAAAGTAACAACAAAACTGAATTCTGCATAGTGATAACAAATAAGAAAATATGGTTTCCCAATTTCTCTTGGGAAAGTTAAATTATTTCAATTTTTTTATTTGAATTTGAATGTTTATGACAATGAATATTACAGTGAGAAACAAATTGATAAACAAATTCATCTACTATATATAATCTGATGAAAATTGTTCATTTAGCTTTGTTGTTCTTTTGCTGAAGAAGGCACTTCCTGGTGCTGATTGTGGCTCAAATCATCAGCTATCAGTGGCTAAACTGAAGCTCAAATTGTGCAAAGTAAAAAAACAAATAAAGGTAATATTTCCTCCCAAAATTCAATGTGAACAAGTCCTGGGGGATTATAGAATTCCCAAATTTGAAGGACTTTACTAATAATACTGTGTTGTCGAATATAGTAAAAGATGATAGAATAGAAACAAATTGATAAACAAATTCATCTACTATATATCTATAAAACGGAACATAAGGAGCTTTTTGGGGAATTGTTTAATTCGGTTCTTAAAGGGTCCCAGGGAGGGGGGTGGGTTACATGGGAAAATAGATGTGGGTAAAGGAATTGCCCCACAAACTAACATCTTCAGGCCAGTGCACGATCTCGACGGGGAGGCTGTTGGGTCCGATATTGGGAGGGGGGCTAGGGTTGAGTCAACAGGGGGCCTTCCAATCAGGACGGTGTGGGGGAGGGGGAGGTATGGCAGGAGCTGAGGATCATTGGGGGGGCGCTCCCGCTACTTACGGGAGGCTGCACGCTCCCATCCTCAGGGCTCCTTCTGCAACCCAGGAGGTCAAGGATTGCAAAGCCAGGGCCCTAGGCTGATGCTGTGCAACACCAGGTCCGTGGCCAACAAAGCCCCCCTCATCTACGACCTAATATCAGAGGGGAACCCAGGCCTGGTGGGTATTACTGAAACCTGGTTGGGCCACGAGGGAGGAGTACCCCTCGTAGAAATGTGTCCACCAGGTTACCGGGCATTCCATCAGCCATGGGCCCAGGGTAGGGGTGGGGGAGTGGCGGTTATTATTAAGGAAGGTCTTGAGCCGAGGGAGATCTCTGTGCCGCAGACAGCTGGTTGTGAGTCCCTTTATGTGAAGTGGGGTCATGGGAGGCAGTTGGGTTTGCTGATTGTGTACCTGGCTCCTCGCTACGTCTCAGCAGCCCTGCCCGAGCTCCTCGATGTGATCGCTGAGGTGGCGGTTGATACCCCCAAGCTTTTAATCATGGGGGATTTCAACCTGCCATCGGTAGGCGGGACATCTGAGGTGGCCCAGGAGTTCATGGCCTCCATGACGGCCATGGACCTGACCCAAGTAATTAATGGCCCCACACACACTGGGGGACACACTCTGGATCTTGTTTTTGCCTCTGGCCAGTGGAGGAGTGATCTGGGATTAGGGGAATTATTTGTACAATCAGATATGAGTCTTCTTTAGTATATTTCTCTGGTAGAATACCCAATAAGAATGTCTCTGGCTTAAATTCTATGGGCTGATGTATCATTTTCTCTAACCATGGTTGTGTTTTAACTCAATAGCTTTTTGCATCTCTACATGTCCACCATATGATAATATGTTCCTGGTAATTGGTGACATTTCCAACATTTAGCTGATTTATCCTTAAACACTTTTGCTAAACTTTCCGGTGTCATGTGCCACCTATAAAACATTTTATATAAATTCTCTTCGTATGCTGTCACCATTGTCATTTTATAGTTCCTTTCCCATAGTTGTTGCCATTTTTCTATTTCTATATCAATCCCTTGTTCTTCTAATTCTTTCTTTTGTTTTAGTTCTCCCTGTGCTGTTAGTATATCTTTGTACCTTTTTTGTACTACTAATATTGTACTACTAATATTCGGATGTGTCAAAGCTTCTATTGTTAAAAGCCACATTGGTACCTCCATATAGTGTTTTTCTTTTACTCTTCCCCATACTGCGTATAAACCATTTCTTACATAGTGTCTCTAAAAATAACTATTTATTCTATTTTTCCCATACCACAAAAATGCATGCCAACCCATATTGTGTCCCTCTAAGGCTAACAACCTTGCATTTCTTAATACTATCCATTCTTTTATCCATGTAAAACCTGCTGCTTGATAATATAATTCCCAATTTGGTACACCAAATCCACCCCTAATCCTTGAATCTTGTAACATTCTTATATTAATTCCCACTTTCTTTCCTTGCCAAATATATTTTCTTATTATTTTATTTAGTTTTTCAAAGTACTTTTTCCCCAGTTTTATCAGTATTGTTTGGAATATAAATAATATTCTTGGTAGTATATTCATCTTAATTACCACTATATTTCCCATTAGTGATAACTGTTTTTTCATTTCTCTATATCCATTTCAATTTGATTTCTTAATTTATAGTAATTATCTTCTTTAATACTTACACATCTTGAAGTCAACTGTATTCCCAAATATTTCAGTCTTTTTATATTTGAATATCTAATTTCTCCATTATTTCTCTTTTCTGTTTTTCTGTTAAGTTTTTTACTAATATTTCTGTTTTATCTTAATTAATTTTCAATCCTGCCACTCCTCCATACTCTTCTATTTGTTCTAATAGTTTTGGACCTGTTTCTATTGGATCTTCAATAATGAATACCAAGTCATCTGCAAATGCGTGCAATTTATATTCTTCTTTTTTAACTTTCATTCCTTTTATATCTTTATCTTGCCTTATCTTTCTGTTCAAAATTTCTATTGTCAATATAAATAATATGTCAGCTTGTAAAGCATTTCCATGCTTACTATCTATGGCAGCTTGACTACTATCAAGCTGCCATAGAGAAGGGAGGAGAATTCCATGCATACCTTTGGGCAGAGTCAAGTATCAAATTCTTGTACCAGGCCTGTGAATGCGCACGTCTGGGTTTTTTTGAACTTTGTCTCGAGGTTAATAAATAAATTAATAAATTAAATTCTTGGGGACTTCACAGAATAGTGGAGACAGCAGGCACCCTTGCCTAGTCCCTTTTCTAATTGGCACATTTTCTGTCATATCTCCATTTATTATTATTTTAGCCTATTGTTCCTTATAGATGGTTTTAAGCATATTTATAAATTCCTCCCCCAAATCCATCATTTGCAGTTGCATTATCATAAATTGCCAATTTACATTATCAAAAGCTTTCTGTGAATCCAAAAATAAAAATGTCAACTGTTACAGCATTGCCATGACGATTATCAGGTTGCCATAGAGAAGTGAGTATTATTGATATTCCTGTGGTCGGAATGGAATCTCAGGATCAACTGTGACTGTGCATGCATAGATTTAATTTCAATGCTAATTGGGTAATGTGATTTATGACAGGCAGAGGGGAGGGGGCATAGAGGGCATAGTTCAGATGCCATCAAATAACTTTCAGTTCTGGCTCCAATGGAGCTCAAGCCAAAATGTCAATCCCAATAAAGGATGAAATTTGTTCTGAACTTTGTCTCAAGGCTCGTAAATTAATTAGGTTCACTTTCGAGAGCTTCACATAGAGCCAGAAATGCTCAAAGTTTTTTTTAAAAAAAAGAAATTTCTGGGTTTCCTGAAGGCCAGCTCTTTGAGCACTCCCCCTCAATCTTTGGGCTGCATGGAGAGAAAAATCAGGCAACAAGAGATTGATTGCAGCTGAAAGGCAATGCCTTTCTCAGAAGCAGAAGAAAGAGAAGATAACTACTGCTGGAAAACTCTTGCCCTAGCCCACAGACACAGGGAAGGGTCTCTAGCAAGCTAGCAAGGGTGGAATGGAGGTGGGACTGGACACAAGCCAGGCTTCCAAAACCCCAGATGGAACCCCTAGAGAGTGCAATAGACCAACAGAGAGAGGCTTTTAAATGGACCACCCTGGCTGATGATTGTCCATCATGCCACCCAACAGAGAGGGGAGAGATATCTGATCCTGTTGAGGGGAGGAGATGCAGATGGGAGCACAGCCACCACACTCCACCCAACAAAAGGAGAAGGAGTCCAAGACTGCAACCAAGGCCCCTCCCTCACAACAGGCAGGCAGCCCAGAGCAGGAAAACTCCTCCCTCCCTCCAAACTAGAGGAGAGGAAGATGGCCAGCCATATCAGGCACAAGCATACAGAGGCCAACAGGATGTTGGGGGAGTAGTGCTGAACAACCCACCCCAATTCAGGGGAAAGTTTGACAGAGACTCAGACAAGCTAGCCCTATTCCTTGATTCAGCTGATATCCTGCTAGGATATCTCTGGGCACCTCTACCCATCTCCCAGAGCCATGGTGAATGCCATTGCAGAGGGTCTAGAGGAAGAAGCAAGGGCATGGCTAGCAGCCCTCTACAAGAAGAGAGCCCTTTAATTGCAAGACATAGATGACTTCCTGTGACTGCCAGAGGCCAAGTTTGAGGAGGGGAGGGGGAGGACCCATATGCAGAAGAGGAACTCAGCAACCTAAAGCAGAGGGGCTGCCCTATCAAACAGCACATCCATGAATTTAGGAGGGTCATAGGAAAGTTACCCCCTTTACCAGAGCAGCTGCTCATGCATTTTTTTCAGAACAAGCCTGGACAAGCAAATTGCCCAGGTAACTGCATAATGCAACATCCAAAATCAATTCTCTGAGTGGTTCCGAGGAGCAACCAGAGTCGACAGTGGGCTGCGCACCAACAACATGAGAAAGCAACCAAGGACAAGAGAGAGAGGTCAACCTGACCTGAGACCACCCAGCCAGCAGGGAACCACAGCACCACAGCAGGCCCTGATACCAGCCCTCCCTCAAGGTCCGCTGAAATGCTACAGATGCAGGGGGATGGGCCATATGGCAGCTTCATACCCAACCCCAGCCCTGAAACCAAGGTCAGACCCACCACCCAGGACACAATCAGAACAAGGCCCTAAACGAAGGACAAACAAAAGTGGTGGAACCTCAAGCAACAACAACCAGTCACCTGAATTATATGACAGGGGAGATAATGACCCAATTGCGAGTGAATCAATTCACCCTTTCCTTTTTCCAATATGCCTCACAGCCCCAAAAATAGGAAACCAGGGAGATTTTCAAGCCCTAGTAGACTCAGGCTGCACAAGATGCTTGATCAACCTAACCACAGTCCTGACACAGGATCAGAGCAAAAAGACTGGCCCACCTGATCTGGTTCGAGCAGGTCGACAGGTGCGTAATGGGAGGAGCCTATGTCACCCACCTAACTGAAATAGTGAAACTAGAATTAGTTGATCACTGGGAAGTAAATCGATTCCTAATAGCCCCCAAAATGACAGACGCAGTCATACAGGGACTTTCCTGGCTAGACAAGTGGGGACCGACCATCTGGTGGCAAGGGGGTACCCACAGACTTAAGATATCAAGGGGCCCTCAACCCCTCCCCCATGAGCAAGCAGAAAAACCACCCACATTGGAAACCCCCCAAGAGAGCCCACGAGTACAACTGGCAACCACACCTGACAAAACCCCAGAGGCTGAACTGATTCCACTGGAATATCTTGACCTTGCAGAAATATTCAGTGAGATTGAGTGCGATGTTCTGCCTCCCCACCAGGAGACAGATTATGCCATCGAAATCATCCCCAGGGCAAAATTACCCAAGCCCAAATTGTATGCCATAACGCCCCTGGAAATGCAAGAGATGCACGAATACATAGATAAAACCTAGCAAGGGGGTTCATTGAGCCAGCCAAGCCACGGGTCGCGGCACCAGTCCTCTTCAAGGAGAAAAAAGACGGAACTATGAGATTGTGTGTGGAGTTTTGAGGGATAAACAGGGTGTGCGTACAAACCTATACCCCCTCCCCCTCAAAAAGGACATGCTATCTCACTTGGCCAAAGGAAAAGTCTTCACCAAACTAGACCTCAGAGAAGCATACACCAAGTACTTATCAGAGAGGGAGATGAGTGGAAAACAGCGTTCAACTGCCCCCTAGAGTGTTTCCAATTTAAAGTGATGCCTTTCAGACTGCAGGGGGCCCCAATGGTATGCATGCAGTTAATAAACAAGGTGTTTCATGAGCATATGTACAAGGGGGTCCTTGTCTACCTAGATGACATCCTTATCTACATGGAGACCATTGATGACCAAGTACTGAAAAAAATTATGGCAGCCAACTTATAAGTCAAGGTATCAAAATGCGAATTCCACCATGCACGACTAGACTACCTGGGTTACCGAGTGTCAAATGAGGGAATAGAGATGGACCCAGCCAAAGTGCATGCTGTCCTAAGCTGGCAACCCCCTCGCACCCGCAGACAGCTATAAAGCTTCCTAGAGATCGCAAACTTCTACAGGATTCATCCCCTCCTTTGCGAAGATTGCCAAACCCCAGACAGAGCTCCTGAAGACAGGGAGCCCAGGAACGAAACCTCATCTGGGACAACCCCTACAATGGGACCTAACCTGCCAAGAGGCACTTGAAATGCTAAAAGAAATGTTTGCAAAGGAGCCAGTACTGAAGCATCCTGACCCTGAGCAACCTTTCATGATCCAGACAGATGCCAGCGACAGGCAGTGGGAATGGTGCTTCTCCAAAGAAACAACAAAGGAAACTTACAACCCTGTGCCTACACCCCCCGCAAGCTCACAGACACAGAGACATGATATTTAATATTTATATATTTTATATACATATTTAACCATCTAATTTCTGCACCATATGTAATATCTTTAACCTTTTATCCAACGTGGTCTCTGTATTACCTACGACCTAGCATGTACTCAAGGGCTGGCCTTATTTCGCTGCGAGAGTCCCCCCTCTCGCAGGTATGGCCCGCTGCGTTATCAAGGGCACACTTTGCTGAGGGACTATTGAGTCATGAGAAGTGGAGAAAGCGCAGGTATAGGGGTTTTTTACTAAAACATTTAATTCGGCTTTTAGGGGGTTCCAGGGTGGAGGGAGGGAATGTTATTAGGTCGGCGAACAGAGTGGAGAAGGAAGCAGAAGGGTCCATTAAGAGGGGGGATACACAAGCCATTTCCATTGAGGGTCTACCCATCAAGACGGTCGTAGGGAGGGGCAGGTGCGATGGGAGACAGGTTTTTCCTTCCCGGTTGGAGACACAAGGCCGTTGTTTACAAACGGTCAGATGCCACAACCCCCGCAGGCTAGGTGGTCAAGGATTACAGAGCCAGGGCCCGAAGCTGAAGTTTTGCAATGCCAGGTCCATGGTCAACAAAGCCCCCCTCGGCTTCCAGTTCCGGCTCCAGCGGCGACGGGCGAGCCTAGCGCTCGCTCGCCGCTTTGTTGCCTTTTCTGCCCCCCCACGGGGGCGAGACATCCGGTTACCGGAGGTCTCCCGTAGGGTCGGCTCGGAGGAGGAATAATTCGTAACTCCAGGAGCAATTCATTCCAGAGGACAGGTGCTCCCATGGAGAAGGCTCTCCCCCTGGGTGTCACCAGTCGACGTTGTTTAGCCAATGGCACCATGAGGAGACCCTCTCTATGGGAGCGTACTGGCCAGTGGAAGGCTCTCAGTGGCAGAAGGCGATCTCGTAGGTACCCAGGTCCTAAGCCATGGAGCGCTATAAAGATAGTAAAAGCACAGTCTTTGGCAAGCAAGTGCAGCTGTGTCACCCATTCATTCATAGATTCACCTCCACACTGGTTCCTCTCATAAAGCAATTTTCTCTGCACTGTGGAGATTTTCCTTGGGTTACAGTTTGCTTCAAACTTTGCAAACAATACCTCTGTTTTCTTTTTGTCCTCTGCAGTGATCTCCCCACTTGCTTGCCAGGCTCTGCACACATCACATTCTCTCTGTCCCATGCATATCAGAAAGTGTGCTGTTTTCGACTTCCGGTTCCGGCTCCAGCGGCGACGGGCGAGCCTAGCGCTCGCTCGCCGCTTTGTTGCCTTTTCTGCCCCTCCACGGGGGCGAGACATCCGGTTACCGGAGGTCTCCCGTAGGGTCGGCTCGGAGGAGACGTTCTTCCTCACGGCGGTGGGGAGAGCGCTCCCCTCCGTGACCTAGGTGAGGAGGAACATGCTGCGGGGGGTTCTCCCTTTGCCAACGGCTGTCGGCGCCATTTACTTCAATGCAGAGGGTTGAGCGGAGAGGTCGGAAGGTCTGCCGAGGCTTCAGCTGCGAGGGAGAGTGAGTTTTAAAAAAAGACTTTTTTTTTCCTTGCTGCCAGCCAGGCTGAACGGACTGGGAGGGGGGTGTTTGTTTAAAAAAAAAACCCTCGGACTTAAGCGGCACTTTAAAATGGCTTCTCTGGAAGAGAAAGCGGAAATCTTAAATCCGGACTGTCTCTAACAAGGGAAAGTGGTATGCGGCTACTTGCAACATTGTTTCTAGGTCTGGCTGGATAAAAAAATTTATTTTTCTACTCTCCCCTCTGGGCTCTGAGATGGGCAGTGGAAGGTGGCTTTTCTTTGTCCCTGCCTGATTATTTCAACTATGGAAAATTCCCAGCGTCTCTTTACAATTGGGACTCTCTCTGGATATTGATGAAGATTTTTTTTTCTTGCTGGATTTGTGATTTCCTTTCTGGAGTACCTTCGCTATTATAACTATTGAGTTGGAAAATTGTCTCTCTCTTGGTTCCTGAATTTTACAACGTTTCAACCTTGATCAGAACTTTTGGCTCCCGGTTAGTCTCACCAACCCCACCCTGAAAACGCCATTTTGGTGGCACTGACTTTAACAGTTAATCATGGCTCAAGAAACAGCACTGGCAAGTTTGGAACTTGTCGAGTACATGGTGATATGTTTTGGAACTGTTGGATGTTGGATGTTTCTATGTTTCACCCACGATGCCTCCGATAAGGGGTAACCCTTCCACTTGATTAGGTATTGGAGTTGCCTTCTGTGCCACCTTGAATCAATGATTTGTTGAACTTCATAATGGGTTTGGCCCCCTATGATCATAGGGCCTGGGGGCGCCCGGGGCAGTGGTCTCAGAGTGGAACCAATCACGGGTTTCAAAAGGCTGCTATGAAACGATTGGTGTGTCTTTCCCAGCAATCAAGGCAGTTTCAATTGCACTGTGACTGGGTTGATGATCTTTATTATGGGGAATGGCCCCACAAAACCCTCTATTAAAATTAAATTTACATTATTAAACTCTAAGCCAGGCTGGCCAGATGGAAAAAATGTGATTTGAGCTCCCGATGGAAGAGGCACAGGTCTGTGATGGTGCGAATATTGGGGGGCAGGTCGTTCCAGAGAGCCGGACCCACCACAGAGAAGGCCCTTCCCCTGGGGATCGCCAGCCGGCATTGACTGGCAGACAGCACCCTGAGGAGGCCCTCCCTGTGTGAGTGGACAGGTCGAAGGGAGGTATGCGGTAGGAGGTGGTCTCGCAAATACCCAAGTCCCGTGCCATGGAGCGATTTAAAGATGGTTACCAACACCTTGAAGTGCACCCAGAAGGCCACAGGCAGCCAGTGCAGCTCACACAGGAGAGGTGTTACATGGGAGTAGCGAGAGACTCCCAGAATCCCCTGCGCGGCCACATTCTGAACTAGCTGCAGTCTCCGGGTGCACCTCAAGGGGAGCCCCATGTAGAGAGCATTGCAATAGTCCAAGCAGGAAGTAACGAGGGCTTGGGTGACTGTGTGAAGGGAGTCCCAATCTAGAAAGGGGCGCAACTGGCATATCAAGCGAACCTGATAGAATGCCCCCCTAGCCACGGCCATCACCTGGTCATCCAGGGTCAGCCGAGTGTCCAGGAGGACACCCAAGTTGCAGGCCCTTTCCGCAGGGGCTAATGACTCGCCCCCGATAGCCAGCTATGACACCAGCTGGCTATATCGGGACGCCGGAAACCACAGCCACTCGATCTTGGACAGGTTGAGTCGGAGCTTGTTCCTCCCCATCCAGACCCGCACGGCCTCCAGACACTGGGACATCACTTCAACGGCATCGTTGGGGTGGTTCGGGGTAGAGAGGTACAGCTGAGTATCATCAGCGTACTGATGGTACTCTACCCCAAAACCACGGATGATCTCACCCAGCAGCTTCATATAGATGTTAAACAGGAGAGGCGAGAGAACCAACCCCTGGGGCACCCCACAAATTAGGGGCCTCGGTGTCGATCTCTGCCCTCCTGCCAACACAAATTGCGACTGGACCGAGAGGTAGGAGGAAAACCACCATAAAACGGTGCCTCCCACTCCCAACCCCACCAGCCGGTGCAACAGGATACCATGGTCGATGGTATCGAAAGCCGCTGAGAGGTCTAATAGGACCAGGATAGAGGAATAACCTCTATCCCGAGCCCTCCAGAGATCATCAACCAACGCGACCAATGCCGTCTCTGTGCTGTGTCCGGGTCGAAAGCCAGACTGGCGCGGGTCTAGATAGACAGTTTCCTCCAGGTGTCGGGGGAACTCTTGTGCCACCACACTCTCAACAATCTTTGCAAGAAAGCGGAGGTTGGAGACCGGATGATAATTAATCAACAATGCTGGGTCCAGGGAAGGCTTCTTGAGGAGGGGTCTCACCACCATCTCTTTCAAGGGGTCTCACCACCGCCTCTTTTGCTCTTGCTCCTTCTGTTAACACCCTTTCTTCTTGTTCTTTAGCTAGTTCTCTCTGTTCTTTCTCCTTCTCTTCTTGTAGTTTTATTCCTCTTTCCTCTCTCCGTCTCCCTTCTTCTTGTGATCCAAAGTGTTTTTTTTTAAAAATAACTCTGCCTTCTCTACTGTATCTAGTCTATGTCTTTGTTCCTGCCAAGTCACTATTTATTTATTTTATTTATTTTATTAAATTTATACCCCGCCCTTCTCCAAACGGACCCAGGGCGGCGCACAGGGATGTTAAAACACATATAAAACATATAAAATTTTAAAAAACTTATTCTAATAGACCCTGCGCTAAAAACTGAATTTAAAAAACCCAAATTTAAAACTATCTAAGAGTCAGTAATGGGGGTTATGCTAGGCCGGCTAGATGGAATAGGTGTGTCTTCAGACACTTGCGGAAGAGGAGGAGGTCAGAGATGGTGCGGAGTTCAGGGGGTAGGTCGTTCCAAAGGGAAGGGCCCGCCACAGAGAAGGCTCTTCCCCTGGGTGTCGCCAGTCGGCATTGTCCAGCCGACGGCACCCTGAGGAGGCCCTCTCTGTGGGAGCGTATCGGTCTGAGGGATGTATGGGGCAGGAGGCGGTCTCGCATATAACTAGGCCCCGAGCCATGGAGCACTTTAAAGATGGTCGTTAAAACCTTGAAGCGCACCCGAAAGACCACAGGGAGCCAGTGCAGCTCGCGCAGGATAGGTGTTATGTGGGATAGGTGTTATGTGGGCGCTCCCGTAATCACCCGCGCGGCTGCGTTCTGGACTAGCTGCAGCTTTCGGGTGCACCTCAAGGGGAGCCCCATGTAGAGAGCATTACAGTAGTCAAGTCGAGAGGTGACGAGTGCTTGAGTGACTGTGCGTAAGGCACCCCGGTCCAGTAAGGGGCGCAATTGGCGCATCAGGCGTACCTGATGGAATGCCCCCCTGGCCACGGCTGCCACATGATCTTCCATAGACAGCTGGGAATCCAGGAGGACACCCAAATTGCGCGCCCTCTCCACGGGGGCCAGTGTTTCGCCCCCAATGGCCAGAGTTGGAATAATCTGGCTGAACCGGGGCGCCGGAAGCCACAGCCACTCAGTCTTGGACGGGTTGAGCTTGAGTTTGTTACCACCCATCCAGATCCGTACGGCCTCCAAACACCGGGACATAACCTCGACGGCATCGTTGGGGTGGTCTGGGGTGGATATGTACAACTGAGTATCATCAGCGTACTAGTATCCCTTCTGGTATTAACCATATGAAGTTGATTCCTTTCTGTATTAAATATTTGGTCAGAAATTGGTATTCTTTCTTTAAATCTTTCACCTTTCTTGACATTTGTTTAAAGACTATTATTTCTTTAGATTTATATAACAATAAAGCTCCTCTTATTATGATTTTATTCCTGAGGAGCAGACCAACCTGGCATGTATTACCAAGAACTGCCTGGGCCATGAAGAGGGAAAGGTGATTGCATTCTCTGAAATATGTCAGCCCAGTTTAAGGTTTGGTACGATCTGAAACCCAGAGAGTAGAGGAGAAAGGGTAGCAATTGTCATCAGGGTCTCTGGTAGCTGTTATGGATGCTGCTTCACAAGTTGCTTTTTTGGGAGACACTGTTTCTGAAATTAAACTCATGAAAACAGTTGCTATTTACCAGCCTCTCTGATACATTAGCAACCTGAGCTATTGGAGATCATGTTGGGCTTGGTTGTGAAGTTCCCCAGATTTATGCACTTGGTGGACTTCAATTTGCTGTGCCTGATACAAGCTGATGAAGGACCCTGTGCGTTCATGGCCTCCATGGTTGACCATTGATATGTCCCAGGACATTCATAGTTCAATTGGGATAGTGGCCATAGAGTGGCCATAGTTTACTTTTTGGAGAAATGGCAATGTGATCTGCTTGCAGACCAGCTTTTCCCTCCTCTTGGGGTTCCTCTGTGGAGGAGAGGTTTTTTTTTTCTTTTTCTCACTCTCTTCAAGGCACTTGTTTCTAGCTAGATCAATTTCAACATCCGCTGCCAGCTCATACCAGCCCTGAAGGGTGCAGGGGGCCCATCTGTTCACACAATTCTGATATATTTCCTGACTCAAACCCTCCCTATAGCTGTCTATTAGGGCCTCTTCAGACCACCCTCTCATGTGAACTGACAGTTCACGGAATTCTTGTGTGTATTCTTCCACTGGGTTTTTCCCTTGCTGAAGGTTTTTCATTCTAAGTCTGGCCTTTCGCTCGATGAGAGGGTCTTCAAAGCATCTTCTCAGGGCAGCCATAAATCTATCAAAGTTTCTTAGTAGGGGGGAATCATTGTTATGCAAAGACCCTATCTAATCTGCCTCCTTTCCCTCTAATGCCAGGGTAATGACCCTTACCTTTGCCTCTTCATTTGGGAGGTCGGGTTCAAACTGTCTCATAAAAATGCAGACCTAGACCAAAAAGAATCCCAGGCTTTTTGGTTCCCCCCCCCCCCCCTGTATTTTGCCATCCGGTGTCTGCAGGGTGCCCCTTCCCCCCTTGGAATGGCTCTCATCGCTGCTGCTCCTGGTGCCGCTGCTGCTGGCTGGGCCCCATCATTTGGTCAGCTCCGCCATCTGCCCCTGGGGCCCCCCTAGGGAGGGTTTTGTCTTCAGCCGTTCTCACCTCTGTTTCACGGAATTCAGCTTCTCCTTTGTATCTGCTCTCTCTGAAATGCTGTTTTTCCCACGCTTCCTGAAACAGCTCCATGGCCTGGTTCATCAGGAGATTTTCTTCTTCGGCTTCTTGCCAAGCAGCTGGTGTTCACCTACGTCTGCTGGTTGTAACTCCACGCAGAATATCTTCAAGTTAGCCCTTTTGTCCCACTCCCATTGACCATCGGGGATGGACCAATCTTTCTTCCAAATTTAATTCCACCAAACTTTCCGTTTGTGGGATACCTGATGATCCAGCAGCCCCCAGGTCCTCCTCCTGATTGCTGCAGGGGTTATTTATTTTATTTATTTTATTTTATTAAATTTATACCCCGCCCTTCTCCTTGTTAGGACCCAGGGCGGCGCACAGGCATTATTTAAAAACACAAAATACAATAAATATCTATTAAAATGTATTAAATTAATAAACCCGTGCTAAAACCCAATATTAAAACCCTTGCCAATTATAAATTATTTTCTTAAAAAGTCAGAAATGGGGGCTATCCTAGGCCGGCTTGTTGGAATAAATACGTCTTAAGACGTTGGCGGAAGAGGCGGAGGTCTGAGATAGTACGGAGGTCGGGGGGTAGGTCGTTCCAGAGGGCCGGGCCCGCCACAGAGAAGGCCCTTCCCCTGGGTGTCGCCAACCGGCATTGCCCCGTCGACGGCACCCGAAGAAGACCCTCTCTGTGGGAGCGGATCGGACGAAGGGATGTATGGGGCAGGAGGCGGTCTCGTATATAGCTAGGCCCCGAGCCATGGAGCGATTTAAAGATGGTCATCAGCACCTTGAAGCGCACTCGAAAGGCCACAGGCAGCCAGTGCAGCTCGCGCAGGAGAGGTGTTACGTGGGTTTGCCTTGTGGCACCCATAATCACCCGCGCGGCCGCATTCTGTACTAACTGTAGCCTTCGAGTGCACCTCAAGGAGAGCCCCATGTAGAGAGCGTTACAGTAATCCAGCCGGGATGTCACAAGCGCTTGAGTGACTGTGCGAAGGGCTCCCCGGTCCAGTAAGGGGCGCAACTGGCGTATCAGGCGTACCTGATAGAACGCCCCCCTGGCCACGGCCGCCACATGGTCCTCCATGGACAGCCGGGAATCCAGGAGGACGCCCAAGTTGCGCGCCCTCTCCACGGGGGCCAGTTGTTCGCCCCCAATGGCCAGTGTTGGACTTATCTGGCTGAACCGGGGTGCCGGAAACCACAGCCACTCGGTCTTGGCCGGGTTGAGCTTGAGTTTGTTACTACCCATCCAGATCCGTACGGCCTCCAGACACCGGGACAGCACCTCGACGGCATCGTTGGGGTGGTTTGGGGTGGATATGTACAACTGAGTGTCATCAGCGTACAGATGGTATTCCACCCCAAAACCACGGATGATCTCACCCAGCGGCTTCATGTAGGTGTTGAACAGGAGTGGCGAGAGGACCGACCCCTGAGCAACCCCACATGTGAGGGGCCTCGGGGACGACTTCTGCCCTCCTGCCAACACCCATTGCGACCGACCAGAGAGGTAGGATGAGAACCACCGTAAAACGGTGCCTCTCAGCCCCAACCCCCCCAATCGGTGCAATAAGATACCATGGTCGATGGTATCAAAAGCCGCTGAGAGATCTAATAGGACAAGGATAGAGGAACAACCTCTATCCCATGCCCTCCAGAGATCATCAACCAACGCGACCAATGCCGTCTCGGTACTGTGACCGGGCCGGAAGCCGGACTGGAGTGGGTCTAGATAATCAACTTCCTCCAGATGTCGGGGAAACTGTTGAGCCACCACACTCTCAACAACCTTCACTAAAAAGTGAAGGTTGGAGACGGGACGATAGTTCTCTAATAAAGCTGGGTCCAGGGATGGCTTCTTGAGGAGGGGCCTCACCACCGCCTCTTTCAAGACGGTGGGCAAGGACCCCTCACTCAGAGATAAATTCACAATACCCTGGAGCCAGCCTCGTGTCACCTCCCAGGATGCCAGTACAAGCCAGGAGGGGCACGGGTCCAATAAACATGTGGTGGCTCTAAGGTTCCTCCGCAACCTGTCCATATCCTCGGTAGTAACAAAGTCAAACTCCTCCCAAGATGTTATCTCAAGACCAGCACCGGGCACCTCGACCGGATCACTAGTGGAGGGCAGCTCGTTCCGAATCTGAGTGATTTTGTCCTGCAGAAAAACTCCAAATTCCTCTGCTCGACCCTGCAGAGGGGCTTCCCGCGGCCTCAAATGCAAGAGGGAGCGGGTCACCCCAAACAGGGTGGCAGGGCGGTTTTCCGCGGACGCGATAAGGGTGGCACAATACTCACGTTTGGCCACTCTTAGCGCCACTAAATAAGTCCTAATATGGTCTCTCACTAGTGTTCGGTCAGATTCGGATTGAGAAGATCTCCACCTACTCTCTAGGCGTCTCTTACAGTGTTTCATCTCCCGAAGCTCCTCGGTAAACCAAGGAGCCTGGGTGACTCGACGCCGCATGAGAGGCCGCAAGGGCGCGACTCGGTCCAAGGCCCCCGTGGCCGCACTATACCATGCGGCCACTAGATCCTCAGTCGAGCCGTGGGACAGGGACACAGGTACTGGCCCAAGCTCCCTCTGGAACCTTTCCGGGTCCATCAGGCGCCTGGGGCGGAACCAACTCGGTGTCTCCGGTTCCGCCTCCCCGCGGTGGGGTGTGACGGTTGGAAAGTCTATCCGAAGGAGAGAGTGATCTGTCCATGACAAGGGTAAGATGACTAAATCCCCTGTTCCAAGATCACTAATCCAGTGTCCAGAGACAAAAATCAGATCCAGCATGTGTCCTCCCTCGTGCGTGGGGCCCTGAACTACTTGGGTCAGGTCCATGGCCGTCATGGAAGCCATGAACTCCCGAGCTGCCTCAGATGTCTTGCCCGCCGATGGCAGGTTAAAGTCCCCCATGACCATAAGTCTGGGGGTCTCCACCGCCATCGCGGCGATCACCTCGAGTAGCTCGGGCAGGGCTGCTGTTACATAGCGGGGAGCCAGGTATACAACCAGCAGGCCCAACTGCCTCCCTAGGCCCCACTTCACGAAGAGGGACTCACAGCCGGTCGTCTGAGGCACAGTGGTCTCCTTCGGCTCCAGACTTTCCTTAACGATAACCGCCACCCCCCCCACCCCTGCCTAGGGCCCTAGGTTGATGAAATGCACGGTAACCTGGTGGGCACATTTCCACGAGGGGTAGACCCCCCTCGGGGCCCAACCAGGTCTCCGTAATTCCCACCAGGTCCGGGTCCCCCTCTGACACAAGGTCATTTATGAGGGGAGCTTTGTTCACCACGGACCTGGCGTTGCAGAACATCAACCTAGGGCCCCGGCTCTGTAATCCCTGACCGCCTAGCCCACGTGTGGAGCACAGGGGGTTGGGGCAAGCGATCACTCGTAGCCAGCGACCACGAGCCCCCAACCCATGATGGACATCCTGTCTCCCACCGCCCCTGCCCCTCCCTAAGACCAACCGAATGGGACGGCCCTCAACAGAGACGACCCCTGATCCCCCCTCCCTAATGGACTCCTCCTTTATCCCACTTCCGCCAGCCGGCCCTATAACTTGACCCCCCTCTGACTGCATAAACCCTCCCCCCTCCCCAGGACCCCTTAAAAACCGAATTAAAAATTTGCATAAAACCCCCTTAGTTTGCGCCTCGCCCACCTCTCAGGATCTATCAATCCATCCTCGAGGTGGGCCCGTGTTAGATGAGGGGGCCAGACCTGCGAGAGGGGAAACTCTCGCAAGTCAAGGAGCTCTGTTCTGAAGTACGACAATAGCATAGTAACTGCACTGGTTCTAAGAAAGGGGGGGGGAATCGTCTACGATGTTACAATGCAAGTCGGAATTAATACAGCAAGCTAAAACTTAAAAGCGTAAGGTAAGATAGATGAAAAAGTGCGGCAGGTAGTCCAGGTGGGGTGGAAAAGTCACTCCAGCGGGGTGTGTGTGGGGGGGGTAGTAGATGGCAGAAATAGTCTTCCCCCAGATAGTTCTCTAATCCCGCCTAGATGATAAAGTACGGCAGGTAGTCCAGGTGGGGTGGAAAAAGTCTCTCCAGCGGGGGTGGGTGGGGGGGTAGTAGATGGCAGAAATAGTCTTCCCCCAGATAGTTCTCTCATCCCGCCTTTCCACTCCTCGGCCCATTTGATCATCAGTCCATCCTTGCCTCGTCCCTAGCTCCCAAACCGGCCCAAATCAAGATGGATTGGGCAGGGACTGCACAGGCCGGGTGGAGGCCGCGCGGCTTGCTGTCATTACCGCGCGGCCTGATCTTCAACCCACACCCGGCCCGGCCTCCTCCATCTTCGCCCTGGTCGCCCAGCCTACCTCTTCTCTGGGCGTCCCAGGGCTGTATCAAGGCCGCTGGGGCTGCACAGGCCGGTTGAAGGCCGCGCGGCCTGTTGCCATTTCCGCGCGGCCTGATCTTCAGCTCGTAGCCGGCCCTGCCTCCACTCGTTCTTCACCCAGGTCGCCCGGCCTACCTCCTCTTCGGGCGACCTAGGGCCACAACAAAGGACGCCAGGGACACCAGGGCCGTTCCGACGCTCCGGGACATTCGGAGCTCACCACCCAGCACTCGCCATGCCACCGGCGCTCGCCTCTCCGCCAGGCGCCTCTCCGTTCTCCGCCCAGCGCTCTCCGTTCTCCTCTCCGCGCCGCGCGGCGTTCGCCTCGCCGCCCGACGCCGCGCGGCGTTCGCCTCGCCGCCCGGCGCTTACCCCACTCGCTCGCCTCGCCCGCCGCGCCGTCCGTGCTCTCCGCGGGCCGAAAATCCCTCGGCGGGTCGGCAAGTGGACCAACTTGCAAGGCCAGCCCTCAAAGCTGGAAAAAGAGGGCTGGCGACGACCCCCCAGGGCCAAAAGACCCCTCAGGCCCAGCCGCGCTCAGCATGGAGCCTCCATTACTCGCGCATGCGCAAACTAAACCTGGTAACTTTCCATGCCAGCTTCCTTGTTTATGTCCAACCGGTCAGAACCAGTCTACACAAACAGATGATGATGCTTAGCACATGATGCAGTGTCATAATGCAACATCTCCTCTGTTTTTATTTTTTCAAAAAAGATGGTCTTCGTCACCATACAGCAGCCTGAGGGGGGGTTTGATTCGGTGTTTGACAATTACCTCTTCCTCCTCATCACTGCCCAAGGTTAACGGTTTCTTCTCCAGGGGGTCTCCCTGGGGCTCAGGAGCATACTTCTGTTCCCACAAAGCATTGATGTGAGCTATAGCCCGTTTCTCAGCAAACAAAGATAAGCTATTAGAAATTGCACGAGCAAAAATAGGCAAAACACAAGGTAAAACAATACATCCTAAAGCAATCATACCAATTAAAGCTACAATAGCTTGCAAACCGGGTAATTTTGGAAACCATGAACCAAACATTTCTTTCAAATTTAAACCATGCCATGTTTGTACAGGCATATGAGCAATTTTTACCATTTTTTCTGATATTTCCTGAATGACTTTTCCACTATCATCAATTTCAATACAGCAATTAGTCAAATTAAATTTACAACATACTCCCCCTTCTTTTGCCAATAAGTAATCAAGAGCTAAACGATTCTGCATAATATATGTTCTAAACTTTGCACTTTCTTGGGCTAAATGTTGTAAGGCTAGTACAGTTTGATTTGTAATAATTTCAATTACAGCTTGAAGACAAATTATTCTATTTATCATGTATATGGGAGTACGATATCCAAATGTGCCATCCTCTGCCCATGTTGCTGGGCCGTAGATGGCAATTATGCGTTCAGGAGGCCAATCCTCGTCAGTCCAATCTCCTCTATGAATGTCTTTCGTGTCTATAATGTCTCTGCGGTCTCGCACATTACCTAGTTCTTTGTAGACTGGAACTCCCAGCTCTTGTCGTTGTCGTAGTGGGAGTAGGAAGAAACCAGGGCGAATGGTGGATAGGACGCAAGACCCATACCAATTTGCTGGTAATTTGTTGTAAGCAAAACGTCCACAAACCCAATACGGTCCGTCTGGGGTGGACCAAGGAAAGTCATTATTTTCTGGCATTATCAAGAATTTCATGTTAGTAATTTTTTCCAAAGATTTGTTTGGGGCTGTGATGTTCTCTCCAGACCACCAGGTGGCATTGTTCCAGATTCCTAGACAGCGCAAGGAACCTGCATCAAATGTTCTGTTTTGAGTCTGATTTCTTTGGTAACATACATTTCCCACCAAGTTAGTGGTGATGGCCCATATTTCCTCTCCTTTCTCTTTAAAGGTATTCTCGGAACCTCTAGCGAGAATGTGATCATAATTAACCTCTTGAGCTTCCCATGGCCATTGTTCACCCATGCTAGTTCCTCCACACACAAAACAGTTTGTTACATGTAGTTCTTTTGCAATGGTTTCAGCTAATTTGAGGAACGTATTTTGTGCTTGGGCTGAAATGACCAAGTGTTGTACTTTTTGCATTTCTTGGTAATATGAATGAAACAATGAATGACTTAGAGGATCTAAGTGATGTTGAAGAATCTGTATCTTAAGCTTTACACTGGGATCTTTTCCAGTGCCATGTATCCCCAGCGCATATTCATCCTGCATTCCTTTCCACTTTTGTGGGGTCAGCCAGTTTTGTGGAACTGGAAAGGTGATGTTAATGGGATTGCAAGTGTGTTGATAACAGTCAAATGGTGAGAATAGTCTGGTTATGTACAATTTTCTATCTTTTTCTCGTTTTGGGATGGTGTCTGGCGGAACAGTGAGTCCTTTGGATATAAAGTCCACACATCTCCAATCTCCACAAGATGTGCCAGAGCCGCAAGCGTGATAAGGGTTACTGGCTCGAGCACAAATGTATTTTTCATTGTCAGAGTATGTTCTACGCCATGAGAGAGAGCCACATTCGTTGGTGCCCTCGTCCATGGCTTCACATGCATCAAAGATGACTGATTGAGGAAGTGCCAAATTATAAAAGTCCTTGTTGATGAGCAATTTGTTGCCAGCAGTGATTTGTATGGTATACCTATGAGTTGGACCCATAGGGTCATAACACTGTTGTTGGTTATTGTCAATACAAATTGAATAAGTAGTGGCATTGTGTGTACATGTTTGGAGTGCTTTGTTTTTACAGTTCAATTGAGTACTATATATCAAAGTATGAATGACCTTATCTTCTTGTTTAGTGATTTTGATGCAAGGTGCGCAATATGTGGTATCTCCAGACAACACATTGCGTTTGGCAGCCGCAATGGGATTGGAGGTGTTGTAAAGTCATTATATTGGTGTAATGCTTTGGTACCTGATGTTCTTTTGTTGATGTCTTTGGTTGAAAGTCGTTTACTGATCACGATGGTCGTCACAAGCAGCAGTTGAATCTGGAGAAGTGACAGGATCAGAAGAAGACGTATCTGCATCTTTGGTCTTTGGTGGTAGATGACAGGGACGAACGTGTCGAGCAGGCACCCACAGAGTCTTTTCAGGTAGGGCGACGGCGGCGTAACCACGTCCCCACATGATGAGCTCTGCTGGTCCTCGACAGGTCAGGTCAGGTAGGCACCGGTAATGGACAAGTGGTCGCTGATGTTCAGCAGAGGGGGAAGAAGAAAAGTGACGACAAGCAGCAGACATTGCAGGTTGACCAGTCAGGTTTAGAAAATTAAGAGTATAAAGACACAAGTTAAGGGTGTCTTGCACAGCTGGGAGACCAGGGGCTGTTTTCCCCCGTGAGCCAATGTAACGGTCAAGAGCATGTTTTAAGGTTTAATTTGCTCTTTCAACCAAGGCATGTCCTTGGCTATTGTATGGAATACCAAATTTGTGAATTATGCTCCATTTTTGACAAAAGGCAGCAAATGCAGTGCTTGTATAAGCAAGCCTATTGTCAGTTTTGAGTTCATTTGGGCGTCCCAGCGATGCAAAGGTACGAATGCAATGATTAATTACATGTTTTGTGGCTTCACCCCTTTGAGGGGTAGCCATGATGAAACCCGAATATGTGTCAATGGACACATGAATGTACTTCCATGGAGCAAAGGAAGAATATTGGGTAACATCCATTTGCCAAATTTGACAACATTCTGTTCCTCGGGGATTGACTCCCATAGGGATAGAATGCGCTTGTTTACTACAAGTAGGACACTGTTGCAATATAGCAGTTGCTTCTGCTATTGTTATACCAAATTGTTTTATCAGCGCCTTTTTGTTTTGATGAAAATAAGAGTGACTTTCCCAAGGAGTAAGGGAAGAAAGAGAATAAACAATTGATGTAGATGTAGCGTCCGATGCAGCTTGATCTGCAACGTCATTTCCTTCTTGGATAATACCTGGAAATGGTTGATGACTTCTTATATGAGAAACATGAAAGAGATTTGTTCTTTGAGAAATTAAGTGTTGAAGAGTGAGAAAAAGTGACAAAAGTGAGAATTCAATAGAAGGTGAAAGGTAGGCTTGATAGATAGAAGAGATAATCTGTGTAACATACAGACTATCCAAAATCAGGTTAAAAGGTTGATCAGAAAATTGTTGAAAAGCCAAAATTGAAGCATACAGTTCTGCGCGTTGTGCAGAAGTCTGTGGTGGAGTAATTTTTGTGTGCCATTGGCTTTCAGCTTGCCAGGCACAAGCACCATATGTTTTACTTCCATCTGCAAAAACTGTGACAGCATCTGGAATTGGAAATGAAGAAAAAGGAGTTTCCCACACAAAAGGTGTGGTTTTCAAAAGTTGTAGTCTTGGGTCAGGAGGATGATGACAAGAGACAGAACCAGACCAATCAGCAAGAGCATACTGTAATGCCTCGCTGGAGGCCAAAAGAGTTTCCCAAGTAGCAAGAGAATAAGGAACATAGATTGTAATTGGTTCCTGTCCAGCAAGTGCTTTAGCACGATGGCGGCCCTTAGTAATAAGGAGTGCCATTTGAGCTGGCTTTGTAGTTAAAGTAGAACGAGGTGTGTGTGAAAGATGTACCCATTCTAGGATTAACAGTGAAGGTGTAACTTGTACAATTGCAGCTGTAGGTAACTGCGATATGTTGATTAACAAAAGTGCAAGAGGAAAACCATCCAGCAAACGATCCACCCATTTTGTTTTTAAAGCTTGATTTACTAAATGCATCGTTTCAAAATGTTCTTTTTGCAATGGGATTTTGTCTGCTGGTTGCTTACCTTTAGTTAAGGCGTTGAAAAGAGGTGAAAGTTGAACAGTAGTAAGACCTAAATAAGGACGTATCCAATTAATAGAACCTAAATATTTTTGTAATTGAAGCAAAGTTGGTTTTGGAGGTAACTGTACCTGTGGAGATGCAGGAGCAGCATGAGAAGAAAGTAGTTTGTACATTCTGTACTAGCTGGAGCCTCTGGGTGGACCTCAAGGGCAGCATTGCAGTAGTTCAGGCAGGAAGTGACGAGGGCATGAGTGACCGTGCACGATCCAGAAAGGGACACAACTGGAAAATGAAGCGAACGTGATAAAAAGCCCCCCTGGCCCCGGCTGTCATGTGATCATCTAACGACAGCCGAGAGTCCAGGAGGACACCCAAGTTGCGTGCCCTCTCTGTGGGGGCCAGTGATTCGCCCCCAATGGCCAGTGACCGAACCCACTGGCTGTAATGTGACACTGGAAACCACAGCCACTTGATCTTGGATGGGTTGAGTCGAAGCCTGTTTCTCCTCATCCAGACTCGCACGGCCTCCAGATACCGGGCCATCACTTCTGTGGCATCATTAGGGTGGCCCGGGGTGGAGATGTACAGCTGGGTATCATCAGCATACTGATGGAACTCTACCCCGAACCCACAGATGATCTTTCCCAGCGGCTTCATATATATGTTAAACAGGAGAGGCGAGAGGACTGACCCCTGCGGCACCCCACACGTGAGGTGCCTCAACGTCGACCTCTGCCCTCCTGCCAACACAAATTGCGACTGGTCAGAGAGGTAGGAGGAGAACCACCACAAAACGGTGCCTCTCAGCCCCAACCTCTCCAGCCAGTGCAATAAGATACCATGGTCAATGGTATCGAAAGCCGCTGAGAGATCTAACAGGACCAGGATAGAGGAACAACCCCTATCCTTGGCCCTCCAGAGATCATCCACCAATGCAACCAATGCTGTTTCCGTGCTGTGCCCAGGCCGGAAGCTGGACTGGCGCAAGTCCAGGTAGACAGTTTCCTCCAGGTGCTGAGGGAACTGTCTTGCCAACACATTCTCAACAACCTTCGCCAAAAAGCGAAGGTTGGAGACCAGACAATAGTTAGCCAAAATAGCCAGGTCCAGGGAGGGCTTCTTGAGGAGGGGTCTTACCACCGCCTCTTTCAAGGCAGTTGGCATAAACCCCTCACTCAAAGAAGCATTAACAATTCCCTGGAGCCAGCCTCGTGTCACCTCCCGGGAAGCCAGTACCAACCAGGAGGGGCACGGGTCCAATAAACATGTGGTGGCATTCAGCCGCCCCAGCATCCTGTCCATGTCCTCAGGAGTCAAATGATCAAACTCTTTCCAAATAACAGTCTCAAGGCCTGCCTCCGCCAGCCCGTCTGAAGTAGCCCAGTCGGAGGCTAACCCGGCCTGAATCTGATCGATTTTATCTTGCAGGTAGCCTCCAAATTCCTCCGCATGACCCTGTAGGGGTGCATCCCGCGCACTCTGGTGAAGGAGGGAGCGGGTCACCTGAAACAGGGCGACGGGCCAGTTACCTGCAGATGCGATAAGAGCGGAGAAATAATTTCGTTTTGCCGCCTTTATCGCCACTAGGTAGGTCCTCAAATGGGACCTTGCCAGTGTCTGGTCAGATTCGGCACGGGTGGTGTCTCCTTTGATGCTTCATCCCCCTCAGCTCCTTGGAAAACCAGGGAGCCAGGGTGGACCAGCATCGAGTGAGAGGCCGCAAGGGCACGACCCGATCCAGGGCCACTGTATTCCAGGGTCACTGTATTCCAGGCGGCCACCAGGTCCTCGGTTGAGTAGTGGGTCAGGGTCTCTGGTATTGGCCCAAGCTCCCTCTGGAACCTCTCCGGGTCCATCAGGCACCTTGATCGGGAGGAGACCCGGGGGTCATTTTGACTCCGGAGGGACGCTGCCAGCCCTCATTGTCCATCGTGGAGGGCTGGCCATGCAAGCTGATCCACTGGCCGTCACGCCGGGTTCCCAGATTTGGAGGGCGAGCCTGGGTTGTGACAGGAGAGAGTGGAGACGTTGGGAGCGAGGGGCGCGGCCATAGTCGGCCCACGGCCTAGAACGCCCCGGCCTAGAGCGTCCCGGTGCATCCTGGCGTTGTGGGCGAAGCCGGGACGTGGCGGGATGCGGAAGAACTAAAGGGTCCGGCCGGAACATCTGAAGGGCCGGACCGAGCCGTGCCGGGTCAGGAGGATCTTATTCCAACCCAACCCGAGTGATCCTACCGACCGGCCCAGGAGGGGAGTGGAGAGAGCTGCGGAAGCTGTGGAAGCTGCGGAAATGCTGAAGCTGTGGATGGAAGGTTGGATGGCTGGAGGCGATGGATGGGAGGTGAAGCCGGTATGGAGTAATGGAAGAAGCTTGCGAGAGGAGAGATTGGAAGAGAGAGACAGGAAGGGAGGAGAGGAGGAGAGAAAGAGGGGAAGGAGAGAATGAGGAGGAGATGGATTGGAGATGGAGGAGAGATGGAGAGATGGATTGGAGAGATGGAGATGGAATGGAGATGAAATGGTGATGGAAGAGAGATGGACTGATGGAGATGGATGGAGTTGGAGATGGAGACGGAGGAGAAGAGAAAGAAGAAGGAGATTGAGAATGTGTCGAAGGTGCAGAAGAAGGAGAATGGATTGAGAGAAGCCAAGCAGCTGGGTCGGAAACGGTGGAACAATGGCGCAGGAGGGCCCAGGAAGATCCAAAGTGAGTGCCTTGGACAGGAGGAAGTGAGCCAGGCCAGCACATGGCAGCATCTTTCATCAGGCCACACGACAGACCAACTAGTTGTGTGGTACTAGGTGCGGACTTGGGCCTGTGTGGCCGAAAAGAACAGTCGGCTGGGGTTCCTGCAGGGACTAAACTTCGATCTGCCTTTATGCAGGACCCCAGACTGATAGACTAAGATTGTGAGACCAACTGATAACGGACTTTTTCCCTCCTGCCCCCCCTAAGGTCATCTATTGCACTTTATTCACCTGTCACTTTATAGCTACTCCCCTGAACTCTTAGCGGACTTGCTATTATGCCCCCGGACCTAGACGACCATCGGGGGTTCCAAATGTACTCTAGGCGTGATCTCCTTTGCCTGCGGGAGTCTCCCCTCTCGCAGGCCTGGCCCCTTATCTAACACGGGCCCACCTCGAGGATGGACTGGTTGCTCCTGAGAGGTGGGCAAAGCGCAGACTCAGGGGGTTCTTATGTAAATATTTTATTCGACTTTTAGGGGGATCCAGGGAGGGGGGGAGGGAGAGTCAGGTGGGGGTACGCCAAATGAAAGGGCCGGCAGGAAGCGGAAGTAGGGAAATGGAGGAGGGGGGAGGGGGGGGTCGTTTCCACTGAGGTATTTTCCATCAATACGGTCTTGGGGAGGGGCAGGGGCGGGGGGAAGGGGGACGGACATTACCAGCTGGAGGACCGTGGCCGCTGGTTATGGGCGGTCACGCGCTCCAGCTCCCCCTGTCCCCATCGCAGACTAGGTGGGCAAGAACCACAGACCCGGGGCCCTAGGCTGATGCTATGCAACGCCAGGTCCGTGGTACAAAAAGCCCCCCTCATCCATGACCTTGTGTCAGAGGGGGACCCGGACCTGGTAGGTATTACGGAAACCTGGTTGGGCCACGAGGGAGGACTTCCCCTCGTAGAAATGTGCCCACCAGGATACAGAGCCTTCCATCAGCCTAGGGCCCTAGGGAGGGGTGGGGGTGGCGATTATGGTTAGGGAAGGTCTTGAGCCGAAGGAGACCACGATCCCTCAGACAACCGGGTGCGAGTCCCTCCTTGTAAAGTGGGGCCTAGGGAGGCAGTTGGGCATGTTAGTTGTATACCTGGCTCCTCGCTATGCAACAACAGCCCTGCCCGAGCTCCTAGAGGTGATAGCCGAGGCGGCGGTTGAGACCCCCAGACTTTTAGTCATGGGGGACTTTAACCTGCCGTCAGCAGGCGAAACCTCTGGGGTAGCTCGGGAGTTCATGGCTTCCATGACAGCCATGGACCTGACCCAAGTAGTTGTAGGCCCTACCCACGAGGGCGGACACACCCTGGATCTAATCTTCATCTCGGGACAGTGGAGTAGTGATCTGGGAATAGGGGATTTAGTCATCACACCCCTGTCATGGACAGATCACGCTCTCCTTCGGCTCGACTTTCCGATCGCCGCACCTCACTGCAGGGAGGCGGAACCGGACATTCCTATATGGTTCCGCCCCAGGCTCCTGATGGACCCGATAAGGTTCCAAAGGGAGCTTGGGCCAATTCCTGTGGACTTGGCCCGCGACTCGACTGAGGACCTAGTGGCCGCATGGTTAAGTGCGGCCACGGAGGCCTTGGACTGAGTCGCGCCCTTGCGACCTCTCTTTTGCGGCGACGAACCACCTGGGCTCCTTGGTTTACCGTGGGGCTTAGGGAGATGAAGCGCCACAAGAGACACCTAGAGAGCAGATGGAGATCTTCTCACTCCGAAGCCGACCGAACACTAGTGAGAGACCATATTGGGACTTACTTAGTGGCGATAAGAGTGGCCAAACGTGAGTATTGTGCCACTCTTATTGCATCCGCAGATAACCGCCGTGCCGCCCTGTTTGGGGTGACCCGCTTCCTCCTTCAACAGAAGCCACGGGAAGCCCCTTTACAGGGTCGAGCAGAGGAATTTGGGGTTTATCTGCAGGAGAAAATCACTCGGATTCTGAACGAGCTACCCTCCATCGACAGTGGTCCAGTTGAGCGGGCCGAGGCTGTTCTTGTGACACCATCTTGGGAGGAGTTTGATTTTGTTACCACCGAGGATATGGACAAGTTGTCAAAGAGACTTAGGGCTACCACATGTTTATTGGACCCGTGTCCCTCCTGGCTTGTACTGGCATCCTGGGAGATGACACGAGGCTGGCTCCAGGGCATTATCAACGCATCTTTGAGTGAGGGGTCCTTGCCTGCCATCTTGAAAGAGGCGGTAGTAAGGCCCCTCCTCAAGAAGCCGTCCCTGGATCCAGCATTATTAGAGAACTATCGTCCCGTCTCCAACCTTCACTTTTTAGCGAAGGTTGTTGAGAGTGTGGTGGCCCAACAGTTTCCGCGACACCTGGAGGAAATTGATTATCTAGACCCGCACCAGTCCGGCTTCCGACCCGGTCACAGAACCATGGTATCTTATTGCACCGACTGGGGGGGTTGGGGCTGGGAGGCACCATTTTATGGTGGTTCTCATCCTCCCTCTCTGGTCGGTCGCAATATGTGTTGGCAGGGGGGCAGAGGTCGGCCTCGAGGCCCCTCTTATGCGGGGTTCCTCAGGGGTCGGTCCTCTCACCCCTACTGTTCAACACATATATGAAGCCGCTGGGTGAGATCATCCGTGGTTTTGGGGTGGGATATCATCTGTACGCTGATGATACTCAGTTGTACATATCCACCCCAGACCACCCCAACGATGCCGTCGAGGTTATGTCCCGGTGCTTGGAGGCCGTACGGATCTGGTTGGGTAGTAACAAACTCAAGCTCAACCCGTCCAAGACTGAGTGGCTGTGGTTTCCGGCGCCCCGGTTCAGCCAGATTATTCCAACTCTGGCCATTGGGGGCGAAACACTGGCCCCCGTGGAGAGGGCGCGCAATTTCACTCAAGCACTCATCACCTCTCGACTCGACTACTGTAATGCTCTCTACATGGGGCTTCCCTTGAGGTGCACCCGGAAGCTGCAGCTAGTCCAGAATGCAGCCGCGCGGGTGATTACGGGAGCGCCTAGACACTCCCACATAACACCTATCCTGCGCGAGCTGCACTGGCTTCCTGTGGTCTTTCGGGTGCGCTTCAAGGTTTTAACTCGGGGCCTAGTTACATGCGAGACCGCCTCCTGCCCCATACATCCCTCAGACCAATACGCTCCTACAGAGAGGGCCTCCTCAGGGTGCCGTCGGCTGGACAATGCCGACTGGTGACACCCAGGGGAAGAGCCTTCTCTGTGGTGGGACCAGCCCTTTGGAACGACCTACCCCCTGAACTCCGCACCATCTCCGACCTCCGCCTCTTCCGCAAGTGTCTGAAGACACATCTGTTCCATCTAGCCGGCCTAGCGTAACCCCCATTACCGACTTCTAGATAGTTTTAAATTTGGGATTTTTAATTCGGTTTTAGCACAGAATTTTATTAGAATAAGTTTTTTAAATTTTTATTATGTTTTATATGTATTTTAACATTCCTGTGCGCCGCCCTGGGTCCGCTTGGAGAAGGGCGGGGTATAAATATAATAAATATAATAAAAATATATAAATATAATATATCCCACCATTTCCGGCTCTGCCTCCTCGCAGTGGGGTGCAGCGGTTTGGAAGTCCAGCCGAAGGAGTGAGTGATCTGACCATGACAAGGGTTCGATAACGAATTCCCCTAACCCAAGATCACTCAACCACTGGCCAGAGACAAAAATTAGGTCTAGCTTGTGTCCCCCAGCATGGGTGGGGCCATGAACTAACTGGGTCAGGTCCATGGCCATCATGGAGGCCATGAACTCCCGTGCTACCTCAGATGCTTCGCCTACCGATGGCAGATTAAAATCCCCCAGGACTAATAGTCTCAGGGTATCAACACACTGAGGAGGTCGGGTAAGGCTGCTGACATGTAGCGGGGAGCCAGGTACACAATCAGCAAGCCCAACTGCCTCCCACGGCCCCACTTCACACATAGGGACTCACAGTCTGAGGCACAGTGGTCTCCTTCGGATCCAGACCCTCCTTAATAACAACCACCCCCCCCCCCCATCCCTACCCTGGGCTCGTGGCTGATGAAATGCCCGGTAGCCCGGTAGGCACACTCAACGAGGGGTACTCCCCCCTCTTGGCCCAACCAGGTCTCCGTAATGCCCGCCAGGTCCGGCTTCCCCTCCAAGATCAGATCATGGCTGAGGGGAGCTTTGTTGACCATGGACCTGGCATTGCATAGCATCAGCCGATGGCCCAGGCCCTGGGAACCCAAACCTCCTGGACTGCAAGTGGAGCCATGAGGGTCGGAGCGTGCAATCGCTCGCAAACAGTGACTGCGTCCTCCCCTAGAAAGATATGGCCCTTGGCTCCTGCCATACCTGCCCCTCCCACTTACCATTTTGATGACATGGCCCTCTGTTGGACAGATCCTCCCCCCCTTCCCAACTCTAGACCCTACATCCTCCCCGTCGGGACCGTCAGCCAACCTCTGAGCATTCCCCAGTGGGTTATTCCCCATACCCACCATCCCAATTACAGATTGCCCACCCCCTCCCTAGGACCCCTTAAAACCAAACTAAATATTTGGCTAAAAAAACGCTAAAATGCCGCTTCAACCACCTCTCCTGATTCACAAATCCGTCATTAATGTGGGCCCTTGTTAAAACTGAGGGCCAAACCTGCGAGAGAGGGGACTTTCCCAGGGCATGGAGGTCAGCTGCAGAGTACATTCAAAAGTCTGTGGAGGTAGATTGTCCAAGAGAAGATGTCGCCTTGGTAAAAGATGTCATTAGAGCCCAGAGTCAAGGTATACCTATATGCCATATTGGCTCCAAACCAGACCTGCAAGATACTCAGCTGGTAGGTCACAAAACCAGGATATAAGTGTCTTTGTTGGTATGGCTCTATATCGTCCCCCTTTCTGCACAAGCAGTGATGGAATACATGGTGGTAAAAATGATGGCCATAATAAAGATGATAAGAGGCCTGGGGAGCAGCTTCCAGTGTCCTCCTGTGTTCTTTTTTGCCCCCCAAGCCTGTTGCACCGATTGCTCCCACTGGCCACCTGGGGCGGTGGTGATAGTGGTGGCAGAGATGACAGCTGCCCGTAGCAGGGACAACAGTGCCCATGTTGAAACATGTTGAACAAAACCAGCCTCCCTCGGGGCATCGAACACACCGGGTGGCAGGGGCAGGATAGCCAGGCAGCGGCAAGAATGAAGGATCACAAGCAGTGGGGTGGAGAGACAGCAGAGAGGTGGAGATGCGAGGCAGTGAGGCGAGGGGATGGAAGAACCGGGCAGCGGGACTACGAGAGGAAAGAGTGAGGCAGACGATAGGCGGGGCGACGACAACGAATGGCCACAACGATGGAACGAAGAAAAGTCCAAAAGGTATGGGCAATGGGGAGTGGAGTGGCAGCAGCAGAAGCGGTGGCCGCGCAGACCACAAGAGTCCACGAAAGTCAGGCCACTCTCTGGTGAAATCCATACATCGACCGGCATCCCCCTCCGCCCGCTCTGCCGACAGTTTTTAACAGGTCTCTTACAGTTTCTATTGTCCCCCTGATGTTATTGGGGGCTCATAGCTGAAGTCAATGGGCGTCCACGGAAGGTACCCTCAGGGCAATCCCCAACAGGCATCTTCCCTCTCAGCACAATTAGAATCGCGGCTCCTCCATCTTGATCACCCAGAAGCGGATGTTTGCTGCACCTCCTTACTTGTCCCTGCTCCCTTGATCTGGGATTTTTTTCATTCTCTGTAAACATGAACACTTTTCTCTCATGAGAACCTATGTTTTGCACAGTACTCACAACCTTTTGTCTGACACTGGCAGCCCATCTTACCTTTCCTGAAAGTTTCTGTATTGCTGCAAACTCCAGCAGTCAGGAAGATCAGGAAGACTTTCAGTTGAGATGGACTTGCTGCTTTCTCTGACTTGGTGGAAATGGTGGTGCTTGTGATGGTAGTGCTTGTGGTGCTGGTGATGCAGATGGTTTTGGATCAGCTGATGTTCCTGTCTTGGTTTCTTGGTGAAGAAAGCAGTCATACTCTGTTGCCTCTTCATCCTGCTAAATACTACTACTGCAAAAGAAATAAAACAATGTTGTGCTTTGGACTCGATTGTAGTTGTAAGCTGAGGATTACAGGTAACAGAAGGGATTTCTGTTTTCACTCACCAATGTACAATCATTTCAGGAAGGATGTCCCCCAACAAACAGCAAAGATATAGTTTTTCATCTAAGAAGTTAGATCAAGAAGCCATTTCAGATACATTTTATCTACTATGTGAAAAGTTCCTTTACGTTCTACTGGAATGGTGATGGGGCCCAAACGGGAACTCACCAAATGGTCATCATCATTGGAGTTGGTTTCGCTTTCATCCAACAGGTAACAGGTTCCCTCCTCCTCCATCCCTGGGGGGCGGACTTCTGCTGACTCCCCTCCCCTCCCCTCTATGCTTCCCAGGATGTTTAACATGCATCTTTCTGTCTCCAGTTGCCTGAGGCCGGGGGCTCGGCTTCACTCAGCAATTGGCAGCCCAGTGCCTCTCCTTCCCACAATGGAAACATGCAGTAGACTGGGGTTTGCTTGCAGACCAGCTTTTCCCTCCTGTCGAGATTCCTCTGGGGAGGGAGAGGGGAGGGGTTTCCCTTCTCACTTTCTTCAAGGAACTTATTCCTTGCCAGATCAATTTCAACATCCGTTGCCAGCTCATACCAGACTTGAAGTGTGCGGGGGGCACTCCTGTTCACACAATTCTGATATATTTCCCGACTCAAACCATCCCTATAGATGTCTATCAGGGCTTCTTCAGACCACCCCCTCATGTGAACCGACAGTTCATGGAATTCTTATGTGTATTCTACTGGGTTTTTTCCTTGCTCAGGAGCTTTCATCCTAAGTCTGGCCTTTTGCTCGATGAGAGGGTCATCAAAGCGTCATCTCAGGGCAGCCATAAATCTATCAAAGTTTCTCAGTAGGGGGGAATCATCATTATGCAAAGTCACCATCCAATCTGCCACCTTTCCCTCTAACGCCAGGGTAACGACCCTTACCTTGCTCTCTTCATTTGGGAGGTCGATCTCAAACTGCCTCATAAAATTCCAAACTTGGACCAGCAAGAATCCTAGGCCTTTCAGGTCTCCCCTTGGGATGGCTCTCACCACTGCTGCTCCTGCTGCTGCTGCTGGCTGGGCCCCATCATCTTGATCAGCTCTGCCATCTGCCCCTAGGGCCCCCCCTGGGAGGGTTTCATCCTCAGCCAGCCTCACCTCTGTTTCACGGAGTTCAACTTCTCTTTCGGATCTGCTCTCTCCGAAACGTCGTTTTTCCCATGCTTCCTGGAAAAGCCTCATGGCCTGGTTCATCAGGAGATTTTCTTCTGCGGCTTCTTGCCAAACAGCTGGTGGTCGCCTACGTCTGCTGGTTGTAACCCCATGCAGAATTTCTTCAAGCTCACACTTTTGCCCAACCCCCATTGACCACCGGGGACAGACCAATCTTTCTTCCAAATTTAATTCTGCCAAAAGTTCCATTTCTGCTATACCTGATGATCCAGCAGCCCCCAGGTCCTCCTCCTGATCGCTGCAGGGGTTAGACATCTCTTTGAGGTTTTAGTTATATTGCACTCCCCCTGAAGGTGTTAGCTCAGGGATGAGTGTGAAGTGAGACCTTGCTTAATGTCAGGTCTGCCTCTAACGATAACCAAGAAAGAAATCACTCAATTCCATTTGAAAGAATTAAGAGTACTTTTACTGGTTATGAAAAGATAAAGCAAGGTCGGAGACCCAAGCACATGAAATCATACATATCAATATGTGTCCAGCCCCCTCCCCCCAACAACCCCCACCCCATTGTCCAATGCGCAATCCCCTTAGGTATCATGTGGGTTGCATCTCCAGGAGCATCATCAGGATGGCATGCAAGACCTTTGACCTTGACCACCGCATGGCCCCAGCCAGAGGTATGTGAAATAGATGGTGAGAACATACTCCCTTCTCCAATATGCCCTCCTGCACCATACAGTCCCATACCCAAATACCAAGACCCCTCCCTCTCCATTTCAATGGCAGCCAAAGCTAGCAGGAAAGCGGAGGCTGACATGTTCGCTTTTTCTCTGCTTGTTTTGTCTGACTTTCTATTGCCTTAGCTAAAGCCTTCTTTACGTTTCTCCAGGCATTTTTAAAAAAAGTTTTTTTATTGAATAAACATTAAAACATAGGACATAGAGCAAACTTTCTGGCTTTTTTCATTTCCATACATATTTTAACATACAACAAATACAGTTTCTACTTATCGTACATAGATACTGTGATCTTATTGGCATATCCCTTATCTTCCTTTATATATTTTTTTATGTATTATCCAATTCCAATTTTACTATCCTCAAAATATTCTGTTCCAACTTCTTTTCCTTATTTCCAACCACTGATACATTTTATTCCAATTTTTTAAAATATTCTGTCTCATCTCTACTTTGGATTTCTAGTGTCAGTCTGTCCATGCCAAATTCCTTGTCTTTTGTACAAAACCACTACATACGATAAAAAGATCCTAAAGTTAAGTTATATTTCCAACACTGTGGAAATTGTTTCATATCCATTTTTGCTAATCTGGTTGGAGGGAGGTGCCACCTATAAAACATTTTGTACAAGTTTTCTTTATACAAAGTGGCTAGTGTTAATTTTCTATTTAATAATAATAATAATAATCATCTTTATTGTCATTGTAAAAATTACAATGAAATTGGTTTTCTCTCTATTTCTCTCCCATAGATCTTGTCATTTATTTAGTTCAATGTTATAATCAAAATTCTTGGCCCAGATTACCATAATTTCCTTCACTTATTCTTCCGCCATTCTATAGTCCAATAGATATTGGTAAATTTTCTTTATCACCTTTTCATCCATCCCTAGTAAAATTTTATCTAGCGTTGTTAATTCTTTCTTGATACCTCATTCCTTTCTTTCATGTAGTGTGATTGAATTTGCATATATGCCCACCATTCCAATTCTATTCCTCCTTCTTGTATTTCTTTTCTAGATTTTAATTCCCCTCTTTCATTTAATATATTTTTATACGTAACTACTTTCCCCAATTTAATAAAGTTTGGGTCTACCAACACCTCCAACGTAGAGAGCCAAGTTGGGATTTCTGTATCAATCTGTTGTTTTATTTTTATCCAAACCTCAAGACGAGCTTGTCTAACCAAGTGCCTCTGGAAGTACTGGTGAGCCCTATGTCTACCATCTCACAGAAAAGCATGCCATCCTATTTGCATATTGTTAGTATATGCCTTCCAATGTTAGTAGCCTCCTATTTTTTAAGCTTATCCACTCTCTCACCCATGTGAGTGCAGCAGCTTGATAATATCTTTCCCAATCAGGCAAGCCAAATCCATCTCTTTCTTTGGACTCTTGTAATAATTTTAATTTAATTTCAGGTCTCCTCCCTTGTCAAATAAATTTGGATATTGTTTTGTTCAGATTTTCAAAAAAAATCCTTTTCTAATTTTATGGGTATGTTTTGGAATAGGAAGAGTATTTTTGGTAAGATATTCATTTTTATTGTTGCAATTCTCCCCATGAGGGACAGCTGCACATTTTTCCACCTCTCCAGATCCATCTTAATTTGGTTTATTATAGTTATCTTCTTTTATTTTTATACATCTTTTCATTAGCTATATTCCTAAGTATTTCACTTTCTTTGCTACCGGGATGTTTATTCTCTCAGAGCTAATATAAACAGTAATGGTGATAATGGACACCCTTGCCTCATACTTTTCTGAATTTTGAAACTTCACTATAACTCTTTTTGATAAGAAATCATTTTGGTCAATGTGAATAAATTAATTAAGGAACCTTTTTAATATTTTGGCCATTATTGCCATGAATATTTTATAATCCATGTTTAGCAATGATATGGGCCTGCGATTTTTAATTAATGTCAAATCAGTATTCTCCTTTGGAATCAGCACGATGTTTGCTGCTACCCATGAAGCTGGTGTTTTTGCTTCTCTTAATACTACATTAAATACCTTGATTAGTGTTTGTCCTAGAGTCTTGTAGTTCTCTATATAATTCTGATGGTAACCTGTTGGACTCTGGCGATTTATTGTTTTTTCTGTTTCTGTGTTGCCTCTATTAATTCTGACATTCATATATCTTTATTCAGCAAGTTTTTTTATTTCTTCTGACACCTTGGTTAATTCAGCTTTCTTAAAACATTGTAGTGCTTTTTCATCAATATTACATTCATCATCCTTGTATAATTTATTGTAGAAATCATGGATTATGTTTTTCTTCTCTTCATTTTGATAAGACATAGTTCCCTCCTCATTTTGCAGTTTGTTAATCCACTTTCTTTCTTTCTGTTTTTTTAGGTTGTATGCTAGCCATCTCCCTGGTTTATTTGCATTTTCGAAAAAGTTTTGGTTACTCCATTTTATTTGTTGTGCTAAATCTTCCTTCTCTAGGATGCTCAATTTATGCTTGGTTAGGTCTATTGTTTGAGCTCTCCTGTTTGGGGCTTCTTTTGTAGTCCAACCTCTAACTTCCTGAGTTCCTCCTCCAAGCTCTTCTGTTGTTTCTTTTTTTATTTTTATTTTTGCCATGTAAGCAATTGCAATGCCTCTCATATAGGCCTTTGAGGTATCACATAGATTCTGTAAATTTGTATCTTCTTTTTTTATTTTCTCAGAAGAACAAGCACATTTGTTCTTTCATTCTCAATCTAAATTCTTCATATTTTATAATTGATATTTTTAAAGTCCATCTTGTCGCTTTCTTTTGTTCCCTCCATCTTATTCTAACTGGACTATTGTCTGCCCAGAGGTTAGTATCTATTTCCACTTCTTCCACTTTCGAGTTTAACCCTGTCAATATCCAAACCATATCAATTCTAGACCATGATTTGTGTCTGCTCAGATAATATGTATACTGGTTTTTAACTTGGTTTCTCTCTCTCCAACTATCCTGGATATTCAACTCCTCTACTATTTAAAAAAAAAGTTTTGGTAGGGTTCTTCTGTTTCCTTTTCTTACTTTGCTACTTTTATGATCTAGTTCTCTATTGACTATTGCATTGAAGCTCCCCATAATACAGATATTGTCACCTTATTTCTCTCTGATAGTATTATGCAATTTCCTATAAAATTATTCTTGCCTCTCATTTGGGGCATAAATTCCTACTAATATGACCCACTTTTGATTTAATATTATTTCTATGATTAAGAGCCTACCCTCATCATCATTATAAATTTGCTTAGCTGGGATCTTCTCGTTGATATATAACACTACCCCTCCCTTCGTATGCTGCAGTAGCGATGTAAACGTACTTCCCAATTTGGGGTAGGTCAATAGTTATTCATGATGTTTTTTTATGTGCATCTCTTGTACCACTATTATATCCAAATTCATTTTGTTAAATTTGTTAAATATTTTTTTCCTTTGGGGAGGATTCAATCCATTGATATTCAAGGATAGGATCTTAATTTTTTCCTGCATATCTCCACCTAACATAAGAACATAAGAACATAAGAATAGCCTTGCTGGAACAGGCCAAAGCCCATCCAGTCCAGCATTCTGTCTCACACAGTGGCTCACCATTTGCTTCAGGGTATTCCCAAGCAGATGTCTTCACCTGCCTATGATTCCCTGCAAATGGCATTGAGAAATATCCTGCCTAACTCTCCAACCCAGAGGGTGTCCTTAAGCATCCATAATGATAGCCATGGATACCCTTGTTCTCCATGAACTCGTCTAATCCTTTCTTAAAGGTGTCGAGGCTGACAGCTGTCACCACTTCTTCTGGCAGGGAGTTCCATAGACCAGGGATCCTCTGGGTGAAAAAGTACTTCCTCTTATTTGTTTGAGGTCTAGCTATCAAAAGTTTCATGGCGTGCCCCCTAGTTCTAATGATGTACGATAGGGAAAACAGTTTTTCTTTTTCTACTTTGTCCACACCGTGCATGATTTTATAGACTTCAATCAGGTCACCTCTCAGGCGCCGTCGTTCTAGAGTGAAGAGGCCCAGCCGTTGCAGCCTCAGATGATAAGGAAGGTGTTCCAGCCCTCTAATCATTCTGGTTGCCCTCCTCTGCACCTTTTCCATTTCCATAATATCCTTCTGAAGGTATGGTGACCAGAACTGTACACAATACTCCAGATGGGGCCTCACCATAGATTTATAAAGAGGCAAAATGACATTTGCTGACTTATTTTCTATACCCTTCCTAATGATCCCTAGCAATGAGTTTGCTTTTTTCACTGCTGCGGCAGACTGGGTTGACACCTTCATTGAGCTGTCCACCAGGTCACCAAGTCCCTTTCCTGGTTAGTTGCAAGGAGTTCAGACCCCATCAGTTTATAGATATAGTTGGGTTTTTTTGCCCCAACGTGCATCACTCTGCACTTACTAATGTTGAAGCTCATTTGCCACTGGTTTGCCCACTCCCCCAGTGTCAAGAGATCCCTCTGGAGCTCCTCACACTCTCTATCAATTTTTACTACCCTGTATAATTTAGTGTCGTCAGCGAATTTGGCTACCTTGCTGTTTACTCCTACTTCTAGATCATTTATGAAAAGGTCCTGAACCTTGGGGGACCCCACTCTTTACCTCCCTCCACCTGGAGAAGTGTCCATTTAATGTGACTCTCTGTTTCCTGTCCCTTAGCCAGTTGCTAATCCAGGACAAGGCCTGTCCCTTTATTCCATGACTGGCAAGTTTATTTAAGAGCCTTTGGTGCATGGCCTTGTCAAAGGCCTTCTAAAAGTACAGATAAACAATGTCAACTGGATCTCCCTTGTCCACGTGCTTGTTGATACTCTCAAAAAATTCCAGCAGATTAGTGAGGCATGATTTGCCCTTGCAAAAGCCATGTTGGCTCTCCTTCAGCATTGCCTTCTCTTCTACGTGCCTATTAATGTTATCTTTTAAGATGGTTTCCATCACTGTACCTGGGACACTTGTCAAGCTGACCGGTCAGTAATTCCTGGATCACCTCTGGATCCTTTTTTGAAGATAGGTATTATATTCACTACCTTCCAGTCATCCGGCACAAGGCCTGATTTGAGGGAAAGATTATATATTTTGAGAAGGACATCAGCAATTTCATCTTTAAGTTCCTTGAGAACTCGTGGATGAATGCCATCTGGTCCTGGTGATTTGTTAGTGTTTAGTTTAACAAGACATGCAAGGACCTCCTCCCTGGTTATTTCTATTTGGGTTAATTCTTCAGTTTCCCTCCCTACAAAGATAGGCTCTGTTTTAGGCATGTAATCTCTGTCTTCTTCAGTGAATACTGAAGCAAAGAATTCATTGAGTCTCTCTGCAATCTCTGCTTCCTCCTTAACAATCCCTTGCTTTCCATTGTCATCTAATGGTCCAATGGCCTTCCCAGTTGGGTTCTTACTTCTAATGTACTTAAATAAGTCCTTGTTATTTCTTTGAGTGTTTTTAGCTAAACGCTCCTCAAAGTCTTGCTTTGCTTTCCTGATTGGTGCCTTACATTTGTTCTGCCAGAATTTATGTTTCTGCCTGTTGTCCTGTTCTGCCTGGAGTCCCCTTGGGGAGAGAGAGCGGGATATAAATTAAAATTATTATTATTATTATTATTATTGGAGAAGCCTTCCATCTTTTAAATGAGCTTTTCTTGCTTTTGATCACTTCCCAAACAGCTCCTGTAAGCCACATCGGAGTCCTCTTGAACCTGGCGGTGCCCTTTTTCCTTTTAGGTATGCATTCCAATTGGGCCTCTGTTATTGTTTTTGTGAGCAGCCTCCATGCCTCATGGGGTGTTTGGACTTTCTCAATTCTCCCTTTCAGTTTCTTTTTTACTAGTTTCCTCATCTTCGGGAAATTTCCTTTATGAAAATTTAAGGTCTCTGTGTTAGATTTTATCGGTGATTTGCAGTCTATGAGTAAGTTAAAAATAATTGTGTTGTGGTCACTGTTCCCTATTAGATCAGTCACATTAACATTTTGCACCAGATCCTGTATATTGCTCAGAACCAAGTCAAGGATTCTTTTACCTCTAGTTGGGTCTTCAACCATCTGTTCCAGGGAGCAATCATTTAGCATATCTAGGAACTTTATCTCTTTGTCATGTGCCGAACAACAGTTCACCCAGTCTATGTGAGGGTAATTGAAATCCCCCATTATAACCAGGCTTCCCTTTTTTGATGCCTCCTTTACAACATTTTCCAACTGCCAGTCTCTCTCAGGGGCTTGGGTCGGAGGCCGATAACATATCCCTACTGTTAGACCATTCTTTTGGTCTGATATTCTTACCCACAGAGTTTCTAGTGGTGGCTCTAAATCACCTCGGTATGCCAATTCATATGACTTTATCTCTTCTTTGACATACAAGGCTACACCACCTCCAGTTTGCCCCTTCCTATCCTTCCTGTACAGTTTGTAGCCTGGGATGACTGTATCCCATTGGTTATCATCCATCCACCAGGTTTCAGTGATACAAATAATATCAATATTTTTGTCTATTGCTAAGTATTCCAGCTCCCCTATTTTGTTCCGGAGGCTTCTGGCATTTGCATACAAGCATTTATATATACTTTTCTGATGCAGTCTTTTGAGTCCAGTTGCATCCTTAGACTGCTTCTTGCATCCTTCTGCTAGAGTGCTGGTGACTGGCTCCTCGCTCTGCTCAGTAATTATTGCATCCTTCTCACTACTCAAGTAAACACTTTCCCGAACCGGATGCTGCCCAGCTCCTGTCGGCTTTCCCCCAGTTATCAAGTTTAAAAGTTGTTCTGCAGCCTTTTTGATGTTGAATGCCAGCAATCTTGTCCCATCATGGTTCAAGTGCAACTCATCCCCCCTAAACAGGTTTGGCTTGTCCCAAAATGTTCTCCAGTTCCTGACAAATCTGAAGCCCTGTTCCCGACACCATCACCTCATCCGCGCATTGAGGCTTCTGAGCTCTGCCTGCCTGGTAGGTGCTGCCTGAGAAACAGGCAGCACTTCTGAAAATCCTACCTTGGAAGTCCGGGACTTCAATCTTCTTCCTAGGAACCTGAATTTGGCTTCCAGGACTGATTGCTTTGCCTTCCCAACATCATTGGTACCAACATGTACCATGACCACTGGCTCCTTCCCAGTTCTCTCTAACAAACTATCTAGATTTCTCGTGATGTCTGCAACCTTTGCATTGGGTAGGCAAGTCACTACACTGTTGTCATGTACATTACAAATCCATCTCTCTGCGTTTCTAATAATTGAATCACCTAGTACAATGAGCCTCTCTCCTGCAGTCTGTTCATCTTCATTCACCTCATCAACTTTATTAAGGGAGAGGTCTTCAGTTTGTTCCTGTTGTTCTTCTTCCTGTATCTCGTTGAGTGTGATGAAGGAGAGATCCTCAGGTGGGACCAGTTGTTCGTCTGTGCATTCCTCATCAGGTGTGATGGGGGAAGGAGCCTCAAGTTGATTCTGTAAATTCAGACTCTCAGAGCGATCCCTTGCTCTTCTATTTCTTCGAGTGACATTCCTCCATGGATCTCCCTCTTGAAATGACTTCTTCCTGAGAGCTGTGCCCTGTCTCTTCATTGTCCAGGATAGTCTGCTCTGCTCTGTTCAAGAACAGCTCAAGCTCCTTAATTTGCTGATGGTTAAATATACGTGCCTCCAGCTACTGGACCTTCTCTTCTAGCAGTGCAACCAGCTTGCACTTACTGCAGGTGTAGTTCTCCACATGCTTGGGCAAAATCAGAAACATGGCACAAGTGTTGCAGATAACTACAGCTGCTCCCTCAGACTCCATTTTAATGATTGCATTATTCAGTGCTCACTTGTTCCTGTTGGTTTGGCTCTTCTCAGCAGTAGCTCAGACAGAAAAGATTGGAATGGCAGTCTTCCAGGCTGGCCCCATTCAGCACGATAAGCCACTACTTACTGTTCCTTTTTGCGTCTTTAAATCCCCCCTCCAAAAGCACCTCCAATCAGCTCCAGCCACAATAAAAGTTCAAATGAAACAGCCACTACTTACTGTTCCTTTTTGTGTCTTTAAATCCCCCCTCCAAAAGCACCTCCCATCAGCTCCAGCCACAGGGAAAGTTCAAATGAAACAGCCACTACTTACTGTTCCTTTTTGATACATCAAAGGGCCCCCTCTTTGCGTTCTCAGTATCTCATTCCTCATTGACCTCCTTATAAATTTAATATGTATCTGTCTGGGTACCTCATTTATTCTGGCAAATGCTGAATTAATTCTATAAATCAAATCAATGTCCCCCCAAATAAATTCCTTATCTTTCTTAATATAATCCACTAACATAGTAGCCATCAACTCTTTTAAATTTTCATTCGGTAATTCTGGAACATTCTGAAATCTTAAAAAGAAAGACATGCGTTCAAAATCAATTTTAGACATTTGACCAGTAATATCTGTAAGTTCTTTCTTAAAGTCTTTTATCTCTTCCTTCATCTTAACCGCGCCCCCTTCCAGCCCCACAATTTTTTGTTTATTATTTGTTATTTCTCTTTGCGCCTCCAATAATTCCAACCTTGTGCTTAAATTGTCTTTCCGGATTTGTTGCATTTCATTCATTATTCTTTGAAACATCTAAGTTTAATGGCTGAGGGCTTGGTGACTTAGGATCCTCTACTTCTGTTTCCTTCTGTAACAAAGCTGAAATCTTTGGTTGTGAGGATGGGCTGGGTTTTGTAGAGGCTGGAGCAGAGCTTGGTTTCCCAGATGGGGGTTTCCTCGATGCCATAATTAAAGTTTTAAGTGTTGGTGCGTAGAGAAGAAAGAAAGAAAGAAAATGGCGCTGTTGGGCGGGCAGTCTTTGAAGTCCGAGACAAAAGCAGCTGTAGTTCAAATTAAATTGACAACGTCCAGAGAGAAAAAGGAAAAAAGGAAAAAACTTTCCAAACAAAAGCAGAAGGTTTCATGAAGGGGAGAACACCGAAAGACACCAGAGCAGGTCCTTTTCTTATATATTTTGAAATTAGCCTAATTTTGTTGAAATAGAGGAATGCTTATTTCCAAAAAAGAAAAGTTCCGTCCTGGGAACAAAGAGAACGCCATCTTTCTGCCTTGCCGGCAGGGTGGAGAAAGCAAAAGTGGAAACAATCAATTTAAAATGTAGCAAGGCTCAGGATACATTGTCTAACAGCAATCCCTTAGTTAACAAGAAACTTCCTTTTTCAATAAATCCAACGGAAGTCACTTTCACTCTCTCCGCATCGCGGGACTCTTTATCCAATGCTGCTTTAGTTCCAGGGGGGTTGTTTCCAACTCCCCCCTATCTTCTCTTTTCATCAAATTGAATGCAAAAAAGTCCAAATAAGACACATTTTTTTTAATCCGGAGCCTCGGCGCAGCCATTCAGCCCCGGAGTTTCAGCTCCTTTTAAAATCCTCCATGTTCCAGCTCCTTCGGCGAAAGGGAAGCTCCCCCCGTGAAAGTTCCCCAGCCCCTAGGGTGAGGCGGGAGCAGCCCCCCTGACCGCCCCGTCGAGATGGGGGCCCTTACCGCAAGCCGCACATGCAGAGGGGGGGATTATGCCCGTCCCCCCTGCACCCAAAGGCACAGCTGAGGCAACACAGCGGTGGATGTGTGGAATCCACGTCCGTCCGCGTCCGAAGCCGGAAACGATCTCCTGGGTTGGACATATATTGATATGTATGCTTTCACACCTAAATGCTTCAGACCTTGTTTAGCATCTATGCTATTCATTTCATAACCAGTAAAAGTACTTTTAATTCCACTAAAAATGGAGTCGAGGGTTTCTTGGTTATCGATGAAGCAGACCTGACACATTCTTTTTTCTATCTCTTGCAGTTTCTGTTCATTTCTCATAATTGTTTTTTGGAATAAAAGTTTTTTATTGATTTTTACAATTTTATAGTATAGGAAAAGGGTAATTAGGGTTTATGTTATACATTTTAGAGCTTCCATACCAGAGATAGTGACTGCAATTGGATCCTCATACAGTATCATGTTAAACCAATAGTGTTAGGAGATATATACATTTAGCACACTTTTTTTAAAGATTCATACATTCAATCTTTAGTTTTACATTTTCATCTGTTTCAAGAATTACAATAATTCAAAATTAATTATTTTTGAGATCTGAGCCTTTTTGCTATCGCACCTTCTTTCTCCCTCCCCTCAGAGGGCGGGGCCGTGGCTCCTCCTGTTCCTTCTTCTTCATCTCCCAGGATTGAGGAGTGTTTTTTAAGAAAGGCCTCGGCCTCTGCAATTGTTTTAATTCTAATTCTGCCTCCCTCCCAGAATACCAACATTCCTTCAGGCATTAACCATTTAAACCAGATTCCGTTTTTATATAACTTTTTAGACAAGAAGGAAAATTTCCTTCTCACTTCTCTAATCTTTTTTGGAATCTGTTTTAATATGGTAATATCTTTTTGCTCATATTTCAACGGCCCTCCCGTTGTGCCCTCAGTATCTCCTGCCATGTGTACCTTCTTAAAAATTTAATATGAATCTCTCTGGGGACTTCATTTATTCTGGCATATGCTGAATTGATTCTATAAATTAAATCTATTTCCCCCCAAAGGTATTCTTTACTTTTTTTAATATAATCTGCTAAAATTCCACTCATTAGAACTCTTAAATCTTCACCTTCCCTTTCAGGAACATTCTAAAACCTAAGGAAGAAAGACATTCTTTCAAATTCAAATTTAGATATGTGCCCAGAAAATTCTGATGTTTCTTTCTGCAATTCTTTTAACTCGTCCCTCATCTCGGCTGCCCCCTTCTTCAAGTCTCCAATTTCCTGTTGATTAGTTGTTATAGTTTTTTGTGACTCCAGCAGTTCAGCTCTTAAATCCGAGAAATCTTTCATCAAGCCTATCCGCATTTCTTGTATTTCTCTCATTATGTCCTCAAGTGTTAGTCCTTTCTCTTTCTCTCCTCCTGTTGCCCCTTTTTATAACATGGTGGAGATTTTCCCTTGTTGTGAAGTCGGGGTGGCTCTAGATGAAGTTTGAGCTGGAAGAGATTTTACCGTTGGATATTTTTTTGTGTGAGGCATTTGTAATTTTAAGTTCGTAGAATAAAAATAGTGTTAAAGAGTGAGCAGTCTGTGAGGTTCAAGATGTCAGAAACAAACTGAGTCAGAGTACAGTTTTCAATTTTTTTGAATTTTATAAAACCCAGAGGGATGATTTTTCTATAAATCCACAATAAAAACAAAAAGAAGGTCCACGTATTGGGAAGTACACCAAGGGCTCCTTGAGAAGACCATAGAAATATATTTTTCTTTAAATTCCAAGTAGCTGAAGGGATGTTACATAACTCAATAAAAGTTTACCATCCAGAACAAAGAAATCACCATTTTGCTGCCTCTCCTCCGGGAAGGAGAAGAAAGTGAGAAAAAAGTAAAAGTTTCCACTGTTTAAACAGCTACAGATACAATGTTGTTGATTGTAATTCCAACATTGAAACAAACTTTCTTTTAGTTGGCATAAGAACGGATGATGTTAATCTTCTCTCTCCTTGATTCGGAGAGCATTTTAAACAGCCGCTTTTACGAGAGGGTTTTTTTTGTAATTGAAACTCCCCTCTCTATTTTTCTTTTTTACAACGATTTAATGGATTGTAAAGCAATAACTCACAGTCACTTTTCTTTTGAAAGAAGGTCCCGCTGCAGCACCAGGTCTGGCATTTCAGCCCATCTTCTTTTTTCCGCTAATTCCAGTAAGCATTGGCAAGGGGGTCACACCCTCCCACTTTCTGCTCCCTCAGCTCCTAGAGCAAAGCGGGAAAGGGCATCCTGCCGACTGCTGTCGGTACGGAAGTCCCCCCGCAGCCGCTTGTCCGGCAGGGAGTTAACCCAAACTCCCTGGACACCCCCTGGGGGGCCAGCTGAAAAAGCAAGCGGCAGGAGTGCCCAAAAGCACTTCTGTTGCCGTCGAGAACCGGAAATCAAGTCCCATTTCTCATAATTTGTTGTTGGAAGCTTTCAAACTTTCCTTCCATTGAATGCATCTTTTCTTTAAGTTCCCCCATAACACTTCTTACTTTTGCTCACTCTTTCTTCAAGTCCTTGTGATTTTTTGACATGGCTTCCTGCATTGATTGCAGCATGACTTGTAGATCTTTAAATGAGTTGGATCTTTGCATCATTTCCTCAATAGTTTTTTGACCGAAAGGGCTCGCAATGGCCAATGTAGACTGGGCCATCTACTTCTTCCCTGTCACAATCTTAGTTAGATTTGTAATACTTGTCACCCTTAACACCCTCTTAAACCACCACTCCCACTTCCTTTCCTTTCTTATTTCTCCTTCCACTGCTCCAATACTATTAATTTGTCCATTTTATCCCAAGATCTATAAGACTAACTTAATGAGTATGATAGAGGTTAGCAGAGGTTCTTACAGTTTTAAATATCTAACATGTACAGTAATCAAAGAGAAACAATATTAATGCTAGCCTTTAATAATGCCAATCACTTCTAACAGTGAACATGTGGATATACATGTAAATATACATTAGGATGAATATCACTAGCTCTCACTAGAATGTTCTTATATTCTACCTCAGGGTATTACAGATATGGCTTTTATTTCATTTACTATTTATAGTTATTGATCATGAAGGTACTTATTTCTTAAATCAATTCACTATTTTCTGTCCTCAAAAGTTCTCAAAAAAATTTCTGCAAAAGTCTTAATATTTTAGATGTTTTTAGTATTGTATTTTCTAATAAGTCTTTCAGTCACAACAATATCTTTAATGTTCACCCAAAAAATCATGAGCAGCAAAGTCCACAAGCCCCTTTGCTTTTTCAATGACAAAGCTTCTCCCCCTTCTAGTTCTCAATTTTTGCAGATGTCAATTCTCTCCTTGACCAGCAGATGTCCATCTTACCTCTTCTTTTGTATAAGTATAAACTCTGTCGGCTTCCTCAGCTTAGTCAGCTTTTAAGACATTTAACTTCCAAATTTGTACGGATCTTCTTTTGCATATAATCTTCTGGCATTCCACCCCAATTTTTCTTTAGAACAATGATCCCTTGTTCACCCACACTGCTAATCACTGCTCTTTCACAGTGGGGGAAATCTTTCCACTTCCTTCTGCCTGTTTCCCCAGGCATTTTGGAGGGAGTCCACTCACTCCATTAGGGACACTGATGAGGGAGGCTCTCTTGGGTACTCTGGTATGGGCACAAACTCATACCCTGTAGTTATCTTAAACAGGGTGAGTCCACTGCTCCTATGCACTGCATTGTTGTATGCAACTTCAGCAAGTGGCAGGAATTCTGCCCAATTTGATTGCTGATAGTTGCTCTAGCAACTGTTCCACCATTGCATTAGCTCATTCTGTGGCTCCATTCATGCTTGGATGAAAAATGGAACTGAGCCTTTGAAAGTACTCTATCAGTTTTATGAATTTCTGACAGAACCTAGCTGTAATTTTCACCCTTCTGTCATAGATGATGCTGTTCGGCACTCCATGAAGTCAACACATCTGCTGTAGAAACATCATAGCTAGTCTATGGGCTGACAGGAGGCTTGAACAGGCTTGGAGGACAATCACAGTCCATATCACTATTCCCTCCGCTTTCTGGAAGTTCGACTATAAAATCCATTGCTATCTCCTCCCAAGACCGAGTTGATTCTGCTTTTAACTTTAACTTTAACTTTATTTAAATTTATATACCGCCCTATCTCCCTTGCGGGACTCAGAGCGTTGAACAGGCAATCATAAAGCATAAAAACATCGGGTACAATAAATATAATAAAAACAAATTAAATAAGAACCTGTTCTAAAAAGTCCTAATAAAACCCAGTTGATAAAATAAATTTAAAAGCTACGCCAGGCCAGCTGCATGAAATAGATGAGTTTTCAGGGCCCGGCGGAAGAGTTGCAGGTCTGTGGTCCAACAGGACCCTGAGGAGGCCCTCTCTGTGGGAGCAGACTGGTCGATGGGAGGTATGAGATAGGAGACAGTCTTGCAAATATTCAGGTCCCTTGCCATGGAGCGCTTTGAAGGTTGTTACTAACACCTTGAAGCACACCCAGAAAACCACAGGCAGCCAGTGCAGCTCGCACAGGAGAGGTGTTACATGGGAGCATCTAGAGGCCCCCAAGATCCCCTGCGCGGCCACATTCTGTACTAGCTGGAGTCTCCAGGTGCACCTCAAGGGAAGCCCCATGTAGAGAGCATTGCAGTAGTCCAGGTGGGAAATGACGAGGGCTTGAGTGACCGTGCGTAGGGCGTCACGATCCAGAACGGGGCGCAGCTGGCGTATCAGGCGTACCTGATAAAAAGCCCCCCTGGCCACGGCTGTCACATGATCATCCAAAGACAGCCGAGTGTCCAGGAGGACGCCCAAGTTGCGAGCCCTCTCCCCGGGGGCTAATGACTCACCCCCGATAGCCAGCGATGGAACCAGCTGGCTATGTCGTGGTGCCGGAAACCACAGCCACTCGGTCTTGGACGGGTTAAGTCAGAGCCTGTTTCTCCCCATCCAGACTCGCATGGCTTCCAGGCACCAGGACATCACTTCTGCGGCATCGTTGGGATGGACCGGGGTGGAGATGTACAGTTGGGTGTCATCAGAGTACTGATGGAACTCCACCCTGAAGCCACAGATTATCTCATTGCAACTTGCTACAGCAATTTTAGGCTCTTCCCTGGTCTTTTTTTCATAGCTGCACACACAGCACAACTTTTTACATAGCTATCTAGGTCCTTTTTCATTCCTGATCGCCAAAATTGCCATTTAGCCAGGTGTCTTCCCCTCACTATCACTCTTGTAAAGGTCCAGCTTTTGGTCTATCTCAGTCAGAGTTCCCTTCTCCTCACTCATGGGTGGGGAGACCACAATGATTTGGTACACCACTCATGACTTCTCCTTTCCTTTCTTTGGTAGTATTTTTGCTTTGAGGGAGTTGGGGCTTTTGGGGTTATTTTTGTACCTGTGCTGGACAGTCTGCACCTTAATGACCTTCCTGGCATGTGCTTTGGGACCCCAGTCAGATCAGGTGTTGGCGCGGCAGGGGCTTTCTGTCCTAATAGCTATCTTTTTTGGCTCCTTTTCAGGTGGCTCTCATGGGAGATTTGATAGCCTAGATCAGTGGTCGGCAAACCGTGGCTCGCGAGTCACAAGCGGCTCTTTGGCCCCTCGGGTGCGGCTCTTCCTCTCTCCTTTCCCCCCCCCCGGAGGCAGCAGAGGGCCCAGCATGTCGGCTGGGGGGGCTCTGGCTGCCTCCCCCTGGAGCGAGTGAGCGAGCCAACGGGCGGGGGGAATGCCCATGGCTGTGGCTGCGCCGGAGCCATCCGGGCACCGCATGCACAGGGAGGCGGGCGCGCGGTGCCCGGATGGCTCCGGCGCAGCTGCAGACCGGGCGCTAACTGAAGTGATAACTTTCACGCCGTTATCAGGTGGGCGGGCCCACGGATGAGGGAAAAAAGACCACGACACCAGGATCTTCTCTGAACAGAATGGGACAGCGCAACGGACAAAGGTCCGCAGACCTTTTTATTAACTTTATCAGAAGGCAGGGTTAAGCATGCAACGTCATGTAAACAAATACACAAATCATGACCATAAAAGGAAATTCACACAGTAGAATAGGAGTCACATGCTCTTTGTTGATAGTTAGCACGTTGCAAGAAGGTGGGAACTTTTCTCCAAGGTGTTGAATGTCAGAGGGTGTGCTGGTAACTTTCCATGCCAGCTTCCTTGTTTATGTCCGACCGGTCAGAACCAGTCTACACTAACAGAAATGCTTAGCACATGATGCAACATCTCCTCTGTTTTTATTTTTTCAAAAAAGACGTTCTTTGTCACCATACAGCAGCCTGAGGGGGGGGTTGATTCGGTGTTTGGAAATTACCTCTTTCTCCTTGTCACTGCCCAGGGTTAACGGTTTCTTCTCCAGGGGGTCTCCCTGGGGCTCAGGAGCATACTTCTGTTCCCACAAAGCGTTGATGTGAGCTATAGCTCGTTTCTCAGCAAACAAAGATAAGCTATTAGAAATTGCACGAGCAAAAATAGGTAAAACACAAGGTAAAACAATACATCCTAAAGCAATCATGCCAATTAAAGCTACAATAGCTTGCAAACCGGGTAATTTTGGAAACCATGAACCAAACATTTCTTTCAAATTTAAACCATGCCATGTTTGTACAGGCACATGAGCAATTTTTACCATTTTTTCTGATATTTCCTGAATGACTTTCCCACTATCATCAATTTCAATACAGCAATTAGTCAAATTAAATTTACCATATACTCCCCCTTCTTTTGCCAATAAGTAATCAAGAGCTAAACGATTCTGCATGATATAGGTTCTAGACTTTGCACTTTCTTGGGCTAAGTGTTGTAAGGCTAGTACTGTTTGATTTGTAATAATTTCAATTACAGCTTGAAGACGAATTATTCTATTTATCATGTAAATGGGAGTACGATATCCAAATGTGCCATCCTCTGCCCATGTTGCTGGGCCGTAGATGGCAATTATGCATTCAGGAGGCCAATCCTCGTCAGTCCAATCTCCTCTATGAATGTCTTTAATGTCTATAATGTCTCTGCGGTCTCGCACATTACCTAGTTCTTCGTAGACTGGAACTCCCAGATCTTATCGTTGTTGTAATGGGAGTAGGAAGAAACCAGGGCGAATGGTGGATAGACGCAAGACCCATACCAGTTTGCTGGTAATTTGTTGTAAGCAAAACGTCCACAAACCCAATGCAGTCTGTCTGGGGTGGACCAAAGAAAGTCATTGTTTTCTGGCAGTGTCAAGAATTTCATGTTAGTATTTTTTTCCAAAGATTTGTTAGGGGCTGTGATGTTCTCCCCAGACCACCAGGTGGCATTGTTCCAGATTCCTAGACAGCGCAAGGAACCTGCATTAAATGTTCTGTTTTGAGTCTGATTTCTTTGGTAACATACATTTCCCACCAAGTTAGTGGTGATGGCCCATATTTCCTCTCCTTTCTCTTTAAAGGTGTTCTCGGATCCTCTAGCGAGAATGTGATCATAAATAACCTCTTGAGTTTCCCATGGCCATTGTTCACCCATGCTAGTTCCTCCACACACAAAACAGTTTGTTACATGAAGTTCTTTTGCAATGGTTTCAGCTAATTTGAGGAACATATTTTGTGCTTGGGCTGAAATGACCAAGTGTTGTACTTTTTGAATTTCTTGGTAATATGAATGAAACAATGAATGACTTAGAGGATCTAAATGATGTTGAAGAATCTGTATCTTAATCTTTTCCAGTGCCATGTATCCGCAGCGCATATTCATCCTGCATTCCTTTCCACTTTTGTGGGGTTAGCCAGTTTTGTGGAACAGGAAAGGTGATGTTAATGGGATTGCAAGTGTGTTGATAACAGTCAGCTGGTAGGGATAATCTTGTTATGTACAATTTTCTATCTTTTTCTTGTTTTGGGATGGTGTCTGGCCAAATTATAAAAGTCCTTGTTGATGATCAATTTGTTGCCAGCAGTGATTTGTATGGTATATCTATGAGTTGGACCTGTAGGGTCATAACACTGTTGTTGATTATTGTCAATACAAATTGAATAAGTAGTGGCATTGTGTGTACATGTTTGGAGTGCTTTGTTTTTACAGTTCAATTGAGTACTATATATCAAAGTATGAATGACCTTATCTTCTTGTTTAGTGATTTTGATGCAAGGTGCGCAATATGTGGTATCTCCTGACAACACATTGCGTTTGGCTTTGTGAAAATGTTTATCAAAGTCCCCTCGCAGCCTCAATGGGACTGGAGGTGTTGTAAAGTCATTATGTTGGTGTAATGTTTTGGTACCTGATGTTGTTTGATTGATGTCTTTGGTTAGAAGTCCTTTACTGATCGCGATGGTCATCACAAGCAGCAGTTGAATCTGGAGAAGTGACAGGATCAGAAGAAGATGTATCTTCATCTTTGGTCTTTGGTGGCAGATGACAGGGACGAACGTGTCGAGCAGGAACCCACAGAGTCTTTTCAGGAAGTGCAACGGCTGCGTAACCTCTTCCCCACGTGATGAGGTCTGCTGGTCCTCGCCAGGTCAGGTCAGGTAGGCACCGGTAATAGACGAGTGGTCGCTGATGTTCAGCAGAGGGGGAAGAAGAAAAGTGACGACAAGCAGCAGACATTGCAGGTTGACCAGTCAGGTTAAGAAAATTAACAGTATAAAGACACAAGTTAAGGGTGTCTTGCACAGCTGGGAGACCAGGGGCTGTTTTCCCCCGCGAGCCAATGTAATGGTCAAGAGCATGTTTCAAAGTTTGATTTGCTCTTTCAACCAAGGCTTGTCCTTGACTATTGTATGGAATACCAAATTTGTGAATTATGCTCCATTTTTGACAAAAGGCAGCAAATGCTGTGCTTGTGTAAGCAGGCCCATTGTCAGTTTTGAGTTCGTTTGGGCGTTCCAGCGATGCAAAGGTACGAATGCAATGATTAATTACATGTTTTGTGGCTTCACCCCTTTGAGGGGTAGCCATGATGAAACCCGAATATGTGTCAATGGACACATGAATGTACTTCCATGGAGCAAAGGAAGAATATTGGGTAACATCCATTTGCCAAATTTGACAACATTCTGTTCCTCGGGGATTGACTCCCATAGGGATAGAATGCGCTTGTTTACTACAAGTAGGACACTGTTGCAATATAGCAGTTGCTTCTGCTATTGTTATACCAAATTGTTTTATCAGCGCCTTTTTGTTTTGATGAAAATAAGAGTGACTTTCCCAAGGAGTAAGGGAAGAAAGAGAATAAACAATTGATGTAGATGTAGCGTCCGATGCAGCTTGATCTGCAATGTCATTTCCTTCTTGGATAATACCTGGAAATGGTTGATGACTTCTTATATGAGAAACATGAAAGAAATTTGTTCTTTGAGAAATTAAGTGTTGAAGAGTGAGAAAAAGTGACAAAAGTGAGGATTCAATAGAAGGTGAAAGGTAGGCTTGATAGATAGAAGAGATAATCTGTGTAACATACAGACTATCCAAAATCAGGTTAAAAGGTTGATCAGAAAATTGTTGAAAAGCCAAAATTGAAGCATACAGTTCTGCGCATTGTGCAGAAGTCTGTGGTGGAGTAATTTTTGTGTGCCATTGGCCTTCAGATTGCCAGGCACAAGCACCATATGTTTTACTTCCATCTGCAAAAACTGTGACAGCATCTGGAATTGGAAATGAAGAAAAAGGAGTTTCCCACACAAAAGGTGTGGTTTTCAAAAGTTGTAGCCTTGTGTCAGGAGGATGATGACAAGAGTATACTGCAATGCCTCGCTGGAGGCCAAAAGAGTTTCCCAAGTAGCAAGAGAAGAAGGAACATAGATTGTAATTGGTTCCTGTCCAGCAAGTGCTTTAGCACGATGGCGACCCTTAGTAATAAGGAGTGCCATTTGAGCTGGCTTTGTAGTTAAAGTAGAACGAGATATGTGTGAAAGGTGAAGTTACACCTTCATTAACAGTGAAGGTGTAACTTGTACAATTGCAGCTGTAGGTAATTGCGATGTGTTGATTAACAAAAGTGCAAGAGGAAAACCATCCAGCAAACGATCTACCCATTTTGTTTTTAAAGCCTGATTTACTAATTGCATTGTTTCAAAATGTTCTTTTTGCAATGGGATTTTGTCTGTTGGTTGCTTTCCTTTAGTTAAGGCATTGAAAAGAGGTGAAAGTTGAACAGTAGTAAGACCTAAATAAGGACGTATCCAATTAATAGAACCTAAGTATTTTTGTAATTGAAGCAAAGTTGGTTTCAGAGGTAACTGTACCTGAGGAGATGCAGGAGCAGTATGAGAAGAAAGTAGTTTATGACCTAAATATTGAAAAGGAGGAAAAGTTTGAACTTTGTCAGAGGCTATATAGAGACCTCCCTGTTGTAAAATTTGTTGAAGATGAAGTAAAGTTTTCAAAACTGTGCCCTTTGGACCAGGTGCTGACACCAGGATATCATCCATATAATGATAGATCAAAAAATTTGGATACTGGACTCGATAAGGATTTAAGACATGCGCTACAAAAAATTGACACATGGTGGGGCTATTGAGCATTCCTTGAGGTAAAACTTTCCATTGATAACGTGAAGTGGGCATGGAATTATTAAGTTCAGGAACAGTGAAAGCAAATAAGCATCTGTCCTTTGGATGCAGAGGAATAGAGAAAAAACAATCTTTTAAATCAATAATCATCATGTCATAATTTTGAGGAATGAGATTTAGATTAGGTAATCCACATTGTAGCGCCCCCATTGGTTGTAAAATGGAATTGATGGACCAGAGATCACAAAGAAAACGCCAATCCCCAGATTTCTTTTTAATGACAAAGACAAGCGTATTATAAGGACTTACAGAATTCTCAATATGGTCTTTCTCTAATTGTTCCTTTACCAGCTGTTTCAATGCATTTAATTTTTCCAATGTTAATGGCCATTGATCAATCCAGACAGGGGTTTGAGATTTTAAAGTTAAGCGAAGAACAAAAGAAGAAGAAGACATTATTGCAAAATGAGTTTGGCTTGAAATTGGGACATAAGATCACGTCCCCAAAGATTAGTATGTAAAGGTAACACTACAGGTTTAATGTGAGCAACATGTGTTGTTGCAGTAGAAGTCACTGGAAGCCAATCAGAACTGACCCTTGCTGGTTGAATTCCACCCACGCCTCTCACATATGGAGCCACCTCAGTCTGCCAATTAGAAGGCCATTCCGCTGATCGAATAATGGACACATCAGCGCCAGTATCTAAAATACCAGAAAAAAGATGACCATTGATGTAAAATTCTGCTGTAGGGCGTGAGGTGAGTAACGGTTGTTCTAAGGCCAATAAATCATCAGTTGGAGTTTCCGGGAGTAAAATCATAGTGGCAACCAATTCCCCTTTATTTATTGTAATTGGAGAATTGATTGTCATGGCAAGAGCAAGATCAGAAAAAGATTCTGAGCTTCGCATGAAAGGAGAAGCTAATACTCCTCTAGAAGTAAGATCCAAATGTGGAAAAATTATTACAGGCAAAGCAGGAGGTAAAGTGAGCTCAGACTTAGGTGAAATAAAAAGAAGGTAAACATTTATTTTTTATTTATTTATTTATTTTTCATATTTATAACCCGCTCCCATTTCACAACAAGGGACTCGGGGCGGCGAACATAGAATTAAATCAATAAATACAAAATACAAATACATAGATATTAGATGCCTGTGTTGTAACCGTTTTTAAAACCCTCGTTTATAATTGGCGGTGCTGGGGTTACGCAAGGCCGGCTAGTTGAAAGAAGTGAGTCTTAAGACATTTGCGGAAGAGGCGGAGGTCAGGAATGGTGCGGATTTCAGGGGGCAGGTCGTTCCAAAGGGCTGGCCCTGCCACAGAGAAGGCCCTCCCCCTGGGCACCGCCGGTCGACATTGCCCGACCGACGGCACCCTGAGGAGGCCCTCTCTGTGGGAGCGTGTCGGTCCCAGGAATGTATGGGGCAGGAGACGGTCTTGCAGATAGCTAGGTCCCGAGCCATGGAGCGTTTTGAAGATGGTCGTTAGGACCTTGAAGCACACCCGAAAGACCACAGGAAGCCAGTGGAGCTCGCGTAGGACAGGTGTTATATGGGAGTGTTTAGGCGCTCCCGTAATTATCAGCCAGGTATACAACTAACACGCCCAGCTGCCTCCCTAGGCCCCACTTCACAAGGAGGGACTCACACCCGGTCGTCTGAGGGACTGTGGTCTCCTTTGGCTCAAGACCTTCCCTAACCATGATAGCCACTCCCCCACCCCTCCCTAAGGCCCTGGGCTGATGGAAGGCTCGGTATCCTGGTGGGCACATTTCTACGAGGGGATGTCCTCCCTCGTGGCCCAACCAGGTTTCCGTAATGCCAATCAGGTCCGGGTCCCCCTCCAACACAAGGTCATGTAAGAGAGGGGCTTTTAGTACCACGGACCTGGCGTTGCATAGCATCAGTCCAAGGCCCCGGGTCTGCGGTTCTTGCTCACCTAGTCTGCGATGAAGGAAAGGGGAGTTGGAGCGCGTGATCACCTGTAACCATCGGCCACGACGCTCCAACTGATGGTGTCCATCCCCCCTTCCACCGTCCCTGCCCCTGCCCCTCCCCAAGACCGTATTGATGGCAAATACCCTAGTGGGACCGACCCTCCCTCCATCCCCCTTCGTCTTTTCATTTCCGCATATTGCCAGCCTTCTCTCTTGGCGTTCCCCTAATTGGTCCCCCCACCCCCCTTTCCTGGGAACCCCTAAAAGTCGGATTAAAAATTTACACAGGAATCCCCTGAGCCTGCGCTTCGCCCACCTCTTAGGATTAATAAATCCATCCTCGAGGTGTGCCCGTGTTAATTCAGGGGGCCAGACCTGCGAGAGGGGACATTCTCGCAGGCAGAGGAGCTCAGATCTAGAATATGGTAGCATTTCAGGGGTCTTTGTTCCCCCGGAGGCAATCTGATGACATATGATAGTTTTGTTGGGAGAGGACTAGGATGGAAGGTAAAGTAGAGGTTATATATATTTGATGGTACATAGCCGAGCCAGGTGTCACAAGTATAAATATATAGGTATATAAATAGAGATGTTATGAATAAATATATAAATATATAGATATATAAATATACAATAAATATGATAAATAAAGGAAGGAGGATCTAATCACCAGGGGGAAGGGAGGGAGGGACTGGGGGCATAGAGGAAGGACCTAGAGTGTAAAATTTATATAGTCATAAGTTCATGAAAAGGAATCCGGGATAGTCATGATCTTTAAATAGAGGGAGATAATTAATTAATTGTCCCTCGCCTATCAGATAATTCCTTTGTTTCTGTCTATATTTTTACGTTCCTCATAAGCCACGATGAAAGAAGAAACAAGCCCTCCATAGCAATGTTCTATTAGATATCGACTCCCTGGGTCCTTCCGTTAGACTTCCATGTCAGCCAAGCCTTCTTTGCCAGATGTCTTCTATGGGAATATTCGGTTACAGTTCTTGGAGCAGATGTAATCTCTGCAAGCTGAGCTATAGGTTATGGGTTGCTGCTGACCTGGTAAGGTATAAGTAATTGTGTCATTCGCTACCATTTCATAAGAAGTAGAAAAAGCAGCATTGCTAGGCTCAGCCCTCAAGGGGGGGCTGGCTTCAAAGGAATGAGGAAGTTCAGGGAAGTTAAGTTCAGCCTTGGAGGTGGGGCTGGCTGGGCTCCCTGCTATCAGTTTCCCTGCTGAAAAGCAGGAGGAGGGGGGTTGGTTCCCTGCTGAGAAACAGGGTGAGGGTTGGTTCTACACTGATTGGTCCAATGAAAACCTCTCCTACAACGTGGACAAAGAGTTGTGGGGCGGGAGTAATCAGGGGATTTATGCACTCTTGGAGCTCCTCCACGCCCACCTAGGGCTGGACACTGATATCTAAAATGGCCAGGTTTCCCACAATTAAAACAATTTCCGGTGAAGCGTGAAGAAGAAGGAGGAAGTGGTTGATTTGTTTGCAACGCAACAGCAAAAGCTTCCATTTTATGGCTGGTAGTTCCAACAATGCGGCACACACGCAAGAAATCAGCCAGAGTACTCTCTGGGCGAGCGGCAAGTGATTGTAAAACCTTTTGACAGTCAGAATTTGCATTTTCATAGGCCAACTTTAATGCTAATTCATTGCGAGCAGGCTCATTGTCAATCTGACACTCAATTGCCAATTGAAGACAACTAAGGAATTCTGCATAGCTCTCAGTAGAGCCTTGCACTATTTTGGAAAAGGATTGAAGAGGAGTTGATGATGAATCATCAACTCTTCGCAATGCAGCAATCGCAGATTGCGAGATAAGAGGGTGAGAGGCCCTCGGAGCCTGAGTTTGAGCAGTTTGGGTTGTAAAATTGCCCTCCCCCAACAGATGTTCAGCTAACACATTTTGTGGAAGAGTAGCGGCTCTTACTAAAGAAGCAACTTGTTTTTGATATTCAGACCACCACACAACATATTGAGCAGGAGTTAAAAGCATGTGAAAAAGCATTTGCAGTCAGAGATTATCATATCAGCAGAATGAGCAAGAGATTGGAGAAGACCTAAAGAATAGTGAGATTGAATACCATAAGTACTAACAGCTAGTTTAAGTTCTTTTACAGTTTTAAGAGACAGAGGAATATATTCCTGAGCAGGAGGATTATTTGGGTTACCAGGATCAGGCACAAATGAAACAGGAAATGCAGCGCAAGTTTCAAGATCTTCTAAATCTAATTCCCCTCTAGCACGAGCTTGCATTACAGCACGTACCAGAGATCCAGCAGTCAGAGCTGCTGGAGGAGTTGAAATTGGCTGAGGTGTGAACGACTCCCCCTGAGGTTTTGTTGTTTCAGGGAGAGGCGGTGCTGATGGTAATTCAGCCTTGTAAGGGAAGGTAGCCGATGTTACTGTGGCAACCACTCCCTGCTCCATGTCATAAACTTGTAAAGATTGTAAAAGGATTAAACAAGTTACGATAAGATTTTGAGGAGCTTTTGGCGGCTCATTCAGATATTTTAAGATTCTATTCCAGATTGCAACTTTTGTTGATCCATCTGCAGGATAGATCGGACATTTAAGCCAAACATATTTTAGGAGTTCAATTAGTTGAGCCTTTGTAATTTGAGGCAACGGAGTGCCCTTATCAGAAAGAATAATATTGGACTTCTGGTATCCGGCTCCAGCGGCGACGGGCGAGCCTAGGGCTCGCTCGCCGCTTTGTTGCCTTTTCTGCCCCCCCACGGGGGCGAAACTCTCCGGTTACCGGAGGTTTCCCGTAGGGTCGGCTCAGAGGGAGCGTCCCTCGTCACGGCGGTGGGGAGAGCGCTCCTCTCTGCGACCTAGGTGGAGAGGAACATGCTGCGGGGGTTTTTTCCTTCGCCAACGGCTGTCGGCGCCATTCGCTTTAATGGAGAGGGCTGAACGGAGAGACCGGGCGGATCACCGAGGCTTCAGCTGCGAGGGAAAGTGAGTTTAAAAGAACACCTTTTTTTTCCTTGCTGCCAGCCAGGCTGAACGGACTGGGAGGGGGGTGTTTATTTCTAAAAAAAAAACCCTCGGATTTAAGCGGCACGTTAAAATGGCTTCTCTGCAAAGAGAAAGTGGAAACTTTCACTCCGGACGGTCTTTAACAAGGGAAAGTGGAATGCGATTTTTTGCAACATTGTTTCTAGGTCTGGCTGGTTAAAAAATTCTTATTTTGCTATTCTCTCCCTCTGGCTCTGAGATGGGCGGTGGAAGTGGCTTTTCTTTGTCCCTGCCTGACTATTTCAACTAAGGAAAATTTCCAGCGTCTCTTTGAAAGCAGGACTCTCTCTGGATTTTTGAAAAAAAATATCTTTTGATGGATTTGTGATTTCTTCTCTGGAATACCTTCGTTATTACTATTTGCTGACCTGGGAATCTGTGTCTCTTTTGGTTTCTGAATTGGTTGCAACTTCACAGCCCTGAACTGAACTGAGCTCCTGATTTGCCCCACCAGCCCCACCCGGAAAACGCCATCTTGGTGGCAGTGACTCTAACTTTTAACCATGGCACAAGAAGCAGCACTTGTAAATTTGGAACAAAGGATGGCTTCTCTTGAAACCTCTATGCAAACTTTGATATCAGAAATAAAGGCCCAGAGGGCCGAAAATATTACCTTCAAGAAGGAGCTACTGGATACCCGGAAGCAAGTGTTGGAGAACACACAGAAGAATGAAGAACTGGAAGGGGGGTTGGAGGGGGCTAAGGGAGAGATTAAAAATGTTTCTAATGAGGTGGGGGAAATAAATGGGCATGTGTCTAGGATAGATATGGAAAGAATGACATATTTTTTGAGATTTCAGAATGTTCTTGAGGAATTTGGTGAATGCCTGCCTGATCTTATGAGTACAATTTTAGCAGACTATTTACATAAACCTAAGGATGAGATCAGGGGGGACATTGACCTAGCCTATAGAATTAATTCTGCATATGCCAGGATAAATGAAGTGCCTAGAGAGATACATGTGAAATTTGTTAGAAGGTCAACCAGAGAGGAAATCCTGAAAGCGCAGAGAGAGAAACCTTTAACTCATCAACCAAAAACGGTCACTATCTTGAAGCAGATCCCTAGAAAAATTAGAGATGCAAGAAGGAATTTTTCCTTCTTGTCTAAAACCTTGTTTGATCACGGGATTTGGTTCAAGTGGATGACACCTGAAGGGATGCTGGTGTTCTGGGAAGGAGGAAGAGTGAGGATTAAAACAGTTGCTGAGGCGTAAGCCTTTCTTAAAAAATATTCCTCTGTCCTGGGGGAAGATCCAGGGGGGACGGAGGGGGCCACGGCCCCGCCTACGGGGGGCCAGGGAGGAGAGAAAGAAGATACAATAGCCAAAAGACGTAGATCAAAAAAATAACTTTGCCTTGATTTTTCTTGAACAATTTTGCATAATATTTCTATCTGGACTTTTTGTAAATGTCTGACAGCATGGAACGGAGAATTTAGGTAAATGTACTTGCTTTCATCTTGTAGTGGTATGGAAAATGTTTTCTATGTTAACTTTTTTATTGTGTATTTTGAGGTCTCGGAAGGTCTGACGACTCTAACGTGAATGCTCTCAAAATTTCTTTGTAACCATTACCCTATCCTGTTAAAAAATGTAAAACCAATAAAACTTTTTCAATATAAAAAAAAGAAAGAATAATATTGGAAGCCTTCAGAAGGTCTCCTAATTCACAGAGGTGTCGGATCTGTTTCTTAGAAAAACCACTCCCTATACTTACGAAGAGAACTGTAGACCAGTTGATTGCGAGATGCCCTGAGGCGGGGATAAGTGTGAGGACTCTTTCAGGCTGGACATGATGATGCAGACCTCAACTCCCACAATAAAATGATGAATGGTATCACGTCGATAGAGGTCACCAAATGAAGTGATAACTTTCACGCCGTTATCAGGCGGGCGGGCCCACGGATGGGGGAAAAAAGACCACGACACCAGGATCTTCTCTGAACGGAATGGGACAGCGCAACGGACAAAGGTCTGCAGGCCTTTTTATTAACTTTATCAGAAGGCAGGGTTAAGCATGCAACGTCATGTAAACAAATACACAAATCATGACCATAAAAGGAAATTCACACAGTAGAATAGGAGTCATGTGCTCTTTGTTGATAGTTAGCACGTTGCAAGAAGGTGGGAACTTTTCTCCAAGGTGTTGAATGTCAGAGGGTGTGCTGGTAACTTTCCATGCCAGCTTCCTTGTTTATGTCCGACCGGTCAGAACCAGTCTACATTAACAGAAATGCTTAGCATGTGATGCAGTGTCATAATGCAACAGCTAACCCCACCCATTCGCTTGTTCGCTCGCTCCAGCGGGAGGCAGCCAGAGCCCCCCCAACCGATATGCCGGCCCCTCCACTGCCTCCGGGGGGGGAAGGAGAGAGGAAGAGCCGCACCCGAGAGGCCAAAGAGGGACCTGGTGGAAACGTGGCCGGCTGTCCTGCCCGATGCGCTCGGACAGCGGGAGCTGCCTGTTGCAGGGCTCGGGGCCAGCAGCAGCAACAGCCGCCTGCAGAGAGTGCCGAGCCATGCTTTCCAGGGCTGGCCTCCGCGTGCGGCTGGGATGGAGGTGGGCATGTGGTGCCCGGACAGCCTCCACGGTGCTTGGATGCCTGCGGCCTCGGGTGCTCCCCCTGCCCGCTCACTGCGTGAAAACCCGTGCCGGGCTTTCCACTGCTTGGGGGGGGGAAGGGAGGGAGAGAGGGAGGGGGAGACTGACATACAGAGAGAGAGGGAGGGGGAGGGAGGAAGAGACAAACAGAGAGACACAGAGAGAGAGGGAGGGAGGGAATCAGAGAGGGGGGGAGAGAGAGAGACACACACACACATACACACACACAGAATGACAGATGGGTGGATGGAGGAGAGAGAGACAGATAAAGAGAGAGATAGACAGAGACAAAAAGAGAAAGAGAGAAAGAAAAATAGAAAGAAAAAGAAAGAATTTTGGTTGCTAAGCAGGACTGTTGTTAAGTGAGTTTCACCATTTTCCAAGTTGGCCATGCCTACCCGGTCACATGACTGCTGATCCACTCACAAAACAGGCCACTCCTTTTGGCTCTCAAAAGAAATTTCAATCGTGGTACTGTTGATATTTGGCTCTCTTGACTAATAAGTTTGCCCACCACTGGCCTAGATAGTCAATCCTATACTGATGAAACTCCCATTTGAATAATTTTGCATACTATTCAGCAGCACAGAACCTCTGTAAAACAGCTCTAACTAGCTTCATGTGCTCAGTTTTCATTTCTATGTAAATAAAAATGTTGTCAAGATACACCAACACCCCTTTGAACAGGTGTTCATGTAAGACTATTGATTAGCTACATGAATATTGTATGTGCCCCCTGTAGTTTGAAGGGAAGCACCCTGAACTGGAAACAGCCAAGTGGGCAGTTGAAAGTGCTTTTCCGTTCATCTCCTTCTTTGATTCTAACATGGTGGTAAGCCTCCTTCAAATGCAACCATGAAAAATTTCTCCTTTGCTAAGTGGGTCAACATGTCTTTCATGTGGAGAAGGGAATACATATTTTCCACACAGACCTTATTGAGCCCCCTCTAATCAATGCAGATATGCAAACACCCATCCTTTCTCTCCCTAAATAGGATTTATTTATTTATTTATTTATTTATTAAATTTATATCCCGCCCTTCTCCAAGAGGTGGCCACCATGTGTCTGGCTGGTTGGATAACCCAACCCCACCCCCAGCTGGGTTTTTGTCAATGTATGCACAGAGCTCATCTAATTCACTTGGGGTCATCAAATAAGTTTTGGTTTTGGCAACTTAGCCCTGGGACAATTTAGATAGTACAGTCAGTAGGTTGATGATGAGACAGCTCATCCAACCCTTTCTTGTTGAACACATCCCTCAGGTCCTGGTACTCTCTCAAAATGGCCAGGAGGGGTTTCCCTTGCATTGTGGCTCCTACTTCCTGGTATAAATGTTAGTCAAACATTCCTGGCTGCATTGGGGCTTGCTGCCTGGTGGGAATTTCAATAGTCCCTTTCTCCAGTCCACACATGGGTTCTACCATTTCAACCAGACCAGTCCCAGTACAAGGGGCCTCTCCAGCCTCAGGGTGACTATGAAGCTCAAAGTCTCTGAATGGGCACCCATCTGCATTCCTAAGAGTTCAGTAGCAAACATGGTGGAAATGCCCCCACACAACTGAGCTATTCAGCTGGCAAAATGCAATTGGGGTTTTTAGCCTCCTTAGGCAAATCTCCACTTTTTCCACTAGAGCCTCACTCACTAAGTACCTGATGTATCCTGACTCTAAGAGGGCTCTCTGTCCAGTTCTGGGGAGATGCAATTCTATGGGCATGGGCATGGGTTCAATTGGGCCATTTACCAAGGAGTCATCATCCAAGTCACTGTCAGTTAACCCCTGGTCTTCCTCTGGTGGGGTCAGAGTTCTTTCCTCTCATTTGGGGGAAGGAGTGAACTCTATGTCCTCTGAACCCTTCATGGTGGTCTCTTTCACTTGGGGCTGTAGTCTTGCAGGTTTTCCTCCTGGCACTGGTTCTCCTGTTTCGATAGGGTGGCTAGTTCAGCACTCTGCTGCTCGATGACCTTCTCTTCCACAGGAGTGCTGTATCTGTGTCTGAGTGCTGCCAGAGAAGTAGCTGCCATTGCTGCCATGGTGTACAGCAGGGGTGTCAAACTTGCATCATCACATTGTCATTGTGTGACATATCACAACATTTTCCTTTCACTAAAATAGGGGTGGGCATGACTAGTGCATGACACATACAGCCTGTGGGACAGGAGTTTGACATCCCTGGTATACAGGAATGAGGTTTTTCCATTTACTTCCTCTGGCTGGTTCATGTGAGCCTTGTGCCTGCAAGGTTTGGAAAGCATCCATCATTTATTGCATGGCTTGCTTCATGAGGAGGTTGGCATGGTCAGGTTCATCCCCTTCCTCCTCCTTGTCCTCCAGCACTTCCACCTCTTCTTTCCATCTTTATCAGTAACTGCCTTGGGTAAAAGTGTCTCCATTTCCCCCTCCCTTCCCAGTTGTCCTTCTTCCTGACACCTATGGACCAGCTAGGTTGGATGTTGGCAACCTGAACCTCCCAAGGCACATGCAGCTCTTTCACCTCTCTCCTGTGGCTCTCTGTCACACCACTAATAGTTATGTTTTTCAGCAGTTCCAGATGATCTCACCACTGGCTGGCCCTGCCCATTGCCCCTCCCCTTCCAGTCACTACTCACCTGACTTGAGAAGAGAAGAGACTCACTCCGGGACCACTGCACTCATCTTGTTCCTAGGAGTGAGTGGGGCAGGATTGCATTGGCCTGCCTGATGCCTCATGGCCTCCCTGCTGGTCTCACACACCTTGTGCAGCACAGTGAAATTTCGTGCATCTTCCTGAGTGTCAAAGGCATGCCCAACACCAACAAAGGCTGGAAGTAGCCACCTGTCATTTCCAGCTTCAGTCTGTCAGGCAGTTAGACCCCTGGATGAGTTGCTGGAGTATCAGAATCAGAGAGAGAGAGATACAGAGAGAGGGATGAGAGGGAGAGAGAGAGATACATAGAGAGGGAGGAGAGAGACAGACAGGCACAGAGAGAGAGAGATTCAGCTAATTGCTCCTGAGAGGTGGGCAAACTGAGGGGTTTTTTAAATACATTTTTAATTCGACTTTTAGGGGGTTCCAGGGAGGAGGGGAGGGTTTGTCCAGCCAGGGGGTGGAACAGAGCTAGGCCGGCCAGCAGAAGAGAAGTAACGGAGGAAGGGGGGGTCGTTTCCACTGAGGTTTTGACCATTAGTTCGGTCCTGGGGAGGGGCAGGGGTGGTGGGAGACGGATGGGGTAGGAGGACTGTGGCTGCTGGTTACAGGCGGTCACACGCTCCGACCCCCCGTGCTCCCATTGCAGACTAGGTGGGCAAGGACCACAGAGCCGGGGCCCTAGGCTGATGTTATGCAACGCCAGGTCCGTGGTGAACAAAGCCCCCCTCATTCATGACCTTGTGCCAGAGGGGGACCCGGACCTGGTGGGTATAACGGAAAACTGGTTGGGCCTCGAGGGGGGTTTACCCCTCGTAGATATGTGCCCACCAGGCTACCGAGCCTTCCATCAGCCTAGGGCCCTGGGGAGGGGTGGGGTGGTGGCGATTATGATTAGGGAAGGTCTTGAGCCGAAGGAGACCACGATCCCTCAGATGACCAGGTGTGAGTCCCTCCTTGTGAAATGGGGCCTAGGAAGGCAGTTGGGCGTGTTAGTTGTATACCTGGCTCCTTGCTATCCAACAACAACCCTGCCCGAGCTCCTAGAGGTGATAGCCGTGGTGGCGGTTGAGACCCCCAGACTTTTGGTTATGGGGGACTTCAACCTGCCATCAGTAGGCGAGACCTCTGGAGTAGCTCGGGAGTTCATGGCTTCCATGACAGCCATGGACCTGACCCAGGTAGTTTTAGGCCCTACCCACGAGGGTGGACACACCCTGGACTTGATCTTCATCTCAGGACAGTGGAGTAGTGATCTGGGAATAGGGAATTTAGTCATCACACCCCTGTCATGGACAGATCACGCTCTCCTTCGGCTGGACTTTCCAATCGCCGCAACCCACCGTGGGGAGGCGGAGCCGAATATTCCCATATGGTTCTGCCCCAGGCTCCTGATGGACCCAGTAAGGTTCCAGAGGGAGCTTGGGCCAATGCCTGTGGACTTGCCCCGTGACTCGACTGAGGACCTGGTGGCCGCATGGTTAAGTGCAGCCATGGGGGCCTTGGACCGAGTCGCGCCCTTGTGGCCTCTCTTGCGGCGATGAGTCACCCTGGCTCCTTGGTTCACTGAGGAGCAGAGGGATATGAAACGCCACAAGAGACGCCTAGAGAGCAGATGGAGATACTCTCGCTACGAAGCCGACCGAACACTTGTGAGAACCCATATTAGGTCTTACTTAGTGGCAATAAGGGTGGCCAAACGTGAGTATTGTGCCACCCTTATTGCATCCGCAGATAACTGCCCTGCCGCCCTGTTTGGGGTGACCCGCTCCCTCCTTCACCAGAGGCCGCGGGAAGCCTCTTTACAGGGTCGAGCAGAGGAATTTGGGATTTACCTGCAGGAGAAAATCACTCGGATTCGGAATGAGCTACCCTCCATCGAGAGTGGTCCAGTCGGACTGTCCGAGGTTGGTCTTGAGGCACCATTCTGGGAGGAGTTTGACTTTGTTACTACCGAGGATATGGACAGGTTGTCAAAGAGACTTAAGGCTACCACATGTTTATTGGACCCGTGTCCCTCCTGGCTTGTACTGGCATCCTGGGAGATGACACGAGGCTGGCTCCAGGGCATTGTCAACGCATCTTTGAGTGAAGGGTCCTTGCCTACTGTCTTGAAAGAGGCGGTAGTAAGGCCCCTCCTCAAGAAGCCGTCCCTGGACCCAGCATTATTAGAGAACTTTCGTCCAGTCTCCAACCTTCACTTTTTAGCGAAGGTTGTTGAGAGTGTGGTGGCCCAACAGTTTCCGCGACACATGGAGGAAATTGATTATCTAGACCTGCACCAGTCCGGCTTCCGACCCGGTCACAGCACCGAGACGGCATTGGTCGCGTTGGTTGATGATCTCTGGAGGGTGCGGGATAGAGGATATTCCTCTATCCTAGTCCTGTTAGACCTCTCAGAGGCTTTTGATACCATCGACCATGGTATCTTATTGCACCGACTGGGGGGGTTGGGGCTGGGAGGCACCATTTTATGGTGGTTCTCATCCTACCTCTCTGGTCGGTCGCAATATGTGTTGGCAGGGGGGCAGAGGTCGGCCTCGAGGCCCCTCTTATGCGGGGTTCCTCAGGGGTCGGTCCTCTCACCCCTCCTATTCAACACATATATGAAGCCGCTGGGTGAGATCATCCGTGGTTTTGGTGTGGGTTATCATCTGTACGCTGATGATACTCAGCTGTACATATCCACCCCAGACCACCCCAACGATACCATTGAGGTGATGTCCCGGTGTTTGGAAGCCGTACGGATCTGGATGGGTAGTAACAAAGTCAAGCTCAACCCATCCAAGACTGAGTGGCTGTGGTTTCCGGCACCCCGGTTCAGCCAGATTACTCCAACTCTGGCCATTGGGGGCAAAACACCGGCACTCGTGGAGAGGGCGCGCAATTTGGGTGTCCTCCTGGATTCCCGGCTGTCCATGGAAGACCATGTGGCAGCCGTGGCCAGGGGGGCGTTTCATCAGGTACGCCTGATGCGCCAATTGCGCCCCTTACTGGATCGGGCTGCCCTTCGCACAGTCACTCAGGCCCTCGTGACATCACGACTCGACTACTGCAATGCTCTCTACATGGGGCTTCCCTTGAGGTGCACTCAAAAGCTACAGTTAGTGCAGAATGCAGCCGCGCGGGTGATTACAGGAGCCTCTAGATGCTCCCATATAACACCGATCCTGCGCGAGCTGCACTGGCTGCCTGTGGCCTTTGGGGATTCGCTTCAAGGTCTTGACGACCATCTTTAAAGTGCTCCATGGCTCGGGACCTAGTTACATGCAAGACCGTCTCCTGCCCCATACATCCCTTAGACCGATCCGCTCCCACAGAGAGGGCCTTCGCAGGGTGCCGTCAGCCGGACAATGCCGACTGGCGACACCCAGGGGAAGGGCCTTCTCTGTGGCGGGCCCTGCCCTGTGGAACGACCTATCCCCTGAACTCTGCACCATCACCGACCTCCGCCTCTTCCGCCAGTGTTTAAAAACACACTTGTTTCATCAAGCCGGCCTAACATAGCCTCCGCTATGACTAGAATTAGATAGTTTTAAAATGGGGATTTTAATTGGTTTTAGCGCAGGTCTGAAATATTTAATAGCTTTTTAAATTTTGTATTTTGTATATTTATATGTTATTTTAAATTCCTGTGTGCCACCCTGGGTCCTTTTGGAGAAGGGCGGGATACAAATCAAATAAAACTTCAAAAAAAGCCTCAATGGAAAATCCATAAGGTTAAAAAACGAAATGAAATCTCAAAAACCATAATGGTACTTTTAAAGAAAAATATATTTTTAAAACAAAAAATAATGATACTGTCATAGGGAAAATAGGAGGAGGAAAGAATATTAGTATGTTCACATCCTTAAGTTATTTATACAAGTAATAAAGGCAGGAAACAAGCAAGTAAATAAGTAGAGTAAATTGTAGATACTTTATATTTAGGAAACTTTATAGTTAAAGTATAAATCATCAAATGTTTCTAAATTATCTATATAAATAAAAATGTAACTATAAGTTTGTTCAAAACCGGCAATCTCCGAAAGTACTGCACCGATCACTTCCAAATTTTCACACAACATTCCTTAAAAATACAGCACCAATGATATATATAGATTGTGTAGATGTCACACCTGTGCCAGGTACACGCAATGGAAATGTAAAAAATGTAGGTAGATGGATGCAGAAAGAGCAGTGAGCCACATAATACAAAATGCCATAATACCTACTGTATTTCAAGGAAAAATACAGTAGGTAGGTAGGTAGGTAAGCAGCTATAGGGATAGAGAGAGGAAGGGAGAAATGCAGTAGGTAGAGGGATAGAGAGGAAGAGGGAGAAATACAGTAGGTAGGTAGGTAAGTAGGTAGGTAGAGGGATAGAGAGGGGGAGAAACTCCACCCTCGGGTTGTGTCCCTCCTGATTGGGCCACAGCAATGCGTGGCCGGGAACAGCTAGTAAAAAATTAAATTAATGAAAAACATTCTGGAGTAAAATAATTTGCTTGCATAGTATACCAAGGTTGGACAAGGTTGGGAACAGAGGCAGGTTCCTACTGGTTCAGCCTGGTTTGGTTGAAGTGGTAGTAAAAATCAGGCCTGGCTTTGGCTCTCCGAACCGGTAGAACTGGCAGGCTGGCCATGCCCCCGAACCAGTCCCCTGGTCACTGCTCATGTCCATCAGATGGCAAGCTGACCGGAGCTGGGAAGCAGCTGACTGGCAAAGAAGCCTCTCAGCTGCCTCTGAGTGCTGGAGGATCAGAGACTTTTTTTCCACCCAGCCATTGGCCTCAGGGCGCTGAAAAGTCCTCCAGCTGGTGAGAAGAAAGATGTGAATGTGCGAAGATGACGGCAGTGACTGGAGGTCTTTTCAGTGCCCTGCACCAACTTCTGGGTGGAATAGAAGCCTCTCAACTTCCACGTTCAGCAGCAGGCTAGGTCCCTTCACAGTCTTGCTTTTCTCCTTGCCTGAGAAAGATCAAAAGGTGTGAAGCAGCCTTTAAAGACAGTCAGCAACTAGAGGTAAGAAAATGAACTACTGAGGGAAGGAGTCCCCCTGAAGCTACTGGCATTGAGACCATCGGACTTGTTTAGGAGAAAGTTTGCAAGGAGTTTGGAGAGATTCCAAATTTTTATCATCAGTCCATACCTCGAAGGGGTGGGATGCTCCTTCCAAGAAATGCCACCAAGTCATGAGGGCCCATCGCACTGCAAAAGCCACTTTTTCCCAAATAGCCCATCTTCTTTCCGTATCTCAGAGTTTACGAGAGGTATAAGCACAAGGTTGTAATTCCCCGTTGGAGTTGTATTGGAGTAGAACTGCGCCAACGGCCACATCGCTGGAATCAGCTTGTACGACAGAAGGGGCATCCATGTCTAGGTGTTTCAAAATTGGTTCTACTGCAAATAAGCGTTTAAGTTTTTCGAAGGCTGCTTGGCATTCCATAGACCAGTTCAGAGGTTTATTAGGTCGTGGTTTATCATCATTCTTTGTTTTAAGTAAGTTCGTAATTGGTAGAGCAATACTGGCAAAAGAGGGGATGAATTGGCGGTAAAAGTTTGCAAACCCCAAGAAACTTTGCATTTGTTTACGGGTGCGAGGCGGAGCCCACTCAGTTACAGCCTTTATTTTAGCAGGATCGATCTCAATACCTCCTGATGAAATGCGGTATCCGAGATAATCGATCTTGCTTTGATGAAATTCACACTTTGAGAGTTTAGCATATAGTTCTGCCGCCCTCAGTTTGTGCAAAACAGAACGGACAAGCTTTACATGTTCTTCACGTGTTTCCATGTAAATAAGGATATCATCAAGATATACGATAACGCCTTTGTAGAGGTGCTGATGTAAGACCTTGTTTATCAGTTGCATGAAAACCGCTGGTGCACCTTGTAGACCAAATGGTAGAACTTTAAATTGGAAACAACCTAATGGGCAATTAAAAGCTGTTTTCCATTCATCACCTTCTTTAATCCTAATCCTATAGTAAGTTTCTCTGAGATCCAGTTTTGTAAAAAATTTTCCTCTCGCTAGATTGGCAAGCATATCTTTCATGAGGGGGAGGGGGTAGACATTTTCAGCGCAGATCGTGTTCAAGTTCCTGTAGTCCACCACTAGGCAGACTTGGCTGTCTTTCTTCTCCCTGGACATAACAGGGGCCGCCACTCAAGGTCTAGCAGGTTCAATAAACCCTCTTGCTAAGTTTTTGTCAATAAACGTGCGCAATTCCACCATTTCTCCTGGTGTCGTGGAGTAAATGCATGGTTTAGGTAGTTGTACTCCAAGGAGGAAATCAATGGTACAGTTTGTGGAGCGATAGGGTGGCAGTTTATCAGAAGATTGCTCGCTAAAAACTTCTTTCAAATCCCAATATTCTTTAGGTATCTTTTCTTTCCCTGGTATGTGTTCCAAAACGGTTGCCACTTGGTCCGTTGTTACGTTTTCACTGTGGTTGATGGGTGTTGGGGTGGGGTCCACAGTCATAGGTGGTGGTGGGGAAATTAGGGGAAGACTTATCCACCCTTCCTTCCAATCTATGATTGGGTTCCACTTTCTTAGCCATGTTAATCCCAAAATAATTGGGTTATCTGCAATTATTTGGTTTCTCTATTGTGATAGCCAATAGTTACCTCAATAGGTTCTGTAACAAATTGTGCTGGACCATCCCCCGCGACCGAACCATCCATTTGGCAAAATGTGATAGGACTTTCAAAGTCTTAAGGCGAATTCCTAGTGTTTGTACTAGATCTTGGCTTATAAGGCAGCGCGAACACCCAGAATCCAAGAGGGCTAATGATTCTGAGAAATGGCTACTAGAGGGAGTTTTCAGTTTAAGGGGAATAGTCATGGGACCCGACCGGGAACTCACCCAGTGTTTATCCATCTCCTCGTCAGATCCGGCCTTCTCTTCCCAGTCATTCGGCTCCTCCCCTGGTGTGCCATAGGTGGTAGTGAGGTCCAGTGGCTCTATTCCCAACATAGCTGGTCTGGTATGAAGGTCAGGTCTTCTGGTGCTTTTGCCCATTTCATTGGCTGGCTTGGGGCAGGTTCTCGATGTCATTTTGCAAGCATTTGCCCAATGGCCCTCCTTCCCACATTTAAAACAAGTTGTAATGTGGGGTTTGTTGCGGGGTCCACCCCACCCTTCTCTTACGCTGTCGCGACGGGGTGGTGGGGCTTTAAAACCTCTATCAGTGGAATGAATATTAGTATGTCTGATTAAATCAAGTTCTATATCAGGAGCCAAGTTGTACCAATCTTCGAGCATTCGTGGGTTGTGTCTGTTGATACAGCTCTGATATAAATCAGGATGTAAGCCCTCAATGAAAATATCGATAAGAGCGCCTTCACTCCAACCCCTCATGTAAATGCTGGGAATACTCTTGGACTGGCTGATTATTCTGGTGTAATGTCCTCAATTCGTAGCGGGCCTTACGTTCTATGTGAGTGTCTTCGAATCGCCTTCTGAGGGCAAACATAAATCTGTCAAAATTTCTCATCAGAGGGGAGTTATCGTTATGTAGAGACACGATCCAATCTGCCGCTTTCTTTTCCAAAGCCAGACAAACAACTCTAATATTTGCTTCATCACTTGGCAAATCAGTTGCAGCCTGTCTCATATAATTGCTGACATGCAGGAGGAAAATTCCTAATTCCTTTGCTTCACCCCCAAATTTTACTCCCAATGGAGGAACAGTGGTCATTCTGGGGTGGGGTGGGCCTGCTTCCCTTCTAGGACTTTCCTCCCTCCTTCGGCGTGGGGTGGGGGTGGGGGGGAAACTGCCCTGGCTGTCGCTAGACGCTGTGTATGCTCATCTTTCTCGGCCAGGTTTCTTCCCGTTCGGGGTTTCTCTTCCTCTCTCTTTGGTAACAACCAATCCAGAGGGTCATGGGGGACTTTTCCCTCTCTCTCTGTGCTGTGTTTCAATTTATCAGCTTCTGAAATTAGCTTCTGTGCTCTTTGTCTTAGAAGAAATTCCTCCTCTGGCACCTCCCAGAGGGGGGGGGAGAGGGCCCGTCTGCATCTAGTATTTACTCCCCAAGGGGTTTCTTCAAACATTCCTTTCCTGCCCACTCCTTCTGCCCATCGGTGACGAACTGATTTATCTTCAGATTCACCTCCCAGGCTAAGATCCTTTAAAAGTTCAACGACTGACCTGTTGTTATCTTTGATTTGTGTGGGTTCTTTAGTTTCGGTTTTCTGGACATCTGGACTGGAAACAGAGGCTGTATTAGGAGCCGTGGCTCCCAGTAAATCTTCTTTCCCCACGTCTGACATTTTTAAGTTTTATTTTCTCACTCGCTGCTGAAGCAGTTAGCTCAGAGACGAGTTAAATGGATTCCTTGCTTTTATGTCATGACTGCTTCCATCATAAATCAAGAAAGGACACACTTAGACTCATTTGGAAAGTTTAAGGCTACTTTTACTGAAAATGATAAGACTGCAGCGAAAGTCAAGCAAGGAATGAAACATTTAGGCACGCAACATATGTATCAAATCATAACCCAACCCTCCACCTCAATGACCCCAACATATTATCCAATGCAAAGCTGTTCACGACATCAGGTGTAAGTCCTGCCCAGGGTCATCATCAGAATGGAATGCAGACCATTAGCCAAGGTGATAACAGTCTGTGGCCACATCCCTCTCTCCTGCACACTCGTAACCTAGCAACACAACCCCCCCCCCGTTACAATATGACAGCCGGAGCGAGCAAAAGCAGAGACTGACACACTCTCTCTCTCTTCAGTTACATAGGGAAGAGATGGGCAGGCAGCCAGGAGGGGCGCATGGGGTCCCAACTCCCATCCTGTCTCATCCCATCACCTCAGATCCTGTGGACAGTTGCTTTGTCAAGCTGCACTGGGATCACCCTGAGGAAAAATACTGGCAGTGGCAGTGAAGCAATGCAGCAAAGGGCGCTTCTGAAGCCAGTGCTGGCAGTGAGGATGCACTTCCCTTGCTCGTTCTAAGCAGTCTTCCCCCCCTCCACTTTCAGGCTTGAGAGATGCCAGCTGAGGCAACCCACATGCCATTGAGAATCATCATCAGCTCGGAGCCTCAGTTCTTCCTTGCCTCACTGCCTTTGCTGCCATTTTGTCCCAGCTGGGAGCAGATGGTTTTTCTCTGCCGGAGCTGGAAGTAGTTGCTGTTGAGTCCTCACAGCGATTGGCTGCTTTGCCTTCCATGCCTTTGCCCTCTGCTATCATGGCTCAGGGCAGCAGACTCAGCCCTTTGCATGTTGCACCCATTCCCAGCTTTCGCCCATGCCTCCATGCCATGGCGTGGATGTGACGGGGCAGGCCAGCAAGTGCCTGAAAATGGTGTGGAAGCCATACACGCATGCATAAAAAAACCCTATAAAAACCCCTAGGTGCACAAACCACAGTGAAAAAAAGATCAGCTTTGGGGTTGGGGACATAGAGGTCTTCAGCTGACCCCCTCTCCTCTCTGCACCCCTCCCCTCCCCTTCTTAGCCAGATCTGTTATGCCATAGTTTGCATGTGGAGAGGTTTTGCAGCTGGGTCCTGCCTGCTTCTTTGATCAGCCTGCCCCAGAAATTTCTGCTTTTGATTTCTGCTGCCACCTTTTGAGAAGAACACCAAACTGAGCACAGGAGGAGCAAAGAGAGCCAGCGAGCGATCCACTGATTTCCTTTGCAAAGATGGTATAAAAGAGGGAAACAGGGAGAGGGAGCGATGTTTTCCCCATTTGAGCTCCAGTCCTTCGCCGAAGCTTTCTGAACTTGGGGTCTTCTGGCAGGGCTGGGAGCATCCCCATTGCTGGTTCTATCAAGAAGCAGCGGCAGAAATCAAAAGCAGCACTTTCTTGGGCAGACTGGTCAAAGGGGCAGGCAGGACCCAGCCAGAGAACCTCTTCGCGTGCTAACTACACCGCTTCTTGAGCCAGGATCTCCTGCCCTGTTTGCACAGTCCAGTGCCTTTTATTATTATTATTTTATTATTATTATTTTTCAAATTTATACCCCGCACCTTCTCCAGAAAAGGACCCAGGGTGGCCCACAGGCAATATTAAAAAACCATACATAATTACAAAAATACATTATTAAAAACTATTAAATTATATCCTGTGCTAAAACACTTATAAAACCCTATAAATTAAAATTTATACGAATAAAAATCAGAAACGGGGGGTTATGCTAGGCCGGCTTGTTGGAATAAATATGTTTTGAGGCGCTGACGGAAGAGGCAGAGGTCTGAGGTGGTGCGTAGATCGGAGGGCAGGTCGTTCCAGAGGGCTGGGCCTGCCACAGAGAAGACCCTTGCCCTGGGCATTGCCAACTGGCATTGCCTGACCGATGGTACCCGGAGAAGGCCCTCTCTGTGGGAGTGGATCGGTCGAAGGGATGTATGGGGCAGGAGGCGGTCTCGTATGTAGCTAGGCCCCGAGCCATGGAGCAATTTAAAGATGGTTGTCAGCACCTTGAAGCACACCCGAAAGGCCACAGGCAGCCAGTGCAGCTCGCGCAGGAGAGGTGTTATGTGGGATTGCCTTGAGGCACCCATAATCACCCGCGCGGCTGCATTCTGGACTAACTGTAACCTTCGAGTGCACCTCAAGGGGAGCCCCATGTAGAGACCGTTATAGTAGTCCAGCCGGGATGTCACGAGTGCTTGAGTGACTGTGCGAAGGGCCACCCGGTCCAGTAAAGGGCGCAACTGGCGTATCAAGCGTACCTGATAGAACGCCCCCCTGGCCACAGCCGTCACATGGTCCTCCATGGACAGCCGGGAATCCAGGAGGACACCCAAGTTGTGCGCCCTCTCCACGGGGGCCAGTTGTTCGCCCCCAATGGCCAGTGTTGGATTACCTGGCTGAACCGGGGTGCCGGAAACCACAGCCACTCGGTCTTGGATGGGTTGAGCTTGAGTTTGTTACTACCCATCCAAACCCGTACAGCCTCCAGACACTGGGACAGCACGTCGACAGCATCGTTGGGGTGGTTTGGGGTGAATATGTACAACTGAGTGTCATCAGCGTACAGATGGTATTCCACCCCAAAACCACGGATGATCTCACCCAGCGGCTTCATGTAGGTGTTGAACAGAAGTGGCGAGAGGACCGACCCCTGAGGAACCCCACATGTGAGGGGCCTCGGGGCCGATCTCTGCCCTCCTGCCAACACCCATTGCGACCGACCAGAGAGGTAGGACGAGAACCACCGTAAAATGGTACCTCTCACCCCCAACCCCTCCCCCAGTCAGTGCAATAAGATACCATGATCGATGGTATCGAAAGCCGCCAAGAAGTCTAATAGGACTAGGAGAGAGGAGCAACCTCTATCCCGTGCCCTCCAGAGATCATCCACCAACGCAACCAATGCTGTCTTGGTGCTGTGACCGGGCCAGAAGCCGGACTGGCACGGGTCTAGATAATCAACTTCCTCCAGGTTTCGAGGGAACTGTTGAGCCACCACACTCTCTACAACCTTTGCAAGAAAGTGAAGGTTGGAGACCGGACGGTAATTTTCCAACAATGCTGGGTCCAGGGAAGGCTTTTTGAGGAGAGGTCTCACCACTGCCTCTTTCAAGGCAGTAGGTAAGAACCCCTCACAACATCCTGGAGCCAGCCTCATGTAACCTCCCAGGATGCCAGTACAAGCCAGGAGGGACACGGGTCCAAAAAACATGTGGTGGCTCTAAAGCTCCTCAACAACCTGTCCATATCCTCGGTAGTAACAAAGTCAAACTCCTCCCAAGATGTCTCAAGACCAGCGTCGGAAAAACTGACTGGACAACTTTCAGTGGAGGGCAGCTCGTTCCGAATCTGAGTGATTTTATCCTGCAGATAGACTCCAAATTCCTCTACTCGACCCTGCAAAGGGGCTTCCCCCGGCCTCTGGCGAAGGAGGGAGCGAGTCACCCCAAACAGGGCGGCAGGGCAGTTATCCGCGGACGTGATAAGGGTGGCACAATACTCATGTTTAGCCACTCTTATCGCCACTAAGTAAGTCCTAATATGGGCTCTTACTAGTGTTCGGTCAGCTTCGGACCGAGAGGATCTCCACCTACTCTCTAGGCGTCTCTTGCGGCATTTCATCTCCCGCAGCTCCTCGGTAAACCAGGGAGCCTGGGTGATTCGACGCCGTGTGAGAGGCTGCAAGGGCACAACTTGGTCCAAGCTCCCCGTGGCCGCACTATACCATGCGGCCACTAGGTCCTCATTCGAGTTGTGGGGCAAGGACACAGGTACTGGCCCAAGCTCCCTCTGGAACCTTTCAGGGTCCATCAGGCTCCTGGGGCGGAACCATCTAGATATCTCCGGTTCCACCTCCCCGCAGTGGGATGAGACGGTTGGAAAGTCTATCCAAAGGAGAGAGTGATCTGTCCATGACAAGAGTAAGATGTCTAAATCCCCTGTTCCAAGATCACTTCTCCACTGCCCAGAGACAAAAATAAGATCCAGCGTGTGTCCCCCCCTCGTGAGTGGGGCCCTGAACTACTTGGGTCAGGTCCATGGCCGTCATGGAAGCCATGAACTCCTGAGCTGCCTTGGATGTTTCGCCCGCCGACGGCAGGTTAAAGTTCCCCATGACTACCAGTCTGGGGGTCTCCACCACCATCTCGGCGATCACCTCGAGCAGCTCGGGCAGGGCTGCTGTTACCTAGCGGGGAGCCAGGTATACAATCAGCAAGCCCAACTGCCTCCCTAGGCCCCACTTCACGTAGAGGGACTCACAGCCGGTCGTCTGTGGCACAGTGGTCTCCCTCGGCTCGAGACCTTCCTTAACGATAACCGCCACCCCCGCCACCCCTGCTTATGGCCCGAGGCTAATGAAATGCACGGTAGCCTGGTGGGCACATTTCCACGAGGGGTAAATCCCCCTTGGGGCCCAACTAGGTCTCCGTAATTCCCACCAGGTCCAGGTCCCTCTCTAACACAAGGTGTCAGCCTTCGCTAGTTCTGCTTAGCTGCCATGGCAACGGGGAGGGTGGGGCGCTGGGATTCAATTGTTCTGCTGGTGGAAGATGTTGACAGCTGGTGTTATCTCTCGACTAACGGTCTCGCATTCCATGCTAGTGATGACCTGCCCACCTGATGTTGGAGAAGAAAGTATATTGGACAATGCTAAGGGGGGGGTTAGGGATTGGGATGGGCTTAAGCTTTAATACTCTATGTTCGCGCCTAAACTATTCACTCTCTGCTTTACCTGGTCTGTTCACTGTCGTTACTTAGTAAAAGTAGCCTTATTCATTTCAAATAATGTTTAAGTGTGGTCTTTCTTGAGTACTCGAAGAAACAGGCCTGACAAAAAGCAGAGAGTCATAAATAAACCACACCTGATGTCGGACCCTGCAAAAGAGGAGCTTCCGCTGGTGGAGGTTCTGCCTGAAACTGAAATGGGAGCAGAGGCATCAAACCTTCCTGTTCCAACTGAAGATACGAGGTCAGTGTTGGATTGTTTAGCCGGCCTAGATCTAAATCTGCCAGCCGAAGATTCAGCCAAACCTAAACGCTGGTCTGAAGGGGTGGGAATGACTGGAGGACTAGGCCCAGGAATTAACGTCACCAGGCGTCGCCCTTCCCCCAAGACAGTCATTCCGGAGCTTTTAAGAGAAGAAAGGGAATTAAAAGAGATGGCCCAAGAATTGCTTCGCCAGGCAGACGAGAAGCGGGAGGCCTTGGATAAACTCTGGGGGAGGGAGCAGGAACGCAGACAGCTAAAAGAAACGCATTCAGCAGCTGCCAAAGAAAGCAGGAGCTCAAGACCATCCCCCCCTCCCCGAGCCAGCAGGGAATTGCAGAGAGAAGCCCGCCCCGCCTCCCCCCGTCGGCTTGCAAAACTCCCTCCCCTGGGTGTTAAATTCGACAGAAGTGCCGACAAACTGGCATTTTTTCTAATTCACGTCGATAATTTTGTGCAGTTTTACGCAGTTGATTTAGAAGATGAAATCAAAATTAGAATTGTCTCAATGGCTCTGGAGGATCAAGCTTCCAAATGGCTGGTCTCCCTGCATAATAGCCGCTCACCCGTGTTGCGGGATTTCGATCGTTTTATGAATGCTCTTAGAAGACGTTTTGAAGACCCCCGTGTTGAAAGGAAAGCTAAAATGAGAATGAAAAACCTACACCAGGGGAGTATGACGGTCCAAGAGTACACACAGATTTTTCAGGAGTTATCCGTGTTTATGACCGGTTATAGTGACCGGGCTTTAATGGATCTCTATATTGAAGGGCTTAATAAGGACATTTATCAAACGTGCGTGAACAGATTCCATCCCGAAACCTTAGATGATTGGATAGACCTCGCTGGGGATGTGGAACTGGATCAAGCCCACTTACAGGATCCAGTCCGTCTTGAAAAGAAACCACAGAGGGAAAGCCTCAAATCTCGATCCCCAGAAAAGGATTCCCACTTGCAAAGGGGGGGGGGCGGAAATCAACTCAACCTCGCACAGGCACTTGTTATCGTTGTGGAAAGGAGGGGCATTGGGCAGACAAATGCAGATCAAGGCAACCTCCACGCCCACATTCCTCTTCGGAAAGAAAGCCTCCAAAAACTCCGAGCGTGCACAGTAGACCGGCTATGAGTGGGGTGGAGCCTCTGAACCTCTCCACTGACCAACCCAACACCCACCCTGATGACTGGGAGGCGTCTTCAAATTCTTCTGACGACAATTTGGTGAGTCACCGCTCCGGGCCCCTTTATATTAATTTAAAGCTTTTGGCTCCATCTACTGGACGTACTTGCGATGTGCAAGCCCTCATTGATTCTGGCTGTTCAAAGTGCCTCATAAGCCAAGAATTGGTCTCTTCCTTGGGTTTTCATTTAAAAACCCTAAAAACTCCCATAGCCTTTTGCCAAATGGATGGTTCTGTAGCAGGGGGAACCCCGGCATCTTTTATCACCGAACCAATTCATGTCTCTATTGGCACAGCTCATACTGAAACCATCAATTTCATCGTGACTGCCATTTCTGAAAATGCTGTCATTTTGGGGGTCAATTGGCTTCGTAAATGGAATCCTCAAATTAATTGGAAAGAGGGTTGGGTACGCATACCTTTGTTATTACCTGAACATACCTCTCTACCATCAGAGGACAATCACCTTCCACCCAGTAACTCAGCCCCTGTAACTGAACCCACTGGCCCCTTATTGGCTCTCGCTTCTCCTGAATTCATACCCGGCGAGGAGAAGATTCCCAAGGAATATTGGGACCTAAAGGAGGCTTTCAGTGAGAGATCTTGTGATTCACTTCCTCCTCATAGGGCTACTGATTGTTCAATTGATTTCCTCCCTGGTGTGCAGTTGCCTAAACCTCGCCTTTACTCTATGACTCCACGGGAGATGGAGGAGTTACGTAAGATCATCGATAAAAATCTTCAAAGGGGTTTCATTGAGCCAGCTAGGCCACGAGTAGCTGCACCTGTTATGTTTAGAGAAAAGAAAGATGGCACTCTTAGATTAGTGCAAGATTACTCTTATCTCAACACCATTTGCGAACACAACGTCTACCCACTCCCACTTATGAAAGACATGCTTGCTCACCTGGCTACTGGCAAGATTTTTACTAAACTGGACTTGCGTGAAGCTTATTATAGGGTCAGGATTAAAGAGGGAGACGAATGGAAAACCGCCTTTAACTGTCCTCTTGGATGTTTTCAATTTAAGGTTCTCCCCTTTGGTCTTCAGGGTGCTCCTTCTGTGTTTATGCAACTAATCAATGAAGTTCTCCACGAGCACCTTTACAAGGGAGTTTTAGTTTATATTGATGACATCGTTGTTTACTCACAAACATACGATGAACATGTTCTGTTCTGTCCTTCAAAAACTCCGTTCCGCTGAACTATACGCCAAATTGTCCAAATGTGAGTTTCACCAAGAAAAAATTGATTATTTGGGTTACCGCATTTCTTCTGAAGGAATTGAGATGGATCCTGCAAAGGTTAAGGCGGTGACAGAGTGGGCTCCTCCCTGAACTCATAAACAACTCCAAAGTTTTTTGGGATTTGCAAACTTTTACCGCCAATTTATTCCATCATTCGCTAACATTGCCTTGCCCATTACGAACCTTCTTAAGACGAAGGGTGAGGGTAAACCTCGACCAGGAACTCCCCTCAAATGGACCATGGAGTGCCAAGCCGCTTTCGAAAAGCTTAAACATTTATTTGCGGCTGAACCTGTCCTTAAACATCCCGATGTTAGCTCCCCTTTTGTAGTTCAGGCGGATGCCAGTGATGTCGCTGTGGGTGCAGTCTTGTTACAACTCAACCACCATGGCCAATTGCAACCTTGTGCCTACACCTCTCGCAAACTCTCCACAACCGAACGTGGATGGGCCATTTGGGAAAAAGAAGCTTTTGCTGTTCGTTGGGCTCTCATGACTTAGCGTCATTTTCTTGAGGGTGCTCCCCATCCGTTTGAAGTCTGGACGGACCATAAGAATTTGGAGGCTCTCACCTCCTCTCGTAAATTGTCCCCGAGACATCTTCGCTGGGCACACTACTTCCATCGCTTCAATTTCCATCTTAAATATATTCCTGGTAGAAAGAATTTCATGGCTGATGCCCTCTCCAGACTACCACAATATGATGTTTCTAAACTGACAATTGTACAGCCCATCATGCCACTTACTTTACCAGCTTCTCCTGTATCTACTAGAAGCCATTCCGCAGTCCAAACTACTCCACCTGCTGACCTGATTGCTCGTATTAAGACTGAACTGATTACTGATGAATGGTATTCCGCATATTCAGGTGATTGTACTATTAGGGACGATCTTCCCTGGATTGGTTCCAAAATCTATGTCCCTAGTACTATACGACCTTTTGTATTGCAACGCGCACACGACTCACGTCTAGCAGGCCATTTCGGGTTCGTTAAGACTGTACACCTTGTTAAACGATAATTCTGGTGGCCCTCACTTAAGAAAGATGTTGAATCGTATATTGCCAGTTGCCCTGTTTGTGCTGCGTCTAAACGTACGCTGGGAAAACCACATGGCCTTCTCCAGTCCGTGGCGACGCCAGAGGTACCTTGGAAAGAAATTTCGATGGACTTTATTGTTGACCTTCCACCCAGTCAAGGCTATACCGTCATTTGGGTTGTTACAGATCTTTTCTCCAAACAACTTCATTTTGTCCCCTGTTCGAAGATTCCGTCTTCCAAATCTTTGGCTCGGTTATTCGTTAACCATATTTACCGTTTTCATGGAGTTCCCCAGCGTATCATTTCAGACAGAGGCACTCAATTTACGTCTCTCTTTTGGAAGGAATTTTTGAAGCTGATTGGCTCCGCCCAAGGCTTAAGCTCCTCCTACCATCCCCAAACGAATGGTTCTTGTGAGAGGGCCAATTCCGTTTTGGAACAATACCTGCATTGTTTCATAAATTTTCAACAGGATGATTGGGCTGACCTCCTGATACATGCCGAAGTGGCCTATAATAACTCTGTTCACTCCAGTACGAATATGACCCCTTTTAAGATCATCTATGGACAGGACTTTGTACCCATCCCCGAATTGCCTCACGACTCACCAACAGTTCCCTCTTTGGCCGATTGGTCCTCCAGGCTGTCTTCAGTTTGGCCAATCATACGCAAGACTTTGAACGATGCTCATCAATCACATAAATTATATGCTGACAAGAAACGGGCAGTCGCCCCGGCCTACAAAGTTGGTGATAGGGTTTATGTGTCTACAAAGCATTTGGATAGCCCGCAAAAGTGCAGGAAACTGGGGCCCAAATTTGTTGGTCCATTCACCATAACAAAAATCATCAGTTCTGTATCCATCCGTTTGGATCTCCCAAAAACCTACTGGCGCCTGTATCCGGTGTTCCATGTTCACCTGTTAAAGCCTGAACGCACTTCGCATCTCCGCAAACCTTTTCCTGATACCCCTGCGCCTACAATGGTGGACGGTCACCAGCATTATGAAGTTCGTGACATTTTAGATTCCAGAGTCCGTCGGAATAAAACTCAGTTCTTAGTCATGTGGAAAGACTTTCCCCCATCTCACAACGAATGGGTGGATAAAGAGCATCTCAAAGCTCCTAAGCTGATACGCCAGTTTTATGCCAAGTATCCGCACAAACCATGACCCTTTCCCTCTCTCCTATATGTTGTTTTGTCTTTTCTTGTCTGTTTTACAGGTCTAGCATCTCGTTTTCTGTGGGACGTCCGGGATTTCTCGCTGCTCTTGGAGGAGGTCCGGATGTCAGCCTTCGCTAGTTCTGCTTAGCTGCCATGGCAACGGGGAGGGTGGGGCGCTGGGATTCAATTGTTCTGCTGGTGGAAGATGTTGACAGCTGGTGTTATCTCTCGACTAACGGTCTCGCATTCCATGCTAGTGATGACCTGCCCACCTGATGTTGGAGAAGAAAGTATATTGGACAATGCTAAGGGGGGTTAGGGATTGGGATGGGCTTAAGCTTTAATACTCTATGTTCGTGCCTAAACTATTCACTCTCTGCTTTACCTGGTCTGTTCACTGTCGTTACTTAGTAAAAGTAGCCTTATTCATTTCAAATAATGTTTAAGTGTGGTCTTTCTTGAGTACTCGAAGAAACAGGCCTGACACAAGGTCATTAATAAGGTGGGCTTTGTTCACCACAGACCTGGCGTTGTAGAACATCAGCCTGGGGCACCGGCTCTGTGGTTCCTGACCGCCTAGCCCACGAGCGGAGCACAGGGGTTAGGGTAAGTGACCACTCGTAACCAGCGGCCACGGTCCCCCGACCCACGATGGACATCCTGTCTCCCGCCGTCCCTGCCCCTCCCCAAGACCGATCGAATGGGAAAGCCCTCTGTAGAGATGACACCCCCTCCCCCCTCCTTAATGGACCCGTCTTTATCCTACTTCCGCTGGCTGGCCCTGTATCTTGACCCCCCTCTGACTGGATAGACCCTCCCCCCACCCTAGGACCCCCTAAAAGCTGAATTAATAATTTGGATAAAAAAACCCTGAGCTTGCACTTTGTCTGCATTTTTTCTTATCTCTACCCTTTCCTTCCTGTTTTGTCCCCCACCACCACTAGATTTATAAACACAGGCATGGCCTCTAGGCTGCAAAGTTGAATGCTTCGATTCCTTCTAGGAAACCTATGGCTTTTCCACACCCTAAATCCTTCAGTGGTCTATTTTTGGGAGTTTTTCCCCTCTCTTCCCTCCCCCTCTTTCAGAGTCCCCAAAATATTCACCACTGTTTTGGTGGGCGTGGTTAGGTGGGGGACCCACCTATGTGACTGAGTGTGCATGAGTGATGTCAAGTTGGCCATGCCCACTCAGTCACATGCCCCCCACCTAGCCACGCCCACAGAACTGGTAGTAAAATTTTTGAAACCCACCCCTGGTTGAGCACATTATATGTAGCTGAACAAACTAATTTTTCCTCTGCAACTATCAAAGCCCAATATCAGCCAAAGTTTAGTAACAAAACATAGTATATATGTATGTATGTATGTATGTACATTAAATTAAATATAGATACAGATATACAGAATTCATTAAATCTATAGTAAATTGGTTTTACTAAAACCATAAAAACAGCAATCTCAAAAGGCTTGCGAAAGGACTTCCAGGGCGTGGTGTCGCAGCGACACAGGGATTTTCTGTGGGGGGGGGGGGAACAAGCAGCCGACAGCCTTTAAAAACGGAGCAAGAATGAACATGCCGTTCGGTGAGAACGTTTACCTTTTTTAAGTTTACCATCTGCCAAAGAGATCACCCTGAGATGAATTAACAGTAAAATAATAAAACAACCTGAGCTTAGCAGCGAGCTTTTTTTTTTCTATTGAAAACATTCAGGAACTTGCGTTTCTTTTTTCTCTGCTACTAAAAAAACCCGGACTGGACTTTTATAATTATGGATTGGCAACGTCAAGCCTTTTCTTACTGTTTAAAGGGAAGAAGAGGCTGAAACTGAATGATTGAACATTGGTCTTGCCCTTTCTTTCCACTAGTTTTTGGGCTACTCCTTTTTGTCTATATCTTATTACTGGCTTAAAAAAAGCAAAACATTTTAATTTATTCTCACTCCCCGAGACTGGATTTTCTCAAAGGAATTGTACTATTCAAAAGCACAAGATTGATCTGTTTCTATTGTACTCGAGCTCCCCTAGTGGCTGGAAAAGTAACAGGGAGAGTGAAGAGAGAAATTACCAAGAATTACTAAGCAGAAGTTGGAGTGACCTTGAATTAAAGAAGAAGGGAAATCTTTAGCTTTTTTTCATTTTGTTTTGCTGGCCTCTCTAAGACATTGTGGACTATTAAGTATTTGTTGCTTTACAGACGGTTATTTCAAAGAGACACTGTTGCTTCCATTTTTATTTTTCATTCTTTTTTTTTCCTGGTTCCTTTTCCTTTTTCTTTGGAATTTTTGAATTTTTAAATTTTTGAATTCAATTTTACATTTACTACTGTGGATCCATTTGCATTTTCATTTTTCTGGTTTCTCCTTTCCTTTAAAAAAAAGAGAGAACAAGAGAATCTTTTCTTTTTTCTCACCTGCTTTTTTTGTGTATTGTTTATTTTATTTTTGATATTTAGTCTAGCTTATACCCCTCTTCTCTATAGGGGATCCTTCTCATTTCTTTTTTTTTCCTGTCTTACTCATCTTTTCTCCCTTTACTGCTTCGTTCTTTATTCTTCCTTTGATATTCTTCTTTTCTATTATTTCTCCTTTTTCTTCTCTCCTGTTTTTTTTATTTTATCTTCCACCCCTGTTAATTCTATTTTATCCTGTTCTTCTCTTGATACAAAGCACTACCAATATACTAACTTCTGATATCTTTTCTAAAATTTACTAAATTTACACCGCTAAATTAAAGAGTGTTCTAAAGAAGAAAGGAAAAGAGAAAGGATAGAATCCAAACATGAGCAGGAAGATAACTCCGGCTGGCTCATCAATAGGGACCCCGACATCCTCCTTAACAGGGGGACAAAAAACAATACAAACAATGCTCCACCAAGAAAAAGAAAAGCAAGAAAAGGAAAAGGGGGTAACACTTAATACACTACTGCAAGAGATAAGGATGGTAAGAGAGAGTATGGAGCGGAAAATTGAAAACATAGAACAAAGACTAGAGGCAAAAATGGAAAATACAGAGTGGAGGTTAGAGGCAAAACTAGAAGCACTCAATAAGAAAATAGAGAATATTGAAACTAAAACAGCCTTGACACAAGGGAAAATGGAAAAGATACAGCAATGGATGATAAAACAGGAAGAAGCTATGGAAAAACAAGAAAAGTCCATAAACGAGATGAAAGGAAGATTGGACAAAAAAGATGAAAAAGAGGAAGAGTTGGATTCCAGGCTGAGCAATATGGAAAAAGAGAGTATGGGACTAGGATGGGAAACAGACAAGGCTGAATATTTTCTAAGGTTCCAAAATGTTATTGAGGAGAAAGGAGAAGACCTCCCTATAATAATATCAGAAATGTTAACAGAGATATTAGAAACTCCACAGGAATTAGTACGGGATGGAATAGATGATGCGTTCAGAGTGAATACGAGGTATGCGACCAGAAATGCATTACCAAGAGAAATACACGTAAGGTTCACTAAAAAGATCCGGAGATTTCAAATACTACAGAAAACAAGAGACAAAAAACTGGAATATAGAGGAAAGGAAATCACAGTGTTAAAGCAAATCCCAAGAAAAGTGAGGGAAAAGAGAAGAGGATACCAGTTTCTATCTACATTTTTGATAAGAAAAGGAACCCAGTTTAGATGGCTCATACTGGAAGGTTTGATATTTACATGGGAAGGACAGAGATATAGATTAGATACTATACAAAAAGCAGAAGAGTTTTACAGAAGACATGCAAATGGAATGACTGAGAAAGAGCATTCATTGTTAATAAGATCAGAGGGACCATTAGAAGGCGCAGTAGGTGGAGTGGTCACAGAAGAAGAGGCTATACCAGGACCGGAAACTAGAGAACAGAGAGAAATAAGAACAACTAGAGCTATAAATCCTCAATATAAAACATAAGATATGAAACAAAACTCAATTTTCTCAGTTAATATATATGGACTTAACTCCCCAGTTAAAAGAAAAAAAGTATTCCAGAAACTAGAAAAAATAAAAACACAAATCATTTGTTTACAAGAGACACATATTCGAAAGAAAGATGCGTATTTATTAATACAACGCAAACTTGGGAAAATTTTTTCCTCATTGGCAGACTTTAAAAAAAGAGGTGTGGTTATCTACGTTAAAGATAGCATACCAACCAAGCAAATCTATGCAGATGAAGATGGAAGGATCTTGATGACTGAAATTACGGACAATAACAAAAAAATACTCTTAATAGCAATCTATGCACCTAATGAGAAACAGGATGAATTTTTAAAGAAACTACATGAAAAGATTCTGGAGTTAGAATATGCAGACATTTGCATGATAGTAGACTTTAACGGAATTCCAAACCAAAGTAGAGACTATAAAGCAACTAGGACGTCTAAAATAAAAAGAAAAATATTACCGAAGTCCTTTTTTAAGATGGCAGATGAAGTGAATTTAAAAGACATATGGAGAGAAAGAAATCCAAATAAAGAACAATACACGTATTATTCTTATAGACACTTATCATTCTCAAGGATAGATATGATTTGGCTCTCTTCAGAGTTAAGTGACCTAGTTCAAGAAGTGGAAATAGAAGCCAGTATTTGGGCAGACCACAATCCAATGATAATTAAGTGGAAAGGGTCAAAGATTAGATCCAGATGGACATTAAATAATACAATATTGAAAGAGAAAAACTTCGTAAGTAAAATTGAAAAAGAACTGAGGTGCTACTTTAAAGAAAACAAAAAAGAAGATACATCTATTCAGAATACATGGGATGCAATGAAAGCAGTTACTAGAGGTTTAATAATAGATTATACAAGAAAAAGAAATAAAGAGAAAAGAGGGCTAGGGAAAAGATTAGAGAAGGAATATAAAACACTGGAAAAAGAACTACAGAAATTACGACAGAGAAAAGATATTAGAATGAAAATGGATCTAATTAAACATAAAATGGATATTCTAGAAAAAGAAGAATTGGCTCAGAAGATAAGATCTGCAAAACAGGGGTTCCGCTTCCGGTTGCAGTTGCTGCCGGCAGGTTTTTTTTCAAGCCTGCCATCCCACCCCCCCGTGGAGGCGTTTTTTATACCATCAAAGCGTCTCGGAACTCCAAGTTCTCAATGAACTTGCGAGGGAGTTTTTGCTGCCAGGGAGGGGCCCGCTTGCGAAGCCCCCAGAGGGTTAGTTTCCTCTGAGGAGCGAGTAAGGAGAGGCCCCACCCTCCATAGGCTGCGATCTTCTCCAGGAGGGTGTGGAACCCGTGCTAATTAGCACGGCGAAGCAAACTGCTTTTACCTTTATATCTACATTCCAAGATACTTCGTACTTCAAAGGAAACTTCTTGGCATCTCATCGCAAACGCAAGTAATTAAACTTGGTGATTTCACCAGAAAACAGTAGATTTCAGACACAGCTTTTAGAATGAAGGAACCAAGATGGCGTTAATTACCAGATGAGACGAAACGAAAGCTAAACTATTAACTACTAACTGACTTGTGGATTGTAGTCTCTGTGTAACCTCTGGAGCTCGAGGCGAAGGGGGAGCAGAGCTATAAAGTTAAACGCATTACATGATTTATTGTCTAATCTTGACATTTTGAAGAGAACTCTCTTTGGGAAAGTTTAAAAACATGGCAACGGAACAAGCTGGTGCAGTAACTCCTCAGGATTTTAAAGAATTAATGAGCTTTTTGGCTAATGAGAATAAAGAGATTAAGAGAATGGTTCAGGATAAATTAGAACAATCGGATAAAAATATGCAAGCTGTGGCTAAGGGTCTGTCTGAAATTATGATTAAAATTGATAACAAAATTGAGGACCTGGCCTTAGGAGTGGAAGCCAAAGCAAAGGAAACGGACCTGAAATTTGTGGAAATGGAAGGGAACATGCGCAGGATAGATAACGAGATTATTATGATACAATTTCGTTCCATGGAATATGCGATCAGGCTGAGGGGTATTAGAGAAAAACCTAAAGAAGACCTAAGAAAAGTTTGCGCCGATGCTTTAGCTAAATTGTTAAGAGTTGCTCCTGATGAAATTTCTGATAAAATGGATAAAATCTACAGAGTAAACTCACGTATAGCTTTACAAAGACAATTGCCAAGAGATGTTGTGATATATTTTACTGAGAGAAATTACAGAAATGATATTGTACAGAAGTCTTACTACTCCTCTATTCATGTAGACGAACATCGGATTAGTGTCTTCAAGGAGTTGCCTCCGGCAATGTTAAAATTCAGAAGGGATTTTGGATTTTTGGTAGTGGAGCTGAAGAAAAGAGAGATACCGTTTAGGTGGGATGCACCAATGGGTGTTATATTCAGATATGAAGGGGTGAGGTATCGTCTGAATACTATAGACAAGGCAAGAGAATTTTACCATGAAATACTGATGGCAGCTGCAGCGCCCCCACGTACATCTACACCTACATCAGCAGACCTGGAAGCTTTGGAGCAGAGGCTATTTGAGAAAGAGACAGAAGAACAGATACTGCAGACGCAAAAAGAGAGAGAAGCCCAGGGTGCTACAGGTGGATCTCAATTGGATTCTTCCCGGCTCCCTCTAAGTTCCTCTTTGGAGGAACCGTCTAAGACATTTATTGAAATGCCATTACTTGAGCCTGTGGAACAACGTGTTACTAGATCTACGACTAGACAATTGCTGGATTCTCAGAAGCAGGGGCAGCCACAAGGACAAGGTACCAAGAGGAACAAAGGCAAAGACAAGAAGGAAACTGAAGCTGTGGGAGGAGCAGAGCCGAAGACTAGTCTGGTGGAGAGAGATCTTCAGCAAATGCTCTCAATGTTTCAGACTAGGCCTAAAGATGTTTAAACTATTATCCTGGAATGTGAATGGATTGAACTCTCCACAAAAAAGGAGAAAAATATTTAATTATTTGAAGCAATTTAATAATGATGTGATCTGTCTTCAAGAAACTCATATCAGGCTGCAAGATCAGAAGTATTTAATGAACCCAAGATTGGGAACATTTTATGCAGCCTCCAGCTTAGTAAAGAAAAATGGTGTGGTAATATATATTAACAAAAGATTTTCAGCTAAAATTATAGAGGCGGATGACAGTGGTAGATTTATAGCAATTGAACTTGATACAGATTTTGGTCCTATCTTGCTGGTAGGAATATATGCACCTAACCAACAACAAGAAAGCTTTTACAGGATGCTTCACTTGAAAATTTTGGATTGGGATTTTAAGAGTGTTTTAATTATGGGAGATTGGAATGGTGTGATCTCTCCAAGGATAGACAAGAGAACAATGACTAAAGTCTCCACCCAATTACCACGGGGTTTTTTTGATCTTAAAAATGATTTGGAGTTAAAAGATGTTTGGAGGATACAACACCCAAAAGAGATGGACTTTTCTTTTTACTCAGAAAGGCACAAATCTTTTTCAAGGATTGATTTTTTTTTGTTAACACCGGATTTACTTCCTAAAGCTAAGAAAACTAAGATATTCCCCAGGACATTAACTGATCATAGCCCGGTGTGGTTAGAGATCGATCTAGGGAAGAGGTCAAGAAGGTCATGGAGAGTAAATGAAAATTTATTTAGATATGAAAAAAATATTGAAGAACTTAAAAAACATATGAAGGAATTTTTTAGTTTTAATATGAATAAAGGTACCCCTATTGAAATAGTATGGGATGCGAGTAAAGCTTATATGCGGGGTTTTTTGATACATATGAATTTTAAACATAAACAAAGTAGGCAGAAAAAAAGAACGGAATTGGAAAACGAAATTAAAAACAAGGAGCAGTTACTTATAGTAAATCCAGAAGATGTTTCACTCCAAATGGCGATAAAGCTGTTGAAAGATCAATTTCAAATGCTTATATCAGAACAAACAGCAACCAACTTACAATTTGCTAAACATAACACTTTTGCTAATGCGAATAAACCTGGTAGGTGGTTGGCCTACACCTTGAGAAAAAATACGAATAATAGAATTATTGACAGAATTGAATATGGAGGGAAAATGGTATATCAACAGGACACGATTAAAAAATCATTTGTGGATTACTACACCAAGTTATATCTACAGGATAATATACAGAATAATTCAATAGATGACTTTTTGGAAGGAAAAAGGGTTACCAAAATAAATGTGCTCCAAAAGGCAAATCTGGAACGCTTGATAACTGCAGAGGAGATTGCTTTAGCTATAAATCAACTTAAATTAGCCAAGGCTCCAGGGACTGATGGATTGACGGCAGTCTACTATAAAACTTTACAATTGGAAATGATGGAATATCTTACAGAGTTATTTTGCAATATACAGCAAGGAGGTAAAATACCTTTCTCATGGAAAGCGGCTTTTATATCATTGATACCCAAAGACAAAGATGGCCCTAAGAAACCAGAGGATTACAGACCGATATCTCTTCTGAACACAGATTATAAAATATTTGCTAAAGTACTAGCTAACAGATTGATGCCAGTTATCCAAGAGGTTATTCATGATGACCAAGCAGGATTTATTGAAGGGAGACACATGAAGGAGAATGTAAGACAAATTATAGATCTGATTGACTATCTTGATAAGAATAAGCAGATCTCGGCAGTGCTGGGTTTTTTGGACGCGGAGAAGGCCTTCGATCGAGTGAACTGGAACTTTCTAACCAAGACTTTGGAAAAGATGGATATGGGACCACGATTGAGACAAGCGATTGGTGCAATTTATCAGCAGCAATATGCGCAACTTATTATTAATGGAAGTTTGACTGCAACTTTTGAAATACAAAAAGGTACAAGGCAAGGGTGCCCACTATCTCCATTGTTATTTATTTTAACCCTGGAAGTCTTGTTGAATACAATTAGGGATTCTAACTCTTTAAGTGGTACAATTATTAGGCAAAAAGAATAGAGAACTAGGGCATTTGCCGATGATCTGGTTGTTACCCTCTCACATCCTACGAACTCAGTAATTCAGATGAAAAATATCATAGCAGAATTTGGCATGGTGTCTGGGTTTAAATTGAATCAAGGCAAAACGAAAATGATGGTTAAAAATATGTCAGAGACTCAGAGGAAGTCACTTGAAAGCTTGGCAGGTTTTGAAACAGTTTCTAAAGTTAAATATTTAGGAATACAAATTGCAGAAATAAATACAAAACTTTTTTCAAATAATTATGAAGTGTTGTGGCAGCAGATACAGAAGGATCTTCAAGCTTGGAATAAGCTACAACTATCTCTGCTTGGAAGGATTTCAGCAATTAAAATGAATATTCTACCTAGATTCATTTTTTTATTTCAGATGATACCGGTGCTTAAATCAGATAAAATCTTGTCAGAATGGCAAGCAACATTAAATAAATTTGTTTGGAAGGAGAAAAAGCCGAGAGTAAAGATGAAGATTATGCAAGATACTCGTGAAAGAGGTGGCCTTAGACTCCCAAACCTTCGATTGTATTATGAAGCGGCGGCATTGACGTGTGTGGCAGATTGGTTTGGGAAAACAAAATCTGATCTATTGAATATAGAAGGTCATGATCTTGTGTTGGGTTGGCATGCATATCTGTTTTATGAAGAAAAGGTGGATAAAGTATTTAACAATCATGCTCTCCGAAGTGCCCTGATGAGAATTTGGAGGAAGCACCGGCCTAATTGGGATTATAAAATACCGCTTTGGTTGGATCTTGCAGACATCATGTGGATTACAAATACTAAGTCACTCGGGGGGTGTTTATATAAAGATGTCCTTACTTTTGACAGGGGCGAATGGCAGATGAAAACTTTGGAACAACTGTTGGAGGCAGGAATTACTTTAAATTGGTTACACTACACACAGTTACAGAAGAGATGGAAAGAAGATCGCAGGATTGGTTTTATGGATAAAGAAGTGGAGTTGATCAAGCAGATAAAAGAGACTGGCCCAAAACATGTTAAAAGAATATATAATGTACTGTTAGAAAGAGATTCAGAAAGTGAGTTGGTCAAGGATTGTATGATTAAATGGGCTCAGAACTTTGATGAACCCGTTATGTTGGATACGTGGGAAAAAATATGGGTTCAAAATGTTAAATTTACACAGTCACAAAGTTTAAGGGAGAATTTTTATAAAATGTTTTATAGATGGTATTTGGATCCTAAGAAATTATCATGTATGTATCCTAATTTTCAACCTAAATGCTGGAGATGCGGGTGTTTAGATGCTACTTTCTTCCATGTATGGTGGACTTGCAATAAGGTCAAAGCTTTTTGGATAAAAATATGGTGGGTTATGCAAAACGTATTTAAGAAAAGATTAGAATTTACCCCGCAAATGTTTCTATTGGGCATAACTAAGGATTTTCGTAAAGGGGAAACAAAATTGTTTTTGTATATGGTTACAGCAGCTAGGTTGTTGATTGCTCAACATTGGAAGAAAGATTTTGTACAGACAATTGCTCAATGGATTCAAAAAGTGGCGGGGTTTGCGGAAATGGCAAAACATTCAGCTTTCCTAAAAGACCAGAAGCAGGAGAGCTACACACAGGAATGGGCAAAATGGATTAATTATATACAGAATAAATATCAGACTGGGAAATACCATGTAGCCTTTAGGTAGGAATGTTTGGATTGATAGGTGAATAGATTAAACAATATCTGGGATGTTTGGAATGTTTAAAGTGGTGTACAGCGGAACTCAGGGGGGGTGGGATTGACTGGGAGGTGGGGGTGGGTTAGGGTGGAGGGTGGGGAAATATAAGTGGATAAGTAATATAGAGATGGGTATAATGGGATATGGTTATGTTATGATGTATATATGCTGAATTAACTTAGAAGAGGGTGTCAGGGAGAGATTGATGTATCTTACACTAAATTTATATCATGTTGGTCGGGGGTATAATACTTAATATTTGAATGAGAACTTTATTTTAAGACGGGGGGAGGTGAGGGGTATACTTTTTGTATGTGATTTTATATTATATGTCGGGGGGGTAAAAGGGGGGGAAACTTGTCTGAATAAAACTTTTGCAATAAAAAAAAAAAAGATCTGCAAAACAGAATTATTTTGAAAATGCAAATAAATCTGGAAGATGGTTGGCGTACAAGTTAAAAAAAGAAAGAGAGGCAAGGAAGATTCAACAAATAAAAAATGAACAAGGACAAATGCATTATTTAAATAAGGGAAATTTTTATCCAGGAATATTATACAAAACTATACGAAAAAGAAAACATACTAGAACAGGATGTTAAAAACTACTTTCAAGAGGCAAACCTCCCGGTTATATCGGATGACAGTAGAAATATACTAAATGCAAAGATAATGATGATGGAACTAACTGAAGCTATTAAAACACAAAAAAATGGGAAAGCCCCGGGACCGGATGGCCTCCCAGGAGAGTTTTACAAAACTTTGGAGGAAGTACTATCGCTTCCTTTATTAGAATTGATGAATGAAATTATGTCTGGTAGTAAAATGCTGAATTCTTGGTCAGAAGCCTATATTTCACTGATACCAAAGGAAGGAACAGATCTCCTGCAGGTAAAGAATTATCGACCAATTTCATTGTTAAACTCGGATTATAAGTTATTTGCATCAATACTAGCAGAAAGGCTCAAAAAATACTTAAACAATTTTATACATCCAGATCAAAATGGATTCTTACCAAAGAGACAAATTAAAGATAACATGAGAATAATTTTGAACACGTTGGAATATTATGAAGCACATTCTGAAAAACAAATGGCTTTGATGTTTCTTGATGAACAAAAAGCCTTTGATAACGTGAATTGGAAGTTTATGTTGCAACAGCTAGAACAAATGAAATGTGGCCAAAACTTTATACATGTTATAAGTACTATATATCACAACCAAACAGCTAAGATAATAATAAATGGAGAACTTTCAGATAACATTCAGATAAAAAGAGGTACAAGACAAGGTTGCCCACTATCACCTTTACTTTTTGTATTAACGCTAGAAGTGTTAAATAGAAAGATAAGAGAAGACAAAGAAATAAAGGGAATGACAATTAGAAAAGAACAATATAAATTACAAGCTTTTGCAGACGACCTAGTTTTTATTCTCGAGGAACCACTTAAAACCGCGTCCAAACTGATAGGGAAAATTGAGGAATATGGAAAAATAACAGGTCTGAAAATAAATAAAGATAAAACACAAATCTTGACAAACAATATGACAAGAAGACAGAAAGAAAAATTAACAGAAATCTTGAAAATTCAAATTACAAATAAGCTTAAATATTTAGGAATCTACTTGACGTTGAGATGCAGCACCCTTAAAAAGGAGAATTATTTTAAACTCACACAACAAATAGAAGCAGATCTTACGAGATGGCAGAATTTACAACTATCATTATTAGGGAGAATAGCCACGATAAAAATGAATATTCTGCCTAAAGTATTATATTTATTCCAGACAATCCCAATTAGATTGGGCAAGGACTTTTTTGAAAAATTAAGGAAAATGGTCTTAAAGTTTATATGGCAAGGGAAAAAAGCTAGAATAAAACTAAAAAATTTACAAGATACTAAAATAAGGGGAGGTATGGGATTGCCTGATTGGGAACTATGCTATCAAGCTGCAAATTTGATGTGGATCAAAGATTGGATTACACTAAGAAACACTAGATTATTAGAATTAGAGGGACATGATTTGCCATCAGGATGGCACGCAGCTCTATGGTATAGAAACACTAGGAAACATGGTCTTTTCAGAAGGCACTACATTAGAGAATTTTTGATTGTAAACTGGGAGAAGATCAAGACATTGCACTATTTTAAAATACCAGTCTGGGTATCAATTACTGAAGCATTCACTTACGCAATAATACACAAAAAGGAACGAACAACTAGATAACAACCAATTTCATTGTAATTTTTACAATGACAATAAAGATTATTATTATTATTATTATTATTATTATTATTATTATTATTATTATTATTATTATTATTATTAAATTCAAGGGATGATCTTAAAACTATTCAGGAATTAAAACAAGAAGGAATGGATATTAATTGGTATACATACACGCAAATACATTCAAGATATAAGGAAGATCAAAAAAAGGAGGGGTTTATGACAAATTGACGGAATTAAATAAAATATTAACAGGCGTCGACGAAAAAATAATTTAAAAACTCTAGAGGGCGCACCTCATCCCTTTGAGGTCTGGACGGACCATAAAAATCTAGAAGCTCTCACTTCCTCCCGCAAACTTTCCCCAAGGCAACTACGCTGGGCACACTACTTCCATCGTTTCAATTTCTGCCTCAAATATATACCTGGTGGGAAAAATTTCATGGCTGATGCCCTCTCCAGACTGCCCCAATATGATGTTTCTAAACTTACAGGTGTACAACCCATGATGCCGCTCGCCTTACCTGCTTCTCCTGCGTCTACCAGGAGCCATTCTATTCTCCAGATTGCTCCGCCGGATGAGCTCATTGCTCGCATTAAATCTGAATTGCTTACTGATGAATGGTATTCTGCACATTCGGGTGACTGCACTATTAGGGATAATCTCCCTTGGATTGGCTCTAAGATTTATGTCCCTGCTACAATTCGACCTTTTGTACTGCAGCGAGCACACGACTCACGTTTAGCGGGACATTTCGGATTCGTCAAGACTATACACCTAGTTAAGCGCCAATTCTGGTGGCCTTCGCTAAAGAAGGATGTGGAATCATACATTGCCAGTTGTCCTGTTTGTGCTGCTTCGAAACGTACCCCTGGTAAGCCCCATGGCCTTCTCCAATCTGTAGCGAGGCTGGAGGCTCCTTGGAAGGAGATCTCGATGGACTTTATTGTTGACCTTCCAACCAGCCAAGGCTATACCGTCATTTGGGTTGTTACGGATCTTTTCTCCAAGCAAGTTCATTTTCTACCTTGTTCGAAAATTCCATCCTCCAAATCGTTGGCCAAGTTGTTCCTGACCCATATTTATCGCTTTCATGGTGTGCCTAAGCGTATCATTTCGGATAGAGGTACTCAATTTACATCTCTCTTTTGGAAGGAATTCTTGAAATTGATAGGCTCCGCCCAGGGCTTAAGCTCCTCCTACCATCCCCAGACGAACGGTTCTTGTGAGCGGGCTAATTCCGTTTTGGAACAATACCTTCGTTGTTTCATTAATTTTCAACAAGATGATTGGGCTGATCTCCTGCTACATGCTGAAGTGGCTTATAATAACTCTGTTCATTCTAGTACAAATATGACCCCTTTTAGGATTGTCTATGGTCAGGACTTTGTACCCATCCCCGAATTGCCTCACGACTCGCCTACAGTTCCCTCCTTGGATGAATGGTCCACTAGGCTGTCTTCCATTTGGCCTATCTTAAGAAAAACTTTGGATGATGCACATCAATCGCATAAGTTGTATGCTGATAGGAAACGGGCTGCTCCTCTGGCCTACAAGGTTGGTGATAGGGTATACGTCTCTACTAAGCATTTGGACAGCCCGCAGAAGTGCAAAAAACTGGGTCCCAAATTTGTTGGTCCATTCACTATAACTAAGATAATAAGTTCAGTGTCTGTCCGTTTGGATCTCCCAAAAACCTACCGTCGTTTGTACCCGGTATTCCATGTTCACCTATTAAAGCCTGAACGCACATCGCATCTCCGCAAACCCTCTCCTGATGCCCCTGCACCAATGATGGTTGATGGTCACCAGCATTATGAAGTTCGTGACATTCTGGACTCCAGAGTCCGTAGAAATAAAACTCAATTCTTGGTCATGTGGAAAGACTTTCCTCCTTCTCACAATGAATGGGTGGATAAAGAGCATCTCAAGGCCCCGAAGCTTATACGCCAGTTTTATGCCAAATATCCACACAAACCTTGACCCTTTCCCTCTCTCCTCTGTGTTGTTTTGTCTCTTTTTGTCTGTTTTTCAGGTCTAGCATCTCGCTTTCTGGGAAGCGTCCGGGATTTCTGCCTGCTCCTGGAGGTGGTCCGGATGTCAGCCTTCGCATAGACTGCTTAGCTGCCATGGAAACGGGGAGGGTGGGGCGCTGGGATTCAATTGTTATGCTGGTGGTGGATTGGTGGAAGATGATGCCGGCTGGTGTTATCTCTGGACTAACGGTCTCACATTCCATGCTGGTGATGACCTGCCCACCTGATGTCGGAGAAGAACGTATATTGGACACTGCAAAGGGGGGTTAGGGCTCTTGGGATGGGCTTAAGCTTTAATACTCAATGTTTGCGCCTAAACTAGTTACTTCCTGCTTTACTATGGTCTGTTGATCTCCGGTACTCAGTAAAAGTAGCCTTATTCATTTCAAACAATGTCTAAGAGTGGTCTTTCTTGAGCATTAGAAGAAATAGACTGTTGACAGCCTACTTATTAGAGTTTAAACTCCAGGAAGAGCAAGTGAAAGAAACAATGATAACATGGGGGAAAAACTTCGGGCATGGGATCAACTTAGATAAGTGGCAAAAATTGTGGACACAAAACTGTAAAATGACGATGTCAACAGCCTACAAAGAGAACTTATATAAGATGTTCTACAGGTGGCACTTATCACCATCAAGAATCGCAAAAATGAATAAGAACAAATCCCAAAAATGCTGGAAATGCCATCAGACGCCTGGTACTTACTACCATATGTGGTGGACCTGTTCGGAGGCCAAAAATTATTGGAGTATGATCCACACATGGTTGGAGAAAATAACAGAAAAATATATAGATTTTAAACCCGAACTCTTCTTGCTTGGACTTACATTAGAAATATTTGACAAAAATTTGATATACCTAATTGTAAATATTTTGAAAGCCGCTAGAATCGTGTTTGCAAAAAATTGGAGAAATGATAAATTACCATCACAGGAAGAAGTTATTTATAAAATTATGGAATGTGCAGAGATGAGTAAATTAACGTTTGAAATTAGAGAGCAAGACAGCGAACAATTCTATGAAATATGGAATAAATTTTATCAATGGCTGGAAAAAAGGAGGAACTAAGGGATATAACAATACACATTACATTATTATATAACTTGAAGAAATTTTTGTCTTTAGAAGGATAAAATAATTTATTTTAGTGTGATAAAGTTACCTCTAGAAAACAATGGTACATGTGAAGATTTTCTGTTCTTATTCTGTTGGTTTTTTTCTATCTAATATCTTGTTTATATATTGAAGAGTTAGGGGATAAAGACTTATCTCATAAATGGAAATGTTAATATATGATACAAAAGTGATATATATATAGATTAATATCTTTGTGAGATTAAGCACTGGCGCACAGAGCGTTTGAACGACATGTTGTACAAAACACGAAATGAATGACGTTTCTTTTTATTTATTTTCAATTATAAAAAATAAAAAACTTTTTAAAAAAGGCTTGCGAAAGGATTGACATTCTGTTCTGGAAACAACAGCAAAACTCACTTGTGAACCACACAAAAATAATTCATTCCTGTGGCCTTTTGGGTGCGCTTCAAGGTTTTAACGACCATCTTTAAAGCGCTCCATGGCTCGGGGCCTACTTACATGCGAGACCGCCTCCTGCCACATACATCCCTTAGATCGATACGCTCCCACAGAGAGGGCTTCCTCAGGGTGCCGTCGGCTGGACAATGCCGACTGGCGACACCCAGGGGAAGAGCCTTCTCTGTGGCGGGCCCAGCCCTTTGGAATGACCTACCCCCTGAATTACGTACCATCACCGACCTCCGCCTCTTCCGTCAATGTCTAAAGACATATTTGTTCCAACAAGCCGGCCTAGCCTAACCTCCCAGGGGGACTTTTAGGAAGTTTTTAAATTGGGTATTTTAAATTTGGTTTTAGTACAGGATGGGAATGTTTAATATTTATTTTAAATTATATATTTATCTTTGTATTTGTGTGTTTTTAAATTTCCTGTACGCCGCCCTGGGTCCTCTGTGGAGAAGGGCGGGATATAAATTTAAATTAAAAAAAAATAAACAATTTTCACAGCCTTCAACCAGCTGCTCCAAGTAAGAAAAAATAGATTGTTTCATAAAGACCAGTCTATGACCTCCCAGTGGCAGTGTTGCAGATTTTCACTTTTTAATATATCCTTCTTCTTTATTGTTAAAAAAAGTAAAGAGTATAATTCTTGTTGGATTTTAAAAATAAGTGGTAGGTCATAGGAGGAATTATAAAAATAATCCCAAACTCAAGAATTTAAGTAACAAAAAATAAAAGGAAAAGAAATAGTCCAATCACTTTCAAAGGAAAAAAACAACCTTATAACTGATGCTTCAATCCACAATTACAGAAAAATAAGAAAAGGAAAAAAAAGAAAACCTCCCAGTTCAAAACATATGAGATTAATTCCGCTGCTTATTTTTGGGTTAAAAGCTTTAGTTTTACTTTTTAAAAAAGTTTCTTTAAGCAAAATATTTCAAAAGAAAAAAAAATAGCTTCCCGGTCTTGCACTTTCCCTTTCAGCTTCCTTCCTTCTGGAGCTGCCCCATCTTTGTCAGCCTGTAGGGGCTGCCTGTTTGCCACCTTGCAGAAGCTCTTCCCTTGGGTCAAACAGGGGTTTGCGGTACCCCTGTGACCATCAAGGCTTTGTCTTTCTTGTCGCCATGCTCCCAGGACGGTTTAGGTCCAAATGGACCAAGGGGCGGCAAAAGTGTCAACGGAGGTCTCAGAGTGCTGAGACCCCGCATTGTGCCGACTCCTCCCTCCTAATCAGGGACTTTTGCAGGGTCCCTGAGAACAGCAAGATGTATTCTTCTGTCCCTCTGTCTCTGTGGGATGGTTTAGGTCCATATGGGCCGTCCAACGGCAAAAGAATCAACTGCAATCTCGGGGTTTCAAGACGCAGATCATCTCATCGTGATGTTGGCTCCTCCCTCAAATCTGTGGGCTTCGAGATCGCAGGTCGTCTCTGTGGGGGTTTGAGGATGTAACAATGGAGTCAGGTAGAGCATTCCAGACATTGACCATTGTGTTGCTGAAGTCATATTTTCTGCAATTGAGTTTGGAGCAATTTACCTTGAGTTTGTATCTATTGCTTGCGCATGTATTATTGAGGTTGAAACTGAAGTAGCCATTGACAGGTAGGATGTTGTAGCAGACAGTTTTGTGTACTATGCTTAGGTCAGACCATAAGTGGCATAGTTCCAGGTTGTCCAAGCCCAAAATTTTGAGCCTGGTAGTGTAAGGGATTTTATTGTAAGCAAAGGAGTGAAGTACTCTTCTCGTAAAATACTTCTAAACCAACTCAATTGTATTAATCTCTGATAAACAATGTGGATTGCGCGCAGACAAGCTGTATTTGAGAATTGGTCTGGCAAAGGTTTTGTATATCCTAGTTAGCAGTACAATGTTACCAGAGAAGAAGCTTCCCAAAATTAGGTTAATAACTCTTAATGCCTTTTTGGCAATGCTGTTACAGTGAGCTCTGGGGCTTAGATCATTTGAGATGAGTACTCCTAGGTCCTTGACAGAGTGAGGGTTGTCTACGAGGTCGTATCCACCCAGTTTGTTTTGGGTGTTCGGATTTTTGTTGCCAATGTGTAGCACAGAGCATTTGTTAGATGAGATTTGGAGTTGCCAATTGCATGACCATTCTGACCCATAGTCAAGTCTCTTTGTATGGTAGCAGCATTGTCGGTGGTGTTAACTAGTTTTATGAGGGGTGAAATTCAGCAGGTTCTGACAGGTTCTAGAGAACCAGTAGTGTAAATTTTGAGTACTTCAGAGAAATGGCAAATAACTCCTCTGGCTGGCCCCAGAGTGGAGTGGGAATGGAGATTTTGTAGTATCCTTTCCCCTGCCACACCCACCAAGCCACATCCACCAAACTGGTAGTAAAGATTTTTGAATTTCACCACTGGTTTTACATGGTCAGCAAAGAGAATGCAGCTGCTTATAATATGATCACAAAGGTCATTTATGTAAAGCAGAAAGAGTGTGGGTCCTAAAATGCTGCTTGGGGTACACCACTGCTAACTGGTGCCAGGTTTGACAGGGCGCTCCCTATTTTGAATACTTGTTGCCTGTTTGACAGGAATCCACTTGTGCAGGAATCTAGAAATGCCATAAGAGCTTAATTTTAACAGTGGTTTGTCACATATCACTTAATCAAAGGCTTTGCAGAAGTCTATGTATATTGCATCTATTGCTTTACCCTGGTCGAGTTGTGTGGTCCAAATGTTTCTGCACTGTAGGAATTGCTGATTACAGGACAAAGTTTTCCTGAAACCAAATTGCTTGTTAGAAAGCAGGTTGTTTGTCTCTAAATGAAGGGTGATTTTAAGGTTTATAACTGATTCCATGGCTTTACAGGGGATGCAACACAGTGAGATTGCTCTGCAATTTTCTACTAGGCTAGGGTTTCTCTTTATAAAGATAGGTATGACTGTGGCTAATGACCCTAGGTTCTGAAACCTATGGTTCTGAAAGATATCTCATAGATTGTACTTAAAGGTTCATCTAGGGCAGTGGAAAGCTTTTTCAAGAAATAGGCACATAATCCATCAGGGTCAATAGATAGGGATGGCTTTAGGTTGTGTAGTGCCTTTTTAACATTATCTACTGTAAAATCAATATGTAGGCGATAGTTGCAATTAGTTGTGGTATGACCAGGAAATGCAGGAGAGAAGCCATTGCTGTTGACAAAGACTGAACTGAAGAACATGTTGAAGAGGTTGGCCTTAATGGCTTCATCATTACAGTCTTTCCCATTAGGTTCTTTTAGAGGTGGGATAGTTTTCAAATCTTTAAGTTTGGCATTTATAAAATTATAGAAGGCTCAGGTGGATTTTGAGTGTAACAGCTCTTCCTCCTGTTTGCAATAGTAATTGGAGCATTCTGCCTTTATCTGGCAGCATAAGGTTTTGTAGTGGTTTTTAAAGTAGCTACATAGCCAGTTTTGTTTTCTCACCAAAGAGATTGTTTTTTTGATTGAAGCTTATTGTAATTGGTAATTTGTTTTTTGTTTTTTTGTTTTTGGCTTTAGGGGTTGTTAATGGTATGTGTAGTTTAATAAATCTATTGATTTTGAATAAAAAAGTGTTATAATGGTCTTCTGCAGTATTACAGCCAGTGAACAAATGGTGCCAATTAAGAGATGAGAGGTCAGCAGCTATGAGATCATATTCGGCTTTTTAAAGTTGTAATTTGGTGTCCCATCAATATGACCCTCTTTGCAAGGAAGTAAATTGAGACAAAAATCAATCATGCTGTGGTCACTGTTGGAAAAGAGTTCTTTAACTTGTAGACCATAAATTGAGCTTAAAGATGAGCCTATTTGGGCTCATCTTCTGATGGGAGGGCTCCGTTATTGTCCTTCGGGTGCCCCATTCTGCCACTGCTCCAGGAGGTAACAGGGACAATGTTGCTGGGCTGATGATCTTGCCTGTCCTGGCTGAAGAACTCGGACTTTAGATCTCCCAACATGGCCGGTGTGAGAGAGCGGCCTATGAGGACCTCGGCCTAAGGACTCCACTCGCTGCAGGGCAGGAGGGAGGGCTTCTGTTTTCATTGCCCTGCTGGACTTATTATATCAGCTGGTTGAGCTCCCTCTTAGGTGTTTTAGACTATGTTATCATATATGGCTGCTGAACTATATGCCTTGAGGGAGTCCCCTCTCTCTCAAGATTGGCCATCTGGACTATCCACAAACTTCCTTGATGACAGATTTTGGAATTGTGATAGGTGGCATCGAACGCGGAGGAAAATTTGGGGTTTTTAAAAGGAATTTTTAAGTTGATTTTTAAGGGGTAGTAGGGAGGGTATTATCTGTATGAACCAGGTGGGTTTAGAGGGAAATCCACCAGGGTCAGTGCTGGGCCCGGCTGGGGGCTGCAGCATTGGAGGTGCAGGGCTAGAGGTCAGGGAGGGGGCTAAGTTCCAGATTAGTAAAGGTTGCTCCATCAGTACTGTGGGTAGGAGGGGCAGGTATGGTGGTACCAGGAGGCCATATCATGTTCAGGGAGCATACATCCACTGTCTTCGAGCGGTTGCACGCTCCAGCACCCAATGCTTCTCTCCTCCCCCAGGTTGTTCAGATCCTCAGGGCCTGGGCCTGCATCTGATGTTATGCAATGCCAGGTCCGTGGTAAAGAAAGCCCCCCTCATTTATGATCTTGTGCATAATATTTGAGTCAAAACCTGAAAAAACTCAAGTAGAGAAAGAGAAAGCAGTAGAGACTACTCAGGAGGAGGTAGGAGAGGAGAAGGCAGTAGAGTGGACCTGGCAGGTATTATGGACACCTGGTTAGGCCAGGAGGGGAGGGGGTTCCCCTCATGGAACTGTGCCCACCAGGCTTCCATGTGTTTCATCAGCCTAGGGCTCAGGGTAGGGGTGGGGGTGGCGGTTGTTATAAAGGAGGGTTTGTACCCGAGGGAGGCCACTGTACCTCAGAGAGTAAGATGTGAGTCCCTCCTTGTGAAGTGGGGTTGTGGGGTACAGATGGGCTTGCTGACCACATACCTGGCTCCCGGCTGCATGGTGGCAGCCCTGCCTGAGCTGCTGGACATGATTGCTGGGGTGGCGATTAGTATCCCCGGGTTTATAGTCATGGGGGATTTCAACCTGCCATCTGTCAGCAAAGCATCTAAGGCAGTTTGAGAGTTCATGGCCTCCATGACAGCCATGGATCTGACCCAATTAGTTCAAGGCCCCATGCACATTGGGGGGGACACCCTGGATTTGATTTTTGTCTCTGGCCAATGGTTGAAGGATCTGGGAAGAGGGGATATAGCCATTGAACCCTTGTCATGGTCAGATCACTTGCTCCTTTGAGTGGATTTCAAATCCACTACCCCCCTGCAGGGATGCAGAACCAACTAGGTGGTTCCGCCCCAGACACCTGATGGACTCTGATAGGTTCCTGACAGAGCTGGGGCCATTCCCTGGGGCTATGGCTCACAACTCAGCTGGAGAACTTGTGGCCTGGGTGGCTGCTAGGGCTCCGGACCGCGTTGTGCCTTTGCGGCCTCTGATCCAGTGCCGAACCCGGTTGGCTCCTTGGTTCTCCGAGGAGCTGAGGGAGATGAAGCGCTGGAAAAGATGCCTAGAGAGCAGTTGGAGGACCAGCCATTCTGAATCTGATTGGACACTGGTGAGGTCTTATATCAAGACCTACCTAGTGGCGATAAAAGTGGCAAAGTTTAATTATTTTTCTGCTCTTATTGCATCTGCAGAAAATTGCCCAGATGCCCTGTTTATGGTGACCCACTCCCTCTTATGGAAGCGTGGGAGGACCCCTTGCAGGGTAAAGCTGAGGATTTTGTACAATACCTGTGTTATCTACTCTGGGTTCAGAACCAGTGTCAGAACTCTGGTTCCTTTACCAGTGTTAGCTAATGAATGCGGAATAGTGTAATTCACCGGACAGTAACAAGATATGTTGCTGTAAACCACAAATAAACTCTAAAACAGTGATAGTAAGAAAATAAATAGTCTTTACTTTGTAGCAACTAAAATACTTCTGACTAGCTTCTCAAAAAATGATAACAGTCCTACACCAAACAGAGTTTTTCTTGCAGTGATGCAAACAAAACATCCTTCTTCTTCTTCAGCTTCTCAAACGGCAATCAGGAAAACACAGGATCACAAGGAATCGAACAGGGGATGAGCTGCAGTCCTGACCCTGATTATATAGTATATCTGATACTCACAGTCAATCAGAATTTAAGACAGTCTTAAAGCTACATAACATCTTAAGAACATAGGCTCATATATATTGTCAACCCAATATAAGACTGCATATCCTAACAACCTGCAAGACAAAATCGCTCAGATTCTGGAAGGGCTGGACTCTGACTGGGTAGGGCTAGATGGGGTGATGGAGGTGGGTCTTGAGACTGTTATCTTGGAGGAGTTTGACCCTGTGACTCCTGAGGACATAGACAGGATTTTGGGTAGGCTTAGTGCTTTGGGTAGGCTTATTGGACCCGTGTCCCTCCTGGTTGGTGCTGGCCACCCAGGAGGTTACATGAGGCTGACTCCAGGGTATTATCAATGCTTCTTTGAGAGAGGGTTTTTTCCCCCCACCGCTTTGAAAGAGGCGGTGGTGAGACCCCTCCTCAAGAAGCCTTCCCTGGACCCGGCGCTTTTGGCAAACTATCGTCCAGTCACCAACCTTCGCTTTGTAGCAAAGGTTGTTGAAAGTGTGGTGGTGCAACAACTTCCCAAGTACCTGGATGAAGCTGTCTATCTTGATCCGTGCCAGTTAGGTTTCAGGCCTAGGTACAGCATGGAAACGGCATTGGTCGCATTGGTCGATGATCTCTGGAGGGCTCGAGACAGGGGTTGCTCCTCTGTCCTGGTCCTATTAGACCTCTCAGCGGCTTTTGATACCATCGGCCATGGTATCATGCTGCAGCGGTTGGAGGGGTTAGGGGTGGGGGGCACTGTACTTCAGTGGTTCTCCTTCTTCCTTTCTGACCATTTGCAGTTTGTGTTGACAGGGGACAGAGGTGCCTCACTTGTGGAGTACCCCAGGGGTCGGTCCTCTCGCCCCTGCTGTTCAACATTTATGTGAAGCTGCTGGGCGAGATCATCTGGGGTTTTGGAGTAAAGTTCCATCAGTATGCTGATGATACGCAGCTGTACGTTTCGTCCCCAGACCACCCCAATGTTGCCTTTGATGTGATGTCCCAGTGCCTGGAGGCCGTGCAGATCTGGATGGAGAGGAACAGGCTCAGGCTCAACCCCTCCAAGACCGAATGGCTGTAGTTCCCGGCGTCCTGTTACAGTCAGCTGGTTCCATCATTGGCTAGGGGGGGGGGATGAGACCTTAGCCCCCACAGGAAGGGTTCGCAACTTGGGTGTCCTCCTGGATGCACAGATGCCCTTGGAAGATCATATGACAGCTGTTGCCAGGGGGGCTTTTTATCAGGTTCGCCTGATCTACCAGTTGCATCCCTTCCTAGTTCGGGATGCCCTGTGCACAGTCACTCACACCCTTGTTTCTTCCTGTCTGGACTACTGCAATGCTCTCTACATGAGGCTCCCCTTGAAGAGCACCCAGAGGCTCCAACTGGTCCAGAATGTGGCCGCACAGGTAATTATGGGGGCGACGCGACACTCCCATGTAATATCCCTCCTGCGTGAGCTGCACTGGCTTCCAGTAGTTTTCTGGGTGAGATTCAAGGTGTTGGTTACTATCTTTAAAGTGCTCCATGGCTTAGGACCTGGGTACTTACGAGATTGCCTTCTGCCACCAATAGCCTCCCACCGGCCAGTACGTTCCCATAGAGAGGGTCTCCTCATGGTGCCGTCAGCTAAACAATGTCGACTGGCGACACCCAGGGGGAGAGCCTTCTCCATGGGAGCACCTGTCCTCTGGAACAAATTGCCCCCGAAATTAAGAACTATCCCTTACTTATGCACCTTCCGCCATGTTCTCAAAACCTTTTTTTCCAACAAGCCAGGCTGGCATAAAAATGAATTTTAAATTACGAATTTTTATTAATTTTAATCGGGGTTGTTTGGTTTTTTAATTTTCAGACCAAATTGTTTAATATGTTTTTAAAAAACTTTTTAAACTTTTGTATATCTGTTTTACTTTTACTGTACACCGCCCTAAGTCCTTCGGGAGTAGGGCAGTATGAAAAACTAATAAAACCTAAACCTAAACTATTGCAGAAGATTAGATCTAGGTAGATCTCAGACCCGAATTGGGGACATCACCCTGATTACAACCTTGCTCATATGAACCTAGATCTCATCTTCTGCAATAGTTTAGGTTTGAGCCTGGTGCTGAAGCCAATGATGAACGCCAGACACGAGGTGCAGGTTTTCTGTTTGCTTTTTATTGGAGTACTCCAAGGAAAAGTGTTCCTGGTCAAAAGGCCAAGAACCAAGAACAAAGGTTTAAGAAAGCTTTTATACATTTTCACTAAAGGAGAAGGTGGGATAACAAGAGACATCATCTAATAAACATTTTAGTAATAATTCTACAACTTGTTCTATTGGTCTATAGCTGTCCCATTCCTAGCTCTTAGCTAATGAATGGCCCAGGAATTATCTAATACACATTTCATTTGCTGTAGCCCATGTTCGCCTCTAACTTTTAGCTGAGGTCTGCAACTGTTACCTAGCTCCCCATAATTGCTACATGTTTTACACATGCATATTTCTTGTTGATAAGCATTCTTTGTTCTTGGCAGACAGACACCCCCCCAATTACAGTCTTCCTGATTTACTTTCAAATGTGTGTCATGATCCAATCCATCAAGGGGCTCTGTAACATAGTAAGACGTGAACTGTGGTATTTAGAGACAGTTTGCAGGCAATGGTCCCAGGAAGAGTAAGCTCTTTGTAACTTTAATCTTTTTCAGATTTTGTAGAAGATAACAACACCACGCTCTTTATGGTTTTCACGGTTAGACCTTGTCTGGCTACTTTGTCTCCCTTGTCTGGCTAATTTGGCCCATTGCTGATAAAAACTACAAATGTCCTTAGATGCTTCTACTGCCATTGGTGGGTAGTTGTTATGTAAATTTTACATATAGTTGCTATATAAAAGGCGTACCAAGGAGATAACAAGAATGTAAATCATACTAGACAAGCAATTGATAAGAGAATACCTCTCCACTCCAGACAAGTTCAAATCACAGGAACTGGCAGATGTGATCTTGGAACCAACTGAATAAAATCTTTCAGAGCTCCTGATGAACAGGAGAAGTGCCAGAGGGCTGGAAAAGAAATGTGGTTCCAATCTTCAAAAAAGAAGAGAAAGTACATCCAGGAAAGTACAGACCAATCAGCAAATGTGATGATTTCCCCTTCTGTTCCATCATCTAAATTGTTTATGAAGATATTAAAAGTGCTGATCCTAAGACAGAACGTTGGGGTAACCCCTATGTTAGGATATTTATCCTTATGTTGGGTTGACAATATATATTTGTCTGAAATGGTATAAAGTTCCTGCCCATGCAGGGGGTTGGACTAGAAGACCTACAAGGCCCCTTCCAACTCTGCTATTGTATTGTATTGTATTGTATTGTATTGTATTGTATTGTATTGTATTGTATTGTATTGTATTGTATTGTATTGTATTGTATTGTATTGCATTGTATTGTATAAGCCAGTGTTCCTAAAGAGTATATGTAGCTTTAAGAACTTTGTTGAATTCTGATTGGCTGTGCTTCTCTACCATAAAAGGAAACTCAGAGAAATAAGAGGAAAACGATCCACAGGGAACTTGGCCTGCTGAGAGAAACCCAGATGCAGCAGAGAGGCCTACCCAAGAGCCTGGGCTTATTGAAGTGAGGTGAGCAGAGAGGCAAAAGACACTGGCGGAGAACTCTTCAGACACTTAAAAAAAAAAAAACCGGACCCCATAAAAGAGGAGGAGGAGTTGCACTGTATGTAAGGGACCACTACATTGCTACAGAATTGCATGAAACCAAAGATGAAAACCTCCTAGAAGGCATATGGGTCAACATAAAAGAAAAAAAGAATGACTGGCCAAAGGTCTATATCTGTGATGGTGAACCTATAGCATATGTGCCAGAAGTGGCACACAGAGCCATCTCTCTGGGCACATGGAGCCATCACCTGTTGCTCTTCTTGGTTCTGGTGCTCCAGCCAGATGGTCTTCACACACATGGGAGTGGCAAAAATTGAAATAGCAGCTGCCCAGTGCTCACGTGCATGCCGGGAAGTTGATCTTCTAGTTTCTGGCATGCACATGTGCACCAGTCTGGTTTCTGACATGCATGCATGAAGACCAGCTCACATGCCCAAATATGCAAAGAAGGAATCCCAGCAGTCGTTTCCTAGGGGAGAGAGCTATCAGCCAGGATGGGCCGGCCAGGGCTTCCCTCCCTCCCCACCCAAGCGGGCTTCTTGTGTGGCCCCAGCCCTCCAGCCCACAGCAGCAACACACATCCATGGTCCAGAGCACCTGGATAGCTTCAGAGCCTCAGAAGAGCAGCAGCAGCAGGGTGAGGGGCATGAGCAGCCAACCTGCAGGGGTGAGGGCGGTTCTCATGCTGCCACTTCTAACCAGGATGCTGGAGTAGAACTGCTGCTGCCCCTTCATCTCTGGCCTGGCCAGTCACTTTCAGTTTCTTAATTAATAGCTTTGAGTTTTCTGTGGTAAAAGGGCAGAAGAAGAAAAATCAATCCCCACTCTTGACAGGTTCAGAAAGAGTAAGAAAAGGCAGATAAATTTGTCAGATCCACGCTGGCTTTTGTGCTTTCACTTTGGCCTCAGTAGAGAGAACAAATCCCTGCCTCTGTCTTCACAAGGGAGTTCCTGCAGTTGAAGAACCAACCCCACTGACTCATGCTCCATGCAAGGTGGAAGTAGCCCAACAAGCCTCTTTCTCTCTCCCATGCTCCACTGGAAACCCCCTCTCCACATTCTGCTTGGTCCTTGCACCCAGTACTTAAACTAAACAGGTGCCTCCATTGGACTCACCCAAAGCAAATGTTGCCTGGGTGCTTCACTTCCCCTTGGGCATGAAGGTGATGGAATGAAGCCTGCCTGAACACCTGGTATAGCCAGAGTCCTTGCAAGCCAGGACTCAGAAAACATTCTTCCTCTGGGAAGGGAACCTGCCTTTCTATTCAGTTTCTTGGGTTCAAGGCATCCAAGAAGCAATAGGTCCGCAGGTAGTTGAGGGAGAAGAGGAGCGAGAGCAGGAAAGCCTGCAAGGGGTGGAGGTGAACTTGCCCAGCGTAGCGTTCCTGGTGCCTTTAAAGCAAGGCTCCGGGAAAAAAGTGGGGAACCCAGGAAGGTTAAGAGAAGAAGAGCCTTGCTGCTCTTCCTCTATTAAGGTTTCTGGGTGTCCCTTTCAGTGCCTTTACTTTTCTTACAAGAAATTGTGACAAGGAAAGGCGTTGTCTCCTCCTGCCTCTCACCTCCACCCCCATTCCATGCATTGATAAGAATGTGATCCTCAGGGGTGATCAGGAGAACGTTCTCCAGTTTTTGCTTCTTTTAAAATGGGAGAAAGGCCTGCCGGTGAGTTCAGGTTGAGGGATGGGATTCCTCTCTGCTCAAGATGGCAGGCCAGCCCTTCCCATTCAGGAATGCTGCACTGAGCAAGTCCCCCCCCCCTTGCAGGCCTGCCCACTCTTGCTCATCTTCTCCCTGATCAGCTAAAGGAAAAGGGTAAGAAACCGTAGTTGGGAGGCAATCAAGTTGGCTGGGTTCAATGCCAGAGGGAGAAAAAGAAAGGTTGGGAATCCTCATACACCCAGCTGCCTCCTCTTTTTTACCATCCCCCTCCCTCTGGCTAATTTGATGTGAGTCTGAAGTAGGTGGGGAGAAAGTGAGGCCCCAGAAGAGCAGCAGCAGGTACAGGGGGAAGGGCAGGAGTGGCTTGGGCACATGGGGCAGCAGGCAGGGAGGGAGGCAAGAGTGACTGACTAGCTTCTCCTCAAGAATGACTGACTTGCACTCCAGGCAGCATCCAGCATGGCAAATATCAGGGACTTGCCTTGAACATCAAGGGCTGCATTTGCAAAATAGGTTGTGTGGTGTGATACTGTGTGTGGATGCGGACACAGTTGAGCTGGGCTCAAGCTGCAGTGCTCAGAGATTGCCAGCCACCACACCATTACTTGGGAGGCTGCTTTCTTCACTGGCTGTGCTGGGAGCCCGGCAATGCCCAGCTTCCTGCCACTGCGCAACATAAAAGGCAAGCTCTGCCACAATCAAGTGGCTTCCAGGCCTGGGGAATTTCTCAGATCCCATCATCTCCAACTAACTATTATTATTATTATTATTATTTTATTTTTCAAATTTATAAGCCGCACCCATCTCACCACATAGGGACTCGGGGCGGCGCACAGGGAATATAAAATATAAATACATAGATATACAAAATAAAACATTCATTAAAACTCAATTAAATTCATCCACCCTGCACTAAAAACCCATATTAAAACCCCTAAATTAAAACTTTGGTGACTAAAGGAAGTACAGTGTCGAGTAAAATCATGCCAGGCCGGCTTGTTGGAAGAAGTGCGTTTTTAACTGCTGGCGGAACAGGCGGAGGTCCGAGATGACACGGAGTTCAGGGGGGAGAGCATTCCAGAGCATTCCAACTAATTGGGGGGGATGAGAGTTGGCATCCCAAGATTCTTGTATGCAGCAGAATGATGTGAAAATTTCATAAAACTTGACTTCCCCCCTCCCTCCAAGTTTTTGGACAAGGTTAGGTGACTTTGACTTGGCTTCAAATTTCTGTTGCTTTAGTGTGTTTAGTTTTATAGTTTTAATATGGTTTTTATGCTGTTTAACTTTTTATTGGGAACCACCAAGAGTTGTTTATAGATGGGCAGCTATATAAAAATTTTAAATAGATAAATGAAATTGAAGAAATAGGAATTAGTTCAGGAAATTGCAGCAAAAATGGCTTACCATATTTTTCGGAGTATAAGATGCATCTTTTTTCCTCCAAAAAGAGGCTGAAAATCTGGGTGCAACTTATATATTGAATACAGATTTTTTTTGCCTCCTGAAACCCCACCCCCTTCACCAAAATGGCTGTGCCTAACCTTATTGAGGCTTCCAGAGTCTCCCCCTCCCCCTCCTAGAGCTGAACAAGATGACCGGCCGTATCAGGCACGAGCATACAGGGGCCGGGAGGAAAAAAGAGGAGGGAGGGAACTAAACGATCCACCCCGATTCAGGGGAAAGTTTGATGGTGATTCAGACCAACTAGGTCTATTCCTTGATTCAGCTGATATCCACTTAGAACGCTATGGGCACCTCTACCCATCCCCCAGAACCATGGTGAATGCCATTGCAGAGGGTTTCGAGGGGGAAGCAGAAGAATGGCTAGCAGCCCTCCATAAGTGGAGAGCTCCCCAACTGCAAGACATAAATGACTTCCTGCAAGTGCTAGAGGCCAGGTTTGAAGAGGGGGAGGAGGACCCATATGCAGAGGAGGAACTCAGCAACCTAAAGCAAAGAGGCCGCCCCATCAAAGAGCACATCCGTGAATTCAGGAGGATAGTTGGAAGACTACCCCTCCTACCAGAATGGTTGCTGGTGCATTTTTTCAGAATAAGCCTGGATAAAAGTATTGCCCAAGTAACTGCATATTGTGACATCCCAAACAAACTCTCTGAGTGGTTCTGAGTGGCAACAAAAGTCGACAGTGGGCTATGTGCCAATGACACAAGGAAGGAACCAGACACAAAGGAGAGGGGTCAACCTAATCTGAAACCATCACACCAAAAGAAAGAAATGGCACCACAGCAAGACCTGAGATCAGCCCTCCCTCGAAGTTCCGTGAGGTGTTACAGATGCGCAGGGATGGGCCACATGGTAGCTGCATGCCCAACCCCAGCACCGAAACCAAGGCCGGACCTACCACCCAGGGCCCGACAAGAACAAGGGCCCCGACGGGCCATCAACACATCCAGGAGGGCTCTTCAAGCTGCAGGGGTCTCCTCCCTCCCAGGCGAAAGCGGTGAAACCCCAGACAATGATGACCAGTCAATTAAACCCTATGACAGTGAGGACGAGGGAGAAAACGACCCAATGGTGAGAGAATCAATTTACCCTTTCCTTTTTCCAATACGCCTCACAACCCCGAAAACGGGAAAACAGGGGGATTTTCAAGCCCTTGTAGACTCAGGCTGCACTAGGTGCTTGATCAACTTAACCACAGTTCAGAAACTGGGGATCAGAGCGAAAAGACTGAACCACCCGATTCAGTTTGAGCAGGTTGACGGTTCCCTAATGGGAGGAGCCTATGCCACTCACCTAACTGAACCAGTGAGACTAGAATTGGCAGATCACTGGGAAATAATTCAATTCATAATAGCCCCCAAAATGACAGAGGCAGTCATACTTGGACTTTCCTGGCTAGACAAGTGGGGACCGAGCATCTGGTGGCAAGGGGGCACCCACAGGCTTAGGATATCACCTGGCCCTCAACCGCTCCCTCATGAGCAAGCAAAAATATCACTCACATTGGGAGCTCCCCAAGAGAGCCCACGAGAACAACTGGCAACCACATCTGACAAAACCCCAGAGGCTGAACTGATTCCAGTGGAATACCAGGACCTCGCAGAAGTGTTCAGTGAGACAGAATGTGACATCCTGCACCCCACCCCCCCGCAAAATAGATTGTGCCATTGAAATCATCCCTGGGGCAGAACTACCCAAACCCAACCTGTATGCCATGATGCCTCGAGAGATGCAAGAAATGCATGAATACATAGACAAAAACCTAGCATGAGGGTTCATCGAGCCAGCCAAGCCACGGGTTGTGGCACCAGTCCTCTTCAAAGAGAAGAAAGATGGAACTATGTGTCTGGTGGTGGATTTTCGGGGGATAAACACGGTGTGCGTACACAACCTATATGCTATCTCACTTGGCCAAGGGAAAAGTCTTTACCAAATTAGACCTCAGAGAAGCATACTACCGAGTACGGATCAGGGAAGGAGATGAATGGAAAACAGCGTTCAACTGCCCTTTAGGAAGTTTCCAATTCAAAGTGATGCCTTTTGGACTACAGGGAGCCCCAGCAGTGTTCATGCAGTTAATAAACGAGGTGCTGCATGAGCACCTCTACAAGGGGGTCCTCGTCTACCTAGATGACATCCTTATCTACACTGAGACCGTCGATGACCACATACCCCTGGTTCGCCAAGTACTGGAAAAACTTCTGGCAGCCAACCTGTATGTCAAACTATAAAAATGTGAATTCCACCATGAGCGACTAGACTACCTAGGCTACCGAGTGTCAAATGAAGGAATAGAGATGGACCCAGCCAAAGTGCAAGCCGTCCTAAGCTGGCAACCCCCTCGCACCCGCAGACAGCTACAAAGTTTCCTAGGGTTCGCAAACTTCTACAGGCTGTTCATTCCCTCCCTTGCGAATATTGCCAAACCCGTGACAGACCTCCTGAAGACAGGGAGCCCAGGAACAAAACCTCATCTGGGACAACCCCTACAATGGAGCTTAACCTGCCAAGAGGCATTCGAAACACTGAAAGAAATGTTTGCAAAGGAGCCAGTACTGAAGCATCCTGACCCTGAGCAACCTTTCATGATCCAGGCAGACGCCAGCGACATGGCCGTAGGAGCAGTACTACTCCAAAGAAACAACCAAGGAAATTTACAACCCTGTGCTTATACCTCCCACAAACTCACAGACACGGAGAGGTGATGGGCCGCATGGGAAAAGGAGGCTTTTGCAGTGCAATGAACACTACTAACCTGGAGACACCTGCTAGAAGGGAGCCAGAAACCATTTGAAGTTTGGACCGACCACAAAAATCTGGAAGCTCTCAGAACCCCACAGAAACTATCACCCAAACAAGTCCGATGGGCTCAATATTTCAACCGTTTTGACTTCGTACTAAAGCACATTCCAGGGCAGAGGAACTTTTTAGCTGATGCCCTCTCCCACATGCCTCAGTACAAATGCGAACGGGAGCACGTAGTGGATGCCATTATTCCTTCTACTCAACCAGTTGCCCAAGTAACCACCAGGCGGCAACACCGTGACCGACGGGGTCAAACCACAAGCGATCTAACCACAAGACTCAAAACTGAGCTGCTAACAGACCCTTGGTTCCAAAACAACCAACACATCTTGACGAACAGGGATGACCTTGCCTGAAAGGGGATGAAACTCTACGTTCCAGAATCTTCATGTATCCTAGTTCTCCAGAGGAGCCACGATGCCAAATTGGCAGGCCATTTTGGGTTCATAAAGACTTTACACCTAGCCCGGAGGCAATTCTGGTGGCCTGGAATGAAGAAAGATGTGGATAGCTATGTAAAAAGTTGCACAGTCTGTGCTACAATGAAAATACGACCAGGAAAACTCCCGGGACTACTGCAAACAGTGGCAGAATCAATGAGGCCATGGGAGGAGATTGCAATGGACTTTGTAGTAGAGTTGCCAAAAAGTGGGGGAAACACAGTGATTTGGACTGTAATAGATCTGTTTTCCAAACAGGCACACTTCATTCCCTGTAGCGGACTACCCTCGGCTCACAAGCTGGCTAAACTGTTTGTGAAACATATCTACCGACTGCATGGAGTGCCTCGAAGAATCATCTCAGACAGAGGGGTCCAGTTCACGGCTAAATTTTGGAGGGAGTTCCTGCGGTCCATTGGATCATCTCAGGGTCTTAGTTCAGCTTTTCATCCGAGCACTAATGGGGCAGCAGAAAGACTGAACGCCATGATAGAGCAGTACCTGAGGTGCTACGTGAACTATCAGCAGTCTAATTGGGCAGACCTTTTATCTTTCGCTGAGGTTGCATACAATAATGCTGTTCACAGCAGCACAGGACTCACGCCATTCAAAGTAGTGAGTGGCATGGACTTCGTCCCAATGCCTGAGTATCCAAGAGACCCCCCCTCCTCAGTCAGCTTGACTGATTGGATGTCGATGCTGAAAGCAGCTTGGGAAAATGTCAAGAAAGCCCTAGCCAAAGCGACACAAACCTACAAGAAACAGGCAGATAAACACTGGACTCCGCAACGGCCGTTCCAGGTAGGAGAGAAGGTTTACCTCTCCACAAAATACTTAAGACTAAGACTGCCCAGCAAAAACTGGGGCCAAAATTTGTGGGGCCATTCCCCATAATAAAGATCATCAACCCAGTCACAGTGATATTGAAACTGCCTCGATTGCTGGGGAAGACACACCAATCGTTTCATAGTAGCCTATTGAAACCCGTGATTGGTTCCACTCTGAGACCACTGCCCCGTGCGCCCCCAGGCCTTATGGTCATAGGGGGGCAAACCCATTATGAAGTCCAATGAATTCTTGACTCGAGGTGGCACAGAAGGCAACTCCAATACCTAATGAAGTGGAAGGGTTATCCCCTATCGGAGGCATCGTGGGTGAACAGAAACATCCAAGCTGACTGCCTTATAGCAAAATTCCATGCAGAAAACCCAAGCAAGCCGGGGGGAAGGGGACGCATCCCTAAGTCATACATCTGCATTCAGATTGTTTTGTTTCCCATAGGTTGCTTTCGAGAAGTAAGGGGAGCCGGATGTCAACATCCCGATGTTGTCATGGATTTTATCTGTTTGCCTTAACGAACTGAAAGTTCTTGACATTCCTGTGGCAGGAAAGGAATCTCAGGACAGCCTGTGACTGCGCATGCATGCAATTATTTTCAATGCTAATTGGGGAACGTGATTTATGGCAAGCAGAGGGGAGGGGGCATAAGGGGGTAAAGTGCAGAAGCCATCCAATTATTGCCAGTCCTGGCTGCAACCGAGGCTCGCCATGATGTTACATTCAATAAAGGGACATTTCTTTGAACTTTTACGTGAGGCCGTGAATCATTTGAAGTTTCTCTTGGGAGCTTGACACACACACACTCTCTCTCTCTCCCTACCTATCTACTGTATTTCTTTCTCTCTACATACCTACCTACTGTATTTCTCTTATCTATCTCCATTTCTCTCTCTCTCTCTATTCATTTATCTACCTACCTACCCTCTTTTTCCCTATCTATCTACTGTATTTCTCTCTCTCCCTCTCCCCCTTTACCTAACCACCTACTTACACACACACTCTCTCTCCCCTACCTACCTACTGTATTTCTCTCTCTCTCTTTCTATTTCTCTCTCTATCTTTCTACCTACCTATCTACCTACACACACACACACACACACACTCCCTCCCTACCTACTGTGTTTCTCTCTCTCTCTATTTCTCTCTCTTTCTATCCCTTTATCTACCTACCTACTCTCTCTACCTACCTACCTACTCTATTTCTCTTTCTTTCTCTCCCTCTCTCTCCCTCTACCTACCTACCTACTTTTTTTTGTAATTTGCCTCTTCAAAACCATGGTGCGTCTTATACTCCGGTGCGTCTTATACTCCGAAAAATACTGTGAACCCAGTTTGAAAACCAAGTATATTTTACCTTAAGAAAAGATGACTGAGGGGGCAGAGCTTGCCAGAGTGGATGAAGGATGCTGAATTTCTTCCTCCTCCGGACCATTGCAGAGAATGGATTTAAAAAATATAACACCAATCTAAAGATTATGAAATTTGAGAGATTATGAAACATGAGTTATTTCCCTTGCTTTTCTCCTAAAGATTGGACTTTTCTCCTAAAGACCAATATATCACAAGTATATTGGTCAGGATCCTAAGATTTTTACAGCAATATTGGCAAATAGATTGAATATATTTATAGAGAATTATATTAAAAATAGTTATTGTGGATTTATAAAAATGTCAGACATAGTAAGAAGGGTATTAAACATAGGTTACTATATAAAGCCATGATGGTGAACCTAAGGCACGTGTGCCACAGGTGGCACATAAAGCCATATTTTCTGGCATGCCAGCCATCAACTCTGGCATGCATGCATGTGCTAGCCAGCTGATTTTTGGCTTTCCAGAGCACTGGGGGAGGCCATTTTCATTCTCTCCAGGCTTCAGGAAAGCCTCTGGAGGCTGGGGAGGGTGCAAAACAGCCCCAATGGCACAATCGGAAGTTCATGAACAAACTTCTGGTTGGCTTGTTGGGGCTGTTCTTTGCTTTGCCCAGCCTCTTGACGTCTTTTTGAAGCCTGGGGAGAGCGAAAAATGGCCCCAATGGCTCAACCGGAATTTCAGAAATGATCTGTTTCTGGTTTCCAGAGGGTTGCCAGGGTAACCCATTTTTGCCCTCCCCAGACTTCAGGAAAGCTTCCAGAGCCTGGGGAGAGGTTGGGCACACATGCGTGAGGGTGGGTGGCGTGCGCATGTGGGCAGGAAGATTTAACGGGCACACAAGTGTGATAGCGCATACCAATTTTTGGCATGTTGTAAGAAAAAGGTTCACCATCACTGATATAGGGAAAGGAAGAATTGGGAAAATATATAGAATATTAAATGAATGAGAAGAACAAGCAAAAGATTTAAAATTAATTTGGAAATCAAATTTGGGAGAAATAAATGATAATGACTGGAAAAATATTTGGAATAGAAGAATATATAAGAATATATATAAGTTAGAGTTAAGGAAAATGGATATAAAGCAATAAGGAGATGGTACCAAATACCATGCAAATTAAATCAAACAGATGTATTGTACCTCCAACAAATATTTGTATATATTTCCCCCCCCCCCCTCCGGGCTATTTTTAATCCGCTCTCCTTCCTGCATTTTATATATTTATTTCAACGTACTCAAGGGCCACCCTCCTCTCCCTACGAGAGTCCCCTCTCGCACAGGCCTGGCCCTCAAAGCTAATGAGGGCCCACCTTGAGGATGGACTTATCAGCCAAGAGAGGTGGAAGAAACACAAGCTGCGCAAAATTTTTAGTTTTTTAGGTCGGGTTTTAAGGGGTTCAAGGGTGGCGGGTGGGTACATTTACATTAGCTTAACCAGGCAGAGTACCAGACCAGCTGACAAGCTGCGGAAATTTTTAGTTAGTTTTTTAGGTCGGGTTTTAAGGGGTTCAAGGGTGGCGGGTGGGTCCATTTACATTAGCTTAACCGGGCAGAGTACCAGACCAGCTGACAATGGCGGAAGTAAGGGTAGAGGGTCTGATGTAAAGAGGGGGGCGAAGGTCGATCCCACAGAGGGCCTTTCCATCCAAACGGTCCAGGGGAGGGACAGGTATAACGGGAGCCGGGGGGTCGTATCAGGTTTCGGGGGGTGGGTGCACCTGCTATTTAAGAGCGGTCACCCTCCCCAACCCCCTGGGCTCCTCCCGCAACCTAGGAGGTGAGGAGTTACGGAGCCCGGGCCCAAAGCTGATGTTGTGCAACGCCAGGTCCATGGTGAACAAAGCCCCCCTCATATATGATCTAAATTCAGAGGGGGACCCGGACCTGGTGGGTATTACGAAAACCTGGTTGGGGCACGAAGGATGTGTTCCCCTCGTTGAGATGTGCCCACCAGGTTACCTGGCACTTCATTGGCCAAGGGCCCAGGGTAGGGGTGGGGGAGTGGTGGTTATTATCAAAGAAAGTCTTCAGCCAAGGGAGGCCACTGTGCCTCAGATAGTTGGGTGTGAATCCTTGTACGTGAAATGGGGACTTGGGAGGCAGCTGGGCCTGCTGGTTCTGTACCTGGCTCCCCGCTATGTGTCAGCGGCCCTGCTCAAGCTCCTCGAGGTGATCGCTGAGATGGCGGTTGGCACCCCCAGACTTTTAGTCATGGGGGATTTCAACCTGCCATCGGTAGGCGATTCATCTGAGGTGGCTCAGGAGTTCATGGCCTCCATGACGGCCATGGACCTGACCCAAGTAATTCAAGGCCCCACACATACAGGGGGAAACACACTAGACCTAATTTTTGCCTCTGGCCAGTGGTTGAGTGATCTAGGAGTAGGGGAATTAGTCAACGAACCCCTGTCATGGTCAGATCACTCTCTCCTTTGGTTGGACTTTCCGATGGCTACACCCCACCGTGGGGAGGCGGAGGTCGTTCCGCCCCAGGTGCCTGATGGACCCAGAGAGGTTCCAGATGGAGCTTGGGCCTATACCCGTAACCCTTACCCACGACTCGACCGAGTGGCCGCATGGAATAGTGTGGCCGCAGGGGCCTTGGACTGGGTCGTGCCCTTGCAGCCTCTCACGAAGGGCTGATCCACCCTGGCCCCTTGGTTTTCTGAGGAGTTAAGGGTGATGAAGCGTCGCAAGAGACGCCTAGAGAGCAGGTGAACGTCCACTCGTTCCGAATCCGACCGAACACAGTTGAGGTCCTACTTAAGGACCTACCTAGTGGCAATAAGAGTAGTGAAATGTAGCCATCTCGCCACCCTTATCGCATCTGCAGATAACCGCCATGCCGCCCTGTTTAGAGTGACCCACTCCCTTCTTCAGCAGGGGCCGCGGGAAGCTCCTTTGCAGGGCAGAGCAGAGGAGTTTGGAAGTTATCTGCAGGATAAATAATAAATAATAATAATTTATTAATTTATAGACCGCACCCTCTCCCCCATGGGGACTCGGGGCGATGCACAGGCAATTTAAAAATCCAAAAATACAACAATATACAAATACAAAATGTTAAAATCAAATTAAATTAACCCCTGTGCTAAAATCACTATTAAAACCCTTAAAACCCTAACAATACCCCCTAAAATTTATACAATTTCATTTTGTGACTAGGAATGTAGACATTAGGCCAGGCCGGCCTGATGGAAGAAGTGAGTCTTTAACATCTGGCGGAAGGAGCGGAGGTCCGTCGTTGTTCTAATTTCAGGGGGTAGGTCATTCCAGAGGGTTGGGCCCACCCCAGAGAAGGCCCTTCCGCTGGGCGTCGCCCGCTGGCATTGCCTGGTGGAAGGCACCCAGAGAAGTCCCTCTCTGTGGGAGCGAATCGGTCGAAGAGATGTATGGGGCAGGATGCGATCCCGCAGATAGCTAGGTCCCGTGCCATGGAGCACTTTAAAGATGGTAACCAATACCTTGAAGCGCACCCGAAAGGCCACAGGCAGCCAGTGCAGCTCACGCAGGAGTGGTGTTATGTGGGAAAACCTAGAGGTTCCCAAAACTACCCGCGCGGCTGCATTCTGGAGTAGCTGTAGTCTTCGGGTGCACCTCAAGGGGAGCCCCATGTAGAGAGCATTGCAGTAGTCCAGATGGGATGTCACGAGTGCATGAGTGACTGTGCACAAGGCGTCCCGGTCCAATAAGGGCCGCAACTGACGTACCAGGGGAACCTGGTAGAATGCCCCCCTGGCCACGGCTGTCACTTGCTCTTCCATGGACAGCCGGGCATCAAGGAGGACGCCCAAGTTGCGTGCCCTATCCACGGGGGCTAGATGTTCGCCCAGCGATATGGCCAGCGATGGAACAAACTGGTTGAACCGAGGCACCGGAAACCACAGCCACTCGGTCTTGGATGGGTTGAGTCTGAGTCTGTTCCTTCCCATCCAGACCCGCACAGCTTCCAGACACCAGGACATCACTTTGACGGCATCGTTGGGGTGGTTTGAGGTGGATATGTACAGCTGAGTGTCGTCAGCGTACAGATGGTACTCCACCCCAAAACCACGCATGATCCCACCCAGCGGCTTCATATATGTGTTGAACAGGAGTGGCAAGAGGACCGACCCCTGAGGAACCCCACAAGTGAGGGGTCTCGAGGTCGACTTCTGCCCTCCTGCCAACACAAATTGCGACCGACCGGAGTGGTAGGAGGAGAACCACCGTAAAATGGTGCCCCTCACCCCCAACCCCTCCAGCCGATGCAATAGGATACCATGGTCGATGGTATCAAAAGCCGCCGAGAGATCTAATAGGACCAAGATGGAGGAGCTTCTTGAGGAGGGGCCTCACCACCGCCTCTTTCAAGACGGTAGGTAAGAACCCCTCACTCAAAGAAGCATTCACAACTTCCTGGAGCCAGCCTCGTGTAACCTCCCAGGATGCCAGTACAAGCCAGGAGGGACACGGGTCCAATAAACATGTAGTGGCTCTCAGTCGCCTGCGTAACCTGTCCATATCTTCGGAAGTAACAGAGTCAAACTCTTCTCATAAAGATGTCTCAAGACCCGCCTCTGACAATCCCTCTAGACCACTTTCAGTGGAGGACAACTCGCTCTGAATCTGAGCGATTTTGTCCTGCAGATACTCTCCAAACTCCTCTGCTGTGCCCTGTAGAGGGGCTTCCTGCGGCCTCTGTTGAAGGAGGGAGCAGGTCACCCTGAACAGGGCGGCAGGGCGGTTATCTGCGGATGCAATAAGAGTGGCACAATGATGTCGTTTGGCCACTCTTATCGCCACAAGATAAGTCCTCAAATGGGATCTTACTTGTGTTCGGTCAGATTCAGACCATGTGGATCTCCACCTCCTCTCTAGGCGTCTCTTGTGGCGTTTCAACCCCCTCAGCTCCTCGGTAAACCAAGGAGCCTGGGTGGCTCTCTGCCACAAGAGAGGCCACAAGGGCGCGACCCGATCTAAGGCCCCTGTGGCCGCCGAACTCCATTAGGTCACTAGGTCCTCCATTGGGGCACGGGTCAGGGTCGCAGGTAATGGCCCAAGCTCCGTCTGGAACCTCTCAGGGTCCATCAGGCGCCTGGGGCGGAGCCACCTAGGCATTACTGGTTCTGCCTCCCCATGGTGGGGTGTAGCGGTCGGAAAGTCGAGCCGATCTGACCATGACAGGGGTATTATGGCTAGCTCCCCTACACCAAGATCACTTGTCCATTGGCCAGAGACGAAAATCAAATCTAGTGTGTGTCCACCCTTGTGTGTGGGGGCCTGAATTACCTGGGTCAGGTCCATGGCTGTCATGGAGGCCATGAACTCCCGGGCTACCTCGGTTGATTCGCCGACCGATGGCAGGTTAAAGTCCCCCAAGACTAAAAGTCTGGGGGTCTCAACCACCACCCTGGCGATCACCTCGAGGAGCTCAGGCAGGGCTGCTGATACGTAGCGGGGAGCCAGGTACACAAGCAGCAAGCCCAACTGCCTCCCAGGACCCATCTCACGTAGAGGGACTCACAGCCTGTGGTACAATGGTCTCTCTTGGCTCCAGACCTTCCTTAATAATAACCGCCAACTCCCCCACCCCTGCCTAGGGCCCAAGGTTGATGAAATGCACGGTATCCTGGTGGGCACATTTCCACGAGAGGTAAACCCCCCTCGTGGCCCAACCAGGTTTCCGTAATCCCCACCAGGTCTGGCTCCCCCTCCAACACAAGGTCGTAAATGAGGGGGGCTTTATTAGCCACAGACCTGGCGTTACATAATATCAACCTAGGGCCCTGGTGCTGCGAACCCTGACCACCTAGATCGCAGCGGGAGCACAGGGGGTTGTGGCAGGCGACCGCTCGTAACCAGCGGCTGCGGTCCCCTTCCCAATGGTAAGATTCCTGTCTCCCATCGCCCCTGCCCCTCCCATGACCGTACCGATCACAGAACCCTCTGTGATAACCCCTATTCCCCCCGCCCTATTGGGTCTCTCGGCTTCCGTGTCCACTCCGCCAGCCGGCTTGGCTGAATTCCAAGCCTTTGCCTGATTGATCCCACCCTCCACCCTGGAACCCCCTAAAAGCTGAATTAAATATTTTGATAAAAAAAACCTACACCTGCGCTTCCTCCACTTCTCATGACTTACTAGTCCCTCATCGAAATATGCCCTTAATAATGCAACGGGCCAGACCTGCGAGAGGGGCACTTAAAATATAAAATCGCTCGGATCCGGGATGACTTGGCTCCAACCCGATAGATCTAGGCAGACCGTCCGAGGTGGGTCTTGAGACCGCTTTATGGGATGAGTTCGACTTTGTTATTTTGTTACTAGACATGGACAGATTGCTGAGGTGGCTGAATGCCACCACATGTTTATTGGACCCCTTGTCCTTCCTGGCTGGTACTGGCCTCCTGGGAGGTGACACGAGGCTGGCTCCAGGAAGTAGTGAACACTTCTTTGAGCGAGGGGTTCTTGCCAGCCACGTTGAAAGAGGCGGTGGTGAGACCCCTCCTCAAGAAGCCTTCCCTGGACCCAGCATTGTTATCTAATTATCGTCTGGTCTCCAACCTTCACTTTTTGGTGAAGGTTGTTGAGAGTGTGGTGGCACAACAGTTCCCTTGACATCTGGAGTTAACTGCTTATCTAGACCCGCGCCAGTCCGGCTTCCGCATCAGGCACAGCACGGAGACGGCATTGGTCGCGTTGGGTGGATGATCTCTGGAGGGCCAGAGATAGAGGTTATTCCTCTATTCTGGTCCTGTTAGATCTCTCAGCGGCTTTTGATACCATCGACCATGGTATCCTATTGCGCCGGCTGGAGGGGTTGGGATTGGGAGGCACTGTGTTACAGTGGTTCTCTTCCTACTTCTCCGGTCACTCGCAATTTGTGTTGACGGGAGGGCAGAGGTCGACGGCGAGGCCCCTGACATGTGGGGTGCCTCAAGGGTCGATCCTCTCCCCTCTCCTATTCAACACCTACATGAAGCCGCTGGGTGAGATCATCCGTGGTTGTGGGGTAGAGTACCATCTGTACGCTGATGATACTCAGCTGTACATATCTACCCCCAACCACCCCAACGATGCAGTCGAAGTGATGTCCCGGTGTTTAGAGGCCATGCGGCTCTGGATGGGGAGTAACAAACTTCGGCTCAACCCATCCAAGACCGAGTGGCTGGGTTTCCAGCGCCTCGGCATAGCCAGCTCATTCCATTGCTGGTTATCGGGGGCGAATCACTGGCCGCCGTGGAAAGGGCTTGCAACTTAGGCATCCTCCTGGACTTGCAGCTGTCCCTGAACGACCATGTGACGGCCGTGACCAGGGGGGCATTTTACCAGGTACGCCTGGTATGCCAGTTGTGTCCCTTTCTTGACCAAGACACTCAAGCACTCGTGACGTCTCGCTTGGACTATTGCAACGCTCTCTACATGGGGCTCCCCTTGAGGTGCATCCGAAGGCTCCAGTTGGTGCAGAATGCGGCCGCGTGGGGATTCTGGAAGCTTCTCGCTGCTCCCATGCAACACCTCTCCTGTGTGAGCTGCACTGGCTACCGGTAGCCTTCTGGGTGCATTTCAAGGTGATATTGGAGGGGGAGCCAGACCTGGCAAAGAGACCATAGGAGGACATCCGAGGCTCTCGGACTATTCATGGATATTTCATCATTACCATCATCATTGGAGGGGGAGCCAGACCTGGTGAAGAGACCATAGGAGGACATCCGAGGCTCTCGGACTATTCATGGATATTTCATCATTACCATCATCATTGCCATTATTTCCACCATTATTTATTATAACATGCCCAGTGCTGAAGGTGGGATGATACTCAAATGCGCCATTAAGATCTTAGTGACTCGGCTAGCCTATCAGGGCAATACTTTGCTGGCTTGGTTGGAATTTATATGGCCTCAGTACCCCAGGTTTATAGGCCCCTATGACATCTTATACCCTGATGACACCCCCCTCTGTTAATTTATTTGCCCAGTATTTATGTATTCCTTAGCTGACCTCCATGCCCTGCGAGAGTCCCCTCTCTCCCAGGTCTGGCCCTCAGTTCTAATGAGAGCCCACCTCGATGATGGACTTGTGAATCCTGAGAGGTGGAGGAAGCGGAAGATTAGGGGGTTTTGGGGGAAAATTTTAGTTAAACTTTTTAGGGGCTCCAGGGAGGGGGGTGGGTTAATAGGAATTAGGGATATTGATGGCGGGAATAATCCCCGGGGTATCATGTCCAGGCCAACCCATGATCCTGACAGGGAGGACGTAGGGTCCATTTCCAGGGGGGGAACAGAGGTCAACTTAACAGAGGGTCATAACATCAGAACAGTGCATGGGAGGGGTAGGTATGATGGAAGCAGGAGACCAGATCATGTTATGGGAGTACGCACCCGCTACTTATAAGCGGTGGCACGCTCCGGTCTCTAATGCTTCTCTCGCAACCCAGGAGGTCCGGGTTCTCAGGGCCTGGGCCCGAGGCTGAAGTTATGCAATGGCAGGTCCATTATCAATAAGGCCCCCCTCATCCAGGATCTGGTATTGGAGGGGGAGCCGGACCTGGCGGGTGTCACAGAGACCTGGTTGGGCAACGAGGGGGGAGTGCCCCTCATCGAAATGTGCCCACCAGGCTACCGGGCATTTCATCAGCCACAAGCCCAAGGCAGGGGTGTGGGAGTGGTAGTTATTGTAAAGGAGGACCTAGCTCTGAGGGAGACTGCTGTGCCGCAGATAGCTGGCTGTGAAGCCCTGGGTGTGAAATGGGGCCGTGGGAGGCAGTTGGGCTTGCTGATTGTGTACCTGGCTCCCCGCTACGTTTCAGCAGCCCTGCCCGAGCTCCTCGAGGTGATAGCCGAGATGGCGGTTGAGACCCCCAGGCTATTAGTCATGGGGGACTTTAATTTGCCATCGGTAGGTGAAGCTTCTGAGGTTGCTCGGGAGTTCATGGCCTCCATGACGGCCATGGACCTGACCCAAGTAATTCACGGTCCCACTCACACCAGGGGCCACACGCTGGATTTTGTTTTTATCTCCGGCCAGTGGAGAAGTGATCTGGGATTGGGGGATCTAATGATTACGCCCCTGTCATGGACAGATCACTCTCTCCTTCGACTAGACTTCCCAACCGCCTCACTACACCGCGGGGAGCGAAACTGGAAATACCAAGATGGTTTCGCCCCAGGTTCCTGATGGACCCAGAGAGGTTCCAGACGGAGCTTGGGCCAATACCGGGGACCCTGACCCGCAACTCAACTGAGGACCTGGTGGCTGCCTGGAATAATGCGGCCACTGGGGCCCTGGACCTTGGCTCCTTGGTTCTCCAAGGAGCTGAGGGCATTGAAGTGCCGCAAGAGATGCCTGGAGAGCATTTGGAGATCCACTCATGCCGAATCTGACCGAACACATGCTAGGTCCCACTTGAGGACCTACCTCGTGGCGATAAGAGCGGCGAAACGCAATTATCTCGCCCTCTCTTATCGCATCTGCAGATAACCTCCCTGCTGCCCTGTTTAGAGTGATCCGCTCCCTTCTCCAACAGGGGTCACGGAAAGCTCCTTTGCAGGGTCTAGCAGAGGAATTTGGAGTGTTTCTGCAGGACAAAATCACTCAGATTCGGAACGAGTTGCCCTCCACTGAAAGTGATCCAGTCGATTTGTCCGGTGCTGGTCTTGAGAAAACACCCTGGGAGGAGTTTGACTTTGTCACTACCGAGGATATGGACAGGTTGCGGAGGAACCTTAGGGCCACCACATGTTTATTGGACCCGTGCCCAACCTGGCTTGTACTGGCATCCTGGAAGGTGTCACAAGGCTGGCTCCAGGATATTGTGAACGCGTCTTTGAGTGAGGGGTTCTTACCGACTGCCTTGAAAGAGGCGGTGGTGAGACCTCTCCTCAAAAAGCCTTCCCTGGGAGGAGCTTCTGGTTTCCCGGAGGCAACGGTCGAGTCCTGGACTCGTCTGCCATTTTTGTCGCTTTTGCGGCCCCTAACGGGGCGGGGAGATCCTTTTAAAGGAATCCCCCCATAAGGTTGGCTTGCTGGGATTTCCCCATCCCGACGGCGGTCGGGGGGGTCCTTGTCTTGGTTCCCTTTGCCAATGGAGGACCAGAGCAGATAACTAATTTGGAGACGGCTGACTCGCTGGAGTTGGAGGCAACGCCGGGACTCTGGCTGCGGTGTGGATTGTAAATGACTTTGTTCTTCTGCTGGCAGCCTTTGCTTTAAAAGACGATGGAGGGGGGGAGTTTGTGGGAAAAAAACCTCAGAATGAAGAAAAGCGGCGATTTGAAAAGGCTCCTCAGGCTTGAGGAAGCGGAACAATACACATCCGAACCTCTCTTAATGAGTGAGAGTCGTTGTGGAATGATTTTAGATACTTAGTATCGAAGTCTGGCAACAAAGAAGCACTTTCCTTTGCTGTTTGCTCCCGGTGGCGGGGGAAGATGGCGTTCCTTTGTTCTCAGGAGATTTACCCTTCATGGAAAATTGCCGACATTCCTTTGTGATTAGGACTGTCTCTCTCTTTTTATTAATGATTGTATGTAACTGATTAATTGATTCTTTCCCTGGAGTGCCTTCCTCTTTATATTTGATTGCAAAATTTGGTTTCTCTCTGGACTTTAACTGGGCAATAAGTTTGATTTTGTTTACTGGAACTTGCTCTTGGAACTTGCTTCACTGACCGCACCTCATCAGACGCCATTTTACTGACACTGACTTAAATCATTCACCATGGCTTCAAAAAAGCAGACATATCAGCCAAAGATCACCTCGATGTTACCTGAAAAACCCGATACGGATGCTAGATTATCAGCAATGGAAGAAACATTACAGACCCTGGTGATGGAGATCAAAGAAATGCGGAAAGACCATGTCAGTTCCAAGTTAGAACTTTTGAAGGTACAGAAGAAATTAATGCAGAATACACAAAAGACTGACGAGTTGGAGGTGGGATTGGCTGGGGCAAGGGGAGAGCTTAAAAGTGTTAATAATGAAATAGGAGATTTAACTGGTTATATGTCTAGGATGGATTTTGAAAGGATGTCATATTTTTTAAGATTTCAGAATATTCCTGAAGAATCTGGTGAAGACCTAACTGACCTAATGAGCACAATTTTAGCAGATTACTTACATAAACCCAAGGATGAGGTCAGGGGGGACATTGGTTTGGTATATAGAATAAATTTAGCATATGCCAGGATAAATGAAGTACCCAGAGAGATACATATTAAATTTGTTAGAAGGTCGACAAGGGAAAGGATCTTGAGGGCGCAGAGAGACGGTCCTTTAATTTATCAACAGAAAGAGGTTGCTAACTTGAAGCAGATCCCGAAGAAGATTAGAGAGGTAAGACAGAAATTTTCCTTCTTATCTAAAAGATTATTTAAACAGGGGATCTGGTTTAAGTGGGTGATGCCAGAAGGAATGTTGGTGTTCTGGGAAGGAGGGAGAGTAAGGATTAAAACAGTTGCAGAGGCGGAAGCCTTTCTTAAAAAACATTCCTCAATCCTGGAGGATGAAAATGGAGGAGCAGAGGGGGCCGTGGCCCCGCCCACTGGGGGCCAGGGAGGAGAAGAAGATACAATTGCCAAGAGACTTAGATCTCAAAAATGACTTTATTCAGTATAGTATAACTTTTGTTTGGTTGTTCACACATGATTGTTAGCACAGATTTTACAATGATATGTAATTCCTTTCCATTTTGTAGTACAATTGAAAATTATGTATTATCTATATTTTGTTATGAAGCCTCGGAAGGGGTCAATGACTTCGATGTGAAAGTTCTCAAAATATCTTTTTCACACCTTACCCTTACCCTACTTGTTAAAAATTTTAAAACCCAATAAAACTTTTTCAATACAAAAAAAAAGCCTTCCCTGGACCCAGCATTGTTGGAAAATTACCGTCTGGTCTCCAACCTTCACTTTCTTGCAAAGGTTGTAGAGAGTGTGGTGGCTCAACAGTTTCCTCATCACCTGGAGGAAGTTGATTATCTAGACCCGCGCCAGTCCGGCTTCCGACCCGGTCACAGCACTGAGATGGCATTGGTCGCGTTGGTGGATGATCTCTGGAGGGCACGGGATAGAGGTTGCTCCTCTATCCTCGTCCTATTAGACCTCTCGGCGGCTTTTGATACCATTGACCATGGTATCTTATTGCACTGATTGGGGAGGTTGGGGCTGAGAGGTACCGTTCTGCGGTGGTTCTCGTCCTACCTCTCTGGTCGGTCGCAATGGGTGTTGACAGGAGGGCAGAGGTCGTCCCCGAGGCCCATCACATGTGGGGTTCCTCAGGGGTCGGTCCTCTCGCCGCTTCTGTTCAACACTTACATGAAGCCGCTGGGTGAGATCATCCGTGGTTTTGAGGTGGAATACCACCTGTACGCTGACGACACCCAGCTGTACATATCCACCCCAGACCACCCCAACGATGCCGTCGAGGTTATGTCCCGGTGCTTGGAGGCCGTACGTGTCTGAATGGGTAGTAACAAACTCAAACTCAACCTGTCCAAGACCGAGTGGCTGTGGTTTCCGGCACCCCGGTTCAGCCAGATAAGTCCAACACTGGCCATTGGGGGCGAACAACTGGCCCCCGTGGAGAGGGCACGCAACTTAGATGTCCTCCTGGATTCCCGGCTGTCCATGGAGGACCAAGACCGAGTGGCTGTGGTTTCCGGCACTCGAAGGCTACAGTTAGTTCAGAATGCGGCCATGTGGGTGATTATGGGTGCCCCAAGGCAAGCCCACATAACACCTCTCCTGCGCGAGCTGCACTGGCTGCCTGTGGCCTTTCGAGTGCGCTTCAAGGTGTTGACGACCATCTTCAAATCGCTCCATGGCTTGGGGCCTAGCTATATACGAGACCGTCTCCTGCCCCATACATCCCTTCGTCCGATCCGCTCCCACAGAGAGGGTCTTCTCCGGGTACCGTCGGCTGGGCAATGCCGGTTGGCGACCCCCAGGGGAAGGGCCTAACCCCCGACCTACGCACCATCTCGGACCTCCGCCTGTTCCGCCAACTTCTTAAGACATATCTAGTTCAACAAGCCGGCCTAGCATAGCCCCCCGTTTCTGACTTTTATCCATAAAATTTAATCTTCAGGTTTTAACGGGATTTAATTTAATATCCTTTTAATAATGTATATTGTTTTTTGTAGGATTTTAATAATGCCTGTGCGCCGCCCTGGCCTCCTGGGAGGTGACGACACTCAGCTGTACATTTCTACCCCTGGCCATCCCAACGATGCCGTGGAAGTGTTGTCTCGGTGTCTGGAGGCCGTGCAGGTCTGGATGGGGAGGAACAAACTCAGACTCAACCTGTCCAAGACCGAGTGGCTGTGGTTTCTGGCATCTCGATATAGCCAGTTAACTCCATCGCTGGCTATCGGGGGCGAGTCATTAGCCCCCACGGAAAGGGCTCGCAACTTGGGCGTCCTCCTGGATTTGCGGCTGTCCTTGGATGACCATGTGACAGCCGTGGACAGGGGGGCTTTCTATCAGGTTCACCTGATATGCCAGTTGCGCCCCTTTCTAGATCGGGATGCCCTACACACGGTCACTCAAGCCCTCATTATTTCCCATCTGGACTACTGCAACGCTGTGTACATGGGGCTCCCCTTGAGGTGCACCCAGAGACTCCAGCTAGTGCAGAATGCGGCCCTGCGGGGGATTTTGGGAGTCTCTCGCTACTCCCATGTAACACCTCTCCTGCGCAAGCTGCACTGGCTGCCTGTGGTCTTCCAGGTGCGCTTCAAGGTGTTAGTTACCATCTTTAAAGCGCTCCATGGCATGGGTCCTGGTTACTTGAGAGACCGCCTCCTGCCACATATCTCCCTTTGACCTGTCCGCTCCCACAGAGTGGGCCTCAGGGTGCCGTCAGCCGGTCAATGCCGGTTTGCGACTCCCAGGGGAAGCGTCTTCTCTGTGGCAGGCCCAGCCCTCTGGAACGACCTGCCCCCTGATATCTGTACCATCACGGACCTACGTCTCTTCCGTCGGATGTTAAAAGCACATTTCTTTCAGCTAGCCGGCCTGACATAGATTAGGCTATACAATTTTGATATTTACTGGTTTTAATTTTTATATTATTTAAATTTTAGCACAGATTTAATAATTTAATTGTCTTTTATATTTTGTATGTATATCTTTCTGTGCACCGCCCTGAGTCCCCCCAGGGAAAATAGTGTGGTATACAAATTGAATTAATAATAATAATAATAATAATAATAATAATAATAATAATAATAATAATAATAATAATAATAGTCACCATCTTCAAATCGCTCCATGGCTCGGGGCCTAGCTACTTGCAGGACCGTCTCCTGCCCCATACCTCCCTGCGGCCGATACGCTCCCACAGAGAGGGCCTACTGAGGGTACCAACCACCGGTCAATGCCGGTTAGCAGTGCCCAGGGATAGGGCCTTCTCTGTGGCAGGGCCGGCCCTCTGGAACGACCTACCCCCCGAACTTCGCACTACACAGACCTTCCCCTCTTTCGCTGTTCACTCAAGACTTACTTTTTTCAGCAAGCTGGTCTTGCTTAACGCTTAGATCCGATTGTTATATAGCTCCTGCCACATTTGTAAATGGACGTTGGGTTTTTAGTGGGAATTTTTGCACAGGTCCTTAATTTAATTCTTTTTATTCATATTTATTGTATTGTATACTATTTATTGGTTTTAATTTCCTGTGCACCGCCCTGGGTCCATTTCGATGGAGAAGGCGCGGTATATAAATCGAATAAAATGAAATGAAATGAAATACAAATATTTGTTGGAGGTGCAAGAAACAGGTTAGAACATATAAACATATGTGGTGGTATTGTGAAAGTGCACAAAAAATATGAGACATGGTGTTTAGAGAAATTAGAGCCCTGTTTAATGTAAATTTACAGAGGATTGCATTAATGTTGCTGGTGTGAAAACAGGATATAAATGAAACAAAAAGGAATTTATTGTAAATTTGATAATAGCAGCTTGATTAGTGATGCCTAAATATTGGGGAAGAAATTGGGATATTCAAAGGAATGAGTGGTATAATGAAATTTGTAATATGGCAACAAATAGTAAATTAACAACAGAAATGAAATTGTAAAAAGGAATGATTAAAGCAAATAATTATAATGAAATATGGGGAGATTTTATAAAATCAGTGTTGGTGGAAGGCAAATGAAATAAACCTACTCAAGAATATATGTTGCTTTGGAGGGGATAAGAGCACAATTGGAATATATTGTATATCTTTTAGTTGTTATAGATGAAGAAATATAAGGGGGAGGGAAAGGTCTCCAGGGTGTGGGGATGTACTGTAATATGTGGGTTTTTTTCCTTTTCCTTTTTTCTTTTTGTATTCAGATGTACTGTTTGTATTATTTGTGTTTTAAAATAATAATAAAAATTGGGGGGGGGGGGAGAAAAGATGACTGAGACAAAATATAATATCACTGTATAAAGACCTGAAAACATGATGTAAAAGAATATCAAGATACGGTTACTCTCATTCTAGTTCAAGGCATAATGATTTTAGTTACAGGAGGGTAAATTCCATTTGAATGTTAGGGAAAATAAGAGCTTTATAGTGGAAACAGTGCCCAGAAAAATGTTAGTCTTCTGTTTATTGGATATTATGCATTGGGTTAGATTCCTGCAGTAAGCAAGGGATTGGTCTTAGGCCAAAATTACCCTCCCAGCAGTATGCTTCAGTTGTATGAATGTAAACAGTAGAATGCAGGAGACCTCAGTGATACTAGACATATTGTAAACTTTGAAAAGTAATTTTAATAATACTTTAATATTTCAACTATGCTATTTTATTAAAATATCAAACTTTTAATATTTGATTGGAATATTAACCTATTTTGATACTATTTAATTTCATTCTATGATATATTATCTATAGATAACTTCTTATGTATACATACCTTTGTATAAATTAAAATAGAATTGTTCGAAATTTTATTATTTTGTAATGAAATAATGTTCTAAGTTGTCCTGGAATTCCATTCTGCAGGAAAGAAATTGCAAAGTTGCTGTGATGTTACTTATAATAAACCTTTTATATAGTAATATTAAAGTTGAGTCAATTTTGTCACTGTCCATTATGGTATGTTAGTAAGGTTGCCCATAAACAGTGTATTTGTTATTTAACTATTGTTTAGTTCACATTGCTTTGGCTATTTCAAACCTAGTAATTACCATATTTTTCAGAGTATAAGACACACCCAGGTTTTAAAGAGGCAATTATTTTAAAAGTAGATAAGTAGGTAGATAGAGGGATAGAGAGGGAGAGAAAGAGAGAGAAATACAGTAGGTAGGTAGAGAGAGAGAGAGTAGGTAGGTAGGTAGGTGGTGGGGAGAGAGAGAGAGAGAGAGAAATACAGTACATAAGAACATAAGAACATAAGAATAGCCTTGCTGGAACAGGCCACAGCCCATCCAGTCCAGCATTCTGTCTCACACAGTGGCTCCCCATTTGCTTCAGGGTATTCCCAAGCAGATGTCTTCACCTGCCTATGATTCCCTGCAAATGGCATTGAGAAATACCCTGCCTATCTCTCCAACCCAGAGGGTGTCCTTAGGCATCCATAATGATAGCCATTGATACCCTTGTTCTCCATGAACTCGTCTAATCCTTTCTTAAAGGTGTCGAGGCTGACAGCTGTCACCACTTCTTCTGGCAGGTAGTTCCATAGACCAGTGATCCTCTGGGTGAAAAAGTACTTCCTCTTATTTGTTTGAGGTCTAGCTTCCAAAAGTTTCATGGAGTGCCCCCTAGTTCTAGTGTTGTACGATAGGGAAAACAGTTTTTCCTTTTCTACTTTGTCCACACCGTGCATGATTTTATAGACTTCAATCAGGTCACCTCTCAGGCACCGTCGTTCTAGAGTGAAGAGGCCCAGCCGTTGCAGCCTCAGATGGTAAGGAAGGTGTTCCAGCCCCCTAATCATTCTGGTTGCCCTCCTCTGCACCTTTTCCATTTCCATACTATCCTTCTGATGGTATGGTGACCAGAACTGTACACAATACTCCAGATGGGGCCTCACCATAGATTTATAAAGAGGCAAAATGACACTTGCTGACTTATTTTCTATACCCTTCCTAATGATCCCTAGCAATGAGTTTGCTTTTTTCACTGCTGTGGCACACTGGGTTGACATTTTCATTGAGCTGTCCACCAGGACACCAAGGTCCCTTTCCTGGTTAGTTGCAAGGAGTTCAGACCCCATCAGTCTATAGATGTAGTTGGGTTTTTTTGCCCCAACGTGCATCACTCTGCACTTACTAATGTTGAAGCTCATTTGCCACTGGTTTGCCCAGTGTCAAGAGATCCCTCTGGAGCTCCTCACACTCTCAGTTTTTACTACCCTGTATAATTTAGTGTCGTCGGAGAATTTGGCTACCTTGCTGTTTACCCCTACTTCTAGATCATTTTTGAAAAGGTTGAAGAGCAGGGTTTCCCAATACTGAACCTTGGGGTACCCCACTCTTTACCTCCCTCCACCTGGAGAAGTGTCCATTTAATGCTACTCTCTGTTAGCCAGTTGCTAATCCAGGACAAGGCCTGTCCCTTTATTCCATGACTGGCAAGTTTATTTAAGTGCCTTTGGTGTGGGACCTTGTCAAAGGCCTTCTGAAAGTCCAGATAAACAATGTCAACTGGATCTCCCTTGTCCACGTGCTTGTTGACACTCTCAAAAAATTCCAGCAGATTAGTGAGGCATGATTTGCCTTTGCAAAAGCCATGTTGGCTCTCCTTCAGCAGCGCCTTCTCTTCTACGTGCCTATTAATGTTATCTTTTAAGATGGTTTCCATCACTTTACCAGGGACACTTGTCAAGCTGACTGGTCGGTAATTTCCTGGATCACATCTGGATCCTTTTTTGAAGATAGGTGTTATATCCGTCTCGACGGAGATTGGTGCGGTTTACAAATCGAATAAAATAGGTATACATTCCAATTGGGCCTCTGTTATTGTTTTTGTGAGCTGCCTTCATGCCTCATGGAGTGTTTGGAGTTTTTCAATTCTCCCTTTCAGCTTCTTTTTTACTAGTTTCCTCATCTTCGGGAAATTTCCTTTATGAAAATTTAAGGTCTCTGTGTTAGATTTTATCGGTGATTTGCAGTCTATGGTTAAGTTAAAAATAATTGTGTTGTGGTCACTCTTCCCTATTGGATCAGTCATATTAACATTTTGCACCAGATCCTGTATATTGCTCAGAACTAAGTCAAGGATTCTTGTACTTCTAGTTGGGTCTTCAACCATCTGTTCCAGGGAACAATCATTTAGCATATCTAGGAACTTTATCTCTTTGTCATGTGCTGAACAACAGTTCACCCAGTGTATGTGAGGGTAATTGAAATCCCCCATTATAACCAGGCTTCCTTTTTTTGATGCCTCCTTTACAACATTCTGCAACTGCCAGTCTCTCTCGGGCGCTTGGGTCGGAGGCCGATAGCATATGCCTACTGTTGGTAAGTAAGTAGGGAGAAAGAGTGTGTGTAGATAGATAAGTAGGTAAAGGGATAGAGAGAGAGAAATAGAGAGAGAGAGAAATACAGTAAATAGGTAGGGGGAGAGAGAGAGTAGGTAGATAGGTAGAGAGAGGGGAGGGAGAGATAAATACAGTAGGAGGGTAAGGTGAGAGAGAGAGTAGATAGGTAGGTAGGTAAAGGGATAGTGAAAAAGAGAGAAGAGAGAGAGAGAGAGAGAGAGAGAGAGAGAGAGAGAGAGAGAGAGAGAAATACAGTAGGTAGGTAGAGAGAGAGAGTAGGTAGGTAGGTAAGTAGGTAGGTAGATGTTTCCAGGTGTATTTACCCCTGTGCTGGAGAAGGAAATCACTGACCGCCTTTGGAATAAATCTTTGTTTTTGCAGGCACAGTACTTGACCAACGTAATTCTCATCAATCACTCTAACTAAACAGTTTTCCAAAAGAGGGAAAAAAAACCTTTTTGCACTGTGCAAGCTAGTGCAATTTTAGATAACTAAAATCATTATGCTTTGAACTAGAATGAGAGTGACCGTATCTTTATATTCTTTTACATCATGTTTTCAGGTCTTTATACAGTGATATTATATTTTGTCTCAGTCATCTTTTCTCCCCCCCCCCCTTTTATTATTATTTTAAAACACAAATAATACATACAGTACATCTGAATACAAAAAGAAAAAAGGAAAAGGAAAAAACTCCACATATTTCAGTTCCAAAATGGGCCTGGTTTTTTTCAAATAAAAGGCATGAATAGCTTTGGGGGAGGGCTTGCAGAGTGCTCCTGGGGGGGGGGGGCAAAATGAGGAAAAATGGCCCATTTTTTTCATGAAAACCGGCCTTTTTTGGTAAAAAAAAATAATAGCATGCATAGCCTTATGGAGGCTTATAGAGTGCTGCTGGGGGCTGGGGAGCGGGGGCAAAAATGCCCTGTTTTTTGCTCATTTCTGCCTTCCCCAGCCCCCAAGAAGTCTCTGGAAGCCTCCATAAGGGTATGCACATGGCCATTTTGGTGAAGGGGCAGGGTTTCAGGAGGCAAAAAATGCTGTATTCGATGTATAAGATGCACCCAGATTTTCAGCCAATTTTAAGAGGAAAAAGGTGTATCTTATACTCCGAAAAATACGGTAAATGCCATATTCCACTTTAGTTTATCTTGAAAAGCTAAATAGAGTTGGATCTGATTACTGCTTGGATAAGAGACTTCCAAGCTAGGAGATTAAAATTATGTTTGTAGTTTTCTTCTGACTCCCAAATCTTCTTCATGAACTTGTCAGGAGTTGAGCTTATCTCAGAAAAGACTTAACTTTAATTACTAGTATTCACCACATTTTAATGGTTATAAATTCATGTGAATTGAGGAATAAACACTAATCAATCTAACCTATTTACGTTTGTATGTGTGTAATATATCTTTGCTTATAATATACTGTATTTAAAGGATATATATGCTTTTATATATGATAAGTGATAGGTAGCTATAAATTCTGAAACTGATCATCATTAGAAAAGCTGCCTGTAGCTGAGCTAATAGTGGGCTGGGCAGATAATCATAGCAAAGTTAATTGTATGGCTTGATATAATATCTTCTTGCAGGGGTAAGTTGTCACGTTTTCCACTTGAACTGAAACTAAATGATTGTAAAATAAGTTATGAGTGTCCTTAGGCTTGTCTGACAGAATGATGGTTAAGAATGTATTCCTGGGCCATCAGTCTCAAGAAGCTGTTTGATATTTATGTGAACTGAATGTTATTTTATTCTCCCTCTAGCTATGCTTGTCACCTTCCTATGACAAGTGAAACTGTTTCTTTAATTCATATTTAAATTATTGAATCTCAGATATTGTGCAGATTGTTGTTATTCCTACTAAGAATGTTATATGTTTTTGAAGGTGTGTATCAAGCAATAATGCCTGATTGGGAAGAAGAAGAGAGGCTGCCATTGAATATATAGAATGGCTGCAGAACACTTCTTATAAATTGTACTCCTGTCAAAGCTAATTAGTTTACAATATAATGAACCACTTCTTTATTTTTAATCTGTTATGTAGCAGTGGACATCTGTTCTAGGTTAACAGTACTTGATGCCAAATAAAATATGTTATTTGTATTCAGTCAGGAATATAAAATTGTATGCAGTGAGTTGAAGCTAGAACACATTTGTAGTCTGAAAATGCTTCTTTTCAGTTGGAGGGGAAATACCTTGTCAAGCAAGCAGAGTAAGCAGAGATGGGAAAATAGTGCAGATAAGCCTAGTGTATTTTGGATATTTTAAAGTAGATAAATGCAAAATAGCCTATATTCAATAAATACTGGAAACTAGAATTCAAGGTGTTAATAAAGAAACAATGAAACTTTAGTTCTATATTCCTGATTCACATTTTTTCCAGATGAGGAAGGGAGTGAATACTTCAGGCTCTCTTTGCTTTAGAGCTATTTGACCCAAGAACAGTATGCTATTATCTCCAAAGCATTGCATATCATCAAGATTGATGGCAGCAAGTTCATTTTTCAGCTCTACATTAGATGATGTTGGAAAGAAAGAAGGGTTGGCTTAAGTAGGTGCCTATGATATGTGTGTATATGTAAAAATATCCAGTAGGAGCGCTGTCTTTTCAGTTTTCTAGAAATAGTTTTATGCTAAAAAAAATAATAAGGCTCTTTTCCCATATCCTGATAGTTACCTGTTATTTTTTCAATATTAAGAAAAGATACTGACCCATAGGTTAAGATGAGGAGGTGTGTGTGTGTGTGTGTTTTGGTTAAATTATGTGAAATGTCAAATGTCAAAAAATAATTATATTACAATGGACACAGAAGATGGCAGGATTTGCTGAAATGGCGAAAATTTCAGTTTTTTTAAAGGACCAGACGCAAGAGACCTATACACAGGAATGGAAAAAGTGGATTGATTATATACAAAATAAATACCAGACTAGAAAATATTGTGTAGCTTTTAGCTGAGGGAGATTAGATGAATAAGGTAGTCAGCAGGGGGCAGAATATGAAGGGAATGAATAACATATATTGTGTTTGGAATTATTAGGGTTGCATATAGCGGAAGTCAGGGGGTTTGGGGGGGGAGGGGAGGTTGGGGAGGGTTAGGGAGGGTATGGGAGGGAATTATACTGGTACTTGATTTATGTACTCTAGGTTGAAAGGGGGGGGGGAAGGGTATAATATCTGGTCCTGATTCATGAAGTTTATGTTGGGGGAGGGGGGCAAAGGGATATAATATTTGTATTTGATTTATGTTTTTTTATGTTGGGGGAAGGGGGGCAAAAAAAGAAGGGGGGGGAATCTGTTGGTGAAATACTTTTTCAATTAAAAAAAAGATAATTATATTACGAAAGGAAAATATTTGTGGAAATAAAGAATATGCCTTATAAAATTATGATATATCAGTCTCTGGTCACTGAAGTGATTACAGTTGTGCTTATAGATTTACACATCCCTTGCAGAATTTGTAAAATGGGAGCTATTTTGTAAGTAAATTTGAATGATTAGACAAAACACATTTTAAAAAATTTATGTCATTCAAATTAAATTATTAGGCATCACAGAATACCACAATAATTAACAAGCCATAGCAATTAAGGAATTAATAAAAGGGTTAAAAAATTTATTCTCTCTGAGACTGCCACCCATTCTAACTAGTAGCACATGATAAATATTTGATTACTGCAAAGCAGTTGTAAAATATTTAATTTTTGATTTAATTGCTAAAGCAGAGCATCTGTAAGTTTTCCAGAAATTAGTATTTATATTATTAACTAGCTATACCCGGCCACGCGTTGCTATGGCCCAGTCTGGTTACATGGCCAACCAATCTGTGTGTAGATCTACACCTGCACACATACACCCAACCACCATATAAGCCCCAACCTACCTACCTACTGTATTTTTCTCTCTCTATCTATCTATCTATCTATCTATCTATCTATCTATCTATCTATCTATCTATCTATCTATCTATCTATCCCTCTACCTACCTACCTACTGTATTTCTTTCTTTCTCCCTCTACCTACCTACCTACCTACCTATTGTATTTCCCCCTCTCTATCCCTCTACCTACCTACCTACCTACCTACATACCTACCTACTATATTTCTCCCTCTCTATCTATCCCCCTATCTATCTACCTGCCTACCTACTGTATTTCTCCCTCTCTGTCTATCCCTCTACCTACCTACCTACTGTATTTCTTTCTTTTTCCCTCTATCTACCTACCTACATACTGTATTTCTCCCTCTCTCTATCCCTCTACCTACCTACCTACTGTATTTCTTTCTTTTTCCCACTACCTACCTACCTACCTACTGTATTTCCCCCCTCTATCACTCTACCTACCTACCTACCGTATTTCTCGCTATCTATACACCTACCTACCTACCGTATTTCTCCCTCTCTATCCCTCTACTTACCTACCTATTGTATTTCTTGCTTTCTCCCTCTCTATCTATTCCCCTATCCACCTACCTGCCTACCTACTGTATTTCTCCCTCTCTGTCTATCCCTCTACCTACCTATCTATTGTATTTCTCCCTATCTATCTATCCAACCCCTACCTATGTACCTACCTACCTACCTACCTACCTATCTACCTACTATATTTCTTCCTTTCTCCCTCTACCTACCTACCTACCTACCTACCTACCTACCTACCTACCTACTCTTTTTCTTTCTTTCTTTCTTTCTTTCTTTCTTTCTTTCTTTCTTTCTTTCTTTCTTTCTTTCTTTCTTTCTTTCTTTCTTTCTTTGTATCTATCTATCTATCTATCTATCTATCTATCTATCTATCTATCTATCTATCTATCTACCTACCTACCTACCTACCTACCTACCTACCTACATACATACCTACATACCTACATACCTACCTTATTTCTGCCTCTCTATCTATCCATTGGGGGTCATCTAGTCCAACTCCCTGCTAGGCAGGAAGCCCTATACCCATGATGGCGAACCTATGGCACGGGTGCCACAGGTGGCACACGGAACCATTTCTTAGGCCACTCAAGGCATTGCCCTGTCAGCTTCAGTTTGTATGTGTGCCCTGGCCAGCTGATTTAGGCCTTCTTTTGAGGCAATTTTTTGCCCTCTGGAGGTGGGGGAAGACTGTTTTCACCCTCCCCAGGCTCCTATAAACCCTCTGGAGCCTGGGGATGACGTAAAAAGCATGCCAAATGTAGGGGGTCATGCACATAGCATTATGGATGTGGCACACCTGTGCACATCGCCCCTGCACTCCCCCTGCAATTGGCAAGTGAGCCAAAAAAGGTTAGCCATCACTGCCCTATACTATTTCAGACTAATGGCTATCCAACATCTTCTTGAAGACTTCCAGTGTTGGGGCATTCACAACTTCTGGAGGCAAGTTGTTCCACTGATTCATTGTTCTAACTGTCAGGAAATTTCTCCTCAGTTCTAAGTTGCTTCTCTCCTTTATTAGTTTCCACCCATTGCTTCTTGTCCTGCCCCCAGGTGCCTTGGAGAATAGCTTGACTCCCTCTTCTTTGTGGCAACCCCTGAGATATTGGAAGGCTGCTATCCTGTCTCCCCATGTCCCTCTTTTATTAAACTGTATTTCTCCCTGTCTCTCTATTCCCCTATTTACCTACCTACTGTAATACAATAATACAATAGCAGAGTTGGAAGGGACCTTGGAGGTCATCTAGTCCAACCCCGCTGCTCAAGCAGGAGACCCTATGCCATTTCAGACAAATGGTTTTCCAGTCTCTTCTCTCTTCAGTGTTGGGGCATCCATAACTTCTGGTGGCAAGCTGTTCCGCTGGTTAATAGTTCTCACTGCCAGGAAATTTCCCCTCAGTTCTAAGTTGCTTCTCTCCTGGATTAGTTTCCACCCATTGCTTCTTGTTCTGCCATCAGGTGCTTTGGAGAGGTGGAAGGGACCTTGGAGGTCATCTAGTCCAACCTCGCTGCTCAAGCAGGAGACCTTATACCGTTTCAGACAAATGGTTTTCCAGTCTCTTCTTAAAAACACATCCAGTGTTGGGGCATCCATAACTTCTGGTGGCAAGCTGTTCCACTGGTTAATAGTTCTCACTGTCAGGAAATTTCCCCTCAGTTCTAAGTTGCTTCTCTCCTTGATTAGTTTCCACTCATTGCTTCTTGTTCTGCCATCAGGTGCTTTGGAGAGGTGGAAGGGACCTTGGAGGCCATCTAGTCCAACCTCGCTGCTCAAGCAGGAGACCCTATACCATGTCAGACAAATGGTTTTCCAGTCTCTTCTTAAAAACACATCCAGTGTTGGTGCATCCATTACTTCTGGTGGCAAGCTGTTCCACTGGTTCTCACTGCCAGGAAATTTCCCATCAGTTCTAGGTTTCTTCCCTCCTTGATTAGTTTCCATCCATTGCTTCTTGTTCTTGTTTACACAGTTATACAACTTAAGGGAGAACTTTTATAAAATGTTTTATAGATGGTATTTAGACTCCAAGAAATTATCATGAATGTATCTTAATGTTTAACCACAATGTTTAATGTCATGTTGGAGATCTGGGAAAAAATATCGGTTAAATTGTAAAGGTTAAATTTATACAGTTACAGAATTTAAGGGAGAACTTTTATAAAATGTTTTATAGATGGTATTTAGATCCTAAGAAATTATTATGAATATATCTTAATGTTCAACCAAAATGTTGGAGGTGTGGGTGCTTAGATGGGTGCTTAGATGCTACATCTTTTCATATATGGTGGGCTTGCAATAAGGTTTAACAAAAAATATCATGTAGCTGTTAGGTAAGAATGAATAGATTGACATGGTAATAAGTAAGGAACAATATGAAGACAATGAATAACATATGGGTTGTTTGGAAATATTAGTCTGGCGAATAGTGGAAGTCTGGGGGGTGGGTTGGAATGGGAGGTGGGGGATTGTTAGGGTGGTTGGGGAGGGAAATATATTTGTATGAATTAGTTTAAAAAGATGGGGTAATGGTATTTTATCAGAAATTTATACTATGTTGGGTGGGAAGAGGGGGGTACAGAATTTGTATCTGAATTACATGATATGTAGGGGGGGGATGGGGGGGGAAATTTGTCTGTATAAAACTTTTTCAATAAAAAAAAAGACTTCCAGTGTTGGGGCATTCACAACTTCTGGAGGCAACTTCTATTCCACTGGTTAATTGTTCTAACTGCCAGGAAATTCCTCCTCAGTTCTAAGTTGCTTCTCTCCTTGATTAGTTTCCACCCATTGCTTCTTGTTCTGCCCTCAGGTGCTTTGGATAATAGCTTGACTCCCTCTTCTTTGTGGCAGCCCCTGAGATATTGGAAGGCTGCTATCATATCTCCCCTAGTCCTTCTTTTATTAAAATGTATTTCTCCCTTTCTCTCTACTCCCCTCTCTACCTACCTACTGTAATACAATAATACAATAGCAGAGTTGGAAGGGACCTTGGAGGTCATCTAGTCCAACCCACTGCCTAGGCAGGAAACCCTATACTGTTTCAGACAAATGGCTATCCAACATCTTCTTAAAGACTTCCAGTGCTGGGGCATTCACAACTTCTGGAGGCAAGCTGTTCCACTGGTTAATTGTTCTAACTGTTAGGAAATTTCTCATCAGTTCTAAGTTGCTTCTCTCCTGGATTAGTTTCCACCCATTGCTTCTTGTTCTGCCCTCAGGTGCCTTGGTGAATAGCTTGACTCCCTCTTCTTTGGGGCAACCCCTGAGATATTGGAAGGCTGCTATCATGTCTTCCCTAGTCCCTCTTTTATTAAACTGTATTTGCTGTCAGATGGGTGGTTCTTTGTTACAGTTTGGTTCAGTTCGTATTAAACAGTTTAAAGCAGCTGCCTGCCTCTGTGTTTTTACCTGAGAACAGTCTTGAGCAGTATTTCTCCCCCCCCTCTCTATGGGCCACCTGGGAGTTTGCTATCCCAGTGCCTTTTTCGCCCCAAGAGGCCTCCATTCCAACACTGACAGTTGAAAAGCAGTTTGATGGGCGTGGTTACAGGGAAGTGAAAACACATTTCAGTGCATACCTTTTATTTGTGTGTAACTTGCACACGACACACATGTGCTAGGCACAAAATGAGTAGCTATTCTATTATCGGAAGTCCTTGGCTACATTGTGTGAAAGTTTGGTGTAAATCAGTCCAGTAGTTTTTGAGATTATTGGATTCGTACAAACTATTTTACATTTTTATTTATATAGATATGTTTTGTTTAAAATATCAATTTTGGTTTTAAAAGTTTGATGTGCAATTAATATGGTTATTCTTGCTTTGTGTATAGATTCAAGTTAATCTAAATATTACTAAAACTCTTGTGTCTGTTTGTAACATTCACTTGGGCACAATGTAAAATTATAAGCCAACAATTATTGAAGCAAGGTAATTCAAATTGGCTAACTTAAAGAACCATGACTGCTGTCAATTGACAAGTAAGCCTTCCTGGACCAAGAATGGAAAGTAGGGGCTCTGTTTTTCTTGTACTCCACAGCTGCCTTGGTTCCCCTTCCTCCCAGTAAAGTGGTAGGCAATTCCATGGGTCAGCTGAGTAGGAGGAAGAAGAAGAGGACAAAGAACTAGGCTATCCTCAGGGTTGTGTCAGGAGGGGAAACACTGTAAATCTACATTATATGTGGAAGGAAGACTGACACAGCGGGTCATGGTTGCTAATTTTGAACTAAACTATCAGGCAAGCTTAAATAATAATAACTTTTATTTATATCCCGCTCTCTCTCCCCGAAGGGACTCGAGGCGGGGCACAGGGAAATTAAAAAACAAATTACAACAAACAAAATACAAAGCTAAAATCAAATTAAACTGACCCTGCGCTAAAAACTTCTATAAAAAATATAACTCCCTAAAAAAACCCTTAATAATTTAAAATTTAAATTAAATTACCCTAGGCCAGCCAAACGGAAGAAGTGAGTTTTTAATAGCTGTCAGAAGGAGCGAAGGTCCGTGGTTGTTCTGATTTTGGGGGGAAGGTCATTCCAGAGGGTCGGGCCCGCCACAGAGAAGGCCCTTCCCCTGGGCGTCGCCCGCTGGCACAGCCTAGTGGACGGCACCCGGAGAAGTCCCTCTCTGTGGGAGCGAATCAGCCGCAGGGATGTATGAGGCAGAATGCGATCCCGCAGATAGCTAGGTCCCGTGCCATGGAGCGCTTTAAAGATGGTAACTAACACCTTGAAGCGCACCCGAAAGACGACAGGCAGCCAGTGCAGCTCGCGCAGGAGCGGTGTTACATGGGAGAACCTAGAGGCTCCCATAACTGCCCGCGCGGCTGCATTCTGGACTAGCTGAAGTCTTCGGGTGCACCTCAAGGGGAGCCCCATGTAGAGAGCATTGCAGTAGTCCAGTCGGGATGTCATGAGGGCATGAGTGACTGTGCAAAGGGCACCCCGATCCAATAGGGGACGCAACTGGCGGACCAGGCGAACCTGGTAAAACGCCCTCCTGGCCACAGCTGTCACTTGATCTTCCATGGACAGCCAGGCATCGAGGAGGACGCCCAAGTTGTGTGCCCCATCCACAGGGGTAAGGTGATCATCCCCTATGGCCAGTGATGGAGTCAACTGGTTGTACCGGGATGCCGGAAACCACAGCCACTCGGTCTTGGACGGGTTGAGTCTGAGTCTGTTACTTCCCATCCAGGCCCGCACGACTTCCAGGCACTGGCACATCACCGCTACGGCATCGTTGGGGTGGTTTGGGATAGATATATACAGCTGTGTATCATCAGCGTAGAGATGGTACTCTACCCCAAAACCACGGATGATCTCACCCAGCGGCTTCATATATGTGTTGAACAGGAGTGGCGAGAGGACCGACCCCTGAGGCACCCCACAAGTGAGGGGCCTAGAGGTCGACCTCTGCCCTCCTGTCAACACAAATTGCGATCGACCGGAGAGGTAGGAGGAAAACCACCGCAACACGGTGCCTCTCACCCCCAACCCCCCCAGCCGATGCAATAGGATACCATGGTCGATGGTATCAAAAGCCGCTGAGAGGTCTAATAAGACCAGGATGGAGGAACAACCCCCATCTCTGGCCCTCCAGAGATCATCTACCAACGCGACCAATGCCGTCTCGGTGCTGTGCCCAGGCCGGAAGCCGGACTGGCGCGGGTCTAGATAATCAACTTCCTCCAGATGACGGGGAAACTGTTGTGCCACCACACTCTCTACAACCTTCGCCAAAAAGCAAAGGTTGGAGACCGGACGGTAATTCACCAATAATGCTGGGTCCAGAGAGGGCTTCTTGAGGAGGGGTCTCACCATCGCCTCTTTAAGGGAGGCCGGCAAGAACCCCTCACTCAGGGAAGCGTTGACCACCTCCTGGAGCCAGCCTCGTGTAACCTCCCAGGATGCCTTATATCAGATTTCTCATATTTCAGCAGAAATAAAATTTCTAAGAAGAGTAAAATCTGGAAAACATGAGAAATCTATTTCTTTAAACTTGCCTGATAGTTTAGTTCAAAATTGCTTTTTATATGTGAGAAAACTATTGATATCCTGGATTATAGTTTTTGTGCATACTTAAGTCTGTAGCCCAGGCTTGCATATAAAGCATATTATCTGATTGTAATGTTACTCAAAGTAAGATAAGAAAAAGATATTTTAAGGATAAAAAATGAAGGTTAAGAAAATGATATATTAAGAGAGCAAGTTTGATCTAGAGATTAAGGCACCAGGCTAGAAAGCAAGAAATTGTGAGAGCAACTTAGCCATGAAAGCCAGTTGGGTGACTCTGGCCAGTCAAGCTCTCTCAGCCCAACCTCTCACAGGGTTGTTATAGGAAAATAAGAGAAGGAAAGTGATTTGGATATGTTTGCCATCTTGAGTTATTTGTAAACATAATAAAAGCAGGATACAAATAAACATCTCTTCTTCTTAATCTGGCAATTACAAAAGAGAGTAGAAGGGAATCTCTGATATATGTTGTACTAATTATTACCATTGTCTAGTTTTCATGCTTTATTCCAGTGGTTCCCAAACGTTTTTAGTCTACCGCCCCATTGCTAACATGTTCTCCTGAGAAAATTAACCTTGCATTGTTGTCTTAAAAGTTTTGTAATAAATCAGGTACAAATATTATATCCCTTTACCCTCCTCCCCCAACATAAATTACATAAATCAGGACCAGATATTATACCCTTCCCCCCCCCTCTTTCAACCTGGAATACATAAATCAAATATCAGTATAATTCCCTCCCATATCCTCCCTAACCCTCCCCAACCTCCCCTTCCCCCCCAGCCCTGTGACTTCCGCTATATGCAACCCTAGTAATTCCAAACACAATATATGTTATTCATTCCCTTCATATTCTACCCCCTGCTGACTACCTTATTCATCTAATCTCCATCAGCTAAAAGCTACACAATATTTTCTAATCTGATACTTGTTTTGTATATAATCAATCCACTTTTTCCATTCCTGTGTATAAGTCTCTTGCATCTGGTCCTTTAAAAAAGCTGAAACTTTCGCCATTTCAGCAAATCCAGCCATCTTCTGCGTCCACTGGTCTATAGTAGGCAAAACATCTTTCTTCCAGTGCTGGGCAACCAGCAGTCTAGCTGCTGTCACCATATACAAAATCAATTTTGTTTCACCCAGTGTAAAATCCCTAACTATACCCAATAAAAACAGTTGTGGAGTAAATGTATTTTTTTTCTTCAAGACATTTTGCATAATCCACCAAATTTTTATCCAGAAAGCCTTAACTTTCTTGCAAGTCCACCATATGTGATAATATGTAGCATCTAAACACTCGCATCTCCAACATTTTGGTTGAACATTATGGTACATACATGATAATTTCTTAGGATCTAAATGCCATCTGTAAAACATTTTATAAACATTTTCCCGCAAATTCTGGACTGTGTAAATTTAACATTCTGAACCCATATTTTTTCCCACGTATCCATCATAACTGGTTCAGTAAAATTCTGGGCCCATTTAATCATACAATCTTTAACCAATTCAGTTTCTGAATCCCTTTCTAGCAAGACGTTATAAACTCTCTTAATATGCATTGGGCCTGTGTCCTTTATCTGTCTGACGAGTTCTAGTTCATGTTCCATTAAACCAGTTTTTTGATCTTCTTTCCATCTCATCTGTAATTGGTTATACTGTAGCCAAGTTAAATTAATCCCTTCTGCCAACAGTGTGTCCAAAGTCTTCAGCTGCCATCTGCCCCTTTCAGCAAAAAGTACATCTTTGTATAAAAAACCCCCGAGTGACTTAATATTTGTATTCCACATGGTATCCGCAAGATCCAGCCAAAGCGGAATCTTATAATCCCACTTAGATCGGTGCTTCTTCCAGATTCTCATCAAGGCACTTCTAAGTATGTGACTATTAAACATTTTATCCACTTTATGTTCATAGAATAAGTATGCATGCCAACCCAAATCAAGATCGTGGCTTTCTATATTCAACAGTTCAGTTTTTGTTTTTCCAAACCAATCAGTTATTTGTGTCAATGCAGCTGCTTCATAATACAATCGAAGGTTTGGAAGTTTAAGCTCACCTCTTTCACGAGTATCTTGCATAATTTCAGCCACCCAATTCCCAAATTGGTTCTCAATTCAATCCACCACAGGATTTTGTGTTCATTTTCCCTCTGGAAACACTAGTTCCCATTATCTGTTTGAAGGTCCAGTTCTCAGGGACTAATGAAAAGAACCTCTGAGCCATGCCTTTTTCATGAACATAGGTGTGTGTGTAGGAGAAAGTGAAGTTTTCTTCTTATGTGGGAAAAATGTAAATTTACTGGAACGTGCACTCTGGAGACTGGAGAAGGTACCTTCAGAGAATAAGCCCTAAAAGTTATTTCATATGTATGACTTGTCTCTTTCTTCTCACTGATATGTTTGCATTGCTAACATGTTCTCCTGAGAAAATTAACCTTGCATTGTTGTCTTAAAAGTTTTGTAATAGGCTAGACTCAATTGTAGCTGAAAATAGAGTCTAGAAGGGGGGGGGAATGAGGCAGGGTATAAAGTGAGACTTAGTTGTTAAGTGTGAAATGATGTGGGGTTGGAGTAGATGACCCGGAGGGGTCTCTTTTTAGCTCTGAATTTCTGAATTTGCAGGAGCTTCAACAGGAAGCTTGAAAGGAAATTCAAATGTCAAACTGCAACACTTGCTTGTAAATAGGCCGAGTTAGATGGCAAGTCAGACAACGGGCTTAACCACAAAGGCTGGTTAGCAAAAACAGGATATGTTTGTGGTTTTCTTTTTTCACGATAATCATATAACCAATAAGAAACTAGCCATGATGAAAGTTGCTTGTAGTGAAGTATAAAACTCTGTATTCCCTTTTGGAAGGGATTCAGAATTCTTGGATGCTAGCCTCTGACTAGCTTTCTGAATCATGGCAGCCATAAAAAACTTTTCCTCATTTTGAGAAGTCCAAGTCTCGTGCTCTTTTTTCTGCAACAAGACAGCTGGAAATTGGCTGTGCATTTGCACACCTGCTCAACCTGACAGCTGGCCCTGCTCCCTGGTATCATTATGTTCTATAGCTTGTGTTTGCATTATGTTGAATTCTAATAATGCATGGCTACTCTCACCCAATGTTCCTGAAGTTTCAAACTTCCTCTATCACTTCTTCTCTATTTGTAAGATATAGGTCCAGTATAATACAATGCAATCATACAATAGCAGAGTTGGAAGGGATCTTGAAGGTCTTCTAGTCCAACCCCCTGCCTAGGCAGGAAACCCTATACCCGTGATGGCGAACCTATGGCACGGATGCCACAGATGGCATGGGGAACCATTTCTTAGGGTACGCAAGGTGTGGCCCTGTCAGCTTCAGTGCGCATGTGTGTGCTGGCCAGATAATTTAGGCATTCTTTTGAGGCCATTTTTCGCCCTCTGGAGGCTTCAGGGAAGTTCCTGAAGCCTCTGGAGGTGGGGAGGAGGCTGTTTTCACCCTCCCCAGGCTCCTAGAAAGCCTCTGGAGCCTGAGGAGGGTGAAAAAAGCATGCCAAAAGCAGGGGGTCATGCACATAGCATTATGAGTGTGGCACGCCCATGCACGACACCCCCCTTGCGCTCCCCCCGCTATTGGCACGTGAGCCAAAAAAAGTTAGCCATCACTGCCCTATACCATTTCAGACAAATGGCTATCCAACATCTTCTTAAAGACCTGCAGTGTTGGGGAATTCACAACTTCTGGAGGCAAGCTGTTCCACTGATTAATTGTTCTAATTGTCAGAAAATTTCTCCTCAGTTCTAAGTTGCTTCTCTCCTTGATTAGTTTCCACTGCTGCTTGCTCTACCCTCTGGTTCCTTGGAAAATAGTTTGACTCCCTCTTTTTTGTGGCAACCCCAGAGATATTGGAACACTGCTATCATGTCTCCCCTAGTCCTTCTTTTCATTAAACTAGACATACCCAGTTCCTGCAACTGTTCTTCCTATGTTTTAGCCTCCAGTCCCCTAATCATCTTTGTTGCTCTTCTCTGCACTCTTTCTAGAGTCTCCATATCTTTTCTACATCATGGCGACCAAAACTGAATGCACTATTCCAAATGTGGCCTTACCAAGGTATTATAAAGTGATATTAACACTTCACATGATTTTGATTCGATCCCTCTGTTTATGCAGCCTAGAACTGTGTTGGCTTTTTTGGCAGTTGCTGCACACTGCTGGCTCATATTTAAATGGTTGTTCACTAGGATTCCAAGATCCCTCTCACAGTTGCTACTATTGAGCAAGGTACCATCTATACTGTACCTGTGCATTTTGTTTTTCTTGCCTAAATGTAGAACCTTACTTTTTTCACTGTTGAATTTCATTTTGTTAGCTAGTGCCCAATGTTCAAGGTTGTCAAGATCCTTCTGTATCTTAAGCCTATCTTCTGGAGTGTTGGCTATTCCTGCCAGCTTGGTGTCATCTGCAAATTTGATGAGTTCCACATTTATTCCCTTATCCAAGTTATTGATGAAGATGTTGAAGAGTACTGGGTCTAAAACAGAGCCTTGCGGTATTCCACTGCATACTTCCCTCCATGTAGATGTAGTTCCATTGAGGACTATGTGTTGAGTGCGGTTGGTCAGCCAGTTATGAATCCATCTGGTGGTGATGCTGTCTAACCCACGTTTTTCTACTTTATGTAGTAGTAGGTTATGGTCTACTTTATCAAATGTCTTGCTGAAGTCCAAGTAAATTATATCAACAGCATTCCTCTGGTCCACTAATTTTGTCACTTTGTCAAAGAATGCAATAAGATTAGTCTGGCATGATGTGTTTTTGGCAAACCCATGTTGCCTTTGATTATTACTTTGTTTACTTCTAGGTGTTCACTAATTTGTGGCTTGATTATCTTTTCCAGAATCTTTCCTGATATTGAGGACAGGCTGATTGGTCTGTGGTTTCCAGGATCTATTTTTTTTACCTTTTTTGAAGATGGGAACCACATCAGCTCTTTTCCAGTCCTCTGTCCCCAGTGTTCCAGGATCTCTGAAAGATATAGTTCAGTGGTTCTGAGATCTAGTCTGCCAGTTCCTTCAGAACCCTAGGGTGTAATCCATCCGGTCCTGGTGATTTGAATTTGTCTAGGGTAGACAGGTGCTCACTTACTATTTTCTTCCCAATTTCAACTTGTGTTCCTAATCTGATTTTTGTGGTGCTGTTTTTGATAGGTTGGACTGTTTTATCCCTTTGTGTAAAGATGGATGCAAAAAATGAGTTAAATAGTTCTGCTTTCTCCCAGTTGCTTGTCACCTTCTTGCCACTTTCTCCTAGCAATTCACCAATGATTTCCTTAACTTTTTTCTTGTTTTTAACATGTTGGAAGAAGCTTTTTTTTGTTGTTATTTTTTACTTTTGTGGCAAGCCTTTCTTAATTGTGAGCCTTAGTTTTCCTCACTTCATCTTTACAGGCTCGGGCTATTTGCTGATATTTTGCCTTAGTTATGTCCCCCTCTTTCCACTTTTTATATTTATCCTTTTTGTCTTTCAATTTGTCAGAGCGTTCTTTAAGTAGCCATGCTGATTTCTTTTAGGAGCTGTTATTTTTCTTCTTCATTGGTATTGATCTAGACTGGGCTTTTGTAATCTCATTTTTCAAAATTTCCCAAGCTTCTTGAGTTGTTTTCCCCTTGAGGATTCTCATCCATGGAATCCTTCCAAGCTCTCTCTAAGTTTATTGAAATTAGCTCTCTTAAAGTCCAATACTTTAGTTTGACTTTGTTCTACTGCTTGTGTTTGCATAATGTTGAATTCCAGTATTGTATTATTGCTTGCCCCCAAAGTTCCTGTAGCTTCAACACCTTCTATCATTTCCTCTCTGTTAGTGAGAATTAAGTCCAATATGGCTGATCCCCTTGTTCCCTTCTTTACCTTTTGGGAAACAAAGTTGTCTGCTAGATTTGCTAGGAACCTGTTGGATCTTCCACTTGGTGCAGAATTTGTTTCCCAGTTGATGTCAGGGTAGTTAAAATCCCCCATTACTATTGTGGTGTGCTTCCTACATACCTTAGTTAGCTGACTAGCAAAAAGTTCATCTACTTCCTCTGCTTTGTTGGGTGGCCTGTAGTATAGACCTATGGCAATGTCATTTCCCCCCCCCCAACCTTTAATATTGACCCAAATGCATTCAAGATACTTCTCATGTGCTCTATTTCTGTAGAGATGTTGTTATTTCTTATATATAGTGCAACTCCACCTCTTCTTTTATTTGGTCTATTTCTTTTAAACAATTTAAATCCTTCTAGCTGTAGTTTCCATTCATGGGTTTCATCCCACCAAGTTTCTGTAATAGCAACAATATCATATCTGCCCTCATTTACTTGAATTTCCAATTCACCCTGTTTATTCCTCATACTCTGTGCATTGGTGTATAGACATTTGAGTCCAATTTGATTGACCTTGTGCTTACTGTCTACATAAACTGTGTTATGCCTGACTGCCCCTATTTTCTTGCCACTTGTATAATTCATGCACATGGTATGGCACACACTATTAAATGTTTGGTTTTGCTTGACAGCAGTAGTGATAATCTTACCTGCACAAACACAAAGATAAGCCTACAACCTGTACTACTAAGTTCATACCCCAAGCTCTGGAAATCATTCTGCACAGAAAGTATTATTTTTGGGACCGATCATTTGTGCCAATGTGTATCATAGCATCAACGTCACAGTCCTTACTTGCATTCTTGACTATCTTAAGAATACGCCTGTTGTCTCTGCTGGCAGTAGCACCTGGCAGACACCTGAGATCTTTCAAAACCTCCATATCCTTTCCTACATTTACATCCGTTATGATTGAATCACCAACCAGAAGGTGACTTCTCTTTTTGGATACATTGCTCTTCTTGTGCGACTGATGTGTGATACCTGATGTATGGCTGTCCCAACTGAAATCCCCCATTACTAGAATAGTGCGTTTCCTACATATATTACAGAGATGGGTTCCTACTGGTTCAGACCAGTTCAGCTGAATAGTTAGCAACTCAGCTGGACACGTAACCATACCGGTTCTATCCTGGGCACCACCATCTTTATTCTTTGTTCTGCATATGCGCAGAACAATTTTCATTGAAAAAAATGTATATTTTTTTCCTTTTTAATGGTGTGCACATGCACAGACCTTTTTGAGTGCAAATGTGCACACACACATGGTGTGTGTCTGGCATATGGGTGAACAAAGAGTGTGTGTGCATAAACATTTTTGGGCACCAGACCAGTAGTAATACTGGCAGGAACCCACCTCTGATATATTAGTTGTTTAGCAAAACAGTCCTTGAATTTGTAGACCCAAAATCTAGAGCCACTCAGTCTTAGTAGGGTACAGCAAGTTTGTTATTCCCCAACCAGACCCTCACAGCCTCAAGATATTGGAATTATTACCACAAGCTTTTTTTGAAATGCAAGAGGATTTGGAAATGAAAGATATTTGGAGAGTACACAATCCAAATGAGCTGGACTTTACTTTTTATTCAGATAGGCATAAATTTTTTTCTAGGATAGATTTCTTTTTGATAACAGTTGATTTACTTCCTAAAATAAAGAAAACAAAGATATTTCCTAGGACATTAACTGATCATAGCCCGGTATGGATGGAAATTGAGATGGGAAAGAGAGAAAGAATATCCTGGAGGCTAAATGAAAATTTATTTAGATATGAAAAAAATGTAAGTGAACTTAAAAAGCATATAAAGGAATTCTTTTAATTGAATCTAAATAAAGGTACCCCCATTGAAATAGTTTGGGATGCAGGCAAAGCATACATGCGAGGGGTCTTGATACAAATGAATTTTAAACACAAACAAAATAGACAGAAAAAGAGAATAGAGTTGGAAAAAGAGATAAAGAAGAAAGAACAGTTATTGATAAAAAATCCAACAGATAGGAAGTTACATGCAATTATAAATCTTTTGAAGGATCAATTTCAAATGCTTATAGCGGAACAAACAGCAACCAACTTACAATTTGCAAAACATAATACTTTTGCTAATGCCAACAAGCCGGGCAGATGGTTGGCTTACACATTGAGAAAACAATTGAGTACAAGAACTATTGATAGTATTCAGCATGGTGAGAAGGAAGTTCATCAACAAGAATTAATTAAAAAGGCTTTTTTGGATTATTATACTAAGTTATATGCTAAGGACAACATACAAAATAATCTTATAGATAAATATTTAGAAGGAAAAAGGGTTACAAAAGTCTCCTTTGTCCAAAAGGCAAACCTGGGTCAATTAATAACCATCGAGGAGATTAGCTTTGCTATAAAGCAATTGAAACCAGCTAAAGCTCCAGGGACCGATGGTTTAACTGCAGTTTATTATAAAACTTTACAAGCAGAAATGATTGAACATCTTAAAGATTTATTTTGTAATATACAGCAAGGTGGCAAAATACCTTCCTCATGGAAAGCGGCTTTTGTATCACTGATACCGAAAGAAGAAGCAGGCTCTAAGAAACCAGAAAATTATAGACCAATATCTCTTCTAAACACGGATTATAAAATTTTTGCAAAAGTATTAGCCAACAGATTGATGCCAGTTATTCAAGAGGTAATTCATCACGACCAAGCAGGATTTATCGAAGGAAGATACATGAAGGAGAATGTCAGGCAAATTATATATTTACTGGACTATTTAGATAAGAATAAATAGATCCCTGCAGTGCTGGTTTTTTTGGATGCGGAAAAGGCCTTTGATCGAGTGAATTGGAATTTTATAATAAAGACTTTGGAAAAAATGGATTTGGGGGCTCGGTTTATACAGGCGATTGGAGCAATATATCAAGAACAATCTGCACAACTTATTATTAATGGAAGCTTGTCAAAGAACTTTAATATACACAAAGGTACAAGGCAGGGTTGTCCATTATCCCCATTGTTATTTATCTTAACTTTAGAAGTCTTGTTGAATACAATACGGGACTCGAATTTCTTGAATGGAATAGCTATAAGGCAAGAGGAATACAGAACTAGGGCATTTGCAGATGATCTGGTTGTTACCCTAACACGACCGATGAAATCAATAATCCAGATGAAAGACATTATAGAGGAATATGGCTTGGTATCCGGATTCAGACTGAATCAGAAAAAGACTAAAATGATTGTTAAAAACCTGACAGAGATTCAAAAAAAGAAACTTGAAAGGGTGGCAGGTTTTGAAATAGTGTCAAAGGTTAAATATTTAGGAATACAAGTCGCAGACTCAAATATAAAACTATTCCAAAATAACTACGAGGTGCTGTGGCAAAAGATACAAAAAGATTTGCAAACCTGGAAAAAAAATTACAGTTATCTTTGCTTGGAAGAATATCAGCAATTAAAATGAATGTTTTAGCTAGATTTATCTTTCTGTTTCAAATGATACCGGTGCTTAAATCTGACAAACAACTGCTAGAATGGCAAAAAACGTTGAATAAATTCGTCTGGAATGAGAAAAAACCGAGAGTGAAATTGAAAATTATGCAAGATACTCGTGAAAGAGGTGGGCTTAAACCTCCAAACCTTCGACTGTATTACGAAGCAGCTGCATTGACACAAATAACTGATTGGTTTGGAAAAACAAAAACTGAACTGTTGAATATAGAAAGCCATGATCTCGATTTGGGATGGCATGCATACTTATTCTATGAACATAAAGTGGATAAAGTGTTTAATAGTCACATACTTAGAAGTGCCTTGATGAGAATCTGGAAGAAGCACCGATCTATTTGGGATTATAAGATTCCGCTTTGGCTGGATCTTGCGGATACCATGTGGAATACAAATATTAAGTTACTCGGGGGTTTTTTATATAAAGATGTGCTTTTGCTGAAAGGGGCAGATGGCAGCTGAAGACTTTGGACACACTGTTGGCAGAAGGGATTAACTTAACTTGGCTACAGTATAATCAATTACAGATGAGATGGAAAGAAGATCAAAAAACTGGTTTAATGGAGCATAAGTAGAACTGGTCAGACAGATAAAAGAGACAGGTCCAATGCATATTAAGAGAGTTTATAATGTCTTGCTAGAAAGGGATTCAGAAACTGAATTGGTTAAAGATTGTATGATTAAATGGGCCCAGAATTTTACTGAACCAGTTACGATGGATACGTGGGAAAAAATATGGGTTCAGAATGTTAAATTTACACAGTCACAGAATTTGCGGGAGAATTTTTATAAAACGTTTTACAGATGGCATTTAGATCCTAAGAAATTATCATGTATGTACCCTAATGTTCAACCAAAATGTTGGAGATGCGAGTGTTTAGATGCTACATATTATCATATATGGTGGACTTGCAAGAAAGTTAAGGCTTTCTGGATAAAAATTTGGTGGGTTATGCAAAATGTCTTGAAGAAAAAATACAATTTACTCCACAACTGTTTTTATTGGGTATATTTAGGGATTTTACATCGGGGGAAACAAAATTGATTTTGTATATGGTGACAGCAGCTAGACTGCTGGTTGCCCAGCATTGGAAGAAAGATGTTTTACCTACTATTGACCATTGGATGCAGAAGATGGCTGGATTTGCTGAAATGGCAAAAATTTCAGCTTTTTTAAAGGACCAGACACAAGAGACCTATACACAGGAATGGAAAAAGTGGATTGATTATATACAAAATAAATACCAGACTAGAAAATATTGTGTAGCTTTTAGCTGAGGGAGATTAGATGAATAAGGTAGTTAGCAGGGGGCAGAATATGAAGGGAATGAATAACATATATTGTGTTTGGAATTATTAGGGTTGCATATAGCGGAAGTCAGGGGGTTGGGGGGGAAGGGGAGGTTGGGGAGGGTTAGGGAGGGTATGGGAGGGAATTATACTGGTACTTGATTTATGTACTCTAGGTTGAAAGAGGGGGGGAAAGGGTATAATATCTGGTCATGATTCATGCAGTTTATGTTGGGGGAGGGGGGCAAAGGGATATAATATTTGTGTTTGATTTATGTTTTTTATGTTGGGGGAAGGACGGGGGCAAAAAAAGAAGGGGGAAAATCTTTTGGTGAAATACTTTTTCAATTAAAAAAAAAGAAACTGGAATTAGAGGTCCATTAATTCACCAGGATAAATATATATAATTTGGGTATCATCTGTATACTGATGATATTTAATCACCACTGGTGATCTGCTAGGGTGGATGCAGAATCATTTATTTCTATAAGTTCATAACAACTAATTTTTGAAGTAGTCCTGGCCACTTTTAGGATTGTGGTTTCTGGTAGAGAGAGATACATTAATACAGAGAAAGAGGGAGGGAGGGAGGGAGGGAGGGATATATATGCGCGAAGAGATGGTGGTCTGCAGTTGAGCTCCGCGTGGGCCGCGGGGCTCTTTGGTAATAAAGGGATGCTTTACCAACTCTGAGGGTCGGGCCCAGTAAGTACCCACCCTGGCGTACCATCAAGGCCTGAACGGCCTCCCAGGGTGGGCTGATGGCCCAGAACTGGGGTTTTGCCGACCGGAAGGAGCCGGTCAGCTGGAGGTGCCGGGCGTTTGGCCTGATGTCGGGCGGGCTCGAAAATCACTGGGGGAGCAAGCGGAGCGGTCGGAGGCCTGGCAGGAGGTTTGCTGGGCGCTGGAGACCGGGCAGGAGGCTGGGCAGGAGGCTGGGCAGGAGGCCGGGCAGAAGGTTTGCCGAGGTGTGCTGAGGTGTGCCGAGCGCTGAAGGCCGTAAGAGGCTGGGATGCCGGAGAGGCCAGGACGCAGAAGGTTTGCTGAGGTTTGCCAAGTGCGGAAAGCCATGGGAGGCCGGGACACCAGGCCGGGAGGGACAAGAAGAACTGGCTAGGATGACCCAGGCCCGATAATAGCAGGGCTGCGGCCGAGATGACCCAGACTGGACCCCTTAGTTGGATGACTCCATTGAAGATCGCCCTGGTGAGTGGAACTATTGGAGGCCGAGCAGCCGGGAGCCGGGAGGCCGCATAACAGCATGGCCAAGGCCTAAGAAGATTCAGGCTGAGGCCCGCTCCCTACCGCCCTGATCTAACCAATCTGAGCCAGAACCCATAAGGGGGCCAGGAGATCTAGGAAAGGGCCCGACCATTTACCATCTTTGGCCGAGGTCTGAGGCTTTTGAAGAGCGGGACTGGACTTTCCAAGGCCACGCCTGAGACATTGCACCTTATTTGACTATTTATTGACTATTCTATTACCCAAGATTTTAACTTTTCTGTGTCGGATTATATGCTTACTGGAATTAATTTTAACTTCTATTTAATATTTATTGAATATTTATTTTAACATCTTTAATCATCCCTAAAACCAATTGATGCCCTGCTATAAATGTGACACGTTATGTACTCAAGGGCAGACCTAATCCTACTGCGGGAGTCCCCCCTCTCACAGGTCTGGCCCTCCGCTCTTACGAGGGCCCACCTTGATGAGGGATATATTAATCCAGAGAGGTGGGCGAGGCGCAGTCTTAGGGGGTTTTTATATAAATTTTTGATTCGTATTTTAGGGGGGGGTCTTAGGGTGGGGGAGGGGTTAGGCAGGCTGAGGGAGGGACCAGCGCCAAGCCGGCGGGCGGAGTTAACAAGGAAGTGAGTGGGGCCATTAAGGGGAGCGGGAGTAGGGATGTTCCAGAAGAGGGTCTTTCTATTCAAACGGTCGTGGGGAGGGGTAGGTGCGAGGGTAGACAGAAATCTCATCACCAGTTGGGAGACCGTGGCCGATGGGTACGGTCGGTCATATGTCCCAACCCCTGCAATCTAGGTGGTCAGGGCTTACAGAGCCAAGGCCTGAGACTGATGTTATGCAATGCCAGGTCTGTTGGCAACAAGGCCCCCCTCATTAACGACTTGGTGTCGGAGGGGGAGCCGGCAGGAATTACGGAGACCTGGTTGGGCTATGAGGGAGGACTTCCTCTCGTGGAAATGTGCCCGCCAGGTTACCGTGCATTTCAGCAGTCACAGGCCCTAGGTAGGAGTGGAGGGGTAGCGGTCATTGTGAGGGAAGGTCTTGAGCCGAGAGAGACCACTGTGCCTCAGGTAACCAGTTGTGAGTCCCTTCGCATGAAGTGGGGCCCAGGGAGGCAGCTGGGCATGCTGATTGTATACCTGGCTCCTCGCTATGCATCAGCATCCCTGCCCGAGCTCCTCGAGGTGATCGCCGAGATGGTGGTTGAGACCCCCAGACTGTTGGTCATGGGGGACTTTAACCTGCCATCAGTAGGTGAGACATCTGAGGTAGCTCGGGAGTTCATGGCCTCCATGATGGCCATGGACCTGACTCAAGTAATTCAGAGCCCCACACACGAGGGAGGACACAAACTGGATCTCATTTTTGTCTCTGGCCAGTGGAGGAGTGATCTGGGAGTAGGGGATTTAGTCATCACACCCCTGTCATGGTCAGATCACTCACTTCTCCGGCTCGACTTTCCAGCCGCTACTCCCCACCGCGGGGAGGTGGAACCGGAATTTCCAAGATGGTTCCGCCCCAGGCGCCTGATGGAACCTGAAAGGTTCCAGACGGAGCTTGGGCCACTACCTGTAGCCCTGACCCGCGCCCGGATGGAGGACCTAGTGGCTGCATGGAATAGTGCGGCCACTGGGGTCTTGGACCAGGTTGCGCCTTTGCGGCCTCTCTTGCGCCAGCGAACCAATCAGGCTCCTTGGTTTTCCGAGGAGTTGAGGGTGATGAAGCACCACAAGAGACGCCTAGAGAGCAGGTGGAGATCCTCATGCTCTGAATCTAACCGAACATAGGTGAGAGCCCATTTGAGGACTTACCTTGTGGTGTTAAGAGTGGCCAAACGTCAGTATTGTGCCACTCTTATTGTGTCCACAGATAACTGCCCTCCCACCCTGTTTGGAGTGACCTGCTCCCTCCTTCAACAGAGGCCACGGGAAGCCCCTTTACAGGGCAGAGCAGAGGAATTTGGGGAGTATCTGCAGGACAAAAGCGCTCCATGGCACAGGACCTAGTTATTTGCGGGATCGTATCCTGCCCCATACATCCCTTCAGCCGATTCGCTCTCACAGAGAGGGACTTCTCTGGGTGCCATCCACTAGGCAATGCCAGCGGGCGACGCCCAGGGGAAGGGCCTTCTCTGTGATGGGCCCGACCCTTTGGAATGACCTTCCCCCTGACATTAGAACGACCACGGACCTCCGCTCCTTCCACCAGAAACTCAAAACCCACCTGTTTCATCTAGCTGGCCTGGCCTAATTCCACGCTTCCCGCCATAGTTTGTGATTTTAAATTATTTATTCGGTTTTAAGGTTAAGTTTTTAATTTTTATAAATTTGTACAGAGGGTTATTTAATTCGGTTTTAGTTTATATGTATTGTTGATTGTGATAATTTTTAATTTTACCTGTACACCGCCCCGAGTCCCTTCAGGGAGAGTCCCTTCAGGGAGAGGGGGCGGTCTAGAAATCCAATAAATAATAATAATATTAAAAAAGAAGGGTTATCGCCACAAGGCGATAAATCCGAGCTAAAGAAGTTGGACATTCCATGGGATTTTCATTTGTATCTTTTTGGTATTTACTCTTCATCTTAAATTCGGGTACATCTTTATTTACTTAAATATAAGAGCATTTGAAATAATATCAAAAGAATGTTGTTGAAAGTTCCCCCCCTCCCCAAAGGAAAGGATAAAAACACCTACATTGATTTATGCAAAATTAAAACAATGCATAGGAGGGACAAAGCCAACACAGGATAATCAAATACATCCAATGAAACATTGACCTGCTTTCTTGAACAAAGTACAAGTCCTCTGTAATATATTGTAATTTGTCCATCTGTACTAGTACTGCCTACTTGCTGTCATAACAGTTCTCAAATGTCTTGGGCATATATCCTGAACTATTACGTAATTTCAGTTTTAAATGATTTAATCTTCTGTATGACAAACACATATGCCATGATGAGCCAAGTCTTCTCTCCATTTATTGCTTGCAGTACGTAAGAATTGCCTTCTGGCAATAATGCAAGAAAAATTCATAAAATCAATCAGATCCCATTCTCCCCCCCCCCCCCCATACCCTTCTTTTAGCTATGGATGATTGATGAACAGAGAAATATAAGAGCAGACAGAATATTAAAAAGGCTGATATAAATCTTTGGAGAATCAGAGATTTGGGGAAATTAAAAGAGCAAAAGAAAGGAGATGTCAGAGGATTAATTCTGTAAGAGGTGGCCAATTTTTCAAAGGCGTACAACATTTAGCTGAAAGTAGCATTCTATTGACATAGTATACTCTTCTTCCATAGAAGAAAGATCCTGCTATATAAAATAATTAAGAAAACACTTAGCATTTCTTCCTTTTGTCTACCTTTCCATGTGAAACAAAATAATACATCCAGTCTGAAGATTATGGTAGAAATTCAGAAATATTACTGAGAGGGGCAAGAGAGTGGAGAAGCTCAGAGCACAGGTGATTTTTTTTCATTCTTGTTGAAGAATGTGGCCCAAGAAAAAAAAGAGAACACTGAAAGCATTTCAGGTAATGCCAAGAAGGATTTTTAAAAATTATTTGATCATGTGACACTTTTCTGTCAGGACAAAGACTTTGCAAGAGATATGTTCTGCTTCGTGACAATTGGGACAATATGCTTGGTGGGCATTTTGCAAACCTAATCTAGAGAAAATCTTAGAGTGAGGGAAAAGAGAGTTCAGAAAATATTTGATGTCTAATACTTGGAACAAAATTGAGATTGCTGAATGCAAAGACTCAACGAACATGAACATGTAGAATACAGAAAGGAATAGATTATGTTTTATGATGCAAAGTTTCTTGTCTCACTATAATAATGAATGGAGTATGGGGAACAAACAGAAAGAATTAGAAATCAAAGGTATTATTTCCTTAGATGAATATCTAAAACTAAAAGTAAGGAGAATGCCATTATTTTGAAGGAAGTACATGTACATGTACAGGCCGGCTGGCGGAGACAGGAGGGAGACGGGTGGGTCCAATATTGGGGGGGGGGCACGGGTTGATTCAACAGAGGGTTCTTTAATAGGAACGGTCATGGGGAAGGGTAGGGGCGATGGGAGACAAAAACATCACCACCGGATGGAAGCGTGCGGCTGCTGGCTACAGGCGGTAGCGCGCCCCAACCCCCTGTGCTCCCCCCGCGATCTAGGAGGTCAAGGCACACAGAGCTGGGGCCCTAGGCTGATTCTATGTAATGCCAGGTCCGTGGACAACAAAGCCCCCCTCATTAATGACCTTGTGTCAGAGGGGGACCCAGACCTGGTGGGGATTACGGAGACCTGGTTGGGCCATGAGGGGGGGGTTACCTCTTGTGGAAATGTGCCCACCAGGTTACCGTGCATTTCATCAGCCTCGGGCCCTAGGCAGGGGTGGAGGGGTGGCGGTTATTGTTAAGGAAGGTCTTGAGCCGAGAGAGACCACTGTGCCACAAACTACTGGTTGTGAGTTCCTCTATGTGAGATGGGGCCTGGGGAGGCAGTTGGGCATGTTGATTGTGTACCTGGCTCCCTGATACGTATCAGCAGCCCTGCCTGAGCTCCTCAAGGTGGTCGCCAGAGTGGCGGTGGAGACCCCCAGTCTTATAGTCTTGGGGGACTTCAACCTGCCATCGGCAGGTGAATCATCCGAGATAGCCCGGGAGTTCATGGCCTCCATGACATGGACCTGACCCAGAGCCCCACCCATGTAGGGGGACACATGCTGGATTTAATTTTTGTCTCTGACCAGTGGATGAGGGATCTGGGTGTAGGGGATTTAACCATCATGCCCTTGTCATGGTCAGATCACTCACTTCTCCGACTCGACTTTCCCACCGCTACACCCCACTGCAGGGAGGCAGAACCAGAATCTCCTAGATGGTTCCGCCCCAGGCACCTGATGGAACCTGAAATATTCCAGACGGAGCTTGGGCCATTACCTGTGGCCTTGTCCCGCGCCCCAACGGAGGACCTAGTAGCCGCTTGGAATACTGTGGCCGCTGGATCGGGTCGCACCCTTGTGGCCTCTCATGCGGCGCTGAGTCACCCAGGCCCCTTGGTTTACCAAGGAGCTGAGGGAGATGAAACGCTGCAAGAGACGCCTAGAGAGTAGATGGAGATCCACACGATCTGTATCCGACCGAACACAGGTAAGAGCCCATTTGAAGACTTACCTTGTGGTGATAAGAGTGACCAAACGTCATTACTGTGCCACTCTTATAGCATCCGCAGAGAACCGCCCTGCCGCCCTGTTTGGGGTGACCCGCTCCCTCCTTCAACAGAGGCCGCAGGAAGCCCCTCTACAGGGCAGAGCTGAGGAAATTGGAGAATATCTGCAGGATAAAATCGCTCAGATCCGGAACGAGATGGTCTTCATGGAAAGTGGTCTAGAGGGAATTCCGGAGGCAGGTCTTGAGATACCTTTTTGGGCGGAGTTTGACTCTGTTACTTCCGACGATATGGACATGTTACATAGGCGACTGAGAGCCACCACATGCTTATTGGACCCGTGCCCCTCCTGGCTTGAACTGGCATCCTGGGAGGTCTCACGAGGCTGGCTCCAGGAAGTAGTAAATGCTTCTTTGAGTGAGGGGTTCTTGCCCACCGTCTTGAAAGAAGCAGTAGTGAGGCCCCTCCTCAAGAAGCCTTCCCTGGACCCAGCATTATTAGTCAATTATTGTCCGGTCTCCAACCTTCGCTTTCTGGTGAAGGTTGTAGAGAGTGTGGTGGCACAACAGTTTCCCCGTCACCTGGAGGAAATTGATTATCTAGACCCGTGCCAGTCCGGCTTCCGGCCTGGTCACAGCACTGAGACGGCATTGGTCACGTTGGTAGATGTTCTCTGGAGGGCCAAAGATGGGGGTTGTTCCTCCATCCTGGTCCTATTAGACCTCTCAGCAGCTTTCGATACCCTCAACCATGGTATCCTATTGCATCGACTGGAGGGGTTGGGGGTGAGGGGCACCATTTTACGGTGGTTCTCCTCCTAACTCTCCGATCGATCGCAATTTGTGTTGGCAGAAGGGCAGAGGTCAACCTCGAGACCCCTCACATGTGGGGTACCTCTTGCCGCTCTTGTTCAACACATACATGAAACTGCTGGGTGAGATCATCTGTGGTTTTGGGATAGAGTACCATCTGTACACTGATGATACTCAGTTGTACATATCTACCCCAGACCACCCCAACGATGCCGTCAAAGTGATGTCCCAATGTTTGGAAGCCGTGCGGAGCTGGATGGGAAGGAACAGACTCAAACTCAAGCCGTCCAAGACTGAGTGGCTGTGGTTACCGGCGCCCCGGTACAACCAGTTGATCTCATCACGGGCCATAGGGGGTGAACATCTAGCCCCCGTGGATCGGGCTCGCAACTTGGGCGTCCTCCTGGATACTTGGCTGTCTATGGGAGATCATGTGATGGCCATGGCCAGGGGGGCTTTCTGCCAGGTTTGCCTGGTACGCCAGTTGCGGCCCCTATTGGACCGGGACGCCCTTCGCACAGTCACTCATGCGCTCGTGACATCCTGACTGGACTACTGTAACGCTCTCTACATGGGGCTCCCCTTGAGGTGACGACTACAGCTAGTCCAGAATGCGGCCGCGCGGGCAATTATGGGTGCCACCAGGTACTCCCACATAACACCGCTCCTGCGCGAGCTACACTGGCTACCTGTGGCCTTTCGGGTGCGCTTCAAGGTGTTGATTACCATCTTTAAAGCGCTCCATGGCACGGGTCCTAGCTATCTGCGTGATCGTATCCTACCCCACACATCCCTTCGACCGATTCGCTCCCACAGAGAGGGACTTCTCCGGGTGCCATCCACCTGGCAATGCCAACAGGCGACATCCAGGGGAAGGGCCTTCTCTGTGGCGAGCCCAACCCTCTGGAATGACCTACCCCCTGAACTTAGATCTATCATGGACCTTCGCTCCTTCCATCAACAATTAAAGACCCATCATTTCCAGCAGGCCGGCCTGGCCTAACCTACCGTACCAGTCTAGTTTTAGTAAATATTACCAATCGGGTTTTTACGATATAAATTTAAACAAGGTACTTTTTAACACAGGGTAAAACATTTAATTTAGTTTTAATTATTTATAATTTGTTATATGTATATGTTCTTAAATTCCTGTACACCGCCCCGAGTCTCTTCGGAGAGAGGGGGTGGTCAATAAATCCAAATAAATAAATAAATTAATTAATTAATAGAGATCCACAAATTATGTAAGCATGAGGATCCAGTCTTAGCATATTTTGAATAAAGATCCAAGGAAACAATTATGTCAATGTGGAGGGATGCTATAGACAGTAGTCCTCAACCTTTACACCTTAGCAATCTGGCCAGGGGTAAAATGCTTCTGGTTCAGACCAGTTTGCCCAAACTGGTAGTAAAAATGTGAACTGGTTTTCTGATGATCAGCTGTGATATGTGATTTATATTAGCTAGAAAGCAGGATTTCCAGTGCCAGGTCTTTAGGCCCAAAAAGGTGGATGTGGATCTTACTTCAGAAGGCACAATCTTCCAGAGGACAGGTGTCAGATCCCTAACATGATACTGCCATTCAATTGGGAGGAGTCAATTTATTAGCAGTACCTGTAAGAACTGTGATTTACAACTGGTTTCCTGTCACCGGAAGACTGGACATCCCAACAACTCTGGAGGGATGTTTATGATGGCCATGTGGGATATCTTATTTTAATGTCTAACCAGAGGTAGCCAAGGGAATGTATGTTTATTTGACTTACAGGACAGAAGAGTCAAGGAAACATTTTCACACTTGTGTATTGGCCAGAATCTGCATTCTGACAAAGGGGAGGGGTCATTATCAGTTTAATCCAGTTGAATTGCCTAAAGGGATTCAGATGCTGCTTTGCCTTTAATGGTTACCATTCTGCTTAATTAAAGGTTCCTTTTGAAATAATCTGTTTCAAGAGTCTTTACTTTCTTAAGTTAGGAGAGGAGCCATTACATAAAGCAGCATCTGCAAATTGGTCAACCAGTAGAGATGACATTTGCTCTACTGAGGGGACCCTGCAAACCATATCTGAGCACAACAGCAAACAAGGAGAAGCCGATTGTTGGAGGGAGACGCCAACCCCCTTCCCAACCAGAGATCTGCTCCATATACCCTGTCAAAGAGGATGAAGTGAGCCTAGAGGACCACAAAAAACCTTGCCATCGGGATGAAAGACAGCTTGGATTGGAGAACCTGGGAAGTCACTCTTACCCGAGGGAGCTGAAACCCAGGGTGGAAAGTGGAGCTAGAAGCCCGCTCTGACCAGGAGGAATTAAATGAAGCCTTACTGAGAGAGGATCATCTGAAGAGACATGTAACCCAGTTGGTGATGGAGATTTTAGAAAATCTCAACATCCAGGGGGAACCAGAATGGTAAGCAAGAGATGGGGGAAGGGTGGCAACTGCGAGTGACACCAGGGAAGCTAACCCCCCTCTGGCTCCTGCTGATCAAACAGATGGCACAGTGGCAACAGTTGGGAACACAGCAAACCCTCACTCCCAGTTGGATGGGGTGCCCCCCAATCCAACCCCGAAACCTGCAATTAGAAAGAAAAACTACTTCCCTGGGGGTAAAATTTGATAGGAACCTGAAAAATTGGGATTCTTTGTGGCACATGTGCTCACCTACATGCAAGAATACAGGTGCAACTTTCAAACCCAAGGATCAAGAGTAAGAGTGGTTACCCTAGCCCTGGAAGGAGCCACCGCCCGATGGATGGTGACACTACATGATTCTGATGCACCAGAACTGTGAGACTTTGACTGTTTCATGATGGCCTTGCGAGGACGCTTCGAAGACCCCCTCACAAACTGCAAAGCACGCAACCGCATTAAAGTTGTGAAACAGGGATGGCAGCCAGTGGCAGAATATACCGAAGAATTCTGATACCTGGCATGTCGTATGAAATAGCCAGAAAATATCCTGGTAAGCTGGTTCAAAGATGGGCTGAGTGATGACCTCTACAATGCCTGCATGGCCCGAGGGGCACCAAACTGCCTGCATGAGTGGTATCTCACTGCTGAAGAGGCAAAGATTGACATGGCCAGGAACCAGTACCGAACAGGGTGAATGCGGAAGAAATCCTCCCCCCAATGGAAGCAAGAGCCTTTCAACCCACAAACGTCATTTTCACTGAAACCCTCAGCCTGTTTCAAGTGTGGAAAAGAGGGGCACCAAGTTGCAGAATGCTGTTCTCAAGCACCGGCTAGGAAACCAGAGCGCCCATTATGGGGGAAACCAATGAAACCAGGCCAACGTGGGAAGGAAATGGCCCTGAGGAGCAGGGAGATCATAGAATCTCCACCCCCTCCCCTCTTTGAGAAGGAAACCCCAGCTTCACCGCAGGAGGAACCATACTTATTCGGAAGTGATCCAGAGGACGAACCACTGGTAAGCAAACCAATTAAACTGCTTACCCTCCCCCTAAGACTGTTTATCCCCAACTGGGAGAGGGACATAAAAATCTCAGCTTTAGTGGACTCAGGGTGCACCCACTGTTTGATCAGGCCAACCCTGGTAAGGAAGTTGAGGATTAATATAAGGAAGCTTAAAAGCCCCATAGCTTTTTGCCAACTAGATGAGTCAATAGCAGAGGTTGGGAGCCAGCTTCATTTGCCATTGAATCTCTACAGATAGGCATTGGAAGCCATGAGGAAATATTTACATTTATAGTGGTGCCGGGCATGGAATGGCCACTAATTTTGGGTCTTGCATGGTTGAGAAAATGGAACCCCAAAATTAATTGATAGCAAGACACCATAAGAGTACAGTTGCATGTAACCTCTGCTGACAATCCACAACAAGAAACTGAGGGGGCGGAGAAGGCGGAGCCTCCCGAGCCGACACAACCGGGCTCCCTAAACTGCAGGGACCCGGCTGGAATTCGCCTCCCCCGTGATTCCATAAGGAATCTAAGCCACCCCGGAGAGGTGGTGATTAGGAGATAAATCTTCGCTGGGTGCAGGGACCACGCAAGATCCCTGCCCGACACGAAGCAAAATCTCTGAAGGGAGACGAATCGCATCCCCCCCCCTTTCTGGAGGGTGGACCATAGGCGAAGGAGAATCTTTGAAACAAGAAAGGGAAAAATCTGCTGGAATACTTCGGGAAGGTACTTTATTTGGTCTCTGAAACACTCTGCTAAGAAACCTTTTTTTTTACCAAAGCTTTGAAGTTAAAGATAAGCGGCGAACTTAAATTGAAGTGTGAGATTCCTCAGCTTCACAGAATGTTTTGAAATGGCCGACTGAACTGATAATAGTTACTTACGTTTGCGCTGAAAAGGATTGGATTATGACTGACTTTTCTAATTCCTTTTTTCTGTCTTTTTGATTTATTTCACTCAAAACTTTGAAACTTGGAGCACTTCCACAATCCTATAATTATTTGGATACTCTATTGCGCATCTTTAAACTTAAATAAGGACGATATCTTATCTTTTTTTTGTCTCTGTTTTCCTTCCAACAAAAAGGACTGAAACACTTTGAAACTATTTAAACTATTTCATACATCGTATCGCTCTTGGAAAAACAGTGGGCGGACATACATGAATAGATTTACTGGAAATATTGTCTAGAAACAAACTAACAGAGATAAACTAAGTGTTAATAAGGTAATTGGAGCTACTTTTTCCTAGTTTGCAGATTCGCCAAAATGTCTACGCACATAGATATATACACTCCAGAAAACCAGGAGCTTTTGGCTGAAATCTTGAGGGAATTGAGAGAATTTCGTGCAATACTCGACATTACACCAAGTGAAGAAATTGAACAGATTAGAGAAATTAAAGAAGAAAAGGAAAACGAGGCTGTTTGTGGACTGGATTTAACTGAAGACAAGGGAGAAGATTCAGGAGAGGAGATAAGACCAAGATCCCATCAGAAATTTGAATTTCAACCTGTCTGGCAAAAGGAAGGAAAAGGAGAACAAAAGATAGAGGAAATCACATCAGAGATACACTTGATATTTGAAAATAAATCAAATTTGAGGAAAAGAATTGGTCAGCACTATGATTGTACAGCTATACAGGATCACAATGTGCCAATGGAAGTTTATAAAGAACTTGAGAAGAGGAAAAAAAGCCGATGGAGAATGTGGACTTTAAAAGAGGCAAATTTAATTCATCCTTGGAGAGACAACGGCTGAAAAGAGGAACTTTTATCCCTTGATGAGTAATAATTAGGCTGGGTTTAAATTACCATCAAGGATTACTAAATAATTGATTGTTAGTAATAACTATAGATGCTTATAATAAGATTAGGTTTTTGATAATGATATATATTAGTTTATCTATAGATGGGGAATTGGGCTATTTAGATGGTTATAGAAAAATGATGTGTCAATGAATGATATATATCTGCTTATCTATAGATGGGGAGTTATGCTACTAGAATGGTTACAGAATACTCTTGGTAAAGATTTTGTTAATGACATACATTTGTTTATCTATCGATGGGGAACTATGCTATTTAGATGGTTAAAGAAAGATTACGTGTTTGTGAATGATATATATTTGCTTATCTATAGATGGGGAATTATGCTATTAAGATGGTTATAGAATACTCTTGGTAAATGTTTTTGTTAATGATATATATTTGTTTATTTATTGATGGGAAACTATGCTATCTAGATGGTTATAGAAAGATTATGTGTTAGTGAATGATATATATTTGCTTATCTATAGATGGGGAAGTATGCGATTAAGATGGTTATAGAATACTATCACTCTTGGTAAATGATCAATCAATTAACAGCTACACAAAATTTTAGATAATTATATGGAATCTATAGAGATATGAGGGGATTAAATAAGGGATATTAATAGTAAATAGGATTTAAAGATATTATTAAAGAAAAAATAGATTGAGGCTAGAATACTTGATAAGACTTGTGGATACTGATATTGAATCACAGGATAAATTGTTAGATTTAAAATTAATAAAATGAGATAATCCATGAATAATAATCACTCCTGGAAGGCACAGAATTTATGGATACCCGATTAGGCCTTCTTATATTTAAATTTATTTAAATCTACTTATACTGTTTTTGGTTCTTTTTTGTTTGGTTTTATAAATAGAACATTATTATACAATTAGGCTTTACTTAAAAGGGTATTAAAACAACTAGCAAGATTTGGGACTGAGACATAAGAATTGTAATAATCGATATGAAAATTGAGCAATAAACCTTAAATCTGAAATTATAAATACCATCAACACAAAATAGAACTGGCTCAGAGGCCGAAATACACCAAGTAAATGAGACGAAGAGTGTGGAGTAGAAAGGTAAGGGAAGAAGAGAGAGAAAGGAGAGAGGGCAAAGAGGGGGAAGAGGAGAAGAGAAAGGAGGAGTGGAAAGGGGAGAGAGGAGAAGGAGAGAGGAAGGGGAAGTAGAGAAGGGAAGGGCGTCAGAGGGAAGAAAGGAGGTAGGGAGGAGGAGGAGAGAGGGGAAAGAAAATGATGGGTAAGGCACAAATATGGTGTATGGAGAGCAGAAGAGCCCTCTGGGAGTTTTCTGGGTGTTGATGGTAAAATGAAATGATGGTAAAATGGAATGATGTAAACATTTAATAATATAATATGATGTTGGCTAAGTAACAGTATATATGTTGTTATTTACTTTGAAAACCGAAAATAAAATAAAAATATCTATAACTTAAAAAAGAAACTGAGGGGGCAAAGCACTAAGAAACAGCAATGCCCGCTTACAATGTGCCAGCCCAGAGCATACCCAAAGAATGCAAGGACTTGGCTGAAGTTTTTAGCAAAAAAGCCTCTGCTGAGCTTCCTCCCCACCGCTCCACTGATTGTGCGATAGAAATTCTACCAGGCGCCAAACTCCCTAAACCCAAGATGTATAGCATGTCTCTGGGGGAGCTGGAAGAACTGAGAATATTCATTGAGAAAAACCTAGCAAGGGGTTTCATTGAGCCAGCCCAGCCAAAAATTGCAGCCCCAGTGTTGTTTAGAGAGAAAAAAGATGGCTCCAAATTCCTATGCATCAATTTTAGAAACTTAAATTCTATCAGTGTGGACAATATGTATCCCCTCCCCCTCATGAAGGAGATGCTAGCACACCTCACGAAAGGGAGAATTTTTACAAAGCTGGATTTAAGGGAGACTTACTACTGTATCGGAATTAAGGAGTGAGATGAATGGAAAACAGCATTTAACACCCCTCTGGGGTGCTATCAATGCAAAGTGCTACCATTTGGGCTCCATGGGACCCATGTCGTGTTTATGCAATTAATAAATGAAGTGTTACAGGAACATTTATATAAGGGCTGCATAGTTTGCATAGATGACATCTCACTTTATTCTGAGACCCAAGGCAGAACATGTAAAAGTAGTCTGGGTGGTTTTGAACAAAATTTGCTCTGCCAAACTTTATGCTAAACTCTTCAAATGCGAATTCCACAAAGAAAAAAAATCGATTGGAAGCGGAAGCCAAGAAGAGTCACAGGAAACAGAGACGACGAAGGAACGGAAAATGATAATGGAACAAAAGGAAGACCAAACCGCAGGAGGCTCGGGACCCCAGATGGTGACAAGGCAGAAAAAGAAACTGATTGAAGGAACTAAATAAATAAACTGGCAGGAGAAGGACCCAGGTTAATATCAATCAATATCAATGGCTTAAACTCACCGAATAAATGGAAAAAAATACAAAAGAAGCTGTTGTGGGGGAGATATCAAATAATAGGTCTACAGGAGGTACATATCAAAAAAGGTCATCAGAACGTACTCCTATTTGTGTTCCTGGCTGACCCAAAAAAAGAGGAGCGGCGACATTCGTACATAAATATTTGGAACCTAAACAAATTTTCGCTGATGAAGAGGGAAGATTCTTGCTGGTTGAGATTAAAATATGTCAAAGGAAGATTTTACTAGGAAATATATATGCCACCAACTGCAACCAGAATTTTTTTTATAATATGATATATATAATAAACTAAATGAACTTGACTATGAACATATTTGTTTAATGGGGGACTTTAATGCGGTTCTAGCTACCACTAAAGATTATGCCAGGGGGGTGGGTATGGGAAATAGGAAAGGGGTAAGGAAGACACTGCTATCGATATGTGATCAAATTCTAGACGAATTAGGATTGGAAGATGTATAGAGAGCCGCGCATCCAGGCGAGGCCCAGTTTACCTATTTCTCCCCCAGACACAAGACATGGTCTTATTTCGATATGATCTGGGCTACTCCAGAAATATTAAGATTGGCCATAGAAATAGAAATTGGACCTAATGAATGGGCGGATCATAATCCAGTGACACTATGCTGGAAAGGAAAGAAGAATAGGGGAAGATGGACAATGAGGACAGATTTGGTAAGGGAGAAAGAATTTGTTATGGCACTAAACAAAAGAATTAAAGTTCTTTTATGAGGAAAATAGGCAGGAAGACTTCTCACTACAAACTATATGGGACACTATGAAAGCCGTTATAAGAGAATATACGATAGAATTTTTGGCACATAAATGGAAATTGGAAAGAGAAAAAAGGGCCAAAATCTTAGAAGATTTAGAGAAGGAAGAGAGGGCATTGCAGGTAGACCCGGGTAATGAGAGTATAAGAGAGAGAAAAGAGCTCTTTAAACATAAACTAATGTTGTTAGTTCAAGAGGAACTGGCAAATAAACTCAAACAGGGGAGGCAACACTTCTTTGAGCATGTCAATAAAGCAGGTAAGTGGCTTTCCTATAGATTAAGAAAAGAGGCAGAAGCAAGAAAAATAGACATACTGCAAGATGAAGAGGGAACTCGTGGGGAACATGGAAGGGAAAAAGAGGGTGATTCAAAACTTTTTTGAAAAACTATACCAAAAGGAGAGAATACATGAGGAATACATGAGGAATACATGAGAATGCATGAGGAATACATGAGAATACATGAGAAAGTAAGGATATATTGTGAACGTTTGAAATTAAGGCAGGGGTCCTCAACCTCCGGTCCGCAGACCGGTGCCGGTCCACAGCTTGATAGAAACTGGGCCACAGGGCTGGAGAGGAGGAGGAGGAGGGAGCAGCCCCCTGGGCAGAGGATGGCCAAGCGCGCCTCCACCAGCTCCTTCCGACGGCCACCGTGGTGCACTTTCTGGGGCTACCCGGAGGGGCCGGCATGTCAGCTGAGGAGGTTGCCTCATCCCGCAGTGAGCGAGTGGGTGGGTGGGCAGAGGACCTGAGCTGCGGCTACCTTAAGCGCCGCCGAGGCCATCCAGGCGCCACACGCCCACTTCCCTTCCAGCCCCATGTGGCGCCGGATGGCCTCGGCGGCGCTTAAGGTAGCTGCAGGCTCGGGTCCTCCGCTCGCCTGCCCACCCGCTTGCTCGCTGCGGGATGAGGCAGCCCTAACCTCCCCAGCCGACATGCCGGCCCCTCTGTTGCTTCCCAGGGGGAGGGAGGGAGAGAATGACAGACACACAGAGAGACAGACTTAGAGAGACAGAAATAGAGAGAGGGAGGGAAAGAGGGAATCATACACACACACACACACACACACACATACATACACAGTGACAGAGATGGGTGGAGGGAGGAGAGAGAGACAGAGAGAGAGAGAGAGAGAGAGAGAGAGAGAGAGAGAGAGAGAGAGAGAGAGAGAGAGAGAGAGAGAGAGAGAGAGAGAGAGAGAGAGATTTTTATTTTATTTTCATACTTATATCCTGCACACATCTCCCACACAGGGACCCGGGGCGGTGCACAGGAGAATTAAAAACAGCTACAAATATACAAAATACTATAAATTATCCTAAAACAACATTAAACTCAAAATCCTGTGCTAAAACATAATTAAAATCCCACTGATTAAAACTTTGGCAAACTAAAACTCAGTTGGTATAGGGTGGTTCACGCTAGGCCGGCTTGGTGAGAAAAGTGCATTTTCAAGCGCTGGCGGAAAAGGTGACACGGAGTTCGAGGTGACATGGAGTCCGAGGTGACACGGAGTTTGAGAGGCATGTCATTCCAGAGGGTTGGGCCCACCACAGAGAAGGCCCTTCCCCTGGGCGTCGCCATCCGGCATTGCCCGGCCGATGGCACCCGGAGAAGACCCTCTCTATGGCAGCGGATCAGTTGAAGGGATGTATGGGGCAGTAGACGGTCTCGCAGATAACTAGGCCCGTGCCATGGGGTACTTTAAAGATGGTAATCAGCACATTGAAATGCACCTGAAAGGTCACAGGTAGCCAGTGCAGCTCGTGCAGGAGAGGTGTTATATGGGACTGCCTTGAGGCTCCCATGATCACCCGCGCGGCCACATTCTGAACTAACTGTAACCTTCGAGTGCATCTCAAGGGGAGCCCCATGTAGAGAGCGTTACAGTAGTCTAGACGGGATGTCACAAGTGCTTGAGTGACTGTGCGAAGGGCATCTTGGTCAAGTAAGGGGCACAATTGGTGGACCAGGCGCACCTGGTAAAACGCCCCCCTGGCCACGGCTGTCACATGGTCCTCCAAGGACAGCCGGGAATCCAGGAGGACTCCTAAATTGCGCACTCTCTCCACGGGGGCCAATAGTTTGCCCCCCATGTCCAGCGTTGGATTCACCTGGCTAAACCGGGATGCTGGGAACCACAGCCACTTGGTCTTGGACATGTTGAGTGTGAGTTTGTTACTGCCCATCCAGACCCGTATGGCCTCCAAACACCGGGACATCACCTCGACGGCATCGTTGGGGTGGTTTGGGGTAGATATGTACAGCTCAGTGTCATCAGCGTACAGATGGTACTCTACCCCAAAACAGATGGTACTCTACCCCAAAACCAGAAACAGAGAAAGAAAGAAAAATAGAAAAAGAAAGATGAATGGAGGGTGGGAGGGAGAGAGTGAAGGAAAGAAGCGGGAGGGAGGAGGGAGGGAGGGGTGAAGGAAGGAAAGAAATGAAGGAAAGAAAGAGGGATGGAGGGTAGGAGGGATAGAAGGAAAGAAGGGAGGAAGGAGGAAGGGGGAGGGAGGCAATGGAAGGAAATGAAAGGAAAGGAAAGGAAAGGAAAGGAAAGGAAAGGAAAGGAAAGGAAAGGAAAGGAAGAAATCTATTTTCCTATTTCCTTCCACCTCAAGCTACCTGTTTGGTTAACCAGGTTAAAGATCTATTTTTCTCCCAGTGGTCATTTCAAAGGAATCACATCCTCTGAGTCATTTCCTGGATTCAAACCAGCATCCCAAAGATTCATGGGCTGCCTTTATATATAAAACGAGTGCCCATAAATCCATTTTTACCATCTTCAGAAGACCAAAGACCAGCCAGAAATGGAAGAAAGAAAGAAAGAAAGAAAGAAAGAAAGAAAGAAAGAAAGAAAGAAAGAAAGAAAGAACTTATGACCACAATTGAGCCCAAAATTTTGGTTGCTAAGCAAGACCGTTAAGTGAGTTTCACCACATTTTCCAAGTTGGCCACACCTACCAGGTCACATGACCACTGAGCCACTCCCACAAAACAGGCCACACCTTTTGGCTCTCAAAAGAAATTTCAGTAGTGGTACTGTTGATATTTGGCTCTATTGACTAATAGGTTTGCCCACCACTGCCCTAGAGGGCCAAATGAGCCGACTCCCCCCCCCCATGTGCACATACGCAGGCGTGGCCGTTCGCGCCATTGGAGGCCCTAGAGGGCCAAGTGAGCCAACTCCCCCCTGCGTGCGCAGGCGCCGCCTGTTCCCCCTCCCCCCTCCTCCTCTAAGCCAGTTGGTCCGCAGAATTTTCTTTAAAATGAAACCGGTCCCTGGTGCAAAAAAGGTTGGGGACCCCTGATCTAAGGTACCAGAAAAGATGAAAAATATTCTCAATGCAGAGATTAAAGAAAAAGAAATAGAAATTGCGATTAAAAAGCAGAAATGTGGCAAATCACCAGGACTGGGTGGACTGCCAGCTGAATTATACAAAGAAATATATGATATATTATTGTTAAATAAGAAAGACTTATTCAATGAGGTGTTAACTAAGGGCGCAGTTCCCCGGTTGTGGATGGAGGCCTACATTACGCTGCTCCCCAAACCAGATTCTGATTGAATGTTGATCAAAAACTATAGACCATCTCCTTGCTCAATACAGATTACAAAATATTTACGTCAATACTAGCGGAAAGATTAAAGATTTTTCTAAATGAATACATCCACCAAGATCAAAATGGATTTTTGCCAAATAGATACCTTAGAGATAACGTTAGAATTATTATGGCTACAATGGAATACTATGAAACACATTTGGATAAAGAAATGGTTTTGATGTTTCTGGATGCACAAAAAGCATTTGATAGAGTCAATTGGGACTTTATTCTGCGGCAAATTGAGGAGATGGACTTTGGACCTATGTTTTTACAAGCTATTCGAGCACTTAATATGTCACAATATGCAAGAGTGTTAATTGAAGGTGAAACAACAGAAGAGATACAAATAGGTAGGAGGATGAGGCAAGGGTGTCCCCACTGCTGTTTATTCTAACATTGGAACCCCTATTAAATAAAATCAGGCAAGATAAAGGAGTAAAAGGAACTAAAATCAGAAAAGAATTCAAATTACAAGCGTTTGCAGACGATCTTGTTTTTATATTAGAAGATCCAATGATATTGGGGCTAAATTTGCTAACAAATATTGAGGAATTCAGTGCTGTAGCAGGTTTGCAATTTAATAGAGATAAAACTAAATTGCTAGCAAAAAATATTAAGGGGACATGGAAAATGGAATTAGAGAATACACTGGGAATACAAATTGTTAAAAAAATAAAATACTTGGATATATGGTTGACTTCAAAATGTTCTGCAATAAGGAAAAACAATTATGACAAACTCCTCTTACAAATGGAACAGGACTTAGACAGGTGGAGGAATGTACAACTATTCCTGCTAGGGAGAGTGGCAATGATAAAGGCACATGTGTTGCCAAACGGCTCCTGCAAGATTAGAGAGGAATTTTTTTAATAAAATGGACCAGATAACTGGTAAATTCATTTGGCAAGGGGGAAAAATCACGTATTAAAAGAAAAATGATTCAGGAGCATAAAACAAGCCTCATGCCTGGTTTGGATAAAGGATTGGATAACACTAGAGAGGAAATGCATACTAACAATCGAAGCATACAATTTACAGCAGGGATGGCACTACTTTCTTTGGCCAACAAAAGAAGGTCAATACAAGTATTTTATGAACCACTATGTAAGGGGATTGTTAGGATATGCAGCATTATATTGGGTTGACAATATATAGGAGTCTATGTTCATATATATGAGTCTATGTTCTTAAGACATTATGTAGCTTTAAGACTGTCTTAAATTCTGATTGGCTGTGAGTATCAGCTATACTATATAATCAAGGTCAGGAACCCTGTTTGATCCCTGTTCGATTCCTTGTGATTTCCTGTGCTGTTCCTGATTGCCGTTTGAGAAGTTGAAGAAGAAGAAGGAAGTTTTGTTTACATCACTGTGAGATAAACTTTGTTTGGTGTAGGACTGTTACCATTGTTTGAGAGTTAGTCGGAAGAAGCATTTTAGTTGTGACAAAGTAAAGACTATTTATTTTCTTACTATCACTGTTTTAGAGTTTGTTTGTGGTTTACAGCAACGTAGCTCTTTACTGTCCGGTGAATTACACTATTCCGCATTCATTAGCTAACATTGGTTATGGGACCAGGGTTGTGACACTGGCTCTGAACCCAGAGTTGCTAACATTGGTTATGGGCCCAGACTGCACAGTGTAAATACCGGTTTACAGTTATAGAGGAGTTGCTAAAACACAACAGATTACTCTGGTGAAGATGGCACAAGTCCAGGGTCCAGATTTGTCAGCCATTAGGCAGCTGGATGGCACCAACTACATTTCCTGGTCCACCAAGTGCAGTCTGCTGTTGCGCAGAGAGGGGCTATGGGAGGTTGTGGTGAATCCACTGGACGTGACTGCCTGGAGTGAGGATAATGCTGAAGATGCCCAGAAAACTTGCAGAGTTTAAGCAAAACAATGAAAGGGCACTTTGCATCATAGGCTTAACACTTGATGATTCCCAGCTAGTGAATATTCGGGGTGAAGTTTCTGCTGCAAGATGCTGGGAGAATTTAAAGAGACTGTATGTTCATGACACTGTAGGAGACATTTAACCAGAAGACTGTTTAGGACAAAGCTCAGCAAGGGAGGAGACATGTTAGGACATATTAACTGCATGAAAGACATGTTTCAAGAGTTGCAGGAAAAGGGACTGACTTTTACAGACCAGCACCAGGTATACATACTGCTATCATCACTGGATGAAAGCTACGATGCTGTGGTAACTTCATTTGAAGTACTGCCACAACAAAAACTTATATTAGTCAACATTTCTTCGTGTCTGTTAGAAGAGTCAAGATGGCGAGTAGAAAGGCAACAACTTAGAGCTGAGCCAGAAACATTGGTTATGGGACCAGGGTTGTGACACTGGTTCTGAACCCAGAGTTGCTAACAGGGATGTTTGATTAAGATATGGGATAAGACTAAAGGACTGATTGTCAGCCTTCGCATATACTGCTTAGCTGCCATGGAAACGGGGAGGGTGGGGCGCTGGGATTCAATTGTTATGCTGGTGGTGGATTGGTGGAAGATGATGCCGGCTGGTGTTATCTCTGGACTAACGGTCTCACATTCCATGCTGGTGATGACCTGCCCACCTGATGTCGGAGAAGAACGTATATTGGACACTGCAAAAGGGGGTTAGGGCTCTTGGGATGGGCTTAAGCTTTAATACTCAATGTTCGCGCCTGAACTAGTTACTTCCTGCTTTACTATGGTCTGTTGATCTCCGGTACTCAGTAAAAGTAGCCTTATTCATTTCAAACAATGTCTAAGAGTGGTCTTTCTTGAGTATTAGGAGAAATAGATCGTGACATTAAGCAGGAAGTCACAAAAAATCACTCCTGATGTCGGATCCTGCTAAAGAGGAGCTTCCACTTGTGGAGGTTCTGCCTGCCATCGATATGGGAGAAACTGCATCAAATATCCCTGCTCCAAAAGAGGATCCGAGGTCAGTGTTGAATTGTTTAGCCAGCCTAGATTTAAACCTGACAGCCGAAGATACAACAAAACCCCACGGTTGGTCTGAGGGAGTGGGAATGACTGGGGGCATAAGCTCAGGGGTTACCACCACCAGACGCCGCCCTTCCCCCAAGCCATTCATTCCGGAGCTTTTAAGGGAAGAAAGGGAGTTGAAGGAGATGGCCCATGAACTGCTCCGCCAGGCAAGCGAGAAGAGGGAAGCCCTGAATAACCTTTTGGAGGGGGGGGGGCATCGTCGGGAATGCAAACAGTTAAAAGAAGCAGCCGCCCGAGAAAGCAGAGGCACAACCCCTTCCCCCCCTCCACAAGCCGGCAGAGATTTACAGAGGGAAAACCGTCCCGCCCCCCCCCCCCCCGCCGGCCTGAAAAACTCCCTCCCCTGGGCGTTAAGTTCGACGGTGACAGCGAAAATTTAGCATCTTTTCTGCTCCACGTAAATAATTTTGTGCAGCATTACGCAGATGACTATGAAGATGAGGTCAAAATTAGAATTGTTTCTATGGCTTTGGAAAACAAAGCTTCCAGATGGCTGGTTTCTTTGCATAATAGCCACTCACCCGTGTTGCGGGATTTTGAACGCTTTATGACTGCTCTTAGAAGACGTTTTGAAGACCCCCGAGTTGAAAGGAAAGCTAGAATGAGAATGAGAAATTTACGCCAGGGGAGTATGTCTGTGCAAGAATACACGCAAATTTTTCAAGAGCTGTCTGTGTTTATGGTCGGTTATAGTGACAGGGCTCTGATGGATCTCTATACAGAGGGACTTGATAAAGACATTTATCAGATATGCATAAACAGGTTCCGTCCCGAATCCTTAGATGATTGGATAGATTTGGCGGGAGATGTGGAACTGGACCAGGCCCACTTACAAGATCCAGTCCGTTTTGAAAAGAAGAAGCGAGGCCCCAGGCCTCGCTCCCCTGATAAAGATTCCCACATGCAGAGGGGGGGGGGGCGAAGATCAGCATGCCCAGGCTCTTGTTATCGTTGTGGAAAGGAGGGGCACTGGGCGAACAACTGCAGGTCAAGACAGCCTCCACGCCCACATTCCTCTTCCGAAGTTAGAAGGCCTGCAAAAGCTCCGAACGTGCGCAGTAAGCCTGCGATGAGTGGGGTGGAGCCTCTAGACCTCTCCGTTGACCAGCCCGAGACCCAGCCCGACGATTGGGAGGGGGACTCTGACGAAAATTTGGTAAGTCGCCGCTCCGGGCCCCTTTATATTCAATTAAGGCTTTTGGCTCCATCTAGTGGTCGTACTTGCAATGTACAAGCCCTCATTGATTCTGGTTGTTCTCGCTGTCTGATCAGCCAAGATCTTGTCTACGCCATAGGGTTTCATTTGAAGAATTTAAAAACCCCCATAGCATTTTGCCAGATGGATGGTTCTGTGGCAGGTGGAATTCCTGCATCTTTTGTTACCGAACCACTTCAAGTTTCTATTGGTGAAACTCATAATGAAACCATTAATTTCATCGTAGCTGCCATAGCTGATAATGCTGTCATTTTGGGAGTCAACTGGCTACGTAAATGGAATCCTCTTATTGATTGGAAAGAGGGATGGGTGCGAATACCTTTATTGCTACCTGAAAATAACTTTATACTTTCAAAGCATCAGCATGATTCTCCCCTTGACGTACCTCCTATCACTGAACCCGCTGGTCCCATATTAGCTCTTCCTCCTTCGGAAATCATCCCTGGTGAGGAGAAAATTCCCGAAGAATATTGGGACCTTAAAGACGCTTTTAGTGAAAAGTCTTGTGACTCACTTCCTCCTCATAGGGCTACTGATTGTTCCATTGATTTTCTTCCTGGAGTGCAGTTACCTAAGCCTCGTCTTTACTCTATGACTCCACGTGAAATGGAGGAGTTGCGAAAATTTATTGACAAAAACTTACAAAGGGGTTTCATTGAACCTGCTAGGCCACGTGTGGCCGCACCAGTGATGTTTAGAGAAAAGAAAGATGGCACTCTTCGATTAGTTCAGGACTACTCTTACCTTAACACCATTTGCGAGCACAATGTCTACCCACTTCCGCTTATGAAGGACATGCTTGCCCACCTGGCTACTGGCAAAATTTTTACTAAACTGGACTTACGTGAAGCTTATTATAGAGTGAGAATTAAAGAGGGTGACGAATGGAAAACTGCTTTCAACTGTCCCCTTGGATGTTTCCAGTTTAAGGTTTTACCATTTGGTCTTCAGGGTGCTCCTTCTGTGTTTATGCAACTGATCAATGAGGTCCTCCACGAGCACTTATATAAGGGAGTTTTAGTTTATATTGACGACATAGTCGTGTACTCACAAACACGTGACGAACATGTCAAGCTTGTGCGTTCCGTCCTTCAGAAACTCCGCTCCGCCGAACTGCTCCACCAAATTGTCTAAATGTGAGTTTCACCAGGAGAAGATTGATTATTTAGGTTATCATATCTCCTCGGAAGGGATTGAAATGGATCCTGCTAAAGTGAAAGCTGTAACGGAATGGGCCCCTCCCCGCACTCGTAAACAGCTCCAAAGTTTTCTGGGTTTCGCCAACTTTTACCACCAATTTATTCCATCATTTGCTAGCTTTGCGTTACCCATTACAAATCTTCTCAAAACCAAAGGGGAAGGTAAACCTCGGCCTGGAACCCCCCTCAACTGGACCATGGAGTGCCAAGCAGCTTTCGAGAAACTTAAACGTCTGTTTGCGGCTGAGCCTGTTCTGAAGCATCCCGACGTCAACTCCCCGTTCGTGGTTCAGGCGGATGCCAGCGATGTCGCTGTGGGAGCGGTCTTGCTACAACTCAACAACCGTGGCCAACTACAACCATGTGCCTACACCTCTCGTAAACTGTCCGCTACCGAGCGTGGATGGGCCATTTGGGAGAAGGAAGCATTTGCTGTTCGTTGGGCCCTCATGACTTGGCGTCATTTTCTCGAGGGCGCACCTCATCCGTTTGAAGTCTGGACGGACCATAAAAATCTGGAAGCTCTCACTTCCTCCCGCAAACTTTCCCCAAGACAACTACGGTGGGCACATTACTTCCATTGTTTCAATTTCCGTCTCAAATATATCCCTGGTGGGAAGAATTTCATGGCTGATGCCCTCTCCAGACTGCCCCAATATGATGTTTCTAAACTTACAGTTGTGCAACCCATGATGCCGCTCGCCTTACCTGCTTCTCCTGCGTCTACCAGAGGCCATTCTATTCTCCAGATTGCTCCGCCGGCTGAGCTCATTGCTCGCATTAAATCTGAATTGCTTACTGATGAATGATATTCAGCACATTCAGGTGACTGCACTATTAGGGATAATCTCCCTTGGATTGGCTCTAAGATTTATGTCCCTGCTACCATATGACCTTTTGTATTGCAGCGGGCACACGACTCACGTTTAGCGGGACATTTCGGATTCGTAAAGACTGTACACCTAGTTAAGCGCCAATTCTGGTGGCCTTCGCTCAAAAAGGATGTGGAATCATACATAGCCAGTTGTCCAATTTGTGCTGCTTTGAAACGTACCCCTGGTAAGCCCCATGGCCTTCTCCAATCTGTGGCAAGGCCGGAGGCTCCTTGGAAGGAGATCTCGATGGACTTTATTGTTGACCTTCCAACCAGCCAAGGCTATACCGTCATTTCGGTTGTTACAGATCTTTTCTCCAAGCAAGTTCATTTTGTACCTTGTTCGAAGATTCCATCTTCCAAATCGTTGGCCAAGTTATTCCTGAACCATATTTATCGCTTTCATGGTGTGCCTAAGCGTATCATTTCGGATAGAGGTACTCAATTTACGTCTCTCTTTTGGAAGGAATTTTTGAAATTGATAGGCTCCGCCCAGGGCTTAAGCTCCTCCTACCATCCCCAGACGAACGGTTCTTGTGAGCGGGCTAATTCCGTTTTGGAACAATACCTTCGTTGTTTCATTAATTTTCAACAAGATGATTGGGCTGATCTCCTGTTACATGCTGAAGTGGCTTATAATAACTCTGTTCATTCTAGTACAAATATGACCCCTTTTAGGATTATCTATGGTCAGGACTTTGTACCCATCCCTGAATTACCTCACGACTCGCCTACAGTTCCCTCCTTGGGTGAATGGTCCACCAGGCTGTCTTCAGTTTGGCCTATCTTAAGAAAAACGTTGGATGATGCACATCAGTCGCATAAGTTGTATGCTGATAGGAAACGGGCAGCTCCTCCGGCCTACAAAGTTGGTGATAGAGTATACATCTCTACTAAGCATTTGGACAGCCCGCAAAAGTGCAAGAAACTGGGTCCCAAATTTGTGGGTCCATTCACTATAACTAAGATAATCAGTTCGGTGTCTGTCCGTTTGGATCTCCCAAAAACCTACCGTCGTTTGTACCCGGTATTCCATGTTCACCTATTAAAGCCTGAACGCACCTCGCATCTCCGCAAACCCTCTCCTGATGCCCCTGCACCAATGATGGTTGACGGTCACCAGCATTATGAAGTTCGTGACATTTTGGATTCCAGAGTCTGTAGAAATAAAACTCAGTTCTTAGTCATGTGGAAAGACTTTCCTCCTTCTCACAATGAATGGGTGGATAAAGAGCATCTCAAGGCCCCGAAGCTTATACGCCAGTTTTATGCCAAATATCCACACAAACCTTGACCCTTTCCCTCTCTCCTCTGTGTTGTTTTGTCTCTTTTTGTCTGTTTTACAGGTCTAACATCTCGCTTTCTGAGAAGCGTCCGGGATTTCTGCCTGCTCCTGGAGGAGGTCCGGATGTCAGCCTTCGCATATACTGCTTAGCTGCCATGGAAACGGGGAGGGTGGGGCGCTGGGATTCAATTGTTATGCTGGTGGTAGATTGGTGGAAGATGATGCCGGCTGGTGTTATCTCTGGACTAACGGTCTCACATTCCATGCTGGTGATGACCTGCCCACCTGATGTCGGAGAAGAACGTATATTGGACACTGCAAGGGGGGGTTGGGGCTCTTGGGATGGGCTTAAGCTTTAATACTCTATGTTCGCGCCTAAACTAGTTACTTCCTGCTTCACTATGGTCTGTTGATCTCCGGTACTCAGTAAAAGTAGCCTTATTCATTTCAAACAATGTCTAAGAGTGGTCTTTCTTGAGTATTAGGAGAAATAGATCGTGACACTGATGTATAGTAAGACTCCATACTGGATCGCGACTCTTGAAGCAATCATGCACCCAACGTTATATAATTTGGATAAACTTGTGACTTATAGGGAACTGTTGGATGGTGGAGGCAATCTTAGGTCCAAAATAGATTTAAAATTACGGGGAATTAATTTGGACTGGTGGGCATATATGCAAATATAGTCAAGATACCAGAAAGACAAAGCTACATGAGGAATTTTCACTTCCCCACAAGAATTCGATAAGGCCCTTTTGGAAACTAATAAAAAATGTATTTCTAAAGTATGTAACCTCTTGCTGACACGAAATATAGATGATGAAATCATCAAAGACTCGATGATAGCCTGTGGGAGAAATTTCGGGTATTCACTGGATCTTGAAAAATGGCAAGAACTATGGAATAAAACTGTAAAATTAACGATGGCAGTGTCTTTTAAAGAAAACATATATAAGATGCTCTACAGATGGCATATACCACCAGCAAGAATCACAAAGATGTTCCGTGGAATGCCTGAAGAATGCTGGAAATGTGAGTCAGCCAGCGGCACATTCTACCATCAATGGTGGACATGTCCACAAGCCCAAAGATATTGGAGTAGGATAAAAGATTGGCTTACGGAGATTACAGGAACCACCTTTCAATTAAAACCAGAGGCTTATTTATTGGGGATAAACCCCGGAGGCATAAGGAACATAGACTGGTATCTTTTCACACACATTACCACTGTAGCCAGAATAGCATATGCACAGTTTTGGAAAGGGAAAGTACCATCAGACCAACTAATTATCAATAAAATCTTCTGGTGTGCTGAATGCAACAGACTAACATATATTCTCAAAGACAGACAGGAAGTAATATTTTATCAAAGTTGGGAAAGATGGTATGACTGGATGGAGGTAAAGAGACTACGGGATGAGAGATAGGGAAGAATATACAATGTAGATATGTAAATAGTAAATAAAATGAATGTATGGAGCAGTGGCAGCTATGGGGAATTGATAAATGTAAGATATAGACAAATAGAAATAGCTGGAATATCTAGGAATGTAGTAAGATGGTATACAATGTTACTTGGTAACTATGTACATATAGGGGGTGGGTTACTCCCAGTTGTATCTATGTAGTTTTGCTTTGTCTTGTCAATGTCTTATTTATTTTCACGGCTCCCCTTGTGGCCCAGGGGGCTTAGGATCTCAGGGCCTGGGTCTTCGGCTGATGCTATGTAACGCCAGGTCTATAGTCAATAAAGCCCCCCTCATTCACAATCTAGTTTTGGAGGGGGGTGCGAACCTGGCGGGTATTATGGAGACCTGGTTGGGCCAAGAGGGGGGGTGCCCCTTGTTGAAATGTGCCCACCGGGTTACCGTGCATTTCATCAGCCAAAAGCCCAGGGTGGGGGTGGGGGGGTGGCGATGGTTATAAAGGAGAGTCTTGATCCGAGGGAAATCACTATGCCTCAGATAGCCGGATGTGAGTCCCTCTGTGTGAAGTGGGGTCGTGGGAGGCAGTTGGGCCTGTTGATTGCGTACCTGGCTCCCTTCTACATATCAATGACCCTACCCGAGCTTCTCAACGTGATAGCCGAGGTGGCAGTTGGCACCCCCAGGCTGCTAGTCATGGGGGATTTCAACTTGTCATCAGTCGGTGAGACGTCTGAGATGGCGCGGGAGTTCATGGCTTCCATGACGGCCATGGACCTGACCCAGTTAATTCATGACCCTACCCACTTTGGAAGACACACTCTGGATCTAGCTTTTGTCTCTGGCCAGTGGTTGAGTGATCTTGGTTTAGGGGAAATAATCATCGAACCCTTGTCATGGTCAGATCACTCCCTCCTTCAACTTGACTTTCCAACCGCTGCAGACCACCGCAGGGAGGCGGAATCGGAATCGATGAGATGGTTCTGCCCCAGGCGCCTGATGGACCCTGAGAGGTTCCAGATGGAGCTTGGGCCAATACCTGAGATCCTGACCCACGACTTGATTGAAGACCTGGTGGCTGCCTGGAACAGTGCGGTCACAGGGGCTTTGGACCGTGTCGTGCCTTTGCGGCCTCTTACCCGGCGCCAAACTCTCTTGGCTCCTTGGTTTTCCAAGGAGCTGAGGGTGATGAAGCGTCAGAAGAGATGCCTAGAGAGCAGCTGGAGAGCCACCCGCTCGGAGTCTGACTGGACACTGGTTAAGGTCTTATTTAAAGACCTACCTGGTGGCGATAAGAGCGGTGAAACACAACTATTTCTCCGCTCTTGTCGCATCTGCAGATAACCACCCAGCCACCCTGTTTAGGGTGACCCGCTCCCTTCTCCATCTAGAAGTGCGGGATGTTCCCTTGTAGGGTCGAGCAGAAGATTTTGGGCATTATCTACATGATAAAATCGATCAGATTTGGGACGGGTTGGCCTCTGACTGGATTAGTTCAGATGAGTTGACTGAGGCAGGTCCTGAGAATGTTACCTGGGAGGAGTTTGATCCTGTGACTCCTGAGGACATGGACAGGATATTGGAGTGGCTGAATGCCGCCACATGTTTATTGGATCCGTGTCCCTCCTGGTTGGTACTGGCTGGGAGGTGAGCCATTTTGGAGAAAGAAGCTTATGCAGTTTAGTGGGCCCTTTGAACCTGGAGGTATTTCCTAGAGGGGAGTAAGATCCCTTTTGAAGTCTGGACAGACCATAAAAATTTAGAAGCCATAAAGACCCCAAGAAACTCTCCTCAAAACAAGTACAATGTGCTCAGTACTTTAAATGGTTTGAATTTATGCTCAGATCTTTCCCAGGGGAAAAATTTTTTCTGGCAGATGCATTATCCAGAAAACCGCCATTCAATAATGTGAAGCCAGATGTAGTCAAACCCATCATACAAAACAGTCAATTAGCCACTAAAATAACCACCAGATCACAGGGAAAACAAGCCACTTTTTTGTTGTTGTTGTAAAAAAGTTTATTGTTTTTATGACATTTATAGGAAAAAGGGTATTTAGGTATATAGAAAATTTTGGTAGCTCCCATGCTGGCAGTAGAAAACCCCTCACATCCCACAGGTTTACAATTTTAAGTGTAATATACAAAGGATAAGCATATACAGAGTTCTTATTTTATATCAACCCTATGTTCAATCCTTTCTTTCTTTGCCATTTTCAAAAATATTTCAAATACAATTACTTTTGTGACCTGAGCCTTGTCGATATTGCTTCCTCCTCCTTGTCCCCAGGTGGAGGTATAGTCCCTTCCGTTCCCATATTTTGTGTTTTGCTGCTCTTTTCACCGCCCCCGCTATCTTTGTCTCCTAGAAGGGAGGAATGTTTTTCAATAAAGGCTTCTGCCTCATTTACTGTCTTAATTCTAAGCCTGTTCCCCTCCCAGAAGATCAGCATTCCCTCTGGAAGTAACCATCTAAACCAAACTCCTCTGTTGTATAATTTCTTTGACAAGAAGGAATATTTCCTCCTTGTCTCTCTTATTTTTTTCGGAATTTATTTTAGAATGGTAATTTCTTTATCTTGGTATCTTAAAGGTCTCCCCCCTTTGGGCTTCCAGTACCTCATCCCTTGTGGTCCTCCTGAGAAATTTAACATGTACCTCTCTTGGAACATTATGAGTTCTAGCATATGCTGAGTTGATTCTATAAACAGATCCATATCCCACCACAGTTGTTCTTTATTATTCTTTATTTTGTTCTTAAGGTATTCTGCTAAAATTGTACTCATAATGTCTTTGAGATCTTCATTTTCTACCTCTGGTAAGTTCTGAAACCTAAGAAAGAAGGACATTCTTTCCAGTTCTATTCTAGACATAAAATTTTTGAGATCTAAGTTTCCTTTTCGAATTTCCTTAACCTCTTTCCCCATCTCAGCTGCCTCTCCCTCCAATTCCACAATTCTCTGTCTATTCCCTGTTATATCCTTTTGAATTCCCCTGATTTCATCTTTAAAGTCCGCTAATTCTTTTCTTAATTCATTTTGACCCCTCATAATCTCCTGAAGCATTTGATTAGCACATAATTCTTTTGTGTTCTCTCCTGCTGATTCTTCTTTTTGCACTAGTGAAGTAATTTTCGATTGCTGCATACTTGGGCTTAAAGTTGCGGAAGGGGGGGGGGTCGAAAATGATTTGCCCGTTGGAGGTTTTTTTAGGACCAATTGTCTGAGTTCAAAGTTAGTAAATCTTTTTGCAGAGAAGATGGCGTCAGAGGGCGCGTGGCTGGGACGGTCCAAGGTATCAGGAAAGTCCGAAGCAAAAAATTAGTTCTCCTTCACTATACCAAGACACAGAGGTACATCAACAAAAGGCAAAGTCCAGAAAGTCCACACGGCAGAGGAGATACAAAGAGAGCCCTCCAGGAAGGTGTTAAAAGGCACCAAAAGTTTCCCCAGGGTGGTTACAAGAAGCAGAGTTCATTTGTAAATGCAAATGTGAGAACAAATGGAAGCCATCTTTCTTCTTCCTTTCCACAAAGAGAAGAGTAAATGTTACGGAATTTTTGGGGGGGAACTTCGTTTCCGGTTTCCCAAGGTGACAGACGTGCCTTGTGTATTGTCTGCTGCTTGCTCCTTTGGGAGCACAAAAGACCTCGGGGGGGGGGCAGGCTGGCGGCAGCCGGCTTGAATGCCCCCAGCCTTGCCCTAGGAGCTGGCAAGCAAAAAAGGGGGGGGGCGATCCTGCCTCTTCACCGGATGGATCTTGGAAACAAAAAGCAGAATGAGTAGAGCATCTGAAAGGCCGGAGGTGAAGGGCGCTCCCAAATCTCTTGGGCTATCAATGAAGGATAGCGATAAGACATTGTAAGTTCCAGTTCAATCTATTTTAAATGAAGATTGGAGGGGGAGTTCTTAACCCCCACCTTGGACTAAGCGTCAAGCAAACAATTCCTCTTCGCTAGAATGGAGAGAGGAAAGGACTAACTTGCTATTTGAACTAGCTATGGAAAAGAATTATATTGTATCACATTTGCAACAATTGTTTATGGAGTTCTTTTAAGAAAAGAAAGCAAATGGAACTTTCATTTTTCTTCCTGCCGGAAGGCGGGGCAAGATAGCTTCTCTTTGTTCTTCGCTTGTAACTCCTCTGCGTGAAGTTTTTTCCCTCCACAATTAACAACGAAGGACTTGAAACTTTCTGCTTTCAATATTCCTCCCAGAGGCCCCCAGATCTCTCCCAATACATGGATTCCTGGATTTGGACTGTAAAAATTCTTTCTTTTTTCCCCCTTCATTTTCAAAAGTGAACTCTTAAGACTGTTCTTTTGTTTGGACTCTCTGACACCTTGGACTTGTCTCGGCTGCCTGTTTTACCAACGCCATCTCTTTGCTAACTGACATAATGGCTTCTAGAAAGCCACCGGTGCGAAAGCCACTCTCTGCACCATCTTCGGCTGCCTCCAGCCCAACTACACAACCGAAGATTACACAACTTTTGCCAAAACAGCTTGCTGGAGAGGGATTGCAGGATCAATCAGTTACGGAAATGTTTCGTAAGATAATGAAAAAGCTGACAGATTTAACACTTGAACTTAGGGAAGCGAAAAGGGACACAATGGAAAATAAACAAAAAATTGAAAAGCTGGAGGAGGGGGCAGCTGAGATGGGGGGAGGTTAAGGAGATCTGGAGGGAAGGTCTAGAATTAGGAGCTCGCATAACCAAAATTGAATTTGAAAGAATGTCTTTCTTCCTCAAGTTCCAGAATTTGCCAGTATCCAGTAATGAAGATCTTAAAGATATTATGAGTACTATATTAGCAGAATATATAAAAAAGATAAAGATCAGCTCTGGTGGGATATAGACCTGGTTTATAGAATTAACTCAGCTTATGCTAGGATAAATAATGTACCAAGAGAAATTCATATTAACTTTCTCAGGAGATCCACAAGGGACGAGATATTGAGGGCCCAAAGGGATGGAACTTTAAAATATCAGGACAAAGAAATAACCATCTTGAAACAAATTCCGAAAAAAATTAGAGAAATAAGAAGGAAGTATTCCTTCCTGTCTAAGAAACTATATAAAAAAGGAATTTGGTTCAAGTGGTTGTTGCCAGAAGAAATGCTGATATTTTGGGAAGGGGATAGGATAAAAATTAAAACATTAACCGAGGCGGAGGCATTTATTAAAAAATATTCCTCCCAGTTGGGAGGTGAAGATGGGGGAACAGAGGGAGCAATGACCCCACCTGGAGACAGGAAAGAAGAGTAAATTGCGAAAAGACTCAGGTCTCAAAAATGATTTTATTTGAAAGCTTATTGTAATTGTTGATACACGAGAAAATGGCAAAGAAAAAAAAAGATTGAATATATGGATTGTAAGATGTAATCTTTTTATGTGCTTATCCTTTACTTTTAAAATTGTATATGTATGAAGTTTTTTGGGAGGGACACCACTGACGGCAGGGAAGATGCCAAAATGTTATTTTCACCTTGCACCTTTTCCCCTGTAAATACTTTAAAAACCAATAAAATTATTTTTTTTTAAAAAAGTTACGGATTTTTTTTTTAAAGTCGGCTCAGCAGTCAGCTCTTGTAAATGTGATTCAATCTTCCCCAGGGTAGATAATTCAAATGGCAAGTCAGCCTTTGTTCTCTCTCCATTCCGGTACGGAGAGAGGTAGTTTGAATGCCACTTTGTCCGAGGGGGGGTTAAAAAACCCCTCTAATCTCCGTTTAAATGGATTGAGCAAAAACTTACAGCGATCTGTTGCTTATCCATTGTCAGTCTACAAAGAGATTGAAAAGGGATCCCCACTGCCAGCATTTCAGCCACTCTTCTTCATTTAGTTCATTCTCCCTGAGTTCCTTCAGTGAAGAGGCAGAGCATGCCCCCCCCATGGCTTCCCAGTTTCTGAGGTGAGACTGGAAACACCCCCAACAGCCACCGCCAGGTTTGGGGGCTTCCAGCAAGCCACCCTGTGGCAGGGGGTGGCTTTGAGACCCCCTGTGCTCCTAAGGAGCCCACCGAGAAGACCGACGGCAGATGAACACGTCCGTCACCTACGGAAACCAGAAGTGAAGTCAAAAACAAGCCACTTTGAAGGACAATGACACCACCCAAACTTTTAGACAAGCTTTAACTACCGATGAATGGTTTTTGAATCACAAAGACAGCTGCCTGATGAAAGATAACTCAACTTGGGTGAGAGGGAAGTTGTATGTTCTAGCTAGCCAAAGACTGTACTTAATGGAAAGGTGCCACGACTCCAGATTGGTGGAACATTTTTGTTTTGTAAAAACTTTACGCCTATATTAAAGGGCAATTTTGGTGGCCATTACTAAAAAAGGACATAGAGAGCTATGTAGCCAGCTGTCCAATTTGTGCATCAGCTAAAAGATGCAAAGGCTAAATGCCAGGACTGTTTCAGAAGGTAGCCAAGCTTTCAGCACCCTGGAAGGAGATTGCTATGGACTTTATTGTCAAACTACCAGAACGTGCAGGGAATACTATCATTTGGGTTGTAACAGACTTGTTTTCAAAGCTGGTACATTTTAAACCATGCCAAACAATCCCAACTGCCAAAAGTCTACCTAAGTTATTCCTGATACACATTTATCGCCTTCATGGAGCCCCACAGAGAATCATCTCCAACAGAGGGGTCCAATTCACCTCAAAATTTTGGAGGGATAGATACTCTATAAAACACATGGCCAGTAATTAGATTAGCTTTACAGGATGCTAGAGAGGCTTTTAAAATTCAAGCTGACAAAAAAGAGCAAACACCAAACCTTTCCATGTTGGAGACAGAGTGTACTTATCTACATAATTCCTGAAGTCATTGCAGCCATCAAAGAAATTAGGGCCAAATTTCATTGGACCTTTCCCTATCATGAGGGTTATCAACACAGTAACAGTAGATTTAGTCCTCCCAAAGACACTCAAGCAAGTCCATCCAGTATTTCACATTAGTTTACTCAAACGAGAAGTAATCTCCCAACTCAGACTACCTGCACCTACACCACCTGTCCCTATCATGATAGAAAGTGAACAACATTTTGAAATTAAGGAGATCCTGGGCTCTAGGACCCACAGGAGGAAAACCCAATATTTAGTTGCGTGGAAGCATTTACCTTCATCCAAAAATGAATGGGTAGCGAAACACCATGTTAGGGCCCTACCCTATTGAAAACCTTTCACTCCCACTACCCTAACAAACCTTGTTAAAATACTACGATGGTATTTCTGTTTCTATCTTTTCACAGGTGGATCTCTTCCTTTTCTAAAGAATGGCAGCATGTCAGATCCCTTACATGATCTGCCATTCAATTGGGAGGAGGGGGGCCTCAGAGTTAAATTCACCATCTTTAAAGCGCTCCATGGCACCGGGCCTAGCTATTTGCGTGACTGCCTCCTACCTCATACATCCCTTCAACCGATTTGTTCCCACAGAGAGGGTCTTCTCCGGGTACCGTCAGCCGGGCAATGCCGGCTGGCAACGCCCAGGGGAAGGGCCTTCTCTGTGGCAGGCCCTGCCCTCTGGAACGAGCTGCCCCCTGCTTTCAGGAACATCATGGACCTCCACCTCTTCCGCCAACATCTAAAGACACCCTTCTTTCGTTTAGCTGGCCTGGCCTAATTCCCAGAGATTATTTTACCAACTGATTTAAATTTAAATTAAATTAAATTAAGTTTTAACAAATGGGTCCTTACACTGTTTTTAACACAGGATATAGTTTAATTTAATAAGATTTTATTGATTATTTATGATGTATTTATTCTTTTTGGTATATGTTTATATTCATGTTTTTAGTTTCCTGTGCACTGCCCTGAGTCCCTTTTTGGGAGAGTGGCACGGTATAGAAGTCCAATAAAATGAAAATGAAATGAAAAATTACTAGCTGTACCTGTAACAACTGTGATTTACAACTGGTTTCCTGTCATAAGCATCAATCCAACACCTCTGGATGGATGTTTATGATGGCCATGTGGGATATCTTACTTTAATGTCTAACCAGAGATAGCCATGGGAATGTATGTTTATTTGACTCTCAGCGTAGAAGAGTCAAGGAAACATTTCCACACGTGTATTAGCCAAAATCTGCATTCTGACAAAGGGGAGGGGTCCTTATCAGTTTAATCCCACTTGCATTGCCTCAAGGGATTCATATGCTGCTTTGCCTTTAATGGTTACCATTCTGCTTAATTAAAGGTTCCTTTTGAAATAATCTATTTCAAGAGTCTTTACTTTCTAAAGTTAGGAGAGGACCCTTGGCTCTAGACCCTGCCAGGCAGAATTCATTGACCAATAGAGTCTGCAATATGACTCTTCTTCTGGTGTTGATGGAGTAGGCCTATCCCATTGGGGTCAGGCAGTTCCTCAGATAACCTGGACCCATGCTATGAAGGGTTTTAAAGGTAAGAATTAATACCAATACTGGAATCAAACTGGCAATCAGTCCAGCTCCCAGAACAGCAATACAACATAGGTCACCCTAGGGGCTCCAAGAACTGTCCACACAATTGAATTCTGTGCCAGCAGTAGCTTTGAAAACTCTTCAACGTTAGCCTATGTGGAGTGCATTGCAATAATCCAAGCATGGAGTGATCAGGGATTCCTGAACCTAGATACTAGAGTTGGACTAGATCCGTGATGGCGAACCTATGGCATGTGTGCCACAGGTGGCACACAGAGCCTTCTCTGAGTTGGGCATATGAGTCATTGCCCAGCTCAGCTCCACCACTGGATGCCTCCCACTGGCCAGCTGTTTTTGGGGTCTCTGCCATGTATGCGTGGGGGGGAGTGCACATGCGAAGGTCATGCACACATGCACACATGCACGGGGGGGGGGGCAGGGTGGTCTTTCAGGCAATGTGAAATAGTGCTCCCAAAAGATGTAAACATGTTTTCAGGTTTGCAGATTTTTATCCTAATAAATAGGAGTCATGTGCCTTGGATATTTTTAACAACCATGAAAAGCACAAAGATTTGAGCTAAAGAATGGTAAGGAAAATGATTTCCTTATTTTTTTATTTGTTCCTCCAAAGGAAGAGGAACTGAGAAGAATCAGAGCTGCATATAGATTGAAAAAGAATTTCTATGAACTCTGAGGGGGATACAATAGCTTAAAAATAAGAAGGTGAAAATTGTCCAAAAAGGATGTTAAATCATGATAAATGAAATACTAATGTCATAATTGCTTTTATAATTATGTAATCTCATTGTAAATGAGATATTAAAGTCATAATTACAAGCAATTTCTATAAGGAAGAAAATGGAAGAAATCTAGAATGACAAGTGTGGATATATGCAAAATGCTCTAAAATGGTGTAGACAAAAAGGGACATATTTAAGAAATAAAAATAGAGGAAAATAATGAAAGATGTCTAGGAACTTTGTTACTACGATCTTTGTAGAAATTCACCCAGAATAAAGGACTTATCCTCTATTGCCTAAGGAAACAGGATGAGAGTGAATAGGTTAAAAGTAGCAAGACATTTGTTTCAGGCTACGCATCATGAATATATGAGCTCTTAACCAGTTCTTAATTGCAAGAGGCTCTTGCAATTCATGGTAAGTCATTCCTTACTGAAAGTCTTGTAGATCCTACTCTGAACTAGGGATTGGACAAGATAACTCCAGAGTCATTTCCAACTCTATGATTCATTATATAGTTATTTGACAAATTAGTTAATATAAATATTTTTTGAGACAGCAATGTCTGATTTTATCTGAAATGCACCTCTTAATGCGGTTTATTTTGTTTTGGATTATGATGTTCTGTAAACCCAGCCATTTTGACTTCTAAGGCATAATTTATGTCTAAACAAATCATGCAATCCAATCCACTATCTCACACACACTAACCTTTAGTGATGGTTGCAAATTGCAATTACATGACCTTGGGTACACTGTGACTAAAAAATGTATGAGGGCCGGTTGTAACTACCATTCATTCAGCCCCATTATTATTATATGTTATTATATTGTTATAGCATTTATTGTTATTGTACATCATATATACAATGAACTTGGTTAATGAGTGATGGCTAAGTGAAGATCACCTGTAAAAATTAAAACCTAAGCTACTTTTATTGTATACCACTCAAAGTTCCTCTGTGAAGGAGATGCACAGTTCAAAAATATGAAGAACAAACAAATACTTTGAAAAGGTAATGGCAAATTGAGGAATCATGTTATCATGTCAGGAAAGAGCAGTGCTTGGTAAAGCATGCCCTACATGTGGCCTGTCTATATTAGCATGGTTTTATTAGAAAGCATTCTTGCCAAAACAGGGTGAACATTATTGCTGCCACCACCACCTTCTTCTTTTCTTCATCAATTTCCTTTTGTCTCTTGCTCTCTCACACACACAAAGCAAAGACATGTCTAGAATGATCAAATCATCTGAGCATAAAGGAGTGCAGGCGGTTTGCTGCCTTGACTCAAAGTTGTAAAGATCTTTGCCTTGTGGGTGGTTTAGAACCTGGCTAGGGCAACAAAGATCCTGGAAAGACAGTGAATTAAAGATTCTGCTTATGCAAATAGAATTAATATGCATATTAATATTGCATTGCAAATATATTTAAGATTAAACTGCATCTGGTTCTTATCTAATCTCTTGACTGTGTGTATTCCATAAGGCGAGAGAGGCTTAAAACTATTCATTAAATGTATGTTCTTGCAATGTCCTAAAGTTATGTTCTTGAAAAAATGTTTACATATATTATTCAGAGGCAAACTTTAATAAGTTCAGTTCTACACATTCTGTTGAGCCACATGCCTGTTATATATGAATTGACAGATGAAGAAAAGAAATGGATTCTGCATGACATTGCATTGTTTAGCGACTCATTTTCAACACTGAAAAAATGACCCAGTTGGCCCAGTGGCTTGAAGACGTGATATTACTTGCAGTTTACCTATAGATGTAAATTATGTATAGATAACTCCAATGGGTTCCTTATTAAAAACTCTTGTGAATAACTTTATTTCCAAGTAATTTTATTAAAAGTTTGAATAAAGGAATAAAAGATAATAGAAAAGAAGGGGGGATTGCAAAAAAATAAATGTATAAAGAGAAAAACCTGCTTACCTTAAGAAAATGACTCTCAATTCTCCTTGTCGCAAATTAAACAATTCCCTAACTTCTTCACCTTCTCTTAGCTAACAAATATAAAACTTTTTATCCCTGTTCATCCTCACAACCTGTTACCCTGTGTGTAGATTGACATACAGCTAAACCTTCTTATCCTTACATAAACCAAGCTGTGTGCATGGATTTTGATGCTTTATTAAAGAACAGGATGAGGTGAGACAGCGATACTGTGCATGTGGGGCATGGATTTTGTCCTCTGAAGAATATGCATTATGGATTAGGCTGGATTCTTCTAGATGCTACTGTTTCCTTGGAATGGAATGGAAAATGGAGGCTGGTTTCTCCGGATGCACCCTTTTTATATTTTCCAGAATGTGGGATGATGAAAGGATGGGTACTCTGTAGAGTTAAAATACTATTAAAACCAACTTTCTAAACAATGAAAGGTTTGTCTTTGACCACTAGATGGGGCTCAACACATATTACAGAATAATAATAGTATATACATATATAGTACAACTGTATGCTGGAGGCATGACAATCCCATAACCCGTTTCTTAACAATAAGCAAATCAAATAAGTAACATTTGTCTCAATGTAGTTGCCAGTAAAAGATTTAAACAAAGCTCTAAGATTTTAACATTAATTAATACATAATTAATACTCAAGGTTCCACAACTTGCTTCTTAACCCAAAAATCCAAAGGTGGTATTCAGGAGATTCTGACCAGTTCGGGAGAACCGGTAGCGGAAATTTTGAGTAGTTCAGATAACCAGTAAATACCACCTCTGACTGGCCCCACCTCCATCTATTCTCTGCCTCCCGAGCCCTAGCTGATTGGGAGGGAATGGGGATTTTAATAATAATAATAATAATAATAATAATAATAATAATAATAATAATAATAATAATAATAATAATAATAATAATAATAATAATAATAATAATAATAATAATAATAATAATAATAATAACAACAACAACAACAACAACAACAATAATAATAATAATAATAATAATAATAATAAATTTATAGACCACTTCCTCTCCCCAAAGAGACTTGGAGCGGTGCACAGGGGAATTAAAATATACAAACATAAATATACATAAATATAAATAAAATCAAGATTAAACAATTTATCCCTGCGCTAAAAACCCAAAATACTAAAAACTAAACCCCTTAAAAACCCGATTAAACAATAAACAGATGACTAACCTAGGTCGGCCAAGCAGAAAAAGTGTGTTTTTAATTTTTGACGGAAGGAGCGGAGGTCCGTAGTTGTTCTAATTTCGGGGGGCAGGTCATTCCAGAGGGCCAGGCCCGCCACAGAGAAGGCCCTTCCCCTGGGCGTCGCCCGCTGGCATAGCCTAGTGGACGGCACCCGGAGAAGTCCCTCTCTGTGGGAGCGAATCGGCCGCAGGGATGTATGGGGCAGAATCTGATCCCGCAGATAGCTAGGTCCCGTGCCATGGAGCGCTTTAAAGATTATGACCAACACCTTGAAGCGCACCCGAAAGACAACAGGCAGCCAATGCAGCTCGCGCAGGAGCGGTGTTACATGGGCAAACCTCGAGGTTCCCATAACTGCCCGCGCGGCTGCGTTCTGGACAAGCTGAAGTCTTCGGGTGCACCTCAAGGGGAGCCCCATGTAGAGAGCGTTGCAGTAGTCCAGGATGTCACAAGGGCATGAGTGACTGTGCATAGGGCATCCCGATCCAATAGGGGACGCAACTGGCGGACAAGGCGGACCTGGTAGAATGCCCTCCTGGCCAAGGCTGTCACTTGATCTTCCATGGACAGCCATGTATCAAGGAGGATGCCCAAGTTGCGTGCCCCATCCACAGGGGTTAGATGTTCGCCCCCTATGGCCAGTGATGGAGTCAACTGGTTGTACCGGGATGCGGGAAACCACAGCCACTCGGTCTTGGACGGGTTGAGCTTGAGTCTGTTACTTCCCATCCAGGCCCGCATGGCTTCCAGGCACTGGCACATCACCGCTACGGCGTCGTTGGGGTGGTTTGGGGTAGATGTATACAGCTGCGTATCATCAGCGTAGAGATGGTACTCTACCCCAAAACCATGGATGATCTCGCCCAGCGGCTTCATATATGTGTTGAACAGGAGAGGCGAGAGGACCGACCCTGAGGCACCCCACAAGTGAGGGGTCTCGAGGTCGACCTCTGCTCTCCTGCCAACACAAATTGCGATCGACCGGAGAGGTAGGAGGAGAACCACCGTAATACGGTGCCCCTCACCCCCAACCCCTCCTGCCGATGCAATAGGATACCATGGTCGATGGTATCAAAAGCCGCTGAGAGCTCTAATAGGACCAGGATGGAGGAAGAACCCCCATCTCTGGCCCTCCAGAGATCATCCACCAACGCGACCAATGCCATCTCGGTACTGTGCCCGGGCCGGAAGCCGGACTGGCGCAGGTCCAGATAATCAATTTCCTCCAGATGGCGGGGGAACTGTTGTGCCACCACACTCTCTACAACCTTCAAGAAAGTGAAGGTTGGAGACAGGACGGTAATTAACCAACAATGCTGGTTCCAGAGATGGCTTCTTCAGGAGGGGTCTCACCATCGCCTCTTTAAGGGAGGCAGGCAAGAACCCCTCACTCAAGGAAGCGTTGACCACCTCCTGGAGCCAGCCTCATGTAACCTCCCAGGATGCCAGTACAAGCCAGGAGGGACACGGGTCCAATAAACATGTGGTAGCTCGCAGTCGCCCACGTAATAATTTTGTAGTAAACTTCCCCTGGAGTAGGGAAGATGTTGTTATAGAGACAGTTAAATGTAAAAACCAGTTTAATTACTACAAAATTAAAATTACATAAATAATATTAAGGGAAGGTATTACATCATAAAAAGGGATGTGGTGGCTCAGTGGCTAAGATGCTGACCTTTTCGATCAGAAAGGTCAGCAGTTCGGCAGTTCAAATCCCTAGTGCTGCGGGAGTGAGCTTCCGTTATTTGTCCCAGCTTCTGCCAACCTAGCAGTTCGTAAGCATGTAAAAATGGAAGTAGAAAAATAGGGACCACCTTGATGGGAAGGTAACAGCGTTCCATGCGCCTTCGGCATTTAGCTGACCACCTGACCACAGAGATATCTTTGGGCATTGCTGACTCTTTGGCTTTGAAACGGAGATGAGCCCCGCCTGCTACAATCAGGAACGAGTAGCACATATGTTCAAGGGGAAACTTTACCCGTTATTACATCATAGATTCCTCCGCAAGATGACTGCTGATGACTGCTGAAGGGTAAGATACTTTTTTTCTTTTGCAGTCAGATGTGTTTGCTAACTGTTTGCAGACACAGGCTGCTCTTTGGCAGTCTTGCCCCCTGGATTAATGGAAGCATTTAAGAATGACCCAAAACAACTTTTGGACAGCTGTGGGAATCTTGAAATTTGCAATTCTTCATGGGAGCAGTTTGAAAGTCAATGATCTTTTTTACTTCTTTTCCTACCAGCAATATGTTTCATAAGCATGTCTGGGACTTTTAACTTCACTTTTTGAACTAGTTTTTGTTTTTTATCTTTAAATGTTAATTGGCTGGCTGAATATTGATTTATTTCAATCATTAGGCAGGATTTTTATCTCCCTTTTTCTGCTATGTTATTTACATAGCTGGTCTCACCAACCTTTTTTCTCCATGTGGAAACATGACACCTGTGTTTGAATGGTGAAGTGTTTATATTTGAATTATGTACTATTTTTATTTTTAAACAAACACAACACAGAAAATCCTCTTTCTTTACATACTATAGAAAGTGTATCAGTTGGTTACAAAAAGCTTTCGTGCATCTCTTCCACAGTCATCACCTATAATTCATATCAAATCATATATTTGAAATCAAATATATTTATACATATTACTATCATCATACCTCAATTTTCATTTGACTATAATTGTTTTAACGTCCTTTTGCATAGAATATTCCAAAATTTAAAGCATAATTTAAAGCATAACCACATAACAGCATTTCATTAGCTATTTCCAATATCATCCAATAACATTAGATCCTTATGGCCTGTTCTAAATAGAAGTCAATAATATTTAGTAACCAAGTTTCTAGTCCTCCTTTCCGAATCACTATTTACAGTTTTTGTCCAATTTCCTTTTATTAAGCCAATGCATATATATACACATACATACATACATACATACATACATACATACATACAATTGTGTCTTAGTATTATGAGTATTATGAGCTGATCAATAAATAAATCAGAGAGATTTATTTATTGATTAGCTCATAATACTAACACACATTAAAAAAAAATAACACAGCGGAACTCATGGCTTTCTGTCTAGGTGGTCTCTGGTGATGAGCCGAAAGGCAGAAAAGGAAACAGTATATCTCCTCCCTTAACTGGGGCTCTAACAGGGTGTTGTGAAACAATTATAGATATATATATATAATTGTTTCCACAACACCCTGTTAGGGCCCCAATTAAGGGAGGAAGCATACTGTTTCCTTTTCTGCCTTTCGGCTCATCACCAGAGACCATCTAGACAGAAAGCCATGAATTCCATTGTGTAATTTTTTTTATATGTGTGTTACGTTTTTGAGCTGATCAATAAATTGTTGTGGAAACAATTATATATAACTATCCTCCTGTCTCAGCTAACAAGAAGAGAACCAAGCCGGCTTAATGGCAAGGCTCTCGCCTGGCATGTAATACAGCCCCGGTTCGAATCCCAGTAAGGGTATGGCTAGCTGATTAGAGCTAAAAAGCTCGAAATAGATCTATCCTAGTCTCCCTGACTTATTTATTGATCAGCTCAAAAACGTAACACACACACACACACTCACACACGTTGTTATCATTATCAATCATTTATTTGACTATATCCATTATCATTTTTAACCTAATATTCAAAGCATAACTAAATTTAACTTAATTCTTTATTATTAGATTTTATATATAACAAACATTTCTAATTTTCCTTTCACAGTTACCATTTACTATTTGTATCCAATTACTTCTTATCAAACCAATACATATTTATTATCATTATCAATTGTTTATTTAACCATATCCATTATCACTAAATTTCACTAAATTTCACTAATCTTTGATTGTATGCTTTCATATATCAACCTGTATCTTTTCGATAATAATGCAATCTTATGTCTTTTGCCATTTGTGGAAATAATCTTCTAATTATCTCCTTGGTCAAATTTGTGTGGACTTCTCTTTGCAGCTCATTGCTTGTTAGATCTCTTATATAATCTTGGTTATCAATGGTGTTCCTGATAGGATTTCTCTTTTTCATCAATTCTTCTCTTTTTTCTTCTTCTGTGCCTTGCCCTCTGGGGTACAGTTCCTGGCCATCTAGCTCCCCTTTCCATATTCCACTCTTTCCATTTCCAACCACAATCCATTCACTGTAGATATCAACAGATTTCTTAGCTTTGTGTTTGTTTTTCTCTTCGTTTTTTAGGACTCTACGCTTCACTTTTTCCAGTTGATAAACATCTCCAAATTCTCCATCATATTTTGCTGTTATATGCTCTATGTTTTCCAGTGTCTTCTCAATTCTCTCTGATACTTCTAGTAATTTTTGGATTTCAAACATTATCTTTTGCAATGTTAAAGTTTCTTTTTGATGTTGATATTGTGTATTCTTTCAACTGGTAGACACTGCCACTCTGGCTTTCAAAGCTTTTTATTAGATTAAACACAAATTCATTTATAATCTTTCACAATAAGACCTTGTTTTCACTTTTCTCTAGTTGACAATAAAGTTCAAAAGAACACCCACATAAACAATCTGTGCTCTTCTTCTTATCACTCTCTATAAACAAGCTGCAAGGCCTTGAAGTGTAACGTCAAAATGATCAAAGAAAGAAATGAAAGTACAATGTTTCCAAGGCTCAAACCTCCAGCCTCCAGTGGCAGTGTTGCTTCCTTTCCCTCTGATGTTACAACCCTTTGTACTCCTTTTGTATCTTTTATATTCCAAGTTTAAAAGAAGTAAAATTCTTGAATGAAATGAAGTAGAAAAAAGGAAAAAACTCATGCAGAAATGAAAAAAGGATTTTAATCCATAGGTTACAAATATTAAAAAAATAGAAGAAGAAAGACTAATCCATTCCCTTTAAAAGGCGTGCACAAATTCCGTCCATAAAATAGCATTTAAAAAGTAAGATAACACAATGTCCAATGCAATCCAAAGCTTAATTTTGCTGCTTATTTCATCTGTTCTCAAATTTAATTTAGCTTTAAGGGTTTTTTGGGGCAGTCTCTTTTAAAATAGTAAAAATTCCTCACCAGCTGTACACACTTCTCTTTCCATTTCCTTCCGTTCCGGAGCCATTCCAACTTCATCAGCCTGGGCTAAGCTTTTGTCGCCAGCTAGAAGAACTTCTTCTGGATCAATCAGAGACTTTGCGGGGTTCCTGAGATCAGCAGGACATATTCTTCCTGATCACTATCTTTGTGGGATGGTTTAGGTCCATACGGACTGTCCAGCAGCAAAAGTATCAACTGCGATCTTGAGACTTTGAGATCACAGGTTGTCTCGTCACAATGTTGGTTCCTCCTCCTGAATTATGTACTTTTGATTATTCACTGCAGAGAATCTGCATTTTATTAACCTGAAAAAAGTCCTTGGGTTAAAATAGTTGAAAATACCCTCTCTGTTCTTTCTACTTATTCCCTGAGGTATGTATCTACTTTATTGAGCAATAAAATATCAGATTACAAAGAGAAGGCAGCTTTGGGGGGGGGGGGAGACTGTCTAGCAACATGCAACCTTTAGCTGAATTTTTTTCTAGCAATGAACTAATAAAAATTCATATTCAAAGAAACAGAGACTTACAAATAACAGTTGACTTTATACACCTTCTGGGAGTTGAACCCTGTGCTTTTATATAATAGCAGACAACTCTGGGTGTTTAAGTGTCAAACAAGTTCTTTTTAAGGCCTTTGAAAGAGTGGGAAATGGACTTATTGGGGGAATAGACATTGGGGAGTGATCTTTTCTGTTTTTTTATGGGGGGAGACAGATTGACTTTGGAGAATGGATTTATTGTATGCAATCAATACAGTGATTGATAAGAAACAAATGTGGATATGTGATCCAAGACCAATTGGGGTTAATATTTGGGATGATTTGAACTTGAAGCCATGGTAAAGTTAATAGCAGTAACTATTTGTTTACAGAGGTTTGAAATTTCAGTGTTGTCTTTCTTTTATTATTAATAATTTATATTTCTTGTATACTTTCATATAATATGCTATAATTATTGTTGGTTTTTCTGTTAACTAATCTCTTATTAATAAACTTTAAGAGGAAGACTTGTTAGTTGTGAAGTTGTGTCCAACCCATTGCAATCCCATGGACAACGTTCCTCCAGGCTTTCCTGTCCTCTACCATCCTCTGGAGTCCATTTAAGCTCAAGTCTACTGCTTCAGTGATTCCATCTAGCCACCTCATTCTCTGTCATCCCCTTCTTCTTTTGCCCTCAATCTTTCCCACCATTAAGGACTTCTCCAGTGAATCCTCCCTTCCCATTAGGTGCCAAAGTATTTGAGTTTCATTTTCAGGGTCTGGCTTTTCAGGGTCTGGCCTATTTTCAAAGCTTCCTCAGCCAGCCATTTTGCTTACTTGCATTTCTTTTCTTTGGGATGATTTTGGTTGCTACTTCTTTTACAGTGTTGTGAACCTCCATCCCTAGTTCTTCAGGCACTCTGTCTGTCAGATCTAATTCCTTAAATCTATTTGTCACCTCTGCTATATTTACCAGGGATATGATTTAGTTCATACCTGAGTGGCCTAATGCTTTCACCTACTTTCTTCAATTTAAGCCTAAATTTTGCAATGAGAAGCTCATGATCTGAGGCACAGTCAGCTCCTGGTCTTGTATTTACCGACTGTAAAGAGCTTCTCCATCTTTGGCTGCAGAGCACATAGTCAGTCTGATTTCTGTGTTGATCGTCTGGTGATGTCCATGTGTAGAGTTGTCTCTTAGGTTGTAGGAAAAGTGTTTGCTATGACCATTATATTCTCTTGACAAAATTCTATCAGCCTGTGCCCTGCTTCATTTTGTATTCCAAGGCCAAACTTGCCTGTTATTCTAGTTATCTTTTGGCTTCCTACTTTAGCATTCTAATCCATTCCCATGATGATAATGACATCATTTTTGGAGTATTAATTCTATAAGATGCTTGTAGGGCTTCATAGAATTGGTCAATTTTATCCTCTTTGGTACTAGTGGTTGGGGCATAGGTTTGGGTTGCTGTGAGGTTGAATGGTTTGCCTTGGATTTGAACTGAGATCATTCTGTCATTTTGGGAATTGTATCCCAGTATTGCTTTTCCTACTCTTTTATTGACCATGAAGGCTATACTCCATTTCTTCTGACAGATTTTTGTCCAAAGCAGTACACCTGATGGTCATCTGAATTAAATTCAGCCATTCCTGTCTATTTTAATTCGCTGATCCCTAAGATGTCGATGTTAAGTCTTATTATCTCTTGTTTGACCATGTCCAGTTTGCCTTGATTCATGGATCATACATTCCAGGTTCCTAAGGAGTATAGATGCTTTCTACATGGGGCTCCCCTTGAGGTGCACCCAACGGTTACAACTGATCCAGAACGCAGCCGCGCGGGCAGTTTTGGGAGCCACCAGGTACTCCCACGTAACACCGCTCCTGCGCGAGCTGCACTGGCTGCCTGTGGCCTTTCGGGTGTGTTTCAAGGTGTAGGTTATCATCTTTAAAGCGCTCCATGGCACAGGACCTAGTTATTTGCGGGATTGTATCCTGCCCCATACATCCCTTCTGGGAGCGGGGGTGGTTTATAAATGTAATAAATTATTATTATTATTATTATTATTATTATTATTATTATTATTATTATTATTATTATTATTATTATTATTATTATTATTATTATTATTATTATTATTATTATTATTATTATTATCCCTTCGGCCGATTCGCTCACACAGAGCGGGACTTCTCTGGAGGCCGTCCACTAGGCAATGCCAGTGGGCGACGCCCAGGGGAAGGGCCTTCTCTGTGATGGGCCCGACCCTTTGGAATGACCTACCCCCTGATATCAGAACTACCATGGACCTCCGCTCCTTCCGCCAGAAACTTAAGACACATCTGTTCCATCAAGCCGGCTTGGCCTAATTTATGCTTCTCGCACCAGTCTGTAATATAAATTGTTTTATTTGGTTTTAATGGGCTACAGTTTTTAATGTTTATAAATTTGTACGGGGTTATTTAATTCGGTTTTAATTTTGTATGTATTGTCATGTTTTTAGAAGTTTTAATTTTTCCTGTACACCGCCCCAAGTCTCTTCGGGGAGAGGGGGCGGTCTATAAATTTTAAAAATAAATAAATAAATAAAATAGATCTTTATAGCATCGGACTTTCCTTTCACCACCAGATACATACACAGCTGAGCATTCTTTTGGCTTTTGCCCAGCCACTTCACTCTTTCTGGCACTACTAGTATTATATACTAACAGTATACTACTGTTCTTCCCCAGAGGCATATTGGATACCTTCTGACCTGAGGGACTCATCTTCTGGTGTTATATCTTTTTGTCTTTTCCATGGGGTTTTCATGGCAAAGATTGGGTTACCAATTCCTTCTCCAATGAATCACATTTTGTCAGTGCTCTCTGCTATGACCTGTCCATCTTGGGTGGCTCTGTGCAGCATAGCTCATAGCTTCATAACAAGGCAGTAATCCATGAAAGGGAAGATGAATACTAACAATTTACTGTATAAACAGACTTAGTAGTTTAACATTGTTTTGGCATGTTTTGTGAGTAGTAGGAAATTTAATATATAATATAACAGTGTTATATTATATTAATCAGCATTCAACTAGGGAGAATATTATGTCTATATGTGTTCGATTTTTTAAAATGAATCCCCCCCCCATTTTTAATTTGTTTATTTATTTGCTTGTTTATAACATGTAAAAATTCAATTTCAATCAAACAATATGTTGTCTGGGTACAATTACTTTTAGGAAATCATAATCAAAATATTTACAATGATATTCATCATAATAATGTTAATTCTATTATAATGATAATATTTTTCTTTGCTCTAATAAATCTCCTTTGTAACATTTGTATCCCCATATTTCTAACTTCTGTAATTATTATGTAACCTTTGGTAAAATAAGTCCCATGTCAAAAAATATTTAGTTCTTCTTATTTCTTAATTGTAAGCATTAATCTGTCCATTTCTTCATATTCTAATATTTTTAAAACACTGTCATCTATCAGGATCTCTTCGTTTTTCCATTTTTGTGCAAATACAATTCTGGCTGCAGTCACTACATGTAAAATCAAATATATAGTCCTTTTCTCATATTTTCCCATAAAATGCCCTGAATCTTAGTTTCAAGTCTATGTGTTGTTTTATCATTTTTTTCAATCAAGTATGTGTTTTTGTTTGATATTATTTTGCTTTTGGGCATATCTACCACATATGATAATATGAACCAGGTGTCTGGTTACACCTCCAACATTTAGCAGATCTATCTTTAAACATTTTTGCCAATCTTGTTGGTGATAAATGCCATCTGTAAAACATTTTATACAAATTTTCTGTCAGGCCTGCAGCCATATCCCTTTTGGATCTTTGGCCTGCCACACTTTCTATTATTTTACTATGCTATTTCTATGATGGAAAAATGGGAGGTGGGATGGTATGGAGTTAAATGCTATGTAGCCAAAATAAAATTCCTTTCTAGAATGTCAAGGTCATCCTTTGCTCTACACCTCTGCACCTGATGGGTGGAACTGCCAGCATGGCAGTGCAAGATTGGACCATATGATGGCTTGTGGGTGTGAGGCAAGATCATGAACAGTCAACTGGATGTGGAAAACTGGGAAGCTTTCAGATGCAGGTTTTCCCAGATGTGCCAACATGGCTCTCTTAATAAATTGGAACTTTGAGGAATACTTTGCTGTTTATTTATTTATTTATTTATTTATTTATTTTATTACATTTATATCCTGCCCTTCTCCGCAGAGGACCCAGGGCGGCGCACAGGAGATTTAAAAAACATACAAAAATAGAACATAAATAATTTAAAATATATATTAGATCCCTGTGGACTCTGTGGACTTTGATTTAATATTGGGTGCTATTTAGAACCCTGACATTAGCCCCAATCTCCCTAAAATATTTCACCAGCTACCCTGAAAATTGGGGCACTGTTCAGGGTTCTGAGTCCCAGCACTGAACTAAACTTCAGCAGTGCAAACCTCAGTGAAGATGGAGGAGGAGGAGAAAGCCACAGGAAAAGCAGCAGATGATGCTATCATCTATCTATGCCGAGACCATCTACATGCCTTCCAAAGCTGTGGTGGAGGCCACAGACAGAAGGTCAGCTGGGAGCCAGGCCTAGGCCTCCCTCACAATTAGAACTAACTCTACAAGATGCAGCTTCAGGATTTATTGCCTCTAGGGAGTTGCTGTTGAAGTCACAGGTGGGATGCAAGGGCAGCCTTGACCTATGACTGGAGGAGACCAAAGCAAATACCAAATGGCCACTTGGTATTTGACTGGGAATCCCAGCCGCTATCATATAGGCAGCCCCTGACTGGCTTCCTGGACAGCTGAGCATGAGTGAAATCAACTCTTGCCTTAGCATTAGACCACCTTAGCATGGACCATGGTCCAGCCCACATTTGTCTTCCCTGGTAGAGACTCTGCAATGCATCCATACAGCATCCATACAGCATCCATACAGCATCAAGAGGGTCAGGCCAACACCTTGCCACTGGGGTAAGACCAACAGCAGTGACCCTTTTCCCTTGGGTACAGATGGGCCCTCAACCAGGATGGGAAAATCAACTTGGCCAGCAGCAAGTGGGCTGGGGGACTTCTCCCCCCACATCCAGCCACTGGTGTTTGGGCTGCAGCCTGTGAATCAAGCACCACCGGGATGGGCTTTCTTACTGGGCCATGGATGGGGGCAATACCAATGGAAGCCTGTCCTTCCTCAGTCACCATTTCAGATAACTGGCCCAGGGCAACCCGAGGGACTGAACCCTCAACCAGTTCCAGCCCCCACTGCAATGCCCCAACAGGGAGAACCAGAAGACCTGAGAACAGCAGCTGAACATCTGGGAACAGCAGCTGAGCTGCTGTTCTCGCCCCAAACTACACCAGCACAAACCCAGCATTAAGCATGGGGGCTCCGCCCCCCTTCAAAAAGTAGCAGGGGGAAAAAGCTTGAGAAGCTCGGAGGGGGAAGGGCTCCCCCTTCCAAAGATGATTCCCTGCCAATAGCAAGACATGGAAAAGTGCTGAAGGGACAGCTCCTACAGGAACCTTAGCCAGCAGAAAGGGAAATGAAGCTGCCTGGAATGAGAGAAACTGCTAAAGTTGCAAAGCAAGCCTCGGACAAACAAACCCTTTCCTCAGGGATTAGTGGAGGCCCAGCCGAAGGGCCCTTGTCAAGCCCAGATGAAGGGAGCAGTGGGGATTACAACCCAATGGTAAGTGCACCCATCCACCCTTTTGCCATCAAAGCCAAGCTCAGAGTGCCCGAGATGGGGGCAGAAGGTGAAGTTGAGACAATCATGGACACCAGTTGCACCCAATGCTTAATCAGCATGTCTATCATGGAGCATACGCACAAGATCCCTAGCCAATCCCATTTGGTTTGAGCAGGTGGAAGGGATGCTAATTGGAGGGGCCCCAGCCAAACTAATTACTGACTTGGTAAAATTGCAGATAGGGCACCACTATGAACTCTTCAGATTCATTGTAGTTCCAAAAATGCATGAGTCAATTATCTTGTGGCATGCATGGCTGGACAATTTGACACCTACTATGAAGTGGGATGGCGTTCAGAAATTCCGCCCCAGGCTTCTAATGGACCCGGAAAGGTTCCAGAGGGAGCTTGGGCCAATTCCTGTGATCCTGCCCCGCGACTCGACTGAGGACCTAGTGGCCGCATGGTTAAGTGCGGCCACGGGGGCCTTGGACCGAGTCGCGCCCTTGCGGCCTCTCTTGCGGCGACGAATCACCCAGGCTCCCTGGTTTACTGAGGAGCTTCGGGGGATGAAACGCCACAAGAGACGCCTAGAGAGCAGATGGAGATCCTCTCGCTCCGAAGCCGACCGAACACTAGTGAGAACCCATATTAGGGCTTACTTAGTGGCGATAAGGGTGGCCAAACGTGAGTATTGTGCCACCCTAATTGCATCCGCAGATAACCGCCCTGCCGCCCTGTTTGGGGTGACCCGCTCCCTCCTTCACCAGAGGCCGCGGGAAGCCCCTCTACAAGGGCGAGCAGAGGAATTTGGGATTTATCTGCAGGAGAAAATCACTCGGATTCGGAATGAGCTACCCTCCATCGACAGTGGTCCTGTGGGACTGTCCGAGGCTAGTCTTGAGGTTCCTGCTTGGGAGGAGTTTGACTTTGTTACCACCGAGGATATGGACAGGCTGTCAAGGAAACTTAGAGCGACCACATGTTTATTGGACCCGTGTCCCTCCTGGCTTGTACTGGCATCCTGGGAGACGACACGAGGCTGGCTCCAGGGCATTGTCAACGCATCTTTGAGTGAGGGGTCCTTGCCTGCCGTCTTGAAAGAGGCGGTAGTGAGGCCCCTCCTCAAGAAGCCGTCCCTGGACCCAGCTTTACTAGAGAACTATCGTCCAGTCTCCAACCTTCACTTTCTGGTGAAGGTTGTTGAGAGTGTGGTAGCCCAACAGTTTCCACAACACCTGGAGGAAGTTGATTATCTAGACCCGCGCCAGTCCGGCTTCCGACCCGGTCACAGTACCGAGACGGCATTGGTCGCGTTGGTTGATGATCTCTGGAGGGCGCGGGATAGAGGGTATTCCTCTATCCTAGTCCTATTAGACCTCTCGGCGGCTTTTGATACCATCGACCATGGTATCCTATTGCACCGACTGGGGGGGTTGGGGCTGGGAGGCACCGTTTTGCGGTGGTTCTCATCCTACCTCTCTGGTCGGTCGCAATATGTGTTGACGGGAGGGCAGAGGTCGACCTCGAGACCCCTCTTATGTGGGGTTCCTCAGGGGTCGGTCCTCTCGCCCCTCCTGTTTAACACATATATGAAGCCGCTGGGTGAGATCATCTGTGGTTTTGGGGTGGAGTACCATCTGTACGCTGACGACACCCAGCTGTACATATCCACCCCAGACCACCCCAACGATGCCGCCGAAGTGCTGTCCCGGTGTTTGGAAGCCGTACGGATCTGGATGGGTGGTAACAAACTCAAGCTCAACCCTGCCAAGACTGAGTGGCTGTGGTTTCCGGCACCCCGGTTCAGCCAGATTACTCCAACTCTGGCCATTGGGGGCGAAACACTGGCCCCCGTGGAGAGGGCGCGCAATTTGGGTGTCCTCCTGGATTCCCGGCTGTCCTTGGAGGACCATGTGACGGCCGTGGCCAGGGGGGCGTTTCATCAGGTACGCCTGATGCGCCAATTGCGCCCCTTACTGGACCGGGCTGCCCTTTGCACAGTCACTCAAGCTCTCGTGACGTCCCGTCTCGACTACTGTAATGCTCTCTACATGGGGCTTCCCTTGAGGTGCACTCGAAAGCTACAGCTAGTCCAAAACGCAGCCGCGCGGGTAATTACGGGAGCCACCAGAAGCTCCCATATAACACCAATCCTGCGCGAGCTGCATTGGCTTCCTGTGGTCTTTCGGGTGCGCTTCAAGGTTCTGACGACCATCTTTAAAGCGCTCCATGGCTCGGGGCCTAGTTATATGCGAGACCGTCTCCTGCCCCATACATCCCTTAGACCGATCCGCTCCCACAGAGAGGGCCTTCTCAGGGTGCCGTCGGCCGGACAATGCCGACTGGCGACACCCAGGGGAAGAGCCTTCTCTGTGGCGGGCCCTGCCCTTTGGAACGACCTACCCCCTGAACTCCAGACCACCACCGACCTCCGCCTCTTCCGCAAATGTTTAAAGACATATTTTTTCCATCAAGCCGGCCTAGCCTAACCTCCCATGGGGACTTTTAGAAAAGTTTTAAATTGGGTTTTTAATAATTGGTTTTTAGCACAGGATTGGGCATTATTTAATATATATTTTAAATTATTTGTCTATCTTCTATTGTGTATGTTTTTTAAATTTCCTGTGCGCCGCCCTGGGTCCTCTGTGGAGAAGGGCGGGATATAAATGTAATAAAATGAAATGAAATGAAATGAATGATTATAAGCTTTGGGCTGCTACCACCCATGAACCCAGAGGGCCAAATCAGAGGGGACTATCAAACCCATTAAATCAGACAGCCGAGAGCCTGCAGCCCCCACAGCAGACACAAAACCTCCAGGCATCCAGCAAGTGCCAAAAAAGTACTGGGACTTGGCAGAGGTCTTAAGTGAGGAAGAGTTTAACTATCTCCCCCCTCATTGGCCCACCGATTGTGCGATAGAGTTCATACCTGGGGCTACCCCACCAAAGCCGAAAATGTACTCCATGACTCCCAAAGAGATGGTAGAATTAAGGAAGTACATTGAGATCAATTTGAAGCGGAGCTTTATTGAACCAGCTAAGTGAGAAGTAGCAGCCCCCATGCTCCTCAAAGAGAAGAAAGATAGAGGAGTTTGTCTCTGCATTGATTTGCAAGGGATAAACGTCTTATGCATAAAGAACACCTACCCCCTTCCCCTCATGAAGGATATGTTGAATCACTTCACTAAAGGCAAGGCATTTACCAAACTGGACTTGAGAGAGGCATATTACAGCATACGTATCAGGGAGTGAGATGAATGGAAGACCGTCTTTAATTGCCCCCTCGGCAGCTTCCAATTCAAAGTTATGCCATTTGGGCTACAAGGGGCCCCTGCAGTCTCCATGCAGTATATAAATGAGGTGCTACATAAGCACCTAAATCAGGGAGTGCTCATTTATCTTGATGACATCTTTGTTTTTTCTGAGACCCTAGAAGAGCACGTGAACCTGGTACAATAGGTCCTGGAAAAACGTCTAGCCACCAAACTATATGAAAAGTTGTCAAAGTGTGAATTCCACAAACCCTCATTAGATTACCTTGGTTATCGCATCTGCAGTTAGGGGATAGAGATGGATCCAGGGAAAGTGAAAGCTGTGTTAGACTGGAAACCTCTAAGTACTTGCAATTCATCCCAGCTTTTGCAGAAATTTCCCCATCATTGACTGAACTGTTAAAAACTGGGCCTTCCCAGGTTTCCCAGACAAAGCTAAAGCGAAACCAAACTATTGGGTGGACAATGCACTGTCGAAAAGCATTTGAGAAATTAAAATGGCTCTTTGCCCAAGAGCCCATACTGCAACCCAGAACAGCAATTCATAATCCAGATAGATGCTAGTGATGTGGCTGTAGTTGTGGGGTTGTTGCAAAAAAACAAAGAAGGGCACCTCTTGCCATGCACTTATGTCTCCAAAAAACTCACTGCTACTGAAAAGAGGTGGGCCATTTGGGAGAAAGAAGCATATGTGGCCAGATGGGCCTACTCACTTGGAGACATTTCCTGGAAGGGCGGAATGTGCCATTCAAGGTCTGGACTGACCATAAAAACCTCGAAGCCCTCAAAAGCCCCCCCCCAAACTGTCCCTAAGTTCGCTGAGCATAATACTTCTGAAGGTTCAAATATGAACTGAAGCACATCCCCACAAGGAAGAACTTTCTGGGAGATGCCTTATCAAGAAAATTGCCCTCAGCTAGGACAAGCTGACCGCAGCAATGAAATTGGCACTGCCAGCAGACCTCGGGCTCAACGACAACAAGGACATTCTGATGATGAGAGGTGGCTTAGCCTGGAAAGGATCCAAATTCCAAACTGTACGTTCCCATGAGCTTGAAGCTGAAAGTATTACTGAAGCCATGATGTGAAATTAGAAGGCCACTTTGGATTCCAAAAATGCTCCACCTCACCAGACGTCAATTTTGGTGGCCAAAAATGAAAGCTGAAGTGGAAGATTACGTAAAAATCTGTGCACAACCATGAAAATACAGCCAGGTAAGACCTTTGGGCTACTGCAATATGTGTCCAATCCTAGCCGACCATGGGAAGAAATCGCAATGGACTTCGTTGTAGAGGTCCCAGGCAGTGGTGGTAATAAAGTAATTTGGACAAGCAAGCCCATTTCATTGCTTGCTCAGGGCTACCATTGCAAAGAAGCTAGAGAAAACATTTGTCAAACACATTTACCATCTGCACCGAGTACCCAGGAGGATCATCTCAGAGTTCAGTTCACTGCCATGTTCTGGAGAGAGTCCCTGAGGTCCATTGGGTCCACACAAGGACTTAGCTTGGCTTTTCATCTAAGTACAAATGGAGCAGTGGAAAAAGTCAATGCGATGGTGGAACAGTACATCAGTTGTTATGTGGATTACCAACAAGACAACTGGTCAGATTTGCTACCTTTCACCAAAGTCCCATACAACAACGCTGTCCACAGCAGCACTGGATTAGCTCCTTTTCAAATTACCAGTGGCATGGAATTTGTTCCCATGCCTGAACTGCCCAGGGAACCCCCCTTTTCCATGTTGCTGAATGGATAGATGCTTTTAAAAGGGGATGGGAAAATACAAAAAAACTCTGGCGGAAGCAGCAGAAGAGTACAAAAAACAAGCTGATAAACACCACTCACTTCAACCCCCTTTCCATGTGTGGGATAAAGTTTTCTTGTCTACCAAATACATAAAGTTAAGAATGCCTAGCAAGAAATTAGGCCCAAAATATCTAGTTCCATTACCAATTGTGAAAATAATTAATCCAGTTATGGTTCAGCTCAGTCTGCCCAGAATTCTAGGGAAAATTTACCCAGACTTTCATTGCAGCTTACTGAAGCCAGTGATTGGGTCCAGCCTAAGACTATCCACCCAGCCTCCTCCTCCTCCAGTAGTGATAGAGGGAGAAACACACTGTGAAGTGAAGAAAATTTTAGATGCTAGGTTGTATAGAGGTCATTTGCAATATTTAGTGCATTGGAAGGGTACCCTTTGTCCAAAGCTACTTGAGTAAAAGTTGGAATGTAAAAGCTGATAAGTTAGTAAAACAATTCCATGATAAGTTTCCCAATAAGCCAAAGGGCCCCCCTGGGAGGGGAAGAGGTGGTTAGTTCTGTTTATGTTAACCCCTACATTATTCTCTTTTCAGGAAACGCTTTTCTTCTGAGGAGAGGCCACCTGTCAGGCCTGCAACCACATCTGTTTTGGATCTTTGGCCTGCCACACTTTTTATTATTTTACTATGCCATTTCTATGGTGGGAAAATGGGACGGGGGATGGTACAGAGTTAAATGCTATGTAGCCAAAATAAAATTCCTTTCTAGAACGCCAAGGTTATTATTTGTCTTTACACCTCTGCACCTGACTGGAACTGGATAGGTGCATACCATGTCTATTTTTGACCATGATGGGTGTGTATTTGAGTAAAATGTGCATTGATTGGTCTTTAAATTTAATTCTCTCCATGCATCTTGTAAATTTAATTCTTGTGTAATCTTGAAAAATGTGTTTGAAAGTGGTCTTCATTTTTTTATTTCTTTTACTACTTCTGTAGATTTTTTTGGGCGTCTACCACTGTGTTGAAGTCCCCTATTAAACATATATTTTCATATTCTGTTTCTTTTTTTTTTATAAAGTCTCCCATAAAATTCTTCTTGATCATTGTTTGGGGAATATATTGCAATAAGAAGTGTTTTTTTCTGGTTTGTTGTTATCTCCAGCATTAATAGTCTTTCCTTGTTGTCTGCATATATTTGTTTAGGTTTTAACCATTCTTTGATGTACAGTGCTATTCCTGTCTTCTTTTGATGTGCTAAAGATATATATAGGTTCCCAATTTTAGGGTATTTTAGAAGATTTCCATGCTGTTCCTTGATATGAACTTCTTGGAGACAGACTATATCTAAATTCAATCTTTGTAATTTTGTCAGTATTTGTTTTCTTTCTGTAGGTGAGTTCAGTCCAGTAATATTGATTGATAATATCCTAACTTCCTCATTCATCTTTCTACTTATATCTTGCTCTTCTAGTTGTCCTCATCTCTCTCTGTGTCTTTGTTCTTGCACCTTCTTGTTCCACTCGGTCATTTTCCACCCTCATTCTTTCTCCTTGCTCTACCTCTTTTTCATCTGGTTGTTGTTCCTCTTGAGTCTTACTTTTCATTTCCTCCCTACTCTTCTGATCTTCATCCATCATGAAATGATGTTCAAAAAATTCATATACTTTGTCAAGTGTGTTAATCCTAAATTTTTTATCTTGCCATGAGGTCAGGATTCCTTCTGATATCAACCATCTGAACATCACATTATATTTAATCAACTGGGTAGTCAGAAATTAGTATTGTCTTCTCTGTTCCCTGACTCTCCTAGGTATCTGTTTTAGAATTTGAATTTCTCTCCCTTTCTACATTATGGATTCCTCTCTCATTCTTTTATATACGTCATCTCTTAGTGTCTTTTTAGTGAACTTCATGTGTACCTCTCTTGGCAATTTGTGTCTTCTTGCATAATTTGGTTGGATTCTATAAACTTCATCAATGTCATTCTGTACGTCTTGCTTATTTTTCTGTAGTGTGGCCACTAGAAGGTCTATCATAACCATACCTACTGTATTTTTTGGAGTGTAAGATGCACCTTTTTTCCTCTAAAAAGAGGCTGAAAATCTGGGTGCGTCTTATACACCGATTACAGAATTTTTTACCTCCTGAAGCCCCACCCCTTCCCCAAAATGGCCATGGATAGCCTTATGGAAGCTTTGCAGAGAGTTCCTGAGGGCTGGGGAGGGCAGAAATAAGCAGAAACGGACCATATTTTACAATAATACAATAGCAGAGTTGGAAGGGACCTTGTAGGTCTTCTAGTCCAACCCCCTGCATGGGCAGGAACCTTATACCATTTCAGACAAATGGCTGTCTAACATCTTTTTAAAGACTTCCAGGGTTGGGGCATTCACAACTGCTGGAGGCAAGCTGTTCCAGAGGTTAATTGTTCTTACTGTCAGAAAATTTCTCCTTAATTCTAAGTTGCTTCTCTCCTTGGTTAGTTTCCACCCATTGCTTCTTGTCCTGCCCCCAGGTGCCTTGGAGAAAAGTTTGACTCCCTCTTCTTTGTGGCACCCTCTGAGATATCAGAACACTGCTATCATGTCTCCCCTGGTCCTTCTCTTCATCAAACTAGACATACCCAGCTCCTGCAGCCGTTCTTCATATGTCTTAGTCTCCAGTCCTCTAATCATCTTGGTTGCTCTTCTCTGCACTCTTTCCAGAGTCTCCACGTCTTTTCTACATCGTGGCGACCAAAACTGTATGCAGTATTCCAAGTGTGGCCTTACCAAGGCACTATACAGTGGCATTAACACTTCACGTGATCTAGATTCTATCCCTCTGTTGATGCAGCCTAGAACTGTGTTGGCTTTTTTGGCAGCTGCTGCACACTGCTGGCTCATATTTAAATGGTTGTCCACTAGGATTCCAAGATCCCTCTCACAGTTGCTACTATTGAGCAAGGTACCACCTATACTGTACTTGTGCATTTGGTTTTTCTTGCCTATATGTAGGACCTTACTTTTTTCACAATTGAATTTCATTTTATTAGACAGTGCCCAATGTTCAAGTTTGTCTAGATCCTTCTGTATCTTAAGCCTATCTTCTGGAGTGTTGGCTATTCCTGCCAGCTTGGTGTCGTCTGCGAATTTGATGAGTTCCCCATTTATCCCCTCATCCAAATCGTTGATGAAGATGTTAAAGAGTACTGGGCCTAAAACAGAGCCTTGGGGGACTCCACTGCATACTTCCTTCCATGTAGATGCAATTCCATTGAGGACTACACGTTGAGTGCGGTTGGTCAGCCAGTTGCAAATCCATTTGGTGGTGCTGCTGTCTAACCCACAATTTTCTACTTTATCTAATAGTAGGTTATGGTCTACTTTATCAAATGCCTTACTGAAGTCCAGGTAAATTATATCAACAGCATTCCTCTGGTCCACTGATTTTGTCACTTTGTCAAAGAATTCAATTAGATTCGTCTGGCATGATCTGTTTTTGACAAACCCATGTTGGCTTTTGGCTATTACTTTGTTTGCTTCTAGGTGTTCACTTATTTGTTGTTTAATTATCTTTTCCAGAATCTTTCCTGGTATTGAGGTCAGGCTGATGGGTCTATAGTTTCCTGGATCTGTTTTTTCCCCTTTTTTGAAGATGGGAACCACATCTGCTCTTTTCCAGTCTTCTGGCAGTTCCCCGGTGCTCCAGGATCTCTGAAAGATATAGTTCAGTGGTTCTGAGATCTCGTCTGCCAGTTCCTTCAGGACCCTGGGGTGTAATCCATCCGGTCCTGGTGATTTGAACTCGTCCAGGGCAGACAGGTGCTCACTTACCATTTTCTTCCCTATTTCAACTTGTGTTCCTAATCTGATATTTGTGGTGCTGTTTTTGATTGGTTGGACTGTTTTATCCCTTTGTGTAAAGACAGATGCAAAAAAAGAGTTAAATAGTTCTGCTTTCTCCCTGTTGCTTATCATCTTCTTGCCATTTTCTCCCAGCAGTGGACCAATTGTTTCCTTAACCTTTTTCTTATTTTTTAACATGTTGGAAGAAGCTTTTTTGTTATTTTTTACTTTTTTGGCAAGCCTTTCTTCATTGCGAGCCTTAGCTTTCCTCACTTCATCTTTACAGGCTCGGGCTATTTGCTGATATTTTGCCTTGGTTATGTCCCCCTTTTTCCACTTTTTATATTTATCCTTTTTGTCTTTCAATTTGTCAGAGAGTTCTTTATGCAGCCATGTGTCAGCCTCGCTAGTTTTTCTGCTTAGCTGCCATGGAAACGGGGAGGGTGGGGGACGTTGGGATGAGTGTGTTCTGCTGGTGGACAATGTTGATGGTTGGTGTTATCTCTTGGTTAACGGACCTGCATTCCAGGATGGTGAAGACCTGCCCACCTGATGTTGGAGATGAAAGCATATTGGACAATGCAAAGGGGGGGTTTGGGGATTGGGATGGGCTTAAGCTTAATACTTTCTGTTCGCGCCTAAACTATTCACTCTCAGCTTCACTTGGTCTGTAAGCTATTGTTACTTAGTAAAAGGAGCCTTATTCATTTCAAAACAATGTCTAAGTGTGGTCTTTCCTAAGCCAACGAAGAAGCAGGCCTGACAGAAAGCTGAGAGTCACAAAAACCGTGACCTGATGTCGGACCCTTCACAAGAGGAGCCTCCGTTGGTGGAGGTCCTGCCTGAAACAATTTTGGGAGCAGAAGCATCGCATCCTCCTGTTCAATCTGAAGAGACCAGGTCAGTGATGGACTGTTTGGCTGGCCTAGATCTTAATCTGCCAGCCGAAGATTCAGTCAAACCAAAACGTTGGTCCGAAGGGATAGGAATGACTGGGGTAAACGTCTCCAGGCGTCGCCTTTCCCCAAAGAGGGTCATTCCGGAGCTCTTAAGAGAAGAAAGGGAGTTGAAAGATATGGCCCAGGATTTACTTCGCCAGGCAGACGAGAAACGGGAAGCCCTGGAAAAAATCTGGGGGAGGGAGGCGGAACGCAAACAGCCAAAAGAATCACATGCAGCTACTGCCAGACAAAGCAGGAGTTCAACACCATCCCCCCCTCCCCGGGCCAGCAGGGAATTGCGGAGAGAAGTCAATCCCACTTCTCCCCGCCGACTTGCAAAACTTCCTCCTTTGGGTGTAAAATACGACGGAAGTGCCGACAAACTGGCGTTCTTTCTAATTCACGTCGATAATTTCATGCAGTTTTACGCAGCTGATTTGGACGATGAAATCAAAATCAGAATTGTTTCTATGACCTTAGAAGATCAAGCTTCTAACTGGCTGGTTTCATTGCATAATTGCCGTTCACCCGCGCTGCGGGATTTCGATCGCTTCATGAATGCTCTTAGAAGGCGTTTCGAAGACCCCCGTGTTGAAAGGAAAGCTAAAATGAAACTGAAAACCTTACAACAGGGGGGCATGACTGTCCGGGCTTACACGCAGATTTTCCAGGAATTATCGGTGTTTATGACTGGTTATAGTGACCAGGCTCTGATGGACATTTATGTTGAGGGGCTAAATAAGGACATTTATCAAACATGTGTGAACAGATTTCGCCCCGAGACTTTAAATGAATGGATAGATCTCGCTTCAGATGTTGAGTTGGATCAAGCCCACTTGCAGGATCCAGTCCGTCCGGAGAAAAAACCACAAAAAGACAGCCCCAAATCTCACTCCCCTGAGAAGGATGCCCACTTGCAAAGGGGGGGGGGAGAACAACCCAGCCTCGCTCAGGCAGTTGTTATCGCTGTGGTAAGGAGGGGCACTGGGCCGACAAATGCAGATCAAGACCACCTCCACGCCCACCCTCCTCTTCGGACCGGAAGCATCCAAAGACGCCAACCGCGCGCACTAAACCGGCCATGAGTGGGGTGGAGCCTATCAATCTCTCTGCTGACCAGCCCAGCGCTCACCCTGATGACTGGGAGGCGTCTTCAGACTCTTCTGACGACAATCTGGTGAGTCATCGCTCCGGGCCCCTTTATATTAATTTAAAGCTTTTAGCTCCATCTACTGGACGTACGTGCAATGTGCAGGCTCTCATTGATTCTGGTTGTTCAAAATGTCTCATAAGCCAAGACATTGTGTCTTCGATGGGTTTTCACCTAAAGACCCTAAAAACTCCCATAGCCTTTTGCCAAATGGATGGTTCTGTAGCTGGGGGAACCCCAGCATCTTTTATCACCAAACCAATTCAGGTTTCTATAGGCACTGGTCATACTGAGACCATCAACTTTATTGTGACTGCCATTGCCGATAATGCTGTAGTTTTGGGGGTCAATTGGCTTCGTAAATGGAATCCTCTAATAAACTGGAAGGAAGGCTGGGTACGCATACCTTTATCCTTACCTGACCATACCTCTCTACCATCAGAAGTTGATCACCCACCACCTAGTAACCCACCTCCCTTAATTGAATCTGCTGCACCTTTGTTGGATTTTCCGTCACCTGAAGTCATACCAGGCGAGGAGAAAATTCCCAAAGAATATTGGGACCTAAAGGATGCTTTCAGTGAAAGATCTTGTGATTCCCTTCCTCCTCATAGAGCTACTGATTGTTCAATTGATTTCCTTCCTGGGGTTCAATTACCTAAACCTCGCATGTACTCCATGACCCCACGGGAGATGGAGGAATTACGTAAATTCATCGATAAAAACCTTCAACGGGGTTTCATTGAACCAGCTAGGCCACGTGTAGCTGCGCCAGTTATGTTTAGGGAGAAAAAAGATGGTACTCTGAGATTAGTACAAGACTACTCCTATCTAAACACCATTTGTGAACACAATATCTACCCCCTTCCGCTTATGAAGGACATGCTTGCTCACCTAGCTACCGGTAGAATCTTTACTAAACTGGACTTACGTGAGGCCTATTACAGGGTCAGAATTAAAGAGGGGGATGAATGGAAAACCGCTTTTAACTGCCCGCTTGGATGTTTTCAATTTAAAGTCCTTCCTTTTGGTCTTCAAGGTGCCCCTTCTGTATTTATGCAACTAATAAATGAGGTTCTCCACGAGCACCTTTACAAGGGAGTTATTGTCTATATTGATGACATAATGGTTTACTCACAAACACATGACAAGCATGTTAAACTGGTGCGCTCGGTATTAAACAAACTACGTTCCGCTGAACTTTACGCCAAACTCTCTAAATGTGAGTTTCACCAGGAAACAATTGACTATTTGGGCTACCGCATCTCTTCTGAGGGAATTGAAATGGATCCTGCTAAAGTCAAGGCAGTGACGGAGTGGGCTCCTCCCCGTACTCGTAAACAACTACAGAGTTTTTTGGGATTTGCAAATTTTTACCGCCAATTTATTCCGTCATTCGCCAACATTGCCTTACCCATTACAAACCTACTAAAAACAAAGGGAGAGGGTAAACCTCGTCCAGGATCTCCACTTAAATGGACCATGGAATGTCAAGCCGCTTTCGAGAAGCTTAAACGTTTGTTTGCGGCTGAACCTGTTCTTAAACACCCCGATGTAAATTCCCCGTTTGTAATTCAAGCGGATGCCAGTGATGTCGCTGTGGGAGCGGTCCTATTACAACTCAACAACCGTGGCCAATTGCAACCCTGTGCCTACACCTCTCGGAAACTCACTACGTCCGAACGTGGTTGGGCGATTTGGGAAAAGGAGGCTTTTGCTGTTCGTTGGGCTCTCATGACTTGGCGTCATTTTCTTGAGGGCGCTCCCCATCCATTTGAGGTCTGGACGGACCATAAAAATTTGGAAGCTCTTACCTCCTCGCGGAAATTGTCCCCAAGGCAACTTCGCTGGGCTCACTACTTCCATCGTTTCAATTTCAGTTTTTGAGACTGATTGGCTCCGCCCAGAGCTTAAGCTCCGCCTACCACCCTCAGACGAATGGCTCTTGTGAAAGGGTTAATTCCGTTTTGGAGCAATACTTACGTTGCTTTATTAATTTTCAACAGGATGATTGGGCTGATCTCCTCATACATGCCGAAGTGGCATATAATAACTCTGTTCACTCCAGTACGAATATGACCCCTTTTAAAATCATCTACGGACAAGACTTTGTTCCCATCCCCGAACTGCCTCATGACTCGCCGACAGTCCCCTCGTTAGCCGAATGGTCCTCTAGGCTATCTTCTGTCTGGCCAGTTCTCCGGAAAACTTTGAACGATGCCCATGACTCGCACAAATTGTACGCTGACAGGAAACGGGCGGTTCCCCCCTCCTACAAAGTTGGTGATCAAGTTTATGTATCTACCAAGAATTTAGATAGCCCCCAGAGGTGCAGGAAACTGGGTCCCAAGTTTGTTGGTCCTTTCACAATAACCAAGATCATCAGCTCTGTGTCGGTCCGTTTGGATCTCCCAAAGACCTACCGGCGATTATACCCTGTGTTCCATGTTCACCTGCTGAAACCTGCACGTACCTCGCATCTCCGCAAACCTTTGCCTGATACACCTGCACCTACCATGGTGGGTGGGCACCAGCACTATGAAGTCCGTGATATTTTGGACTCCAGAGTCCGCAGAAATAAGACTCAGTTCCTAGTCATGTGGAAAGATTTTCCCCCTTCTCACAACGAATGGGTGGATAAAGAGCATCTCAAAGCTCCTAAACTGGTACGCCAGTTTTATGCCAAATATCCACATAAACCCTGATTTTTTTCCCCCTCTCCTATCTGTTGTTTTGTCTGTCCTTCTTTGTCTTTCAGGTGTAGCCTTCCGTGTTCCGCATGCTGTCCCGGATTTCCCGCTCTTCCTGGAGGAGGTCCGGATGTCAGCCTCGCTAGTTTTTCTGCTTAGCTGCCATGGAAACGGGGAGGGTGGGGGGCGTTGGGATGAGTGTGTTCTGCTGGTGGACAATGTTGATGGTTGGTGTTATCTCTTGGTTAACGGACCTGCATTCCAGGATGGTGAAGACCTGCCCACCTGATGTTGGAGACGAAAGCATATTGGACAATGCAAAGGGGGGGTTTGGGGATTGGGATGGGCTTAAGCTTAATACTTTCTGTTCGCGCCTAAACTATTCACTCTCAGCTTCACTTGGTCTGTAAGCTATTGTTACTTAGTAAAAGGAGCCTTATTCATTTAAAAACAATGTCTAAGTGTGGTCTTTCCTAAGCCAACAAAGAAGCAGGCCTGACACCATGCTGGTTTCTTTTGGGAACTGTTATTTTTCTTCTTCATTGGTATTGCGCTGGACTGCGCTTTTATAATCTCATTTTTCAAAATTTCCCAAGCTTCCTGAGTTGTTTTCCCCTTGAGGATTCTCATCCATGGAATCCTTCCCAAGCTCTCTCTGAGTTTATTGAAATTAGCTCTCTTGAAGTCTAAGACTCTAGTTTGACTTTGTTCAACTACTTTTGTTTGCATAATGTTGAATTCCAGTATTTCATGATCGCTTGCCCCCAAAGTTCCTGTAGCTTCTACACCTTCTATCATTTCCTCTCTGTTAGTGAGAATTAAGTCCAATATTGCTGATCCCCTTGTTCCCTTCTCTACCTTTTGGGAAACAAAGTTATCTGCTAGGTTTCTTAGGAACCTGTTGGATCTTCCACTTGGTGCAGAGTTTGTTTCCCAATTGATGTCAGGGTAGTTAAAATCTCCCATTACTATTGCAGTGTGCTTCCTACATACCTTAGTTAGCTGGTTAGCAAAAAGTACATCCACTTCCTCTGCTTGGTTGGGTGGCCTGTAGTATAGACCTATGACAATATCATTCCCCCCCATCCTTTAATATTGACCCAAATACATTCAAGATAGTTCTCATCATTGTTGTGCTCTATTTCTGTAGAGATGTAATTATTTCTTATATATAGTGCAACTCCACCTCCTCTTTTATTTTGTCTATTTCTTTTAAATAATTTAAATCCTTCTAGCTGTATGTTCCATTTGTGGGTTTGTGTATAGACATTTGAGTCCATTTTGATTGACCCTGTGTTTTCTGTCTACGAAACCTGTGTTATGCCTGACTATGGTTCTCTTTGCCCCTATTTCTTTGCCACTTGTATGGTTCATGTACATGGTATGACACTCACTGTTAATTGTTTGGTTTTGCTTGACAGCAGTGTTGGTAATATTACCCGCACCAATATCTATGTTACATGCACTGATAACCCTATGAATTTTAGTTTGCTGGGGACAGAAATATTCTTTATCTATTGATTCTCTGTCCCCACTATTCAGTTTAAATGTTTAGCCAGGAAATCTGTGAATTTAGTGCCAAGTAACTCAGTCACTTTCTTGGATGGGTGCAAACCATCTCTTTTGTACAGTTTATCATTGGATCAGCTGCAGGCATCATGACTAATAAGACCAAAGCCTTCCTTTTTACACCACTCCTTTAGCCACACATTAAACTCTGCTATGCGCTGGCCCTTTCCTTTTTGTTCCTTGTATACTGGTATGATCTCTGAGAAGATAAGCCTACAACCTGTACTACTAAGTTCGTACCCCAAACTCTGGAAATCATTCTGCACAGAAGCTACATCTTTTTGGGACAGATCATTTGTGCCAAGATGTATAATAGCATCAACTTCACAGTCCTTACTTGCATTCTTGACTATCTTAAGAATACGCCTCTTGTCTCTGCTGGCTGTAGCACCCGGTAAACATCTGACATCTTTCAAAACCTCCATATCCTTACCTAAGTTTACATCTCTTACGATTGAGTCACCAATCAGGAGGTGACTTCTCTTTTTGGGTACCTTGCTCTTGTTGTGTGACTGATGCATGATCCCTGGTTCACACTTTTGCATTTCTGAAGTAGGTTCTTCACTTTGGACCACAATCCCCTGCTTATTTGAGTCGTCATTATTACCCTGACCTGTCACTTTAGTGTCCCCTTTAAGATCAGCAAGGGCGCTATATCTGTTATGCTGGGACACAGCAAAAGTTTTGTGTTTGTGGGTCACAGCTCTCACCCTGCCAGATCCCACAATTGTCCAGGCTGCTCTTCTTCTGTGGGATCTTTGCGGTAGAGGAGGCTGGTAGTGTGGCATCTCCACAGGGTGGAATGGCCGAATTGGACACTTAATTTCTGCCTGGAGATCACAAATTACAGATTCAAGATATGTGATGTGTCTATGTAGTCTATTAATTTGTCTGCAAGGGGGACAGTATCCAAATTTGAAAAGAGTGCCCACCCAGTCCCCAGTAGCAATCTATAAGTCTCCATAAGGCTATGCATGCACTTTTATTTGACACAAACAGTCCCAATTTTACAAAAAATGGGCCATTTATTGTTCATTTTTGGGGCCACCCCTCCCTCAAAAGCAGTCTGCAAGACCCCCAAGGTTATTCATGCCTTTTTGGGGGGGAAATGGGCTTGTTTTTGTGAAAAATGGGCCACTTTTGGGAGGTTTGCAGAGTGCAAAAACTTTTTTTCCTTTTGGAAAGCTCTTTCACTGATTGATGAGAATTACATTGATCAAGTGCTGTGCCAGCAGAAACACCTACCATCTACTGTATTTCTCTCTCTCTCTCTCTCTCTCTCTCTCTCTCTCTCTCTCTCTCTCTCTCTCTCTCTCTCTCTCCCCTACCTATCTACTGTATTTATCTCTTTCTATTTCTCTCTATCCCTCTACCTACCTACCTACCCTCTCTCTCTCCCTACCTACTTACTGTATTTCTCTATCTCTAGTTCTCTCTCTTTTTATCCCTTTATCTACCTACCTACTATCTCCCTCTCCCTACCTTTCTACTGTATTTCTCTCTCTCTATTCCTCTACCTACCAACCAACCTACCTACTCTTTCTCTCTCCCTATCTATCTTTATCCTTTATCTACATATCTCTCTCCCTATCTACTGACCATTAGTGCAAGGGTGGTGACTGGAGCTCAGTCCTTGGGTGGTGCCAAGTAAGTTTAAAAATGCACTCTATAATTTTTAGGTAAATTGGACCTCTCTGTCAGAGATGATTCTCTGTGGGGCTCCATTGAAGGCAATAAATGTGTATCAGGAATAACGTGGGTAGACTTTTGGCAGTTGGGATCGTTTTGCACAGTATAAAATGTGCCTGTTTTGAAAATAGATCTGTTACAACCCAAATGACAGTATTCCCTGCGCTTTCTGGTAGTTCGACATCAAAGTCCATAGCAATATTTTTTCAGGGTGCTGAAGGCACAGCTACCTTCTGTAATAGTCCTGGGATTTTTCCTTGGCGTCTTTTAGCTGCTGCACAAATAGAGCAGCTGGCTACGTAGCTCTCTATGTCCTTTTTTAGTGATGGCCACCAAAATTGCCTTTTAATTAGGTGTAAAGTTTTTACAAAACCAAAGTGTCCAGCTAATTTGGAGTTGTGGCACCTTGCCATTAAGTGCAGTCTTTGGCTAGCTGAAACATACAACTTCATTCCCACCCAAGCTAAGTTATCTTTCATCAGGAAGCTGGATTTGTGATTTAAAAACCATTCATCAGTGGTTAAAGCTTGTTTAAAAGTTTGGGTGGTATCATTGTCCTTCAAAGTTTCTTGTTTTTCCTAGGATCTGGTGGTTACTTTAGCAGCTAGGTGATTGTTTTGTATCAATGGTTTGATTATATCTGGCTTCATACTATTGTATTGTGGTTTTCTGGATAGTGCATCTGCCAGGAAATCCCCGCCCTCTGGAAAATATCTGAGTGTAATATCAAACTGTTTAAAGTACTGAGCCCATTGTACTTGTTTTGGGGAAAGTTTCCTTGGGGTCTTTAGAGTTTCTAAATTTTTATGGTCTGTCCAGACTTTAAAAGGGATCTTACTCCCCTCTAGGAAATGCCTCCAGGTTCAAAGGGCCCACCAAACTGCATAAGCTTCTTTTTCTGAAGCACAACGGCTCCTATCACCACATTGCTAACATCTGCTTGTATGATGAACATTTTCTCTGTGTCCAGGAGCTTTAGAATTGGCTCTGCTTAAAACAGCCATTTAAGTTTTTCAAATGCAGCTTGGGATTCCATTGTCCAGTTCAAAACCTGCTTCGGTTTTGGGTTAAACCCCCCCCCCCTTTTTGTTTTTAAAAGTTTGGTGATGGCGTTTTTAAAAGTTTGGTATCTGGGTGAAAGCAGGGATAAAGTTGGCAAATCCCAGGAAGTTCTGTAACTGTTTGTGTGTTCTGGGTGGTTCCCAGTCAAATACTGCCTGCACTTTTGAAGGATCCATTTCTATGCCCTGGTGTGAAATGTGGTATTCTAAGTAATCAATTTTCTCTTGGTGGAACTCGCATTTGGAGGAGTTTGGCAGAAAAAAGTTTGTTCAGAACCACCCAGACTAGTTTTACATGTTCTGCCTTGGTCTCAGAATATAACAAGATGTCATCTATATAAACCAGACAACCCTTATATAAATGTTCCTGCAATGCTTCATTTATTAATTGCCTAAATACTGCAGGGGTCCCATGTAGCCCAAATGATAGCACTTTGAATTGATAGCATCCAAGAGGGGAGTTAAATGCCATTTTCCATTCATCTCCATTCTTAATTCTTATATGGTAGTATGCAGGTTTGAAAAAATTCTCCCTTTAGCGAGGTGTGCTAATATGCCTTTCATGGGTGGGGGGGGGGGATATATATTATCCATACTGACTGAATTCAGGTGCCTGAAAACAATGCAGCGACATTTAGAAGCATTTTTTTTCTCTTTAAACAAAACTAGAGCTGCAATTTTTGGCCAGGCTGGCTCAATGAAACCCCTTGCTAAGGGACTTCCTGGGCATGGCATTGCCCCAACACGGGGATTTTCCAGGGCTCCGGAATATCTCCAATCCTTGAGCTTTGGATTGGTCCAAAAATAGATCCAGCCGCCCCGTAGAGGCAGTGAGTGAGAGGGGAATTCCTGGAGATTCCAGAGACACCCGCAATGTCTCTGGAGTCAAAGGAGAACCCCCTGCAATCCATCGCTTATGTGCCTCCCCCTTTCCAGTGGGTGGACCAAGCAGCTGACTGCCCAAGAAAACGAAACAAAGAATCAACATGACGTTCGGTGAGAGCTTTTTTTCTTTTTAAAATTACTACTTTTCAGAGAGATCAACTCGAGGTGAATTTATATTAAAATAAAGTAAAGCAACCTGAGTGAAGCAGCGGTTTTTCTTAATTGGAAACATCCAGGAACTTGCGCTTCCTTTTTTTCGTTACTTAAATAGCCAGACTGGACTTTCACTAACAATTGTGGACTGGCGGCGGGAAGCCCTCTCTCTTTATTTAGACAGAAGGAGTGGATTGGAATAGAATGAACTTATCTGTTTAAATGTTGGAAATTGATTCCCCCCCCCCTTTTTTTTAGCGTTTGGGTTATTTTTCTTTTTAACATTTTGCTAGTGAAAAAACTTAAACTCATTTCTACCCCCCCTCCCTGATAGTTGGCTTTTTCCAAAGGAACTTTACTACTTAAGATCACAAGACTGAACTGCTCTTATTTACTCAAACTCCCACCAGTGACTGGTAAAGTAACAGGGATAGTGAATGAGAGGAATTACCAAGCAGAAGTTGGACTGGCCTTGAGCTGATTATACATCAAAGAATCTTTTTTCTTTTTTCCCCCTTGCTTTTGTTTTCTGGCTTCCCTGGGATATCTTGGACTATTTAGAATTGGTTGTTTTGCAGACTGCCATTTTAAAGAGACACTGCTGCTTTTTTGTTTACTTTTTCCTATTCTCTTCTTTTTTCTTTTTTTTATATATACATAAATCAGTCTTGTTATTTTTCTGCATAGAGTGGATTTTTTGAATTTTTGAATCATATATACAGCTATTTTTGTGGAATTATTTGATTCTTATTTTTCTTGTTTCTCTTTTTTCTTTTTTAAAGAGAAACAAGATAACTTTTTTCTTTCTTCTTTTTTCTTTTTGATTTCTATTTTTATTTCCACCCCTTACCTTCTACAGGGGATCTTATTTACATCTTTTTTCCTTCCTCCCTTTACTGTTTTGCTCCTTGCTTCCTTTTTGATATTCCTTTACTTCCCTCCTCTTTCAGCTTCTCTCTCCCTTTTTTCTCCCTCTGTTATAATTACCTTATTTTATCTTTCTTTCCTTTAGATACATAGTTGCATTTATACACTAAATCTTTGTCACCTTTTCTAAAGCTTACTAACTTTATACTAGTAAATTAAAGAGTGATTCAAAGGAGAAGGAGAAAGAATAAAATCTGAAACATGAACAGGAAGATAACCCCGGCTGGTTCATCAACAGGGACCCTGACACCCCCCTCAATAGGAGGACAAAAAACAATACAGATGATGCTCCATCAAGAAAAAGAAAAAACAAGAAAAGGAAAATGCTACAACACTTGATACACTTTTGCAAGAGATATGGATGGGAAGCGAAAGCATGGAGCAAAAAATGGAAAACACAGAACGGAGATTAGAGGCAAAATTAGAGGCACTGGATAAGAAAATAGAGAATATTGAAAGTAAAACAGCCTTGACAGAAGGGAAAATGGAAAAGATGCAGCAATGGATGATGAAGCAGGAAGAATTCATGGAAAAGCAACAAGAATCTATATGTGAGATGAAAGGGAAATTGGAGGAAAAAGATAAAAGAGATGAAGATTTTGATTCCAGACTGAGCGATATGGAAAAAGAGAGTATGGGAATAGGATGGGAAATGGACAGATCCAAATATTTTCTAAGATTTCAAAACGTAATAGAAGAAAAAGGAGAGAACATCCTTATAATAATATCAGAATTGTTGGCTGAGATTTTAGAAATGCCCCAGGAATTAGTAAGAGATGGAATAGATGATGCATTCCGAGTAAATACAAGATACGTGACCAGAAATGCACTACCAAGAGAAATACATGTAAGATTTACTAAAAAAAAATTGAGATTTCAAATATTACAGAAAACAAGAGATAAAAAACTTGAATATAGAGAAAAGGAAATCGCAGTGTTAAAGCAAATTCCAAGAAAGGTGAGAGAAAAGAAAAGAAGATACCAGTTTCTATCTACAATTTTGATAAGAAAAGGTGTCCAGTTTAGATGACTAATACCGGAAGGCTTAATATTCACCTGGGAAGGACAGAGATACAGTAGACACTTTAGAAAAAGCAGAAGACTTCTACAGAAAGCATGTTAATGGAGCTATGGAGAAGACCGATAAAGATGATCCATTGTCAACAAGGCTAGAAGAGCCACTAGAGGGCACTGTAGGACTTCACTTAGGTGAAAGACATGTTTCGTCTGCCACCTGCTTTCTCAGTGGGCTTCTCTGGAAGCACAGGGAGTTCTGAAGGGACCCCCTGCCGCAGGGTGGCCTGCTGGGAACCCCCAAACTCAGCGGTGGCTGATGGGGTGCTCCCAGCCTCACCCCAGGAACCAAGAAGCAGAGGGTGGGGCAAGACTTGCCTCTTTACCGAATGGACTCCGGGAGGACGAAATAAACAAAGGAAGGAGTAGCTGAAATGCTGGCAATGGAGAGCTTTTCCCAACCTCTTTGATTATCGATAAAGGAAAAAGTAACAGATTACTGTAAATTCTCAGTTCAATCTATTTAAACAGAGATTAGAGGGGGAGGTTTTTTTCTTTAACCCCCCCCCCCTTCGGACAAAGCGGCATTTAAACTTTATACCGCACGGTATAAAAATTTATACCACCCGGTAACGACAGCAGGCCGTGCGGCCTCCACCCGGCCTGTGCTACAGCCCTGGGGCGCCTGGTGAGGAGGTAGGCCGGACGAAGAAGATGGAGGAGGCCGGGCCGGGTGTAGATTGAAGAACAGGCCGCGCGATAATGACTGCAGGCCGCGCGGCCTCCACCCGGCTTGTGCAGTCCCTGCCCAATCCATCTTGATTTGGGCCGGTTTGGGAGCTAGGGACGAGGCAAGGTTGGACGGATGGACTGGTGATCAAACGGGCCGAGGAGTGGAAAGGCGGGATGAGAGAACTATCTGGGGGAAGACTATTTCTGCCATCTACTACCCCCCCACCACCACCCCTGGAGAGACTTTTTCCGCCCCACCTTGACTACCTGCCGCATTTTATCATCTATCTTACCTTACGCTTTTAAGTTTTAGCTTGCTGTATTAATTCTGACTTGCATTGTACCATCCTAGATGATCCCCCCCTTTTTTAGAACCAGTGCCGTTATTATGCTATTGTCGTACTCCAGAACAGAGCTCCTTGGCTTGCGAGAGTCTCCCCTCATGCAGGCCTGGCCCCCTCATCTAATACGGACCCACCTCGATGATGGACTGATTGTTCCTGAGAGGTGGGTGAAGCGCAAACTGAGGGGGTTCTTGGGTAATTTTTTAATTCGGATTTTAGGGGGTTCCAGGGTGGGAGGGGGAAATAGTCCAGGGAGGGGACGGCAAATGATTAGGCCGGCCGGCGGAAGTAGGACAACAGAGGAAGGGGGAGGGGGGTCATTTCCACTGAGGTGTCATCCATCGATTTGGTCTTAGGGAGGGGCAGGGGCGGTGGCAGGCGGAATAGGCGTCATCAGTTGGAAGACCATGGCCGCTGGGTACAGGCGGTCACGCGCTCCAACTCTCCGTCCTCCCATCGCAGACTAGGTTGGCAGGAATCACAGACCCGGGGCCTCAGACCCATAGACTGATGCTATGCAACGCCAGGTCCGTGGTTCAGAAAGCCCCCCTCATCCATGACCTTGTGTCAGAGGGGGACCCGGACCTGGTAGGTATAACGGAAACCTGGTTGGGCCACGAAGGGGGTTTACCCCTCGTGGACATGTGCCCACCAGGTTACCACACCTTCCATCAGCCTAGGGCCCTAGGGAGGGGTGGGGGAGTGGCGATTATGGTTAAGGAAGGTCTTGAGCCGAAGGAGACCACAGTCCCTCAGACAACCGGATGTGAATCTCTCTGCGTTAGATGGGGCCTAGGGAGGCAGTTGGGCATGTTAGTTGTATACCTGGCTCCTCGCTATGCAACAACAGCCCTGCCCGAGCTCCTAGAGGTGATAGCTGAGGCGGCAGTTGAGACCCCCAGACTAGTAGTCATGGGGGACTTTAACTTGCCGTCGGCGGGCGAAGCCTCTGGAGTAGCTCGGGAGTTCATGGCCTCCATGACAGCCATGGACCTGACCCAGGTAGTTTTAGGACCTACTCACGAGGGGGGAAACACGCTGGATCTGATCTTTGTCTCGGGACAGTGGAGTTGTGATCTGGGAATAGGGGATTTAGTCATCACTCCCTTGTCATGGACAGATCACGCTCTCCTCCAGCTGGACTTTCCAATCGCTTCACCTCAGCGCGGGGAGGCGGAACCGGATACTCCTATAGCTCCCCGCTATGTAGCAGCAGCCCTGCCCGAGCTCCTGGAGGTGATCGCTACGGTGGCAGTTGAGACCCCCAGACTTTTAGTCATGGGGGACTTTAACTTGCCATCGGTGGGCGAATCATCCGTGATAGCTCGGGAGTTCATGGCTTCCATGACGGCCATGGACCTGACCCAATTAATTCAAGGCCCCACCCACGAGGGTGGACATACACCGGATCTCATCTTTGTCTCTGGCCAATGGAAGAGTGATCTGGGTATAGGGGATATAGTCATCACGCCCTTGTCATGGTCAGACCACTCACTTCTCCGGCTCGACTTTCCAACCGCTACTCCCCTCTGCGGGGAGGCGGAACCTGAGTCATCAATTTGGTTCCACCCCAGGTGCCTGATGGACCCTGATGGGTTCCAGGCGGCGCTTGGGCCACTTCCTGTACCCCTGACCCGCGCCCCGATGGAGGACCTCGTGGCCGCATGGAACACTGCGACCACGGGAGCCTTGGATCGGGTCGCGCCCTTGCGAGCCACCCTGGCTCCTTGGTTTACCGAGGAGCTGAGGGTGATGAAACGCCACAAGAGATGCCTAGAGAGAAGATGGAGGTCTACCTGATCTGAATCTGACCGGACACAGGTAAGAGCCCATTTACGGACTTACATTGTGGCGCTGAGAGTGGCCAAACGTCATCATTGTGCCACTCTCATAGCATCCGCAGATAACCGCCCTGCCGCCCTGTTTAGGGTGACCTGCTCCCTCCTTCAACAGAGGGTGCGGGAAGCCCCATTACAGGGTAGAGCAGAGGAATTTGTGACTTATCTGCAAGAGAAAATCGCTCAGATACAGAACGAGTTAGCCCCCATTGATGGTCCAGTGGGATTGCACGAGACAGATCTTGTTTGGGAGGAGTTTGACTCCGTTACTTCCGAGGATATGGACAGGTTACGTGGGCGACTGCGAGCCACCACATGTTTATTGGACCCGTGTCCTTCCTGGCTTGTACTGGCATCCTGGGAGGTGACGCGAGGCTGGCTCCAAGAGGTTGTCAACGCTTCTTTAAGTGAGGGATCCTTACCTGCCTCCCTTAAAGAGGCCATGGTGAGGCCCCTCCTGAAGAAGCCCTCTTTGGACCCAGCTTTATTAACCAACTATCGTCCCGTCTCCAACCTTCCCTTTTTGGCGAAGGTTGTTGAGAGTGTGGTGGCACAACAGTTTCCCCATCACCTGGAGGAAGTTGATTATCTAGACCCGCGCCAGTCCGGCTTTCGGCCCGGGCATAGCACCAAGACGGCATTGGTCGCGTTGGTCAATGATCTCTGGAGGGCCAGAGATGGGGATTGTTCCTCCATCCTGGTCCTATTAGACCTCTCGGCGGCTTTCGATACCATCGACCATGGTATCCTATTGCATCGGCTGGGGGGTTTGGGGGTGGGAGGCACCATTTTATGGTGGTTCTCCTCCTACCTCTCTGGCCGATCGCAATTTGTGTTGACAGGAGAGCAGAGGTCAACCTCGAGACCCCTCACATGTGGGGTGCCTCAGGGGTCGGTCCTCTCGCCTCTCCTGTTCAACACATATATGAAGCCGCTGGGCGAGATCATCCGTGGCTTTGGGGTAGAGTATCATCTCTACGCTGATGATACTCAGCTGTATATATCTACCCCAAACCACCCCAACGATGCCGTAGCGGTGATATGCCAGTGCCTGGAAGCCGTGCGGATCTGGATGGGAAATAACGGACTCAGGCTCAACCCGACCAAGACCGAGTGGCTGTGGTTTCCGGCTGCCCGATTCAACCAGCTGACTCCATCGCTGGCCATAGGGGGCGAACATCTTGCCCCTGTGGATGGGGTGCGCAACTTGGGTGTCCTCCTGGATACCCGGCTGTCCATGGAAGATCAAGTGACAGCCGTGGCCAGGAGGGCGTTTTACCAGGTTCGCCTGGTACACCAGTTGCGCCCCCTATTGGATCGGGACGCCCTTCGCACAGTCACTCATGCTCTCGTGACATCCCGACTGGACTATTGTAACTCTCTCTACATGGGGCTCCCCTTGAGGTGCACCCGGAGACTTCAGTTGGTCCAGAACGCAGCCGCGCGAGCAATAATGGGAACCTCAAGGTTTACCCATGTAACACCGCTCTTGCGCGAGCTGCACTGGCTGCCTGTCGTCTTTTGGGTGCGCTTCAAGGTGTTAGTTGTCATCTTTAAAGCGCTCCATGGCTCGGGACCTAGCTATCTGCGGGATCGGATCCTGCCCCATACATCCTCATGGCCGATTCGCTCCCACAGAGAGGAACTTCTCCGGGTGCCGTCCACTAGACTATGTCAGCGGGCGACGCCCAGGGGAAGGGCCTTCTCTGTGGCGGGCCCAGCCCTCTGGAACGACCTTCCCCCCGATATCAGGACAACTATGGACCTCCGCTCCTTCCGTCTAAAACTAAAAACACATCTTTTTCGCTTGGCCGGCCTAGGGTAGTCTCTTTTATGGTTAGGAATTTTATTAACTAATTGGGGGATTTTAGCGCAGGGAGTACTGTTTAATTTACCTTTTACTTAATTATTTATTTATATTTATTGCGTTTAACTTTGTACTTGTTTTTAATTCCCCTGTGCCCTGCCTCGAGTCCCCTTGGGGGGAGAGAGCGGGTTAGAAATAAAATTATTATTATTATTATTATTATTATTATTATTATTATTATTATTATTATTATTATTATTATTATTATTATTATTATTATTATTATTATTATTATTATTATTATTATTATTATTATTATTATTATTATTATTATTATTATTATTATTATATGGATCCGCCCCAGGCTCCTAATCGACCCGGAAAGGTTCCAGAGGGAGTTTGGGCCAATTCCTGTGACCCTGCCTCGTGACTCGACTGAGGACCTAGTGGCCGCATGGTTAAGTGCGGCCACGGGGGCCTTGGACCGAGTCGCGCCCTTGCGGCCTCTCTTGCGGCGACGAACCACCCAGGCTCCCTGGTTTACTGAGGAGCTTCGGGAGATGAAGCGCCACAAGAGACGCCTAGAGAGCAGATGGAGATCCTCTCGCTCCGAAGCCGACCGAATACTAGTGAGAACCCATATTAGGGCTTACTTAGTGGCGATAAGGGTGGCCAAACGTGAGTATTGTGCCACCCTAATTGCATCCACAGATAACCGCCCTGCCGCCCTGTTTGGGGTGACCTGCTCCCTCCTTCACCAGAGGCCGCGGGAAGCCCCTCTACAAGGGCAAGCAGAGGAATTTGGGATTTATCTGCAGGAGAAAATCACTCGGATTCGGAATGAGCTACCCTCCATCGAGAGTGGTCCTGTGGGACTGTCCGAGACTAGTCTTGAGGTTCCATCTTGGGAGGAGTTTGACTTTGTTACCACTGAGGATATGGACAGGCTGTCAAGGAAACTTAGGGCGACCACATGTTTATTGGACCCGTGTCCCTCCTGGCTTGTACTGGCATCCTGGGAGACGACACGAGGCTGGCTCCAGGGCATTGTAAACGCATCTTTGAGTGAGGGGTCCTTACCTGCCGTCTTGAAAGAGGCGGTAGTGAGGCCCCTCCTCAAGTAGCCGTCCCTGGACCCAGCTTTATTGGAGAACTAGCGTAACTTTCTGGTGAAGGTTGTTGAGAGTGTGGTAGCCCAACAGTTTCCGCGAAACCTGGAGGAAGTTGATTATCTAGACCCGCGCCAGTCCGGCTTCCGACCCGGTCACAGTACCGAGACGGCATTGGTCGCGTTGGTTGATGATCTCTGGAGGGTGCGGGATAGAGGTTATTCCTCTATCCTAGTCCTGTTAGACCTCTCGGCAGCTTTTGATACTATCGACCATGGTATCCTATTGCACCGACTGGGGGGGTTGGGGCTGGGAGGCACTGTTTTGTGGTGGTTCTCGTCCTACCTCTATGGTCAGTCGTAATATGTGTTGACGGGAGGGCAGAGGTCGACCTCTAGACCCCTCTTATGTGGGGTTCCTCAGGGGTCGGTCCTCTCGCCCCTCCTGTTTAACACATATATGAAGCCGCTGGGTGAGATCATCCGTGGTTTTGGGGTGGAGTACCATCTGTACGCTGACGACACTCAGCTGTACATATCCACCCCAGACCACCCCAACGATGCCGCCGAAGTGCTGTCCCGGTGTTTGGAAGCCGTACGGATCTGGATGAGTGGTAACAAACTCAAGCTCAACCCTGCCAAGACTGAGTGGCTGTGGTTTCCGGCACCCCGGTTCAGCCAGATTACTCCAACTCTGGCCATTGGGGGCAAAACACTGGCCCCCATGGAGAGGGCGCGCAATTTGGGTGTCCTCCTGAATTCCCGGCTGTCCTTGGAGGACCATGTGGCGGCCGTGGCCAGGGGGGCGTTTCATCAGGTACGCCTGATGCGCCAATTGCGCCCCTTACTGGACCGGGCTGCCCTTCGCACAGTCCCTCATGCGCTCGTGACATCGCGTCTAGACTACTGTAATGCTCTCTATATGGGGCTTCCCTTGAGGTGCACTCGAAAGCTACAGCTAGTCCAAAACGCAGCCGCGCGGGTAATTACGGGAGCCGCCAGAAGCTCCCATATAACACCAATCCTGCGCGAGCTGCATTGGCTTCCTGTGGTCTTTCGGGTGTGCTTCAAGGTTCTGACGACCATCTTTAAAGCGCTCCATGGCTCGGGGCCTAGTTATATGCGAGACCGTCTCCTGCCCCATACATCCCTTAGACCGATACACTCCCACAGAGAGGGCCTTCTCAGGGTGCCGTCGGCCGGGCAATGCCGACTGGCGACACCCAGGGGAAGAGCCTTCTCTGTGGCGGGCCCTGCCCTTTGGAACAACCTACCCCCTGAACTCCGGACCATCACCGACCTCCGCCTCTTCCGCCAATGTCTAAAGACATACTTTTTTAATCAAACCGGCCTAGCCTAACCTCCCATGGGGACTTTTAGAAAAAATTTAAATTGGGTTTTTAATAATTGGTTTTAGCATAGGATTGGGATTATTTAATATATATTTTAAATTATTTAATTATTTTCTATTTTGTATATCTTTTTAAATTTCCTGTGTGCCACCCTGGGTCCTCTGCGGAGAAGGGCGGGATATAAATGTAATAAAATGAAAATGAAAATGAAACTACCTCTCTCCAGCCCGGAATGGAGAGAGAACAAAGGTTGACTTGCTATTTGAACTAACTATGTGGAAAGGATTGCATAGCAATTACAGAAGACCTTTGCTGGGCTGTTTTAAAAAGAAAAAGAAAATCAGCTTCCACTTTTCTTCCTGTGAAAGGGAGGGGCAAGATGGTTCCCCTTTGTTCCCTTCTGCACTTATGAATGAAGACTGTCTTTTGTAACCGCCTGCGGGATATTCTTGATGTCTTTTAATACCCTCCCCAAAGGCTTTCTGGATCTCTTCTACTACGTGGATCCTCTGGAGGTTGTTTACAAGGCTTTTTCTCTTTGATGTGCCTCCATGATTTGGAACAGAGGAGAAGAGTTAATTTCTATCAGCGGACTTGCTTAATACCTCGAAACGGCCTGGCCGTCCACTCTTTTGAGCCCATTTCCTTGCAAAAAAAACTTAACTTCTTTGAACTAAGACAATGGGCCCTAAGAAGCCACCAACTGGTAAATAAACATTGCCCCCTCCCTCAGCAACTTCCAGTCCGAGTATGCAGCAATCAAAAATCACCTCATTGTTACAAGAAGAAGTTCAAAAGAACTATCTGTTACGGAAATGTTTCAGGAACTTATGAGAGGTCAAATCGAATTGAAGAAGGAAGTAGCAGACTTCAAAGACGAACTCAGAGAAGTAAAACAAAGTATAACAGATAACAAACAAAGGATTGTGACATTGGAGGAGGGGGCAGTCAGGTTGGGAAGAGAGGTGAAAGAAGTCTGAAAGGGAAATTTAGAATTAGAAAACTTTATATCTAAAATAGAATTTGAAAGAATGTCTTTTTTTCTCAGGTTCCAAAACTTACCAGAGATTGAAAATGAAGATCTTAAAGATATCATGAGTACAATCTTAGCAGAACACCTTAAAAAAGATAAAAAACAGCTCTGGTGGGATAGGGACCTGGTCTATAGAATTAATTCAGCATATGCTAGAACCCATAATGTTCCAAGAGAGGTACATGTTAAATTTCTCAGCAGGACCATGAGAGATGAGGTGCTGGAGGCTCAAAGGGGGGGGGGGACGACCCTTAAGATATCTGGATAAAGAAATTACAATTTTAAAACAAATTCCGAAAATAATTAGAGAAGCAAGGAGGAAATATTCCTTATTGTCCAAGAAATTATACAATAAAGGAGTTTGGTTTAGATGGTTATTGCCAGAGGGAATGTTGATTTTCTGGGAAGGGAGCAGAACCAAAATCAAGAACCAAAATCATCCCTTCGGCCGATTCACTCCCACAGAGAGGGACTTCTCCAGGTGCTGTCCACTAGGCAATGCCAGCGGGTGACGCCCAGGGGAAGGGCCTTCTCTGTGGCAGACCCTACCCTCTGGAATGATCTACCCCCCGAACTTAGATCTATCACGGACCTCCGCTCCTTCCGCCAGCAACTAAAGACCTACCTTTTCCAACAGGCTGGCCTGGCCTAACCTGCCATACCTAGCCTTAGTTTTTAGTAGAGAAATTTTTATATTGGTTTTATGGGTTTAGTTTTAATGGGGTATATTTTAGCACAGGGTGTTAATTTAATATAGTTTTAAGTATTTATGTATTTATTTTGTGATGAATTATATTTTTTAAATTTCCTTAATCCCTGAGTCCCTTTGGGGAGAGGGGGCGGTTAATAAATTGAAATAATAATAATAATAATAATAATAATAATAATAATAATAATAATAATAATAATAATAATAACAACAACAACAACAACAACAACAACAACTAAACAAGGCAGAGGACTTTCTTAAAAAAACATTCTTCTCTTCTAGAAGATCAAGATAGTGGAGGTAGGGAAAAGGGCAGTAAGGCTACCGGAACGGAAGGGGCTATGGCCCCACCTGATGGCAGGGAAGAGGGAGCAATTTCGAAAAGACTCAGGTCACAAAAATAATTTTATAGAAAATAATAGAAAATGGCAAAGAAAGAGAAAATTGAACACATGGTTGATATAATGTAAGAACTCTGTTTATGCTTATCCTTTGTATGTTACTTTTTAAATTGTAAATCTATGAGGTTGGGGGGAATTTCTACTGCCAGCATGGGAGCTACCAAATTTTTTTATGTACCCTTATACCCTTTTCCTGTGAATATATTTAAAAACCAATAAAACTTTTTATAAAAAAAAATAGAGAGCGCTGTAGGTGGAGTGGCCACAGAAAGAGAGGCTCTACTAGGATTAGAAACCAGAGAGAAATAAGATCAAGTAGAGCCATAAAACCCCTATATAAAACATAAAATATGGAAGAAAATACAATATTTACAGTTAATATAAATGGACTTAACTCCCCAATTAAAAGGATTTAGGATTTATTAAATTTTTAGAGCGTCCTTCTCCCTTGCAGGACTCAGGGCGGTGTACAGGCAATAATAAGATCAATAATATAGAGCATAAAATACAATTAAAAATGCAATTAAAATATATTAAATAGATTGGCCTGATCTAAATCCAGTTAAAAAACCCTTACTAAAACCAATTTAAAAACTAAACCAATTAAAAAAACTATGCCAGGCCGGCCGCATGAAACAGATAGGTCTTTAAGGCCTGACGGAATTGGCGCAGGTCCGTGGTTGTTCGTAGGTCAGGGGGTAGGTCATTCCAGAGGGCAGGAGCTGCCATAGGGAAGGCTCTCCCCCTGGTGGTCGCCAGTCAGCATTGCCTGGCCGACGGCACCCTGAGGAGGCCCTCTCTGTGGGAGCGGACTGGTCGGTGGGAGGTGTTTGGTAGCAGGAGGCAGTCTTGCAGATAGCCAGGTCCCTTGCTATGGAGCGCTTTGAAGATGGTTACTAATACCTTGAAGCGCACCTGGAAAGCCACAGGAAGCCAGTGCAGTTTGCGCAGGAGAGGTGTCACGCCAGAGCATCTAGACGCTATGAGAATCCCCTGTGCGGCCACATTCTGAACTAACTGGAGTCTCCGGGTGCACCTCAAGGGAAGCCCCATGTAGAGAGCATTACAGTAGTCCAGACGGGAAATGACGAGGGCTTGAGTGACTGTGCATAAAGTGTCACGATCCAGAAAGGGGTGCATTTAAATAAGGAGAAAAAGAAAATTATTCAAGAATATTATACAAAACTATATGAAAAAGAAAACATACTAGATCAGGATGTTAAAAATTATCTACAAGATGCTAAGCTCCCTGCTATATCGGATGATATTAGAAATATATTAGATGCAAAGATAACAATGATGGAATTAACTGAAGCTATCAAAAGACAAAACAATGGGAAACCCAGGACCAGATGGCCTCCCAGCGGAGTTTTACAAAACCTTGGAAAAAATACTATCGCTCCCTCTACTAGAAGTGATGAATGAAGTTATGTCTGGCAGTAAAATGCCTAATTCTTGCTCAGAAGCATATATTTCACTGACACCCAAGGAGGAAACTGATCTCTCTCAGATAAAGAATTATCGACCAATTTCATTGCTGAATTCAGATTATAAATTATTTGCATCAATCCTAGCAGAAAGGCTTAAAAAATATTTAAACAGTTTTATACATCCAGATCAAAATGGATTTTTACCAAAGAGACAAATTAAAGATAACATAAGAATAATTTTGAATACGTTGGAATATTATGAAACACACCCTGAAAAACAAATGGCCCTGATGTTTCTTGATGCACAAAAAGCTTTTGATAACGTGAGCTGGAAATTTATGCTGCAACAACTCGAACAAATGAAATTTGGTAAAAACTTTATACATGTTATACGTACCATATATCACAACCAAACTGCTAAGATAATAATAAATAGAAAATTTTCAGACAACATTGAGATAAAAAGAGGTACAAGACAAGGCTGCCCACTATCACCTCTACTGCATGAACACTAGAAGTATTAAATAGAAAGAGAAGAGAAGAGAAAGGAATAAAGGGAATGACAATCAGGAAAGAACAATACAAATTACAAGCATTTGCAGATGACTTAGTCTTTATCCTTGAAGAACCACTCGAAACTGCATCTAAATTGATAGAAAAAATTGAGGACTATGGAAAAGTAGCAGGCTTGAAAATAAATAAAGACAAAACTAAAATATTGACAAAGAATATGTTAGCAAGACAGAAAGAAGAACTAACAGACATCTTGAAAATTCAAGTCACGAATAGGGTTAAAAATTTAGGACAACTATTCCAAACTTAAACAACAAATAATAGTAGATTTAATGAAATGGCAGAATTTACAATTATCATTGATAGGGAGAATAGCTACAATAAAAATGAACATTTTAACTAAAGTCTTATATTTATTTCAGACAATCCCAATCAGATTGGGTAAGGACTTTTTTGAAGAATTGAATAAAATGGTCTCAAAGTTTATATGGCAGGGGAAAAAAGCAAGAATAAAGTTAAAAATTTTACAAGATGCCAAAATGAGGGGAGGTATGGGATTACCTGATTGGGAATTACACTACCAAGCTGCAAATTTGATGTGGATTAAAGATTGGATAACGTTAAGAAACACTAGGCTTTTAGAATTAGAAGGACATGATTTACTATCGGGCTGGCATGCATCCCTATGATATAAGAAAGCCAGGGAACATGGTTATTTTAGAAGGCACTATATAAGAGAGTCTTTGATTTTAAACTGGGAAAAGATTAAGAGATTGCATTATCTTAAAATACCATTCTGGGTATCAACTATTGAAGCATTTTCATATGCAATAACATATAAAAAGGAATGAACAATCAGATATTCCGAGTTATTAAATTCAGGGGGTGATCTCAAAAGTATCCAGGAATTAAAACAAGAAGGAATGGACATGAATTGGTATACATATATGCAAATACATTCTAGATATAAGGAGGATCAAAAAAAGGGAGGGGTTTATGATAAAATGATGGAATTAGATAAAATTTTAACAGGCGTTGATGAAAAAATAATTTAAAAACTTTATGCCTACTTATTAGAGTTTAAACTTCAGGAAGAGCAAGTGAAAGAAACTATGATAACCTGGGGGAAAAATTTTGGGCTTGGGATTGATTTAGATAAGTGGCAAAAATTGTGGACGCAAAATTATAAAATGACAATGTCAACTGCTTATAAAGAGAACTTGTATAAGATGTTTTACAGGTGCCACTTATCACCAGTAAGAATCGCAAGAATGAACAAGAATAAATCTGAAAAATATTGGAAATGTCATCAGACATAAGGCTCTTATTACCATATGTGGTGGACTTGTTCGGAGGCTAAAAGTTATTGGATTATGATTCACATATGGTTGGAGAAAATGACACACAAGCACATAGACTTTAAACCTGAACTTTTCCTACTTGGAATTACATCAGAAGTACTTGACAAAAACTTGAAATATTTGATTGTGAATGTTTTAACAGCAGCTAGAATTGTATTTGCAAAAAACTGGAGAAATGAGAAATTACCTTCACAAGAGGAAGTTATTCGTAAGATTAAGGAATGTGCAGAAATGAGCAGATTAACATTTGAAATTAGAGAGCAGGAGAATGAACAATTTTATGAAATATGGAAAATGTTTTACCAATGGTTGGAAAAAAGAAAAAACCTAAGGGATATAACATATATATATAACATATATATCTATCCTGGTATCTCTAATTTAATTTATTAATCAGCTCATAAAACTCACACACACACACACAGATATATATATGGAAGAATTCCTAAGTATAGAAATTATTTTCTAGGATTGTTAGATACCATAACAAATTGAGATGAGGTCGCTCTAGAAAGACACAGTGTATATCAACTAGATTAATAATGAGACACATAGATACTGGAAAATTTGGATAAATTTTTGGTTTTAGAAGGAGAAAACATTATGAGTATGTATTTTATAATAGTAAAGTGGCTTCTAGAGATAATTGAGAGTAATGTTATAAAATAGGAATTTATGGGGAAAATATTTTAATATCTTTTTTATATTTGAATAACTATGGAAAAAGATTGACTTGATAAATAATAATGCTGCTATGTGGAAAATAAGGTGATATATATGTAATGAAAGGAAAATTGATAAATATTTTTGCAATTTTAAGTACTGATGCACAAAATGTTTGCCCGTACAAAGCACAAGATGAATAATGTTTTGTACTTGTTTTTATGTTAAAAATAAAAAGTTTTTACAAAAAAAAAAAAAAAGAAATCTCTTGCTAAGTTTTTCTCAATGAATGCCTTCAGTTCTTCCAGCTCCCTCAGAGATATGCTATACATCTTGGGTTTAGGGAGTTTGGCCCCGGGTAGAATTCCTATCACACAGTCAGTGGAGGGGGGGAGCTCATCAGAAGCTTTTTCACTAAAAACCTAAGCCAAGTCCTTGTACTCTTTGTGTGTGCCGTAGATTGGTATAGTGTTAGCCGGCATTGTTGTTTCTAGGTACTCTGCCCCCTCAGTTTCTTTGTGTGGATTCTCAGCAAAGGTCATGTGCATCTTAAAAACATATCTGTTCTGCTTGGCCGGCCTAGGATAGTCTCTCTTCGATGGGGCTGCTAGAAATTTTAGATGGGGATTTTAGTTTTTAATTGGATTTTTAGCGCAGGGAAATATTTAATTTGTTTTTTAACTATATGTATGTATTTATTGTTTTATTAGCCCTGTGCACCGCTCCGAGTCCCTTCGGGGAGAGGGAGCGGTCAATAAGTTTAATAAATTATTATTATTATTATTATTATTATTATTATTATTATTATTATTATTATTATTATTATTATTATTATTATTATTATTATTATTATCTGCACTCTTATGGTGCCTTGCTTCCAATTAATTTTGGAGTTCCATTTTTTCAGCCATGCAAGGCCCAAAACCATTTCATGCCAGGCACCACTATAAATGTAAATATTTCCTCATGGCTTCCAATGCCTATCTGTAGAGACTCAGTGGCAAATGAAGCTGGCTCCCACCCCCTGCTATTGACCCATCTAGTTGGCAAAAAGCTATGTGGCTTTTAAGCTTCCTTACATTAATCCTCAACTCCCTTACCAGGACTGGGCTGATCAAACAGCGGGTGCACCCTGAGTCCACTAAAGCTGAGATTTTTATCCCCCTCTCCCAGTTGGGGATAAACAGTCTTAGGGGGAGGGTAAGCAGTTTAATTTGTTTGCTTACCAGTGTTTCGTCCTCTGGATCACTTCTGGGTAAGTATGGTTCCTCCTGCTGTGAAGCTGGGGTTTCCTTCTCAAAGAGGGGAGGGGGTGGAGATTCTACAATCTCCCTGCTCCTCAGGGCACTACCTCCTCAGGTTTTGTAGTCTTCCCCCCAATGGGCGCTCTGGTTTCCTAGCCGGTGCTTGAGATTGGCATTCTGCAGTTCAGTGCCCATCTTTTCCATACTTGAAACAGGTTGTGGGTTTCGGAGAAGGTGCCATTTACGGATTGAAAGGCTCTTGCATCCATTGGGGTGGGCATTTCCTCCACATTCGCCCTGCTCAGTACTGATTTCTGGCCATGTTGATCTCTGCCTCTTCAACAGTGAGATACCACTCATGCAGGTGGTTTGGGGAACCTCGGGCCATCCAGGCATTGTAGAAGTCATCACTCAACCCATCCTTGAACCAGCTTACCAGGATATCTTCTGGCCAGTTCACACAACATGCCAGGTCTCAGAATTCTTCGGTATACTCTGCCCCTGGCCGGCGTCCCTGCTTTACAACTTTATATGGTTTTAGTAAGGATTTTAACAGGTTTTAGTCAGGTATTCACTATTTAATGTATTTTAATAGGTTTTTAATTGCTTTCTATGTTTTTATTCATGATTTTACTGCTGCCTGTACACCGCCCTGAGTCCCGGAAGGGAGAAGGACAGTATAGAAATTTAAATATTAAATTACATTAAATTAAATTAATGCAGTTGCACGTTTTCGGTCTGTGAGGGGGTCCTCAAAACGTCATCACAGGGCTATCATGAAGCAGTCAAAGTCCCACAGTTCTGCTGCATCGGCATCATGTAAAGTCACCATCCATGTGGCAGTTAAATCTTATCCCTAGGGAAGGAGTTTTTCTTTTTAATTGCAGGTTTTGGGGTTGGTTGGGAACAGCCCCCAATCCATGCGTCAACTGGGGGGAAGGGTTTGCTGCTGGGTTCCTTGCTGTTGCTGCTATGCCATCTGCTTGATCAGCAGGGACCAGAGGGGGGTTAGCTCCCCTGGTGTCATCCGCAGTTGCCGTCCTTCCAACGTTTCTCGGTTGCCTTCTGGCGCTCCCTGGATGTTGAGATTTTCCAAAACCCACCAACATGTAATCCCCCAACTGGGTTACATGTCTCTTCAGATGATCCTCTCTCAGTGAGGCTTCATTTAGTTCTTCCTGGCCAGAGGGGGCTTCTAGCTCCAATTTCCACCCTGGTTTTCAGCTGCCACGGGTAAGAGTGACTCCCCTGATTCTCCCATCTGAGCCATCTTTCGTCCCAATGCCGAGTGACCAGTGGGGCTTTTGGGGGTCCTCCAGGCTCACCTCGTTCTCTCTGTTTCATGCATTTATTTATTTATTTATTTATTTATTTATTTATTTATTTATTTAATTCGATTTATAAACCGCACCAATCTCCGTCGAGACGGACTCTGTTTCATGCCCAAGATGGTGTTCTGTCACGTTTAAGGAGAGCTTCGGGAAGATGATTGTCCTTCTCGGGGATGCAAGGGGTACTCTATTCCATCATCGGTTCCAGGTCCAGCTATGAGAACTTCCTGGAACCCCGGGGGTACCGTTGAGCTATGTCTTCTGCTTTGTAGCTTTCTGCTTTGCAGCTGTTTGGTAGCTGTGAGTGAAACGGGGTGGAGAATGGTGAGCGTCTTAGGCTGCCGGCGTGGGTGTGGTTGGTGCCAGCGGAATGGCAGGGTGCCCTGCCTGGGGTTTCTGCTGCTGCTACTCCTCACGCTGTGGTACTATCATGGTCACACACCCCTCCCCTCTTCCTTATGGACATGATAGACTGACTTAGCAGGGAGTGGCTGAGGCAGCTGGCATGGATATTGTTGCCAGCAGAAGATAGCTTCAGTAGTTGGTGTGGGCGTGGTTTGTTATGGCCTTCTCCGGTATCACTGCCGCTACCTGGGCCACTGTACTATGCCAATTGGACATTTGGCCCCTCCTCGTGTGACACCATGGACTGGATATGAATGCAGCTGGCATAGACAGAGTTTGGCTGCTGGAGGTGTTGGAGCAGCCGCTGCTGCCCCTGCTGTTCTCACCACTGCCATTAGGGGCCACTCTATCATCTTGCAATTTACTATCTACTGCAATTCTGACATTTGGCCGTTACCTTTAAATACCATCTTTAAAACCAACCACGGCTATGATGGATATAAGACTCCTGCTACCCTTTTGAACACTGTCAGCTGCTCCCCTGTTTCATCTCATGATGTCATCCTGTTTGGTTGATGCCACACTCTCCTCTATGTTACACTCTGACAGAACTTTCCTCCCTTCAGGAACTTCCCATTTCCCAGGGATTGCCTTCTTGCCTATCAAGACGCTTCCTTAATGACGGATCTTGGGATCCTGAGAGGTGGCAACCCCTTCTCAGGGGTTTTCTACAGGGTTTTTAAAATCAAATTTTAAGGGGTCGGCGAGGGGGGGGGTCGATTTGGATGGCTCAGACAGGCTTGGGGGGGAGTCTGCCAGGGCACAGGCCAGAGTTAAATAATGGGCACGGGTCGGGAACGCTGGGAAGGTCTGGGATTCCGGGGGAGGCATTAAGCCATCCCACTGGGGGGTTTACCATCTCTACTGTTTATGGGAGAGGCAGATATGGTGGGGGTCGAGGGCCAAATCATGTTTGGGGGTTGCTGTCAAATCGGGTTCGCTGTTTAAGAGCGATTGCGCGTTCAGACCCTCATTGCCCTTCCCGTACCCCTGGGTTCTCGAGATTGCAGGACCCTGTCGCTTAACGCCAGGTCGGTGGTACCTAAGGCTCCCCTCATTTATGACCTCATACAAGAGGAGTTAAAGTAATAGTGACCCTTCCTCTTTGTCAGAATACAGATTCTAATCAATACACAAGTGTGAAAATGTTTCCTTTCTCATCTGCCCTGAGAGCCAAATAAACATACATTTCCATGGCTATCTTTCATTAGACATTAAAGTAAAACATCCCCCATGGACATCATAAACATCCCTCCAGTGTTGATGGGTTCTTTGGCCTTTCTGTGCCAGGAAACCAGTTGTAAAATATCAGTTGTCATGGGCACTTCCAATAAATTGACTTGAAGGCCCCCCTCCTCCCTATTGAATGGCAGTATCACATCTAGGGATCTGACAATTGTCCCTGTATTATTTTAAGAAACAAGCCAACTTCTAAATAGAACTGATGCTTTAATCTATAATCTTTAAGAATTAAAGCTACTTCCATGTCTATTTTACTCTCATGAATTGTGGAAATAAATTACTTGGTGCAACTGATTGAAGGATGGAACTTCATCTTGAAATTTTATTATTTTGTGCCAAATATTTTTTTTTTCTACAACCTTTTTCTTTATAGCAATTGTCTTTTTAAGTAGGGCTATATGAATTTTGCAACTGGAAACAGATTTTATTTTGCTAATTTTTCTATAGTTGATATTTTTCATTGGGTGCAATAAAAAGTGTATTTGAGGCAACACAGAGATTACAATGAATTAATATTTTTAATTGCATTTGGAAGACACAAATAAATGCCTTTTCAGGATTGGGCAAATGAATCAATACTGATGCCTATTTATTTATTTATTTATTTATTTATTTATTTATTTATTTATTTATTTATTTATTTATTTATTTATTTATTTATTTATTTATTTATTTATTTATTTATTTATTTATTTATTTATTTATTCATTCATTCATTCATTCATTCATTCATTCATTCATTCATTTATTATATTTATACCCCGCCCTTCTCCAAGCGGACCCAGGGCGGCGCACAGGAATGTTAAAATACATACAAAACATAATAAAATTTAAAAAACATATTCTAATGAAATCCTGTGCTAAAACCGAATTAAAAATCCCATTTTAAAACTATCTACGAGTCAGCAATGGAGGTTACGCTAGCCCGGCTAGATGGAATAGATGTGTCTTCAGACACTTGCGGAAGAGGTGGAGGTCGGAGATGGTGCGGAGTTCAGGGGGTAAGTCGTTCCACAGGGCTGGTCCCGCCACAGAGAAGGCTCTTCCCCTGGGTGTCGCCAGTCGGCATTGTCCAGCCGACGGCACCCTGAGGAGGCCCTCTCTGTGGGAGCGTATCGGTCTGAGGGATGTATGGGGCAGGAGGCGGTCTCGCATGTAACTAGGCCCCGAGCCATGGAGCGCTTTAAAGATGGTCGTCAAAACCTTGAAGCGCACCCGAAAGACCACAGGAAGCCAGTGCAGCTCGCGCAGGATAGGTGTTATGTGGGAGTGTCTAGGCGCTCCCGTAATCACCCGCGCGGCTGCATTCTGGACTAGCTGCAGCTTTCGGGTGCACCTCAATGGAAGCCCCATGTAGAGAGCATTACAGTAGTCGAGTCGAGAGGTAACGAGTGCTTGAGTGACTGTGCGTAAGGCACCCCACACAGAATATCATATTAGAATGTGAGAATCAAGATTCTTTTGTAATGTACTAAGTCAGGGGTCCTCAAACTTTTTTAACAGGGGGCCAATTCATGGTCCCTCAAACTGTTGGGGGGCCAGACCAGCTGAGTGGGCATGGCTAGAAGGTCATGTGACTGGGTGGGCATGGCCAATTTAGTAGTGCATTAAACAATGCACACAAATTAAACTTTCATTTGCTTTGCTCCTGGGGTGTTTCATTTGCTTTTGTTTGCATATTGCTCTTTTGGTTGACTTTTCTTTTTACTAGATTGTTTTTTCAGTTGTTTAGAAGTCTAGTGGTTCACTTCAGGAAAATCAGCTTTGCAGCAATTCTTCTCAGCCCAAGGAGCTTACAAGTACCAAGTCTCTGTCTCTGTGTCTCTTGTCTTCTCTCTCTCTCTCTTTCCCTCTCTGTCTCTGTCTCTCTCTGTTTATCTCTCTCTGTCTCTCTCTGTGTTTCTTGTATCCCTCTTTCCCTCCTTCCCCCTCTCTCTGTATCTCTGCATTTCTCTCTCTTTCTGTCTTTCTCTTTCACTCTCTCTCTCTCTCTCTCTTTCTATCTTCTGGAGGGGGAGGCAAAAATGGGCCCATTTTTGGCCTCTTGGGGCATTCACCTGCCCCATTTTTACCCCCTCCATCGCCAGAAGCACTCTGCAGGCCAGAAATGTTGGCCTTGACTTCCAGTTCTAGCCAGCGGAGCTCACGGAGGTACGTTCTGCACTTAGCCGAAAGGTGGGGGCTGGCGGGTGAGTGGGGCACTCTTGTGGTTCAGTGTGGGCCAGATTAATGGCTTCAGTGGGCCATATGCAACCTGCAGGCTGCAGTTTGAGGACCCGTGTAATAAGTAATGGTTACAGCATTTTCTAAGAGCAAAACTTGGCATAAACCTATCAGTCCAAAGGACTAACTTTATGCATTCAAAGTGTAAGTCCTCAGACTCCATTTTTATTTTTATGTGGTGCACTGTGCTTAAGTTGAGTTATGGCATAAGAAGTAGTTCTTTGCAGTTCTTCAGACAGAATTTGGAAGAAGTGTTTTAGAACATACAGGAACCTGGTTACAGCACTTATTTGTGACTTATAAAAGTAGATCTTGCTTTTATTCATTAGAACTAATGAAATGTATTATATAGTTTAGCAGATGATTCTTTGGAGATCAACAGCAGAGAAAGGCTCTGTTATAATGGCTGTCATAGTACACTTTATTAAAGGCATTTCAGTCATGCTAGTAGTGTAATTTAAAATAGTTTAATAGGGCTTACTGCAGAAAGGTTTAAAAGAAACAAGAATATTGTCACCGTAAAAAACAGATGTTTGGGATTAGGCTGAAATACCTTATTATTTTATTTGTTTGATTGTTATTCTGTTCTTCTCTTCAGAAGAGTAGCTTGACAATAGTTAACCAATTAGGTGTAATCTTGCTTACTCTGAGCTAGTCTTGCTTAGTTTCACTTATATTTTAGAAACCATAGTCTTTTTTCTAGACTTTCTGTGTTTACCTTTTATTTTGTATCTGAACTTATTATAAGTTACTAACACGTCCATCTTATCATTTATTTTTAATGTGATTATCTATAATGTGCTTGGTATTCTGTAATGTTATTTTTATGTTTGAGAGTTGTGTAACTGTAGTGGCTTAGAAATCAATCAATGAAACAAAAAAATGAATATGCTATTGCATTGCAGCTGTTACCCTTATTTTGTTGTCTGTTAAGGCAGTCAGATATTTTTTGCGGGGGTGGGTGGGTGGGTGGGTTCTGTGCTCTTTTTAAAATTGCATAAACATAAGGGGATAAGCTGACACCTTGCAAAAGCCCAAAACATCTTTTCCAACTCATTTTTTTAAATGTGAAGAGTCTTAAAATGGTACCAGAAAGAATTCACCTAATTCCCACAGCACTAACTTATGCCTAATGATATTTACCGATGATATAAGGCTGTATTGCTATTATTCTCCTTCCTATTACCTTCTTCTATTTGGTATCTTATGATTTATCATTTCGTTGTTTGTATCTTATGACTTATCACTTTATTATTTGTATGTATACTGAGAGCTTATGTTTGTATGTAAACTGTATGTACAGTAGATTGAGAACATATGCATCGGAAACAAATTCCTTGTATGTCCAATCACACTTGGCCAATAAAGAATTCTCATTTAAAAGCTCTCATATAAAAGGCCAATTATAAGATGGTTTCATGAGCTAGTACATTTTTTGTTTATATTATCATTTTTAAGTACACTTCATAAAATGTAATGTACCTTTGATTTATTTGCAGTATACCATATACTGATTTTTCACTCTGGGAACAGTAGAACAGAAAATAATACAATTTAATATGAACTCACCTTAGGAAATCTTCAGAGTCATTTGTTACTAAATAGATGGCATAAAAGGTTTGCCAATGAAAGACTAGTATATTGATGGTGAAGAATAGAACACAAGGGAGGAGAAATGTATCTGTTATTTTAACCCACTAAATAAACTGAGAGTCTTTATTCTGCTCTTTCAACTCTATTTAACTTCAGGTCAGGAGAGGTTGCAAGTTATTGATTCCTTCCCATTGGAAGGAAGAGTTTTCTTGAAGAAAGTAGATTCTTAGAAGAACAAATATTAAGATAAATTGATTTGCATTGCACAGAGTGCATTATCTTGAATCTTTCAGCACAAGGGTATATGTGGGTAATTGCTAAAGATAGTGTATACTAGGAACTTGCTGGTAGGAATAATGGAGGAAAGACAGAGGTATAGTTTGCAAAGATTTAAATAATGATTCTCATGGTAGTTCTTACAAAAAAAATCTTCTAAGCACGTAATAAAGTTTTCTTGTTGATATCTCATTTATTTTTAGTAAATACTGCTCTGGTTTAATTCTCAAAAAAATAGTGTACTAGTTGCTTGTGGTAAACTTGTAGTAAAATATCAGAAAAATCATGGCGTTCTGAGTACAAGCAGCCAATATAAATCACATAAAATTTGTTTTACTTTGCTGGTTTATAACCTTTTTAATTAAACTGTTCAGATTTGAATTTCTGGAAAACCAGTTTCGAGCAGAAATATTGTAAAGTAACTGAAAAGTATTGTTGCTTGTTATAGGACTTTAAAAACAAAACTTTATATGGGGGGGAAGAACTTAATGGAGAAGAAACAGCTATAATTTTGATACTAGAGGGCAAAAATATTTTGTAAAAACTATTTTGGTATTTATTTCATGCCCCCAATCATTTTGCCTCAGGCAAAATCATTATATTATTAGTGATGAATAATTGTTATTTTAAATTCCTTTTTTGTCACATTGAAATAAAAAGCTTTTGTACTACATATTTAGCATAATGTCTGATCAGTGGGTTAAATTCACTGTATATATTAAGGAAATGAAATAGCTTCAACAATGTCTTCTGTTCACTGCTCTCTTTTCCATTCTCAGAATAATTAAATTTTTGTGAATCAAAAACTTTTTTTTGCAAGTAGGTAATAAAGTATGCATACTTTAACAACAGTTTTATCAGATTAATTTCAAGAAATCAATTGATATTGTGAGCACAATTTAAATCTGTTAATTTTTTTATTAATAAAGTAAAATGAGATTGAAGGGTGCTTTTTTAATGAATGTGGAGTCCCCCCCCCTTAAAAGTACTTTTTAGTTGCCACACAGTGATGTGATCATTATCTGTCACCTCATCATCTTGCTGCCTCAGTATACAGTAAAATAAAATAAAAAAGGCCAGAGAAGCTTGTGAAGTATGACTTTCTATCCCAAGACTCATTCCCTGTGATTCGTATCGCTTGACAGTAATGATCTTATTACAGTACTCTGGACCTTGAAGAGATTTCATGAGGAGAGTGAAAGGATGTGCCTCCGTGTAATCAAGTGGTGCTGAATATTCCATGGGTTTTTGATCACATACTGATTGGGCACAGTTTTAGCCCATCTTCTAGTCAATTATGCATGGCCCCTTGTGCTCTTGTGATAGTCAGAAACATTGATAGCAGTTGTCTGGTTTTGGCAGCTAGCCAACAGTTTGAAATGTCTTACGCATAGTCATTCCAGGATAAGTGCTTTTTAGTTGGAATTGATTATCTTCCTTTAGATTTTGCTTAATAGCCAAACTGCTTTGGAGAGGGCTTCAGGTTAAAAAAAAAGGACATATTAGTCATTTAAAGTATCTAAACTCCTAGTCAATTTCTGAACCTTTCTTTGTTTCTACCTAATTTAAATCAATTGATATGATGTTTAATAATGTTTAACATATTCCTATAATATTTCATAACATATTTCCATAATAATGGAAATAATATTTCAGAAATGTTGATAGAGTTTAAATTTAAATTTAAAGTTTTAGCTTTAGTTTTATTCAGTAATAATTGGATTGATATATTGTGTGTTTGTGTGTCTGTGTATTGCATTTAGTTGGCTAGGAGAATGGTTATGGGTGGCATATTAGATTTTCCCTCTATCTGTACTTCTTACCCCTGCTAGAATGACTAGTAAACTTTAGTATAAGTTAAAGATTCTGAGAAAAGGAGAAATTTTTCTGTGAAAGATTATCACTTATGAGGCATTACATAAAGCTGTAAGTCATGGAGACACAACATTTTTCTGGCTTATTTTCTGGCATATTTACATTTAGAATGTTGAATGAATATCATTGGTATTCAACTTGAATACCATTTACTTGAAATTCAAGTGAACTCATTTACTTGAAATTCAAGTAAATGAGGGCAGATACGATATTGTTGCCATTACAGAAACTTGGTGGGATGAAACCCACAAATGGAACATACAGCTAGAAGGATTTAAATTATTTAAAAGAAATAGACAAAATAAAAGAGGAGGTGGAGTTGCACTATATATAAGAAATAATTACATCTCTACAGAAATAGAGCACAACAATGATGAGAACTATCTTGAATGTATTTGGGTCAATATTAAAGGATGGGGGGGAATGATATTGTCATAGGTCTATACTACAGGCCACCCAACCAAGCAGAGGAAGTGGATGTACTTTTTGCTAACCAGCTAACTAAGGTATGTAGGAAGCACACTGCAATAGTAATGGGAGATTTTAACTACCCTGGCATCAATTGGGAAACAAACTCTGCACCAAGTGGAAGATCCAACAGGTTCCTAAGAAACCTAGCAGACAACTTTGTTTCCCAAAATGTAGAGAAGGGAACAAGGGGATCAGCAATATTGGACTTAATTCTCACTGAGAGAGAGGAAATGATAGAAGGTGTAGAAGCTACAGGAACTTTGGGGGCAAGTGATCATGAAATACTGGAATTCAACATTATGCAAACAAAAGTAGTTGAACAAAGTCAAACTAGAGTCTTAGACGTCAAGAGAGCTAATTTCAATAAACTCAGAGAGAGCTTGGGAAGGATTCCATGGATGAGAATCCTCAAGGGGAAAACAACTCAGGAAGCTTGGGAAATTTTGAAAAATGAGATTATAAAAGCCCAGTCCAGCGCAATACCAATGAAGAAGAAAAATAACAGTTCCCAAAAGAAACCAGCATGGCTGCATAAAGAACTCTCTGACAAATTGAAAGACAAAAAGGATAAATATAAAAAGTGGAAAAAGGGGGACATAACCAAGGCAAAATATCAGCAAATAGCCCGAGCCTGTAAAGATGAAGTGAGGAAAGCTAAGGCTCGCAATGAAGAAAGGCTTGCCAAAAAAGTAAAAAATAAAAAAAAAAGCTTCTTCCAACATGTTAAAAATAAGAAAAAGGTTAAGGAAACAATTGGTCCACTGCTGGGAGAAAATGGCAAGAAGATGATAAGCAACAGGGAGAAAGCAGAACTATTTAACTCTTTTTTTGCATCTGTCTTTACACAAAGGGATAAAACAGTCCAACCAATCAAAAACAGCACCACAAATATCAGATTAGGAACACAAGTTGAAATAGGGAAGAAAATGGTAAGTGAGCACCTGTCTGCCCTGGACGAGTTCAAATCACCAGGACCGGATGGATTACACCCCAGGGTCCTGAAGGAACTGGCAGACGAGATCTCAGAACCACTGAACTATATCTTTCAGAGATCCTGGAGCACCGGGGAACTGCCAGAAGACTGGAAAAGAGCAGATGTGGTTCCCATCTTCAAAAAAGGGAAAAAAACAGATCCAGGAAACTATAGACCCATCAGCCTGACCTCAATACCAGGAAAGATTCTGGAAAAGATAATTAAACAACAAATAAGTGAACACCTAGAAGCAAACAAAGTAATAGCCAAAAGCCAACATGGGTTTATCAAAAACAGATCATGCCAGACGAATCTAATTGAATTCTTTGACAAAGTGACAAAATCAGTGGACCAGAGGAATGCTGTTGATATAATTTACCTGGACTTCAGTAAGGCATTTGATAAAGTAGACCATAACCTACTATTAGATAAAGTAGAAAATTGTGGGTTAGACAGCAGCACCACCAAATGGATTTGCAACTGGCTGACCAACTGCACTCAACGTGTAGTCCTCAATGGAACTGCATCTACATGGAAGGAAGTATGCAGTGGAGTCCCCCAAGGCTCTGTTTTAGGCCCAGGACTCTTTAACATCTTCATCAACGATTTGGATGAGGGGATAAATGGGGAACTCATCAAATTCGCAGACGACACCAAGCTGGCAGGAATAGCCAACACTCCAGAAGATAGGCTTAAGATACAGAAGGATCTAGACAAACTTGAACATTGGGCACTGTCTAATAAAATGAAATTCAATTGTGAAAAAAGTAAGGTCCTACATATAGGCAAGAAAAACCAAATGCACAAGTACAGTATAGGTGGTACCTTGCTCAATAGTAGCAACTGTGAGAGGGATCTTGGAATCCTAGTGGACAACCATTTAAATATGAGCCAGCAGTGTGCAGCAGCTGCCAAAAAAGCCAACACAGTTCTAGGCTGCATCAACAGAGGGATAGAATCTAGATCACGTGAAGTGTTAATGCCACTGTATAGTGCCTTGGTAAGGCCACACTTGGAATACTGCATACAGTTTTGGTCGCCACGATGTAGAAAAGACGTGGAGACTCTGGAAAGAGTGCAGAGAAGAGCAACCAAGATGATTAGAGGACTGGAGACTAAGACATATGAAGAACGGCTGCAGGAGCTGGGTATGTCTAGTTTGATGAAGAGAAGGACCAGGGGAGACATGATAGCAGTGTTCCGATATCTCAGAGGGTGCCACAAAGAAGAGGGAGTCAAACTTTTCTCCAAGGCACCTGGGGGCAGGACAAGAAGCAATGGGTGGAAACTAACCAAGGAGAGAAGCAACTTAGAATTAAGGAGAAATTTCCTGACAGTAAGAACAATTAACCTCTGGAACAGCTTGCCTCCAGCAGTTGTGAATGCCCCAACCCTGGAAGTCTTTAAAAAGATGTTAGACAGCCATTTGTCTGAAATGGTATAAGGTTCCTGCCCATGCAGGGGGTTGGACTAGAAGACCTACAAGGTCCCTTCCAACTCTGCTATTGTATTATTATTATTGTATTAACACAAAATGTTCATCAGGTTTGACTGTTCACATCATTTCTACAATAATATACAAGGCTTTTTACTAGCATGCAAACTAATATAATTGCTTCTCCTACAATGCTGTCTGCCCTTGGAATTTATTCTTTTTATTTTATCAAATGGAATGCAGCCACTCATCAATTTTATATTTAAAAATATGAATTTGTGTGGCATTTCTTTTTAGAAACCAATTTTATACATCCTTATATCTATATATTTAAATATTTTTATTTAGTTAAAAATTAAAATACAGGTAAGGCTGAGAGACTGGTGATTGCTGAGAAAGTTTTTGAACATTATGTTGCATTCATTAATGTAGAATATTTGTATAGAAACCATTCTGTGATAGTCTATTGTGGTTCCATGTTTCTTTAGTATGTTGTCATGTAGCTGTTCAGGGATCCAAACAACATCATGTTCTTGCTATCTGGTAATATAATTAAATAGAAGCTGAGAGTGGGAAGTCTCCAATAGACTGAATATTTTTTTTTCATAAAATTGCTGAGCTGGAAATGAGGGACTTACAGAAAGCTAAGGACTTGTGAAAGAACAAGGGGAATACTTGGAAGAAGAATAGACGGCTAGAGATCCTTAGATGGGCCAGGTAGTTATCAATAAGGGTGGAGATAGCATCCATGTATGGGTTGAACCTATCCACGCTCTGATTGGACTGAGTCTGATTACTAATTAATTAGCCTGGTATATAACCCCCTACGGAGCTGTCATACCCAGTTTTCCGACTCAGTCCGGTTCTGGGACTGTACGGTGTCCAACTCTCACAATTTGTGGACAGTGCTTTGTACGATTTGATTCTTTGCAGATTTGTCAGCCTTGTGAGTAGACAGCACCCCCCCCCTCCTCAGCAGCAGCCCAGGACTCAGGCTTTCCTGTCTTTCACCAGCCACGGGCCTTGGCCTCCAGCTGCTTACATTTCTGCCATTTGTAGCCTCCTACCTGAGTCCTTTTTCCTTCCTACGTCGCTGTCTCGTGCTGGGGGAGATTTCAGGCATGAGGAGGCGGACGCATACACAGATTTGGCTGTGAGGCCTTGCTCGTTAATTTTGTGGGGGCATTTGGCTCTGAATCTCCTTGGTGAGGACAGCGACGCATGCGCAGTCAGCGCCAGCTTCTTATTGGCCCGATCGGCTCCCTTATGATCGCGGGCTGCCAATCCCTGTGGACAGACCTTCACGGCGTGCTCTGTTCACGAGGGGGCTCCTCTCAGCCTGTGCTGCTTGCCTGCGCTCCCCTCTGCCACTGGGCCCTAACCGCGAGGCCCCTGTTGCCTCAGCCCACACCATGCCTTGGCAGCCACCATTTTGGGGTCTCCTGCACACTAAAACTGCAGCTGCTGCCATTTTGTTGTCATTCGGCCTCAGCTCCATTCTACAGGCATCACAACGAGATTGTCTCACATGGCAGAAAGCAGGGCAGTGGAGCGGTCTTGGCCTGCAAGGGTGTGTGTGGATACGCCTCTCATCGCTGTTGGGGGTGCCCCCCCCCTCGGCTGAACGTAGTGCTTCACAGACCATATCCAGGTCCAAGTCCAGCTCCAAGGAAACCCCCCAGTCCTTTTCAAAAGGGGGTAAGACCAGGCCCTCGTCCAAGCAGGCCTCACAATGCACGGGTGGGGATGGTCAACCCAAGCCGTGGCTGCCTGGGGACACCGCGCCTGCTGTGCCCCCCCTCCTCAGGCCCTGGCCCCTCTCCAGCTTGACTTGGCCCCAGGGCCCTTTAGCCCCATTTTGCCTATTGACACCTCAGGGCTTTGGGGGGCCAGCTCTAACAGGCCTCTGTCTCACACTGCGGAATCCACCTTCACTCCCACGGCCGCGAGCCTATGCCTGGAAGGGAACTGGGTCCCTGGGCGCCCTCTCCCGGCATGGCAGGGCCCCTCTTCAATGCAAGATTTTATTGCGGAGGCCATCCGGCAGGGCATCACAGCTGGCCTTCAAGAAGGGGATCAACGGCCACAGCCAGCTACTCTGTCCTTGGCGGCTCCTATTCCTCTGGCCTCTGCCGCAGCCCTACACCTGTTGCTGGTCGATGTTGATCCGGGCTCATCCCCTGCGTCGGAGGAGGGCGAACTTTGCGATGCAGAGCTGTTGGGGGATGAGGACCAGGGCCCAGAAAAGCCTGCCAGCTCTGACTTGTTCCCGCAGGCCTTGTTCAAACCTCTTCTGGCTAAGGCCAAAGTGGTGTCCAGCCTTGGTTCGGGCCCTCCTCCCACACCAGCGGTCTTGGTTCTCTGAACCCACGATCGAGACCGAGGCTATACCTACGCCCCAAATATTTGTAGACGCTATCCAACGCCAGTGGGCGACACCCACCTCAGGGCCGGGACCCTTGTCGCTCGAAAAGCATTTCTACAATGTGGAGCCCCTTCTCGACACTGCTCTGGCTTGGCCGCAAGTGGACACCTCTATTGCTGCCCTCTACTCAGCCACTACTTTTCCAGGGGGCCAGGAAGACCTCCTCAAGCTCGAGGACAGGCGTGCGGACCAGGTTCTCCACAAGGCCCATCAGGCCTTGGCCCTGGCCTGGGTGGAGTGGGCTTCAACGGTGGCTTCATTCGTCACTAGGTCCAGCTTGACCTGGCTGCAGCAGCTCCAGGAACGGATGCCAGAGGCGGACGCTCGGGCTCACCAGGGCCTAAATAAAATCGTGGCATCTGTGCAATTCACCGCGGATGCCACGTTGAGTGCTGCCCATATTTCCTCCCATGCCTTGGCCTCCTCCGTGGCCTCCAGGCGTCTCTTATGGCTGCGCCAGTGGCAAACAGAACTCAAACACAAGTGGAAGCTTGCTTCGGAGCCCTATACCAGTGGTATCTTATTTGGTGATGCCCTTAATCCCCTCTTGGTCGAAGGTAAAGATAAAAAGAAGACCCTGCCGGCTAACCCCAAGCGGAGTGCGAATAGGCCGGCCCCGTACCCTCAGGGGCCAGACTTATGGGGGCGGCTTTCACTCCGACTACATCTTGCAGGGGTTTAGTTTTCAGGGGAGCTATGCCCAACGCTCACGCTCGCACCAACCTCAGTATAGGCAGCAGTGGGGTGGAGGATCGAATCAGCCCTTTTGGGGGGATGGTAACCAACCTTACTGCAGGTCCTAATCCAGCTCAGGGGAGTCCTCCCATTGGTGGCAGGTTGCAAGGGAGTCGTCGACATCCAATGCCTGGGTCATTGCCACGGTCAGGGATGGTCTGACCCTGGACTTTGTGGCCCAGCCCCCTCCTTTCTTTGTTTCTTGCCTAGTTCCCAGCAACCCTGTAGGGAGAGCTTTAATGGATCAGGCCATCGAGCACCTCTTAGATATTGGTGCGATCTGCCCAGTTCCGCAGGAACAGGCAGGCCAAGGGTTTTATTCCCGACTGTTTGTAATTCCAAAGCCTTCTGGAGGGTGGCGGGTGATTCTTGATTTTAAAAGATTGAATTTTTATGTTAAGTATAAGAGGTTTAAGATGCATTTGCTGTTTTCCATTCTGGAGGGCGTTCGTTGTGGGGATTTCCTTACCAACCTTCACTTTTTGGCAAAGGTTGTAGAGAGTGTGGTGGCACAACAGTTCCGTCACCTGGAGGAAATTGATTATCTGGACCCGCGCCAGTCTGGCTTCCGGCCTGGACACAGCACGGAGACAGCCTTGGCCGTGTTGGTGTATGATATCTGGAGGGCCAGAGATGGGGGTTGTTCCTCCATCCTGGTCCTATTAGACCTCTCGGCGGCTTTTGATACCATCAACCATGGTATCCTATTGCATCGACTGGAGGGGTTGGGGGTGAGGGGCACCGTTTTATGGTGGTTCTCCTCCTACCTCTCCGGTCGATCGCAATTTGTATTGGCAGGGGGCAGAGGTCGATCTCGAGGCCTCTCTCTTGTGGGGTTCCTCAGGGGTTGGTCCTCTCGCCCCTCCTGTTCAATGCATACATGAAGCCGCTGGGCAAGATCATCCGTGGTTTTGGGGTAGATTACCATCTGTACGCTGATGATACTCAGTTGTACATCTCTACCCCAAAGCACCCCAATGATGCCGTCGAAGTGATGTCCCGGTGTCTGGAAGCCGTACGGGTCTGGATGGGAAGGAACAGACTCAAGCTCAACCCGTCCAAAACTGAGTGGCTGTGGTTGCCGGAGCCTCGGTTCACCCAGTTGACTCCATCACTGGCCATAGGGGGCAAACATCTGGCCCTCGTGGATCGGGCACGCAACTTGGGCATCCTCCTAGATGCCCGGCTGTCAATGGAGGACCATGTGACAGCCGTGGCTAGGGGGGCATTCCACCAGGTTCGCCTGGTGTGCCAGTTGCGGCCCCTACAGTCCCTCATGCGCTCATGACGTCCCGTCTAGACTACTGTAATGCTTTCTACATGGGGTTCCCCTTGAGATGCACTCGAAGGCTGCAGCTGGTCCAAAATGCGGCCGGGTGGGCAGTTTTGGGAGTTACTAGATATTCCCACGTAACACCGCTCCTGCGCATGCTGCACTGGCTGCCTGTGGCCTTTCGGGTGCGTCATATTTAAAGCGCTCCATGGCACAGGACCTAGCTATTTGCGGGATCGTATCCTGCCCCATACATCCCTTCGGCCGATTCGCTCTCACAGAGAGGGACTTCTCCGGGTGCTGTCCACTAGGCAATGCCAGCGGGCAACGCCCAGGGGAAGGGCCTTCTCTGTGATGGGCCCGACCCTTTGGAATGACCTACCCCCTGATATCAGAACTACCACGGACCTCCGCTCCTTCTGCCAGAAACTTAAAACCTACCTGTTCCATCAAGCCGGCTTGGCCTAACTTATGCTTCTCGCCCCAGTCTGTAATTTAAATTTTTTATTCGGTTTTATGGGTTCAGTTTTAACTTTTATAAATTTGTACAGGGTTATCTAATTTGATTTTAGCTTTGTATGTATTGTTGTTTTTAGTAGTTTTAATTTTACCTGTACACCGCCCCGAGTCCCCTCGGGGAGAGGGGGCAGTCTAGAAATTCAATAAAATAAATAATAAATAATAAATAAATAAGGTGCTGGGAGCTCTCACCAAGGACCCTTTTGAGTCTCTGGAGGAGGTTTCGTGGCAGTTCCTCACGTGGAAAGTGGTCTTCTTGGTGGCGATCACGTCTGCACGGCGTATTTCCGAATTGCAGGCCTTGTCGGTACAAGAGGATCTGTGCAAGTTTCACGATGGCAGGGTGGTCCTCCATCTAGATCCCTCCTTTGTCCCGAAGGTGGGGTCCTGGTTCCATCAGTCTCAGGAGGTGGTCCTCCCCAGCTTCCCTCCTGATGTTTCGCAGGCCTCGGACGACCTATGGCACTTGGTGGATGTCAGGTGGGCTTTGCGAGTGTATATTGCTCGTACGGCTGTTATTCGCAGGTCGGAGTCTCTTTTTGTTTCCTTTCTGCCAGGTTCCCTGGGTAAAAAGGTGTCCGTATCCTGTGTGGGGAGATGGGTTCATCAAGAAGGCCTATGCGGCTAGTGACGAGGCTGTTCCTCAAGGCGTCACAGTACATTCTACACGTAGAGCAGCGACAACGTCCGCCTGGGCGACACAGGCTTCTCTGGAAGAAATTTGCAAGGCTGCAGTGTGGTCTTTTCCTTCCCCTTTCGTGCGGCATTATAGATTGGACAGGTTTGCCTCGGCTGAGGCTGACTTTGGCTGTCGGGTTCTGCAGTCAGTCCGTCCTCATTAGTTGGGGCAGGCCTGATCTCGACCCCCCCCCCCGTGGGTCTTTTTCTGGGCTTTGATATGTCCCATACATGGATGCTATCTCCACCCTTATTGAGAAAGAGCATTGGTACTTACCTGATATGCCTCTTCTAATAAGGGGGGTAGATAGCATCCGGCCCATCCCGTTCTTGATCAGTCCTACCCTTGTTGGTTATACGAGTTCTTGTTGGTCTTTGGAAGTGTTCTGTATGGTTTTTTCACTAAAGGACCCATTTTTTACTGGTGAGTCTGTGTCTTTTTCCTTCATTGTAAAACTGGATATGACAGCTCTGTAGGGGGTTATATACCAGGCTAATTAATAAGTAATCAGACTCAGTCCAATCAGAGTGTGGATAGGTTCAACCCATACATGGATGCTATCTCCCCCCTTATTAGAAGAGGTGTATCAGGTAAGTACCAACGCTCTTTTTGCACTACTGGAGCTTTATTACTGTTTCTGGCATGCTCAGAACAAGTCATCTGACACAGAGGAAGATGCAACCCAAAGAAAAGCACTGAAGTAGAGGAGCTGCCAGGAGGGCTAAATCTACTCAGTGCAGGAAAAAGCTAACATGAGATTGGGAGAGGCCACGTTCCATGAACCAGACACTGTGCCAGTCACAGCTTGACAGACAGAATGCTGGCCAACATAGTTAATCCCTTTATTTTCCCTAAGTAGTTACTTAGGAATAGCATGTTGAAGAAACACACTTTATACCAGGAGTCCTCAAACTTTTTGAACAGGGGCTGATTCACGGTCCCTCACACTGTTGGGGGGGCTGGACCGGCTGGGTGAGTGTGGCTAGGTGACTGGGTGGGCATGGCTAGGTGATCATGTGACTGGGTGGGTGTGGCCAATTTAGCAGTCCATTTTGCCTTTGTCCTTGCTGTACTTGCTCAACCCAAGGAATCTATTTACTTAAGACCCCCCCCCCCCCACACACACACACAAAGGGAAAAAGAGCGCAAACTTTCTTGCCACTTCATTACAAAAGCAGCTTCAGGCTTCTTAAAATAGATCATTAAAAAAGAATAAAACAAGGATACTTCAAAGTAACTCCTGATCATATGTTTCAGATGATCACACAATAAACCAGACTGAGAACTGCACCAATTAAGACTGCAACTAAAAAAAACCCATTGAGAGACATTGGAAGCAGGTGGAAGAAGGCGAGAATCAGCACACACACACACACACACCCAACCTCCAATGGTGAATTAAGGAGGGATAATGGGCCCTCAGACTGTTGGGGGATGACCCATAATTTGAAAAAAAATGAACAAATTTCTATGAACACTGCACATATCTTCATTTGTAGTGCAAAATGAAATAATACAATATTTAAAATGAAGAAGAATTTTTTAAAATAATTTTTAATTTACAAACGTAAAATACATGCACACAAAACTTAGACATATACCACATTTACACAATACAATATGAACTGGAGCCTCCTGCTCTTTCTAATAGCAATTGTCAATCGATGACGCTCACTTTATATTATTTCCCCTTCTATTATATTTAACTTGGATTTCACAATTCTTAACCCTCTTATTTTACTCATAACTACTGTTTTTAAGTTTTGTTGTATTCCTTCCTTGGTTCTTGTTTCTTTCCTCCATCTACCTATACCATTTATCCCATATCTGGTAGAAATCTGATTCTTCTTTTCCCTGGGTTTCTTTAGTTAATTTATCCATTTCAGCACAATCCATAACCTTTCTTATTATTTCATCTTTGCTTGGAATTAATTTGTTTTTCCATTTCTGGGCAAAGGCAATCCTTGCCGTCATAATTATATGTAGTATTAAATACTGGATTTCTTTTTTGTATTTCGCAGACACTATTCCTAATAAAAAAAACTTCAGGTTTCCACTTCAGGAAACTACAGGTTTAACTCCTGTTATTGCCGCCAACCAATTTTTGATCCTTTTCCAAAAATTTTTAGCCTCCTCACAGGTCCACCATAAGTGGTAATATGTTCCATATATTGATTCACATTTCCAACATTTTGGGGAGGTATTTGTTGAGATTTTAGCTCACCTTGTTGGTTCCAGGTGCCATCTGTAAAACATTTTGTAATGATTTTCCTTGTATGCAACTGATAGTCATTTTTAAGTTTGTTCCCCAAAATTTTTCCCATTTATCTAATTCAATATTGTAGCCAAAGTTCTGCGGCCATAAAATGAAGAAGAATTTTAACCAACATAAATATACTACTAAGTCAATGAGAAGTGTGGGCCTGCTTATTTGGGATAACAGAGCTAAAGGTATTTTAAGCCTGGAGGAGAAATCATAAACTGATTTACTTTTTGCCACACTTGTGCATGTGCATGTATAAATATACACATGTGAATATCTACCAAAATTGTTCAGCAACCAATTTGGTGAATGTTCTTTATATATGGGAAAAATCTTCTTTTTGAATAAAAGTTTTTATTGATTTTACAATTTTATAATATTAGGGAAGGGTAATTAGGGTTTATATTATACATTTTAGAGCTTGCATACCAGAGATGGTGACTGCAATCGGGTCCTCATACAATATCATGTTAAACAAGTAGTGTTAGGAGATATATACATTTAGCACATTTTTAAAATTCATACATTCAATCTTTAGTTTTACATTTTCATCCATTTCAAGAATTACAATAGTTCAAAATTTTTGAGATCTGAGCCTTTTTGCTATCGCACCTTCTTTCTCCCTCCCCTCAGAGGGTGGGGCCGTGGCTCCTCCTGTCCCTTCTTCTTCATCGCCCAGGATTGAGGAATGTTTTTTAAGAAAGGCCTCAGTCTCTGCAATTGTTTTAATTCTAATTCTGCCTCCCTCCCAGAATACCAGCATTCCTTCAGGCATTAACCATTTAAACCAGATCCCGTTTTTATATAATTTTTTAGACAAGAAGGAAAACTTCCTTCTTGCTTCTCTAATCTTTTTTGGGATCTGCTTTAATATGGCAATATCTTTTTGTTCATTTTTCAACGGACCCTCCCGTTGTGCCCTTAGTATCTCCTCCCGTGTGTACCTTCTTAAAAATTTAATATGAATCTCTCTGGGAACTTCATTTATTCTAGCATATGCTGAATTAATTCTATAAATTAAATCTATTTCCCCCAAAATATATTCTTTAGTTTTTTTGATATAATCTGCTAAAATTCCACTCATTAAATCTCTTAAATCTTCACCTTCCCTTTCAGGAACATTCTGAAACCTAAGGAAGAAAGACATTCTTTCAAATTCAAATTTAGACATGTGCCCAGAAAATTCTGACATTTCTTTCTGCAATTCTTTTAACTCGTCCCTCATATCGGCTGCCCCCTTCTTCAACTCTCCAATTTCCTGTTGGTTAATTGTTATAGTTTTTTGTGACTCCCACAGTTCATCTCTTAAATCTCAAAAATCTTTCGTCAAGCCTATCCGCAATTCTTGTATTTCTCTCATTATGACTCAAAGCAATGAGTGAATTCTCCTTCAGGCATTATACTGCAGTTGCATTTGAATTAGTATTAGCCAACTTCAGCTGATTTTGAAAAAGCTAGGAGACATAGAGACATGTCCCCCACCAACCCATTCACTTTTAAAGGGCTACTTTAAAAGCAGCCCCTCCCCTAGTCACTCACAAGCCCTGGATTTGAAAAGCTGTTTTTAAAGCATTTTAAAGACTTTTAACACACAACTTTACAAGCTGACAGCTGTTTTGCAAGCCGGCATCATCCCCTCTCCTACTCACCCATCGGTCCTGGATCACATGGCTGTGAAAATATCTGAAAGGCTGTTTTTAAAGTGTTTTTAAAACTTTTAAAGACTTTTAATGACTTTTAAAGACTTTTAATATGCTACATTACAAGCTGACAACTGCTTTGCAAGCTGGCACCACCTCTTCTCCTACTCACCCACTGGTCCTGGATCACATGGCTGGGAAAAACATCTGAAAGGCTGTTTTTAAATCATTTTAAAGACTTTTAAAGATTTTTAAAGCACTACTTTACAAGCTGGCAGCTGCTTTTCATCCCACCACTCAACAGGTCAGATATTTTGCATTGGCGGGCCATATCTGGCCCACGGGCTTTAGTTTGAGAATGCCTGCTTTATACTACTTTATACATTTATAAACTATATAAATGTATAAATGAATGAATGTATGCATGCATTCTGCTGGTCTGATAGAAAACATTGTAAATTAAAATGGTATAATATAGCAGAAAGTTTCATGTATATAATAAAAAATGTTTACAATGTTTTGCCAGTTGTAAATAACTAAATTTTCTAATTGGTTACTTCTGTTCTTTCCCCTGCTGCTTTGCAAGCAGGCAAGTGGAAAAAGCAGAGGGAAGATGTCACACTTACAATATCTACTTGTATATAACATCCGCAAAGGAATGCCAGCTTAAAGTGCACGTAGAAACGTCTTTTGCTTTATATTGTTTGCTGTGTGGTGACTCCCATCAGATGGGTGAGACCTAATGTTGGAGAAGGCTCATGTTCCAGAACTCAACTCATGAGGCCCTTCCAAAATATGGGGGGGGGGGGATGCGGAGGGAGAAATCTTATAGCCCTTTCCCCTCCCCCTCCTGCCCATTGGAATCCTTGCAAAAACCACCACAAAGTTTTTCCATCAGCTTGGCTGAATATACAGAATTGGTCTTCAGACAGTAGCTGTTAAAATTGGAGCTCCAAATACAGTAACATCACTGCCTCCTTTAAGAAAAAAATTTCCATCCACAAAAATGTAAGAATTAAAGATGTATGTAATCACTGACAAGGTTGTCTCATAAGCCAAGTTATAACTAATGACACAAACCGATCTAACTGTCTCAAGAATTGTGTCAAATGCATGACATTAGACAATGCAGTGGTCACCAAATGGAAGGTATTAATGGAATTAACTTTAAGCCCAGTATGGATCCAAATGATTTTATTTGTGGAGACCTCACAAATGGCTCACATTGTAACTCAGAATGAGAATTAGTCATTGTTCAACAACCTAAATATGATATTTCAGATGTGTTCTCCATGAAGTTTCTTCTGATTGCTGCTACCATCTTATGGTCATATCAATATTAATATTCATTCCAGAGCTAACTTTACTTGCTCAATGCTCCTGACCTTGTGCTTCATTACTTGCAACTTTGTGCCAGGCACTGTCTCTCAGGTTTCCTTAAAAGATATCTCTATCAACTCACACTAGAACCAAAATGTTTGGTTATGGTCCATAAACATTAGTCTTTATCCTATTGTAGATTGATTTGTGAACTATACCAACGGCTCAGCCATGCTCAACAAATTCATCAGAAAAGCCAGATGAGGACTTTCTCTGCCATAAACAACATGGTGAAACATAATTTATAGAAACTCATACCAGCTTGGTTATTCCTCAAGCCAACAAGGACCATGCTAGGTGTTGGAATTCTTGGATATTTGCTGGCTAATGGCTTACACAACTCAGGATTGTTGGCTGAGCAACCATGGACAAAAGCTATAAGAATACTGGAATAAAAGTTGTTTACCCACCAGAAATATATGAAGATTGAAAACAAAGTAATAATTATCTGTTATTACAGACCAAGTCCAATGAGAAGAACATATCTGAAAAGAATTCACAATTCTGGAAAGAAGAACATCCAGAATTAGAAACAACTGAACAGAGGCTAGCAGAACAATGTTGATTTATAACGTGAAATAAAATTATCTATCTATCTAATTGAGAAACTACCAACCTCCCTCACAAAGGGAGAGGGACTCTGAGCAGTATACCAAAAAAATGTTAAAAACATAAAAAGTGAGTATAAAAATTTAAAATATAGGCAAGGATAGTTAAAATTTGATATTAAAAGTTAATTAAAAGACAGGGGAAGGGTTTTGGGGTGCTAACTAGGCCCACAAGAACCAATATACCGTATGGCTGCAATTATAATTAAATATCCTGGATGCAAAATCAATAAGGAAGGAAAAAAGCCAAACAAAACTGAAGATCAGCCTGGAAAATAAGACCAGCATGCTAAGTTCAGATGAAAAGAAACTACAACAGATGAAAGAAAAGAAATTGAAGAACAAGAAGACCAAATAATATCTGATCAAGAAATATTAGATATTAACCTACAAACAAAAAAATTAAGGAAGCACTGGAAATAATAAAGTAGTAGCAGCTATGCAAGAAGATCAATAACTAGACAAAAAGTTTTAATTGCACACTATAGGCACAATCTGCAATTCAGTTGATCAGAAAATTTTGTACCAATCCATCAATAGAGAGACTGTAATGAATCCGCCAACACCTGAAAAATAAGCAACATGCAATTCTGGGTGCAACTGTGATAAGAACATAAGAACATAAGAATAGCCTTGCTGGAACAGGCCACAGCCCATCCAGTCCAGCATTCTGTCTCACACAGTGGCTCCCCATTTGCTTCAGGGTATTCCCAAGGAGATATCTTCACCTGCTTGTGATTCCCTGCAAATGGCATTGAGAAATATCCTGCCTATCTCTCCATCCCGGAGGGTGTCCTTAGGCATCCATAATGATAGCCATTGATACCCTTGTTCTCCATGAACTCGTCTAATCCTTTCTTAAAGGTGTCGAGACTGACAGCTGTCACCACTTCTTCTGGCAGGGAGTTCCATAGACCAGTGATCCTCTGGTTGAAAAAGTACTTCCTCTTTTTTGTTTGAGGTCTAGTTATCAAAAGTTTCATGGAGTGCCCCCTAGTTTTAGTGTTGTGTGATAGGGAAAACAGTTTTTCCTTTTCTACTTTGTCCACACCGTACATGATTTTATAGACTTCAATCAGGTCACCTCTCAGGCGCCATCGTTCTAGAGTGAAGAGGCCCAGCTGTTGCAGCCTCAGATGGTAAGGAAGGTGTTCCAGCCCCCTAATCATTCTGGTTGACCTCCTCTGCACCTTTTCCATTTCCATAATATCCTTCTGAAGCTATGGTGACCAGAACTGTATACACTACTCCAGATGGGGCCTCACCATAGATTTATAAAGAGGCAGAATGACACTTGCTGACTTATTTTCTATACCCTTCCTAATGATCCCTAGCAATGAGTTTGCTTTTTTCACTGCTGTGGCACACTGGGTTGACACCTTCATTGAGCTGTCCACGAGGACACCAAGGTCCCTTTCCTGGTTAGTTGCAAGGAGTTCAGACCCCATCAGTTTATAGATGTAGTTGGGGTTTTTTGCCCCAATGTGCATCACTCTGCACTTACTAATGTTGAAGCTCATTTGCCACTAGGTTGCCCACTCCCCCAGTGTCAAGAGATCCCTCTGGAGCTCCTCACACTCTCTCTCAGTTTTTACTACCCTGTACAATTTAGTGTCATCGGCAAATTTGGCTACCTTGCTGTTTACTCCTACTTTTAGATCATTTATGAAAAGGTTGAAGAGCAGGGGTCCCAGTACTGAACCTGATTTGTTGATTTGTTAGTGTTTATTTTATTTTATTTAATTGGATATTTATTTATTTAATCGGATTTTTATACCGCCCTATCTTCCAAAAGGGACTCAGGGATAGAAAGGATAAAAAGTAGTAAACACAATTTGTTTAACAAGACATGCAAGGACCTCCTCCCTGGTTATTTCTATCTGGGTTAATTCCTCAGTTTCCCTCCCTACAAAGATAGGCTCTGTTTTGGGCATGTGATCTCTGTCTTCTTCAGTGAATACTGAAGCAAAGAATTAATTGAGTCTCTCTGCAATCTCTGTTTCCTCCTTAATAATCCCTTGCCTTCCATTGTCATCTAATCGTCCAATGGCCTTCCCAGTTGGGTTCTTACTTCTAATGTACTTAAAGAAGTCCTTGTTATTTCTTTGAGTGTTTTTAGCTAAACACTCCTCAAAGTCTTGCTTTGCTTTCCTGATTGGTGCCTTGCATTTGTTCTGCCAGAATTTATGTTTCTGCCTGTTGTCCTCGTTTGGAGAAGCCTTCCATCTTTTAAATGAGCTTTTCTTGCTTTTGATCACTTCCCGAACAGCTCCTGTAAGCCACATTGGAGTCCTCTTGAATCTGGCAGTGCCCTTTTTCCTTTTAGGTATACATTCCAATTGGGCCTCTGTTATTGTTTTTGTGAGCAGCCTCCATGCCTCATGGAGTGTTTGGACTTTCTCAATTCTCCCTTTCAGCTTCTTTTTTACTAGTTTCCTCATCTTCGGGAAATTTATTTTATGAAAATGTAAGGACTCTGTGTTAAATTTTATCGGTGATTTGCAGTCTACGATTAAGTTAAAAATAATTGTGTTGTGGTCACTGTTCCCTGTTGGATCAGTCACATTAACATTTTGCACCAGATCCTGTATATTGCTCATAACCAAGTCAAGGATTCTTGTACCTCTAGTTGGGTCTTCAACCATCTGTTCCAGGGAACAATCATTTAGCATATCTAGGAACTTTATCTCTTTGTTATGTGCTGAACAACAGTTCGCCCAGTGTATGTGAGGATAATGCAGTCTATGTGAGGGTAATACAGTCTATGTGAGGGTGATACAATCCAAAAGAATACAACAAGAATGCAGTTTGGATAATAATAATAATAATAATAATAATAATAATAATAATAACAACAACAATAACAACAACAACAACAACAACAACAACAACAATAACTATTATTATTATTATTATTATTATTATTATTATTATTATTATTATTATTATTATTATTATTATTATTATTATTATTATTATTATTATTATTATTATTAAATTTATAACCCGCGCCCCGAAGGGACTCGAGGCGGGGCACAGGGAAATTAAAAATACAATAAAACCACAAACAATTACAATATTAAAATGAATTAAACCAGCCCTGCGCTAAAACCCATATAAACTAAAACTAAGCTCTAAAAATCCCTTAAAAAACAGTTTAATTACCCTAGGCCGGCCAAGCAAAAGATGTGTGTTTAATTTTTGTCGGAAGGAGCGGAGGTCCGTAGTTGTTCTAATATCGGGGGGAAGGTCATTCCAGAGGGTTGGGCCCACCACAGAGAAGGCCCTTCCCCTGGGCGTCGCCCGCTGGCATAGCCTAGTGGATGGCACCCGAAGACGTCCCTCTCTGTGGGAGCGAATCGGCCGCAGGGATGTATGGGGCAGGATGCGATCCCACAGATAGCTAGGTCCCGTGCCATGGAGCGCTTTGAAGATGATAACCAATACCTTGAAGCGCACCCAAAAGACGACAGGCAGCCAATGCAGCTCGCGCAGGAGCGGTGTTACATGGGAAAACCTAGAGGTTCCCATAACTACCTGCGCGGCTGCATTCTGGACAAGCTGAAGCCTTCGGGTGCACCTCAAGGGGAGCCCCATGTAGAGAGCATGGCAGTAGTCCAGTCAGGATGTCACGAGGGCATGAGTGACTGTGCAAAGGGCACCCCGATCCAATAGGGGACGCAACTGGCGGACCAGGCAGACCTGGTAAAATGCCCTCTTGGCCACGGCTGTCACTTGATCTTCCATGGACAGCCGTGTATCAAGGAGGACGCCCAAGTTGCGTGCCCCATCCACAGGGGTTAGATGTTCGCCCCCTATGGCCAGTGATGGAGTCAACTGGTTGTACCGGGATGCCGGGAACCACAGCCACTCGGTCTTGGACGGGTTGAGTCTGAGTCTGTTCCTTCCCATCCAGGCCCGCACGGCTTCCAGGCACTGGCACATCACCGCTACGGCATCGTTGGGGTGGTTTGGGGTAGATATATACAGCTGCGTATCATCAGCGTAGAGGTGGTATTCTACCCCAAAACCACGGATGATCTCACCCAGCGGCTTCATATATGTGTTGAACAGGAGGGGCGAGAGGACCAACCCCTGAGGCACCCCACAGGTGAGGGGTCTCGAGGTCGACCTCTGCCCTCCTGCCAACACAAATTGCGATCGACCGGAGAGATAGGAGGAGAACCACTGTAACACGGTGCCCCTCACCCCCAACCCCTCCAGCCGATGCAATAGGATACCATGGTCGATGGTATCAAAAGCCGCTGAGAGGTCTAATAGGACCAGGATGGAGGAACAACCCCCATCTCTGGCCCTCCAGAGATCATCTACCAACGCGACCAATGCCATCTCGGTGCTGTGCCCGGGCCGGAAGCCGGACTGGCGCGGGTCCAGATAATCAATTTCCTCCAGATGACGAGGGAACTGTTGTGCCACCACACTCTCTACAACCTTTGCCAGAAAGTGAATAAGGAGGTGAATAAGATTTTTTTTTAAAGGTGAATAAGATTTTTTTTAAAGAAACAAATTAATTAATTTGTAATAACAACAGAAATGGTGGAGAAAGGGGCAAGGAAGGTCAAGCATTGGTCAACCCCAGATGAGGATGACCTGCAGGAGTTTTGGCTGAAATATCTGACTGATGTACATCCGCTCAATGTCAAGCAGTTTAACAGCATGCAGGACTGCAAGGAGATGAAATTGAAGATTGGTTAACATTTGGTAAAACCTACCTGATAATGAAAGATACAGCAAAAGAGGCAGCACCAGGATCCTGATACAAGCCAATTATCTGCTTGCCAACAACATTCAAATTACTGACTGGTGTGGTAGCTCGTGCAGTCCAACATCATCTAGTTGGAAACAAGCTCTTTCCACCTGAGCAAAAAGGAAATTGCCCAACAGCAGATAAAAAAAGATTAGTTCCTAATTGACAAGATATTTTTGGAAAACTGCAAGAGAAGAAAAACCAATGTGAATATAGCATGGATTGATTTCTTGCCACATGAAAAGGCAGTCTTGAAAGAATATCTGAGAACAGTGAAGAAGATGCACTGAAACGAATACACCATGAAGTCTACTGAGTACTGAAGACACTAAATGAAAGACCAAATGAAGAACAGAAAAAAGACATGGCAATGTAAAGTATTATATGGCCAGTACATTAAAAAAAAAGCAAAGCAAGACCTGGCAATAGCTAAGAGCAGGAATGTTGAGGAAAGAGAGGGGATAATTCTGGATGCACAAGACCAAGTCTTAAGAAAAAATGAATAAGTAAGAATTGAGAAGGCAGCAAATGCTGCCTCTGCAAAAAACAACAACTAAAAATCATCTAGTTAGATTATAAACAACAATATGACAAAATGGCCACAATGATGCATTAGAAGATCTGTAAGAAATACCATTTGCCTGCAAGCAAGAACCGGTAGGACCACAAAATAGACAAAGTAATAGAAAATGAAAAAGCTAAAGTGCTCTGGGACTTTAGAATTCAGACAGACATGCACCTATCATTAACATTCCAGACTAAACAATCATTATGAAAGACAAAAAAAATCTGAATAGTAGACTTTACAATATCTGGAGACAGCAGAATAGATGAGTGGAAAGGAAGGAAAGGGAAGAAGGAAGGAAGCTATTTTATATGTATTGCATCTTAGATCTGATCCATCATAATTGTTGAATAAAATTTATTCTCTGATCTGAAGTTGAAATATTTTTAAAAACTGGAGTCTATACTGACATAAATGTATCTATATATGTTTTTTTCCTTATTCACTGAATTTATTTAATAATTTCTTTTGTATCTTGGTCATTTGAGATATCATTCAAAATAGGAATGATAGTCAGTGTTTTCTTTTTCCAATCTTTTCAGAAGACAAAGCTTGTAGTTGTTATTTTTACTTTCACCCTTTTCTAGGTCTTCATGTCTGAAAATATGAAGCTGCATTGATTTCTTCTTTCAGATTTTATAATGTTTCATATGATTATATATCCTGATTGAAATAAGGTTTGTGGCACGTAAGCAGAAAATGTTGCAATGCAACATAAGAAAAATGTTGATAAATGTATATGTTGCTGCAGTTCTGGTTTTGCCATTAAGAAAATCTATAAACTATACTGAACATTACAAGATCATTAATGCCTGGTAGAATTAATGATTTCATTTTAGAACTGTAAGGAACATGACTTTAGCAAAATGCAGTAAGCTGCAGTATAGTTTTTATGATATTCTTTTTCTTTCTACATTCTCCCTCCTCCCATCAGAAAATCCATTGTATAAATTGATCTAGGGATCAACCTTGATAAAATACCAGTATTTAATCGTTCACAACATCATTGCTGTATTGTTAGCTGTTTATTTGGATGCTCTGGCAGAAGCTGCCACATCTGAGCTTGAGGTTCAGGGAGATTAACTGGTTCCTGTCTAATCGTTCGTCATACAAATAACAGTGTCAGTAGAGTGAAATACTATAAATCATTTCCCTCCAGAATTGAAACCTTTATCAGATGTCAGCTTCATTATTCAATAAGTGATTACTAACAGCTATTGTCATTTGGCTATTTAGTAGTTAACAATTCATATTTTTTGATACTAAGGAGATGGTTCGACATTGCCTTCTGATATAGAGACATTTTAATATCCATCTCACCTGATGAAGTGCAGTTGTACTAATTATTCAGTTATTTAACTTGCTAGTTCAATGCTTAGGACAATAAATCCTAAAAATTAAGATTTCTGACATTTGACAATTTTTTTTAATGAAACATATTTAGGAAATTATTTTTTCTTTTAATTTTTGTGCTCCTAGGATAAACTCAGAAAAAGTTGCTTAGCTGATGTTTGGTAGTTTTTTTTCACCCTTAGAATGTTAAATATAGTTAATTATTTAAAAAAAACTATCCTCTATTTCTTACTCCTTAAAAACAAATTAGAAAATAATAAACCTCAATGTAACTTTGCTCTATCTTTTACACATACTTAACATTTATATCATTGTGTAGATGAATATAATATGATACAATATAATAATTCCAAAGAACAACTGGAAACAAATAAATTTTGTTTGACTTTAGAAGTCAACACAGTTTCTCAAAATCAAATCTTATCTTATTGTTTGACACAGTCACTAAATTAGTGGACCAGGGAAGCCAACACGGTTTCTCAAAAACAAATCTTATCTCATTCTTTGACAAAGTCACGAAATTAGTGGATCAGGGAAAAGCTATGGATATAACATACTTGGGTTTCAGTAAGGCATTTGGCAACAGACTACAACCTACTTCTTGGGAAGCTAGAAAAATGTGTGATAGACAGTATTACCACTAGATGGATTCATAACTGGCTGACAAATCACACTCAATAAGTAGTTCTTAACAATACTACATCTACAGGAAGGGAAGTGGGGTTACCCCAAGATTCTATCTTAGGCCCAGTACATTTCAATATCTTCATAAACGACTTAGATGAAGGAATAGCAGGAGAACTCATCAAATTTGAAGATATCATTAAGCTGGCAGGAATCACCTGAGATGATAGGATCCAGATAAAAAGATATTAAGACTTTAAAAAGAAATCTTACTGCATTTTTGACAAAGTGACTGAATTAGTGTATCAGTGAAATGCAGTGGACATAATTTATTTGGACTTCAATAAGGCATTTATTAAAGTAGACAAAATCTACTTGGTAAGATAGAAAAATGTGGGTTGGACAGCACTGTCACCCATGGATTCATAACTGGCTGACAACTGCATTCAATATTTCAACATTTAACCCTTCCGGGGAGAGGAGGAACCTGCGTCACGTCAACACAACGTGGGTTCTCGATGATCCAAGATCTCTGTTGACACTTTTGCTGCTGATCGGTCCATTAGAACCTAAACCGTCTCGAAGGGACAGCAACTAGGAAGATGAAGACTTGCTGGTCATAGGGACATTGCAAAGTCCCTGTTTGACCCAAGGGGAGTGCTTCTGCTAGCCAGCAAATAGGCAGCCCCCAGGAAAGTGTGTCCATCTGGAAAGGTATTTTTCTTTTTAAAAAAAATACTCTGCCCAAAGAAACTTTTTTTTTAAGCAAAACCAAATCCTTTAAGTAAAAGAAATAAGCGGCAGAATTAACCTACTTTGGATTGATCTGGAAAGTTTTTTTTTCTTTTCCCTTGTGATTGTGGATTGAAACACTTGTATCCGGGTGTTTTTTTCTCCCTCTTAAAGTGAATGGATTATTTTCTCATCTTCTGTTTTTAGCTACTCTATTTTTTGAGCCTTGGACTAAAGCCTTAATTTTATTTTTATAATTCTTCTTATGACTTGCTACTAAAATTCCAATAAGAACTTTATTTTTTCTTTTCTCTTATAACAAAGAGAGACACATTAGAAAGTGAAAAGTAGCAACACTGCCACTGGGAGGTTAGAGGCTGAACCTGTTGAGACAATGTATTTTTTTTTCTTTTTGGAGATTGTTGATTACTTGGATGAAGGGTCTATAATTTGTTTATAGAAACTGATAAAGACTCAGGGGCATGAATTGTTTTTTACAGGTGCTCTTTGAAAATTGTTTAATTAGAGAGGAAAGGAACCTTTCCCCTTTGAAGAGTACACTAGAACCAGTGGCCTAAATTAATCTGAAAGGAAGAGATAAAATAGGCCTTGGACCAGAGTGGCAGTGGGTATTAATTTCTTTTCTTTTTCTTTTTTGGTAACATGATTCAATAACCAGATGAGGACACTTTAGAACACCAAAATTTCTTGGCTGGAATTTTAAACCTTTTGGAAGGATATAGAAGAATTGATGAGAAACTGGGAAAACTGGTACTTATTACAACAAAATATGAAGAGATGGGGGCCCCAAAAATTAAAGAGAAGGAAGAAGATGTAGAAGATAAAGAGATACCCCTCTCAGTTGAAGATAAAGATAAGATAACAGAGGATTTTGCTAATGGATCAAACGTGAGAAAAAGCAGAAAGATGGGAACTTTGAAAAGGGAACCTGAAGAATTTGAACTCCATCTCGCTCTCCAAGAAGAAGAGGGAAAAAATGAATTGATGATGGATGTAAGAGGAGAAATTCTCCCAGAAGCACGTCTGATAACCAAAGATAGACAACTTTTAACAACAGAAGGAGAGCAACGATACTATCTGATAATTGCTTTGAACAGTAAAGTGCGGAAAAACATTTATAAGAACTTTACAAAGGAGAACCAAAAAAGACTTAAGCCACAAATGGCAAGAGAGATAAGACTGTTTCGCTATTGAAAACACGCTGGTTGATACTGAAAGCTGACAATAAAAGATCAGTCACCCCTTGATGATTAATAAGTAGAAATTTAGTAATTTTATAGATTATTTTAGATTGCATTTAAAGGATTATTAGTTAATAAATATCTAATTAGAACAAGAATAATGAAATAATAATGGACATAGCTTAATGATATATGATATGATATGATATAAATATATATATTAAATAAATATTTAATATATATCCCTTACTGGGATTCGAACCGGGTCTGTATTGCATGTCAGGCAAGAGCCTTAGCCATTCAGCCAGCCAGGTTCTCTTATTGCATCAGCTGAGACAGGAGGATAAGTATATATAATTGTTCCACAACACTCTGTTAGGGCCTCAATTAAGGGAGGAAGCATACTGCTTTCCTCTTCTGCCTTTCGGCTCATTACGAGAGACCATCTAGACAGAAAGCCATGAGTTCTGTTGTGTGATTTTTTTAAATATGTGTGTTAGTTTTATGAGCTGATCAGGGGTGGGTTTCTCAGGGCTCGCGGCGGTTCCCGCGATCCCTTTCGTCAAATTTTCAGAACCCCACCGATCCCTTTCTACCGTGGACCCGGAAGTTATTTGTTATTCAGCGTTTTTCCTACCCGCCTGCCCTTCCAGGAATACGAACTCTCTCACCTTAACTCTTTGGAGGGGATTAGTCTGGCTGACTTGGAGGGGCCCTGCCGGCTAGGCGCGGCGGAACAGTGCGCTAGGGTGCGCGAACCCGCCCCCCCTGCCAGTCGCGCTAACAGGGAAAGTTTTGCCGCGACTGGGGGGGGGGGTTCATGCAGCGTAGCGCGCTGTTCCTAGCCAGCAGCCTTTGAAGCCTTTGCTTCAAAAGCCTTTGCTCGCTCTCTCGCTTGCTCACCCATCGGACGCCAGGTTCCTTCGTCCGGTGGATGGGTGGGAGAGAGAGAGAGAGTAAATACAGCCAGCGGGTTCTCTGGCTCTCTGGTTCCCCCCTCCCTCCCTGTCTCTCTGTGTGTCTCTGCCTCTCTCTCTCTGTCTGTCTCCCCCCCCCACAAACCTCCTCAGCTCCTGGAAGTAGCCTGACTGGCCAGCCCGGTGGCTGTATTTACTCTCTCTCTCTCTCCCACCCATCCACCGGACGAAGGAACCTGGCGTCCGATGGGTGAGCAAGCGAGCGAGCGAGCAAAGGCTTTTGAAGCAAAGGCTTCAAAGGCTGCCGGCTAGGAACAGCGCGCTACGCTGCGCGAACCCCCCCCCCCTGCCAGTCGCGCTAACAGGGAAAGTTTTGCCGCGACTGGGGGGGGGTCGCACAGCCTAGCGCGCTGTTCCTAGCCGGCAGCCTTTGAAGCCTTTCGCCAGGTTCCTTCGTCCGGTGGATGGGTGAGAGAGGCTGAGGAGGCTTGGGTGGGTGGGTGGGGGAGACAGACAGAGAGAGAGAGGCACAGACACACAGAGAGACAGGGAGGGAGGGGGGAACCAGAGAGTGACAGACACACACAGAGAGACAGAGAGTGGAAGGGAGGGAGAGAAAGATAGACAGACAGAGAGAAAGAGAGAAAAAGAAAGAGAGACAGAAAGGAAAGAAAGAGAAAAAAGAGAGAGAGAAAGAGAGAAAGAAAAGAGACAGAAAGAGAGAAAGAGAAAGAAAGAGAGAGAGAGAAAGAGAGAAAGAAAGACAGAAGGAAAGAAAGAAAAAGAAAGAGAGAGAGAGAGAGAACTTATGACCACAATTAAGCCCAAAAGTTTGGTTGCTAACCAAGACCTTTGTTAAGTGAGTTTCACATTTTCCAAATTGGCCACTCCCACCCGGTCACATGGCTGGCAAGCCACTCCCACCCGGTCACATGGCCGGCAAGCCACTCCCACAAAGCAGGCCACACCCACAGAACCTGTTCCAAAAATTTTGAAACCCACCCCTGGAGCTGATCAATAAATAAATCAGGGGGACTAGTATAGATCTATTTCGAGCTTTTTAGCTCTCATCAGCTAGCCATTCGAATCCCAGTAAGGGTATGGCTAGCTGATGAGAGTTAAAAAGCTCAAAATAGATCTATACTGGTTGTGGAGAATTGCAGCACAGCAGATCAGTGACTGTAAATGACCATAGAACAGTGTGGCAGACCAACATATGAGGGAGTCCCCAATGCCATGAACTGAGAAAAGCAGGAAGAGTTGAATAACCAGTAGTGGCAGGAGAAAAGCAAGTAGGAAGAGAGGATAAAAAGACAACACAGGACAAAAAGATAAAAAAATCAAAGGTGAGTAGACAATAACAAGTACGGTACATATAAAGGCAGAGAACGAATATATAAATAAAGCCCACAAGAAGGCAGGGATGGAAAGGATTATAAGGAAGGGAGAATGAACCTTGTACTTAAATCCACTCAACACTGAAAATTTTTAAATTGGACAATTTAAATGATCTGTCAGGTTCCAAGTAATATCCCCAACAGAATCACAACTCCAAGGCAGGCATATTCCTCAAAGTGTATATTTATTAGGCATGTCATATTGGCACATCTGGGGAAACCCGACTCTGATTCCCCTCGGGTTTCCCCCTTAATTAAAAGTCTATTTTCATCCCCCTGCCCATGCATTCCATCACATGGTCCAATTAGGTCACTGTCCAAAGTTCAACTGGTCTCACAACTCACTTTCTGGCATCTGGTGGGAACGTCCTTGGTTCTCAGAGAAGAATATTATTTTGGTTACAATTCCCTCACTATCTCTACCTCCCCCTCCCATTCCCACAACTCAATTGGCCTTCACTGTGGCAGTCCTGAAGAGGCCCAGGGGAAATGGCTCCAGGTCTGACAGGATTCCCCCCCTCAATTGAAGAGGACATCCTGCAATGAGAAATTTGAAAGGGGGTTAGTGACATTCCATTCAACCTCCTCTCCCCTCTCCACAGGAAGTTCTTTCATCTCATTGGGATGCCTATCTTTGAATTGCTTCTCCAGTCTTGTAAGGGCTCCTCTCCTAACTTAAGAAAGTGAAGACTCTTGAAACGGTTTATTTCAAAAGGAACCTTTAATTAAGAAGAATGGAAGCCTTTAAGGTGAAGCAACGTCTGAATTCCTTTAGGCAATGCAAGTGGAATTAAAGTGGTAGCGACCCCTCCCCTTTGTCAGAATGCAGATTCTAGCCAATACAGGTGTGAAAATGTTTCCTTTCTCATCTGCCCTGAGAACCGAATAAACATACATTCCCATGGCTATCTTTCATTAGACATTAAAGTGAAATATCCCACATAGCCATCATAAACATCCTTCCAGAGGTGATGGGATCTCTGGTCTTTCGGTGCCAAGAAACCATTTGTAAATATCAGTTGTCACAGGTACTGCTAATAAATTGACTCCAAGGCATTGACTCTTTCCAATTGAATGGGAGTATCACATTTAGGGATCTGACAAGTCTATCAACTTTTACATCCCAACTCTTAACCCAAGTAGCTTCGGACAAAGGGTACCCCTTCCAATGGACCAAGTATTTCAAGCACTGTGATGCAATTGGGAGTCCAGTATTTTCTTAACTTCATAGTGTGTCTCCTCCGGTAGTACAATTCGTTCGTTCTGTCGCTCGTTCCACTTCCCGTGGGACTGTGGACTTTTGTTGTTGTGGCCACGCCGTTCCGGCTGTTTTCTGCCTGCTCCTCGTCGACTGCTGTCTCATCTTCGTCGTCCGTCATCTCACCGCTTGTTTCATCTCTTGCTGGCATTTTGGATTTTTGTTTGGATTCCCTTGGATGTTAGTTAGCCTGCTCTCGTCGGTTGTCGCTCCCTCACTCATTGCCTATTTATTCTTTACTGCCTGGATTCCTCAGTGTTTTATCATCCCTGGCTGCTCTGTTATGTCCCTGATCGGTCTTGTTGGTGTTTCGCCGGCACCCCCTGCCATTTTGCTTCCTTGCTTTCACCCATGTCACCCTCCTTTTGCTCTTTACTTTATTGCTCCTTTTGCTCTTTACTTTATTTTCCACAGATACTATTTGATTTCCAGACTTTTATTGTTTGTTGTTTGTTTTAGATTATCTCTGTTGTGGACTCTGTTTATGTGGCCATTTTTGTTCTTGTTTTCACTCTCTGTCATTTGCCTTGATGGATGATCCACCTCGCTTCCCGAATTGCTCTGATACCATCGAGAGACTATCTATCGACCATCTTTAAACCATCTTTGGATTGGGTCAGCAAGCCTATGGACTCCTGAGGCTAGCACCATCAAGGCAAATTCACTTCTCTCTTAATAACTTATGTACTCAGCATCTACCCTCTTTGCCCTGTGAGATTCCCCTCTCTTGCAGGCTTGGCCCTCTACACTAATGAGGGCCCACCTCGATGACGGAATTCTAAATCCTGAGAGGTGGCGAAAACGAAAATTAGGAACTTTTGGGGGAATTTTTAAAAGCGTCTTTTAAGGGGCCCCGGAGGGGGAGGGTCAGGTGGGATTAAAAATGTGGGTGAGGGGGGTGGCATTCGGGAGGCCATCTCCAGGCCGGCCCATGGTCCTGGCGGGGAGGATGTAGGATCCGATATGAGGGGGGGAACTAGGGTCAATTTGACAGAGGGCCACACCATCAGGACAGTGTATGGGAGAGGTAGGTATGGCGCGGGCCGGGGACCATATCATGTCACAGGAGGGCGCACCCGATGTTTATCTGCGGTCGCGCGCTCCGGTCCCCATGGCCCTTCTTGCAACCCAGGGGGTACAGGATCACAGGGCCTGGGCCTTAGGCTGATGCTGTGCAACGCCAGGTCCGTGGTCAGCAAAGCCCCCCTCATTTATGATCTGGCGTTGGAGGGGGAGCCGGACCTGGCGGGTATTACGGAGACCTGGCTTGGCCACGAAGGGGGAGTGCCCCTCGTGGAAATGTGCCCACCAGGCTACTGAGCATTTCATCAGCCGCGGGCCCAGGGTCGGGGTGGGGGAGTGGCGGTTATTATTAAGGAAGACCTTGACCCAAAAGAGACCGCTGTGAATCCCTGTGTGTGAAGTGGGGCCCTGGGAGGCAGATGGGCATGCTGATCATGTACTTGGCTCCCCGCTACATATCAGCAGCCCTACCCAAGCTTCTTGATGTAATAACCGAGATGGCGGTTGTTACCCCCAGGCTGTTAGTCATGGGGGATTTCAACCTGCCGTCGGTAGGTGAAACGTCAGAGATAGTTCAGGAGTTCATGGCCTCCATGATGGCCATGGACCTGACCCAATTAATTCAGGACCCCACTCACACCGGGGGGGCACATGCTAGACCTAGTTTTTGCCTTTGACCAGTGGAGAAATGATCTACATCACACCCCTGTCATGGACAGATCATTCACTCCTGCGGCTTGACTTCCAAACCGCCACACCCCACCGCGGAGAGGCAGAACCAGAAACACCAATATGGTTCCGCCCCAGGCGCCTGATGGACTGGGAGAGGTTCCAGAAGGAGCTTGGGCCTATACCTGCGGTCCTGTCCCACGACTCGACTGAGGACCTAGTGGCCGCTTGGAATAGTGTGGCCATGGGGGCCTTGGACCGGGTCGTGCCCTTGCGGCCTCTTTTTCAGCATCGATCTACCCTGGCTCCCTGGTTTTCAGAGGAGCTGAGGGTGATGAAGCACTGGAAGAGATGCCTAGAGAGCATTTGGAGGTCTACTCATTCCAAATCTGACCGAACACAGGTAAGGTTGCATTTGCGGACCTACCTTGTGGCGATAAGAGTGGCGAAACGTAATTATCTCTCCGCTATTATCGCATCCGCAGATAACCGCCCTGCCGCCCTGTTTAGAGTAACCCACTCCCTCCTTCAACAGAGGCCGCGGGAAGCTCTTTTGCAGGGCCGGGCAGAGGAATTTAGATGTTATCTGCAGGATAAAATCACTCAGATCCGTGACGAGTTGACCTCCAATGAGATTAGTCCAGGTGGGCAGATGGAGGCAGGTCTTGAGACTGTTTTGTGGGATGAGCTTGATCTTGTTTCTCCCGATGACATGGACAGGTTGCTGGGGCGGCTGAATGCCACCACATGTTTATTGGACCTGTGTCCCTCCTTCCTTGTACTGGCCTCCTGGGAGGTTACACGAGGCTGTCTCCTGGGAATAGTGAATGCTTCCTTGAGTGAGGGGTTCTTGCCAGCCGCCTTGAAAGAGGCGATGGTGAGACCCCTCCTCAAGAGGCCTTCCCTGGACCCAGCAGAGCTGGCTAATTATTGTCCGGTCTCCAACCTTTGCTTTCTAGCGAAGGTTGTTGAGAGTGTGGTGGCACGACAGTTCCCTAGCACCTGGAGGAAACTGTCTATCTAGACCCGCGCCAGTCCGGCTTCCGGCCTGGGCACAGCACGGAGACGGCATTGGTCGCATTGGTGGATGATCTCTGGAGGGCTTGGGATAGAGGTCATTCCTCTATCCTGATCCTATTAGATCTCTCAGCGGCTTTCGATACAATCGACCATGGTATCCTATTGCACCGGCTGGAGGGGTTGGGGGTGAGAGGCACCGTTTTATGGTGGTTCTCCTCCTTCCTCTCCGACCGGTCGCAATTTGTGTTGGCAGGAGGGCAAAGGTCGACATCGAGGCCCCTCACATGTCGGGTGCCTCAGGGGTCGGTCCTCTCGCCCCTCCTGTTCAACATCTACATGAAGCTGCTGGGTGAGATCATCCGTGGTTTTGGGGTAGAGTTCCATCAGTACACTGATGATACTCAGCTGTACTTCTCTACCCCTAACCACCCCAATGATGCCGTCGAAGTGATGTCCCAGTGTCTGGAGGCCGTGCGAGTCTGGATGGGGAGGAACAAACTCCAACTCAACCCGTCCAAGACCGAGTGGCTGTGGTTTCTGGTGTCACGATATAGTCAGCTGGCTCCATCTCTGGTTATCGGGGGTGAGTCACTGGCCCCCGCAGATAGGGCTCGCGATCTGGGCATCCTCCTGGATTCTCGGCTGTCATTGGATGACCATGTGACAGCCGTGACCAGGTGGGCCTTTTATCAGGTTCACCTGATTCACCAGTTGCGCCCCGATCTAGATCGTGACGCCTTACGCACAGTCACTCAAGCGCTCGTCACCTCCCGCTTGGACTACTGCAACGTTCTGTACCTGGGGCTCCCCTTAAGGTGCAGCCGAAGACTCCAGCTAGTCCAGAATGCGGCCACGCGGGGGATTTTGGGAGTTTCTCTATACTTCCACATAACACCTCTTCTGTGCGAGCTGCACTGGCTGCTGCTGGCCTTCCGGGTGCGCTTCAAGGTGCTGGTGACCATCTTTAAAGTGCTCCATGGCACGGGACCTGGCTACTTGCAGGACCGCCTCCTACCACATACCTCCCTTCGACTTGTCTGCTCTCACAGAGGGGGCTTCCTCAGGGTGCCATCCGCTGGACAATGCTGACGGGTGGCCCCCAGGGGGAGAGCCTTCTCTGTGGCGGGGCCTGCTCTCTGGAATGACCTGCCCCCCGATCTTCGCACCATCACAGCCCTATGCCTCTTCCGCCGGGCATTAAAGACATATCTATTTCAAGAAGCCGGCCTGGCTTAATTTTAATGGGTAAAGTTTTTAATTGATTTTAACCTTTTCTAATTTAAATTCTCAGCACAGACCCTAATTTAATTCCATTTTAAACTGTTATATATTGCATTGTTTTGTATATGTTTTTATATTTCTGTGCACCGCCCTGAGTCCCCTCGGGGAGATAGGGCGGTATACAAATTCGATTAAATAAATAAATAAATAAATAAATAAATAAATTGGTTTTGGGGAGGCCCAATCTACCAGTCTCAGCTGAGAGCAGACTGCCAGCTTTAACAAGCTGCTGTGAAAGACCGCATGCACCTTCCCTAGCAGACATGGGAGTCTAAGATGAACAGTTACTGGGTTAATCACTTTCACTATTGGAAATGGCCCTATGAACTTAGGTCCAAGCTTCTTACTTGGCAGCTTTAGTTTTAGATACTTTGTTGAGAAGTATACTTTGTCTCCAATCCAGAAGGGAGGCTGGGTGGAACAGCGTCTGTTGGCTTGTGTTTTGTATGACTTTGCTGCTTCCTCTAACACTTGCTTCATATTCTCCTATCCCTGCTTTAGTGATTCCATCCATTCACTCAGGGACATGGATGAGGGTGGCTATCAGGGTAATTCAGGCATGGGGATGAACTCCATGCTGCTAGTGACCTGAAAGGGTGTGTGTGCTACTGTGCACTGCATTGTTGTGGGTTACCTCAATGAAAGGCAGCAAGTCTGCTTGATTGGATTACAGATAGTCCACATAACACTTTAAATACTGCTCTACCATTGCATTCACTTGTTCAGATGCCCCATTAGTACTCGGATGAAAAGCCGAGCTAAGTCCCTGTGTGGATCCTATAGCCCTTAAGAATTTCCTCCAGAATTTTGCAGTGAATTGTACCCCTCTGTTGGAAATGACTCTGCAGGGCACTCCAGGCAGTCTGTATATCTGTTTTATGAACATCCTAGCTAACTTCCTAGCTAAGGCTAGCCCTGGGAAGGCAGTGAAGTGGACTTGCTTTGAGAATAAATCAATCACAGTCCAAATGACCATGTTCCCACTGCTCTCTGGGAGTTCAACTCTAAAATCCATGGCAATTTCCTCCCAAGGCTGGTTTGGGTCTGCCACATACTGGAGGATCCTGAGGGGCTTTCCGGGTCTCTTCTTCATGGTGGTGCATAATCTTCTATATCTACCTTCATCTTTGGCAACCAGAACTGCCTCCTAACTAGGTGCAGGGTTTTCAGGAACCCAAAGTGCCTGGCTAGCTTGGAGTTGTGGCTACACTGCAGGATTTGAAGTCTCAAACTGGCAGGGGCATATAGCTTGGTGCCCTTCCAGACTAATCTATCTGTTAAGGTCAAGATGTCTCTGTTGTTCCTGAACCATGGATCTGCTGGAAGCACTGGTCCCCCTTGGAGTCACTTTGGCTTCTGATTTGTCCCCTGGTGATGGCTTGAGCCACCAATTGAGTGGGAGGGATAATGGCATGAATTATCTTTTCCCCGTGGCTGTTGAATTGGGGCTTCCTGAACAAGGCATCTACAAGCAGCTTCCCACTCCCCTGGGATGTACTTCAGCTTCTCAAAAACACACTGGCAGTTTAGAGACCAGGCAAGTGGTTGGCTCAGTCATGGTTTTGTGGCACCCCCCCCCATTTTCAAAAGTTCAGTTAGACCCCCCAGACACCCATTGTACAGCTTGTTTCTGTTGCTCCCCTCTAAAAAGAGGTTTTGAAGTATTTCTAGCAGCACTACCCGATTCTGTAAGTTTTGTTCCCTGGTAGTCTGGTAAACTTGCAAGATTTGGTTTTCTCACCATGTACATTTATACATCTGTTGTTTCTCTGTGTCATATAATATGTATGGGTATATGTTTCTAGTTTATTTATTTATATTTTTGTCAGGTAATAGCAATAGCACTTAGACTTTTATAGCACTTCACAGTGCATTGCAACCCTCTCTAAGTGGTTTACAGAGTCAGCATATTGCCCCCAACAATCTGACCTCAGAAGGATGAAAGGCTGAGTCAACCTTGAGCCTGGTGAGATTTGAACTGCCAAATTTCTGGCAGCTGAGAAGTAGTCTGCAGAACTGCACTCTAACCACTGCACCACTATGGCTCATTTGTAGTGTATAATGGAGATGATAACCCTTTGAGAGCTATAGGCAACAAAATTTCATTTTAATGCTGGCCAATTAGTGTACATTTAAAGTGACAATAAAATTATTCTGTCTACTGCATCTTCATTTGGGTATGTAAAAATTAATAGTGTGAAAATTAATTTTTGCAATTTTTTCAGTGAGGGGTTCTAAAATATGTGTTTTTACACCAAGAATTCAAATCTGCTGTTTTCTTTGTAATTGCACAACATTTAGCTTGGTATAGTAAATCCACATCTGATCATATACCCACAAAAGTCTCTTGTAACCCAAATACTGTTAACTTTATCTTCTAAAAATTACTTGTGCTGCAAAAATTAAAGTTTTTTCCTGCATGAATCTTATCTAACTAACCAAAAAATAATCCATGCAATCATAAACTAATATCAGAAAACAATTATTTCTGAGTTACAAAAATGTTTAAGCGAGTTTTATCAAGTCTTGTTTTGATTCATTCTTTGACATCAACTGCTGACTTTCTTCTAAGCCTCTGATATAACACACATTTCTCATTTATGCTTGCTATCTCTGTGACCTGTTTCACACCTTTCTCTATTGATTGGTACTTGCATTGGTTCATCAATGAACTTCTTCATTTCCATTGTAGTCAGTTTGCATGTCAAAGGTTGCTCATATGCATCTTTAAACCAATCAATCAGCTCCAGCAGAGTGGATGCTTTGGCATTGATTAAAGGCATTTTTCTTGCATATAAAGAAAATTCTCCCACTGCATCATTGTCTGCATCCTCAAGTCAATGATCTTTTGCATACCAGCTCTCCTCTTTTAAATGTCAAATGAACACAAGGGTCTGGATTATTATTTCACTGAAAGCACACCATGCTGAGCACTGAATGGTTGGCAAAACAGTATCTACTACAGTCTTCTTTTACAATCTGACTTGTTCTAGTTGGAACAACACATGATATTAGCCGAGACAGGACTTTTTACTTTGATGTTGAACCAGCAAGGGTACTACATCAATGTATTCTGCTATCACTCTTACATTTTGGAGAGTTTTGCCTTTAAAGCCATGTTTTTAAACCCATATTCAGCAAAGTCTATTTGCAATTGTCAACCAGCATATAGGGCTCATGGGGCCAATTTTCATAAGATGCTTATTGCCCGTATGATCCTATATCTATACACCATAAATGGTATAAGGTTCCTGCCTAGGCAGGGAGTTGGACTAGAAGACCTCCAAGATCCCTTCCAACCCTGCTATTGTATATTGTATACTTGATTAGTAGAGAGAGCCTTTATAACACTGTCACAGTGAAATGAGAGACACACCAATTGAAACTCTGATGAATGAAGGATCAATGTCAAGTTTTGTAGCAGTGTCTAGTATTTTATTTTATTTATTTATTTATTTATTTATTTGGATTTATTGACCACCCCCTCTCTCCGAAGAGACTCGGGGCGGTGTACAAGAATTTAAGAGCATATACATATATAACAATTATAAATAATAAAATTAAATGTTTTACCCTGTGTTAAAATAACTCGTTTAAATTTATAACGTAAAAATCCGATTAGGTAATATTTACAACTAGGCTGGTATGGTAGATTAGGTTAGGCCAGGCCGGCCTGCTGGAAAAGATGGGTCTTTAATTGTTGACGGAAGGAATGGAGGTCCGTAGTAGATCTAAGCTCAGGGGGTAGGTCATTTCAGAGGGTTGGGCCCGCCACAGAGAAGGACCTTCCCCTGGGAGCCGCCTGTTGGCATTGCCAGGAGGACGGCACCTGGAGAAGTCCCTCTCTGTGTGAGCGAATCGGTCGAAGGGATGTGTGGGGTAGGATATGATCGCGCAGATAGCTAGGATTCGTGCCATGGAGCGCTTTAAAGATGGTAATCAACACCTTGAAGTGCACCCAAAAGGCCACAGGTAGCCAGTGCAGCTCACGCAGGAGCAGTGTTATGGGGGGGGGAACCTGGAGGTACCCATAATTACTCGCGCGGCCATATTCTGGACTAGCTGTAGTCATCGGGTGCACCTCAAGGGGAGCCCCATGTAGAGAGCGTTACAGTAGTCTAGTCAGGAAGTCACGAGCGCATGAGTGACTGTGCGAAGGGCGTCCCGGTCCAATAGGGACCGCAACTGGTGTACCAGGCGAACCTGGCAGAATGCCCCCTTAGCCATGGCCGTCACATGATCTTCCATAGACAGCCGAATATCTAGGAGGCCGCCTAAGTTGCATGCTCGATCCACGGGGGCTAGAAGTTCACCCCCTATGGCCATTGATGGGATCAACTGGTTGTACCGGGGCGCCAGAAACCACAGCCACTCGGTCTTGGATGGGTTGAGTCTGAGTCTGTTCCTTCCCATCCAGCTCCGCACGGCTTCCAAACATCGGGACATCACTTCAACGGCATCGTTGGGGTGGTTTGGGGTAGATATGTACAATTTTGCCAATTTTACCTGCCCATTTGTTGTTAGACAAGTTCTTCCCATCCAATTTTGTGATTAAGTGGCACTCATTTGTGCAGCATGCACGCATCAACCAGATCAACTTCCAGTCAAGCTTGACTTGTACCCAGTGCATGGCATCACCTTCACAGCCAGAATTACCATTTGTAGAATCTCCCCCAATGGCTTTTGTCAATGCCTTTCTTCTTCATGAAATACACCAAATTATCTGCAATCACTTGAGTAGGTTTCCCTGTCTTTGAACATTTCTTTGGAGTGAAATGATAATGTCAGATCGCTTACGTGATCTGCCATTCAATTGGGAGGAGGGGGGCCTCAGAGTTAAATTACCAGCAGCACCTACAACAACTGAGATTTACGACTGGTTTCCTGTCACTGGAAAGATGAAGGAATGTTTAAAATAGTCATGTGGAATATCTTAATATAATGTCAAACTAGAGATAGTCATGGGAAAGTAGGGGTCATTCGACTCTCATGGTGGAAGAGTTAAGGGAACAGTTTCACACTTGTGTATTGGCTAGAATTTGCATTCAGACAGAGGGGAGTGATCATTATCAGTAAAACCTTACTTGCATAGCCTAAAAGCTTTTAGATGTTGCTTTGCCTTTAATGGATTACCATTCTGCTTAATAAAAGGTTCCTTTTGAAGAAATCTGCTTCAAGAATTTTTACTTTCTTAAGCTAGGATAGGAACCATTACATAAAGCACCATCTGTAAATAGGTCAACCAGGAGAGTCGACATTGGGTCTACCGAGGGGACCCTCCAAACCATGGCTGAGCACAACAACAAACAAGGAGAAGCTGATTGCTGGAGGGAAATGCAAACCCTTTCCCAATATGAGATCTGCTCCACATACTCTGTCGGAGAGGATGAGGTGAGCCTAGAGGATCCTAACAAACCCCGCTGGTCAATCGGCATCAGGACGAAAGATGGCTGGGATGGGAGAACCAAGGGAGTCACTTTTACCTGAGGGTGCCGAAACCCAGGGTGGAAAGTGGAGTTAGAAGCCCCCTCTGATGAGGAAGAGCAAAATCCATTGAGAGAGGATTGTCTGAAGAGGCATGTAACCCAGTTGGTAATGGAGATTTTGGAAAATCTCAACATCTGGGGGGAATCAGAACAGCAGCCAAGAGACGGGGAAAGGGCAGCAACCGTGGGTGAAACTAGGGGAACTAACCTCCCTCTGGGTCCTGCTGATCAAGCAGATGGCACAGTGACAATAACTAGGAACCCAGCAAACCCTCCCTCCCAGTTGGCACATGGATTGGGGGGCACCACCCACCCACCCCGAAATCTGCAATTAGAAAGAAAGACTCCTTCCCTTGGGGTGAAGTTTGATGGAAACCTGAAAAAATTGGGTTTTTTTGTGACACACGTGCTCACCTACATGCAAGAATAAGGGTGTGACTTTCAAACCCAGGGATCCCGAGTAAGAGTAGTTACCCTAGCCTGATGAATGGTGACACTACATGATGCCAATGCACCAGAACTGTGGGACTTCAACCGTTTCAGGATGGCCTTGCGATGATGTTTCGAAGACCCTCTCACAAACCACAAAGTACATGACCCCATTAAAGTTATGAAACAGGGATGCCAGCCCATGCCTGAGTATACTGAAGAATTCCGTGACATGTCATGTGAATTGACCAGAAGATATCCTGGTAAGCTGGTTCAAAGATGGTTGAATGATGACCTCTACAATGCCTATGTGGCCTGAGGGGTGCAGAATCGCCTACATGAGTGGTATATCACTGCCCAAGAGGCAGAGATCGACATGGCCAGAAACCAGTACTGAACAGGGCGAATGTGGAAGAAATCCCCCTCCCAATGGAAGCAAGAGCCTTTCAAACTGCAAACGTCATTTTCTCCGAAATCCTCAGCCTGTTTCAAGTGTGGAAAAGAGGGGCCTCGTGCTGCAAAATGCCATTTTCAAACACCAGCTAGGAAACCAGAGTGCCCATTGGGAGGGAAACCTACGAAACTGACAATGACAGCACCCAAACTTTTAAACAAGCTTTAACCACCAATGAATGACTTTTGAGCCACAAAGACAGCTGCCTGATGAATGATAACTTGGGTGGGAGGGAAATTGTATATTCCAGCTAGCCAAAGACTGTACTTAATGGAAAGGTGTCACAACTCCAGATTGGCAGGACATTTTGGTTTTGTAAAAACTCTAATTAACCTAATTAAAAGGCAATTTTGGTGGCAATCAATAAAAAAGGACATAGAGAGCTATGTAGCCAGCTGTTCAGTTTGTGTGACAGCTAAAAGATGTCAAGGAAAAATGCCAGGACTGTTACAGAAGGTAGCCGAGCTTTCAGCACCCCGGAAAGAGATTGCTATGGACTTTATTGTCGAACTATCAGAAAGCACAGGGAATACTGTCATTTGGGTTGTAACAGACTTGTTTTCAAAACAGACACACTTTATACTATGTCAAATGATCCCAACTGCCAAAAGTTTAACCAAGCTATTTCTGACACACATATATCCCCTTCATGGAGCCCTGCAGAGGATCATCTCTGATAGAGGAGTTCAATTCACCTAAAAATTTTCGGGGGGCATTTTAAAACTTACTTCGCACCATCCAAGGGCTGAGCTCCAGTTACCATCCTTGTACCAATGGACAATCTGAAAATAGAAACATAGTTCTAGAACAATACCTAAGATTTTTTACTAATTTTACTAATTTTCAACAGGATAACTGGGTTGACCTTTTACCTTTTGCAGAAGTAGCTTTCAATAATGCTGTGCACTCAATTACTGGTTTCACCCCTTTTAGACAACAACAACAGGCCAGGATTTCAGCCCCATGCCTGAACTACCCACAGAAGAACTCACTATCCCCTCACTTAAAGAGTGGATAAGCAACCTATGAAACACATGGCCAGTAGTTAGATTAGCTTTACAGGATGTTAGAGAGGCTTTTAAAATTCAAGCTGACAAAAAAGAATAGACCCCAAACCTTTCCATGTTGGTGATAGAGTATACTTATCTACAAAATAGGTGAAGTCATTGCAGCCATCTAAGAAATTAGGACCAAAGTTCATCGGGCCTTTCCCGATCACCAGAGTTATCAACCTAGTAACAGTAGAATTACTCCTCCCAAAGACACCCAGGCAAGTCCATCCAGTGTTTCACATTAGTTTACTCAAACAAGAAGTATCCTCTGAACTCAGACTTTCTCCACCCACGCCTCCTGTTCCTATCATGATAAAAGGTAAACAACATTTTGAAATTAAGGAAATCCTGGACTCTAGAACCCACAGGGGGAAAACACAATGCTTAGTTGCTTGGAAGCATTTACCTTCATCCCAAATGAATGGGTAGTTAAACACCATGTTAGGGTGCCTGTCCTATTGAAAAAAATTCATTCTTAAAATCCTGACAAACCTCATTAAAACACTATGAGGGAATTTTTGTTTCTATCTTTCCATAGGTGGATGTCTCTTTTTTCTAAGGAACGGCGGCATGTCAGACCCCTTACGTGATCTGCCATTCATTTGGGAGGAGGGGGGCCTCAGAGTTAAATTACTAGCAGCACCTACAACAACTGAGTTTTATGACTGGTTTCCTGTTGCCAGAAAGATGGAGTTCCAGCACCTCTGGATGGATGTTTATGATGGCCATGTGGGATATCTTACTATAATGTCAAACTAGAGAGAGTCATGGGAATGTAGGGTTCAGTCCACTCTCATGGCGGAAGAGTTAAGGGAACAGTTTCACACTTGTGTATTGGCTAGAATTTGCATTTGGACAGAGGGGAGGAGTCATTATCAGTAAAAAAAAAACTTGCATAGCCTAAAGGCTTTTAGATGCTGCTTTGCCTTTAATGGATTACCATTCTGCTTAATAAAAGGTTCCTTTTGAAGAAATTCGCTTCAAGAGTTTTTACTTTCTTGAGCTAGGGTAGGAGCCATTATAGATAAAGATATCTTCCACCCAGCTCACTGCATACAAAATAATGTTCTTCTTTTATGGTACTGGGAAATTGCTGGTCTGAATTGTTTGCTTTCAAGCATAACTTGAACCAAGCATAAGTTGCACCTATATAGCCATTGAAGAAGATGCATTCTATTTTGCCCTTCATCAAAACCCCTGCTCTCAGTCCAGTGTAGGATAAGCCTGCAGGTGCGAAGTTGTTTTGAGAACCTCAGGCTGAGAAGGTGATAAAATGTTGTTCTCAGGCATTGCTCGCTGGAGCCTCTGGTGTTGAGACAAAACAGATGGTCCTCAATTCATTCCCTCCCCCCTTACATTCCCAGGAAGGTAAATCAAAATACAGGATAAGCAGGCAAGAGGAAAATGTTATAAAATGAGGAATGCATCTAGGCCTTCCCCACTAGAATGGCAGCATCCCAATAGGGATCTATGAGATCTGACATGCTGCCCCCCTAGGAGAAGGGGAAGTCTACCTGGAAAGGAAAGACAAGGAGAGAAACAGAACAATGGCTTAGTTAGGCTTATCATGGTATTGTATGTGGAATTTCTTTAGCAGTTTGGGAACCCTGATGTGTTTCTTGGCCACCCATTCATTTTCAGAAGGGTGTTTCCAGGACACTAAGTATTGTGTGGTTCCATGATTTATACCAGTGGTGGGATTCAAATTTTTTTTACTTCTGGTTCTGTGGGTGTGGCTTGATGGGCGTGGCATGGCTTGGTGGCCGTGGCTTGGTGGCCGTGGCAGGGGAAGGATACTGTAAAATCTCCATTCCCATCTCACTCCAGGAGAAGGTTCCTGCAAAATCCCCATTTCCTCCCAATCAGCTGAGACTTTGGAGGCAGAGAATAGATGGGGGTGGGGCCAGTCAGTCATGGTATTTACTGGTTCTCTGAACTACTCAAAAATTTCACTACCAGTTCTCTAGAACTGGTCAGAACCTGCTGAATACTGCCTCTGATGTGTAGAGGAGTAAAGTATGTGTCAGGCCTGCAGCCAGTTCCTTTTGGGATCTTTGGCCTGCCACACTAATATGCTATTCTACTATGCTGTTTTATTAGTGGGGAATTGGGAGGGGGAATAATAAGGAGTAGAATGTAATGTCAAAATAAAATTCCTTTCGGAGACAGGGGCTGATGGCACGATATGTGATCTTGGTGCTCCGAGATCGCAGTCAATATTTCTGCTGCTGGACGGACCATTCGGACTTAAATCATCCCACAGAGACAGTGATTGAGATGGGCACCTCCTGCTGATCTCAGGGACAACGCAAAGTCCCAGAAAAATCCAGGAATAAGCTCTTATCTCCGGTGACAGAAACGCAGCTAATGAAGCTGCTGAAGTTGGGACAGCTCCGGAATGGGAAGAAAGCAGAAAGAGAAAGTGTGTCAAACTGGTGAGGAAATTTTATTATTAGAAAAAGAGAAGAAAATTAACATTAAATTAAAATTGAAAACAGAAGAGTGTAACCGGTAAAATTAAATTACATTAAACTTAGTGTGTTATCCTGTTTCTAATTTTTTTTTAATGGATGGAATTTTTGCAAAGGCTCCCTATTTTTTAAACTGAATGGATTAATTTTTTTTCTTCTATTTTTCATTCTTGTTTATACCTATGGATTAAATTTATATATATATAAAATAATCTGCTTTCGTAGATTTTAATGGGTGTAGGTATGCTGGTATTGCTGTCTTCGGGTGTTTTCCCATGTATATAGCATGGAATTGTTATTGCAACATTTTGGCAAGATCTCACTTGCCATCCTCAGTCTTCGGTCTGCGATTACGAAGGTGTCGACCTTCCTTAAATCTTGGTGGGGGGGTGGAGTGCTGACTATTGTTGTGAGTGGATTGATTGGCTGTGCAGCTGTATCATGATTGGTAGATTGATGCTGATTGGTCTTATTTGTATGTTTCTCCTTATTTTGAATTTCAACAGATTGGGTGGAGGGTGGGGCTCGTCTTTTGGTCAGGGGGCTCGTCTTTTGGTCGATGCCGTCGAGGTGCTGTCCCGGTGTCTGGAGGCCGTACGGATCTGGATGGGTAGTAACAAACTCAGGCTCAACCCGGCCAAGACCGAGTGGCTGTGGTTTCCGGCACCCCAGTTCAGCCAGATAAGTCCAACACTGGCCATTGGGGGCGAACAACTGGCCCCCGTGGAGAGGGCGCGCAACTTGGGCGTCCTCCTGGATTCCCGGCTGTCCATGGAGGACCATGTGGCGGCCGTGGCCAGGGGGGCGTTCTATCAGGTACGCCTGATACGCCAGTTGCGCCCCTTACTGGACCGGGGAGCCCTTCGCACAGTCACTCAAGCGCTTGTGACATCCCGGCTGGATTACTGTAACGCTCTCTACATGGGGCTCCCCATGAGGTGCACTCGAAGGCTACAGTTAGTACAGAATGCGGCCGCGCGGGTGATTATGGGTGCCACAAGGCAAACCCACGTAACACCTCTCCTGCGCGAGCTGCACTGGCTGCCTGTGGCCTTTCGAGTGCGCTTCAAGGTGCTGATGACCATCTTTAAATCGCTCCATGGCTCGGGGCCTAGCTATATACGAGACCGCCTCCTGCCCCATACATCCCTTCGTCCGATCCGCTCCCACAGAGAGGGTCTTCTTCGGGTGCCGTCGACGGGGCAATGCCGGTTGGCGACACCCAGGGGAAGGGCCTTCTCTGTGGCGGGCCCGGCCCTCTGGAACGACCTACCCCCCGACCTCCGTACTATCTCGGACCTCCGCCTCTTCCGCCAACGTCTTAAGACGTATTTATTCCAACAAGCCGGCCTAGGATAGCCCCCATTTCTGACTTTTTAAGAAAATAATTTATAATTGGCAAGGGTTTTAACATTGGGTTTTAGCACGGGTTTATTAATTTAATACATTTTAATAGATACTTATTGTATTTTGTGTTTTTAAATAATGCCTGTGCGCCGCCCTGGGTCCTAACAAGGAGAAGGGCGGGGTATAAATTTAATAAAATAAATAAATAAATAAATAGTGCTGGTTTCCAGATGTCTGGTAGGTGGGAGGTGTCATCACGTTTGTTCATATTGTTAGGTTGCTTCTTTATTTCGATCGCTTCTCTGGTTATTCTCCTGTTCAGCTGTTCAGCCTTGGAGATTATTTTAGTTCCTTGAAAGTCAATGTCATGTCCTGTAGTTTTGAAATGTTGATAAAGAGATGAGGTATTAAGGTGATTTTTTAATGCATTTTTATGTTATGTGATACGTGCACTTATCCTTCTGTTGGTTTGTCCTATGTAAGTGGCAGGGCAGCTTTTACATGGAATTTTGACACCTCCCACCTACCAGACATCTGGAAACCAGCACTGACAATTCCACGCTATATACACGGGAAAACACCCGAAGACAGCAATACCAGCATATATCTATATATTTGCTTTTGTAGATTTTCACGGGTGATTCAGGTTTTCCCAGATGTGCCAACATGACTCTCTTAATAAATTGGAACTTTGTGCAATACTTTGCCTTGGACTCTGATTTAATTTTGGATGTTATTTGGAACCCTGACATAACCTGTGTTCGGTCAGATTCAGACCGTGTGGCCCTCCATCTCCTCTCTAGGCATCTCTTGTGGCGTTTCATCCCCCTCAGCTCTTCGGAAAACCAAGGAGCCTGGGTGGCTCGACGCCGCATGAGAGGCCACAAAGGCGCGACCCGGTCCAAGGCCCCCGTGGCAGCAGTAAACCATGAAGCCACTAGGTCCTCAGTCGGGGTGCAGGTCAGGGTCGCAGGTAATGGCCCAAGCTCCATCTGGAACCTTTCGGGTTCCATCAGGCGCCTGGGGCGGAACCATATAGGTATTTCAGGTTCCGCCTCCCCGCGGTGGGGTATAGTGGTAAGAAAGTCGAGTCGGAGAAGTGAGTGATCCGACCATGACAGGGGTATGGTAACTAAATCCCCTACACCAAAATCACTCATCCACTGGCCAGAGGCAAAAATTAGATCCAGTGTGTGTCAACCCTCATGTGGGTCCACCCTCGTGAGTCGGACCCTGAATTACCTGGGTCAGGTCCATGGCTGTCATGGAGGCCATGAACTCCTGAGCTACCTCAGACATCTTGCCCACTGATGGAAGGTTGAAATCCCCCATGACTAAAAGTCTGGGGGTCCCAACCGCCATCTCGGCGATCACCTCGAGGAGCTCGGGCAGGGCTGCTGATATGTAGCGGGGAGCCTGGTACACAATCAGCAAGACCAACCTACTTCACATAGAGGGACTCACAACCGGTGGTCTGTGGCACAGTGGTCTCTCTCGGCTCAAGACCCTCCTTGACAATGACCACCCCCCCACCCCTGCCTAGGGCCCGCAGTTGATGAAATGCACAGTAACCTGGTGGGCACATTTCCACGAGGGGTAATCCTCCCTCATGGCCCAACCAGGTCTCTGTAATACCCACCAGGTCCGTCTCCCCCTCCGACACAAGGTCGTTAATGAGGGGGGCTTTGTTGACCACGGACCTGGTGTTGCACAACATCAGCCTAGGGCCCCGGCTCTGTGAACCCTGACCACCTAGATCTCGGGCGGAGCTCAGGGGATTGGGGCATGTGACCGCCTGTAACCAGCGGCCATGTTCCCCCAACCGATGATGGAATCCCTGTCTCCTATCGCACATACCCCTCCCTAAGACCGTACTGATGGAAAAACCCTCTGTAGGTTCAACCCATGTCCCCCCCTTACCGGACCCATCTGCTTCCATAGTGTCTCCGCCGGCCAGCTTGGCTAAGTTCCCAACACCCAACTGGCTAATCCCACCCTCCACCCTGGAACCCTCTAAAAATCCACCCACTTCCCTAATTACTGTTATCCCTCCCTCTTCCCTGGAACCCTTTAAAAGTTTAGTTAAAAAAACCCCTAAAAACCCTCTAAGCTTCCACTTCCTCCACCTCTCGGGATTCACCAGTCCGTCATTGAGGTGAGCCCTCGTTAACACTGGGGGCCACACCTGCAAGAGAGGGGACTCTCGCAGGGCATGGAGGTCAGCTGAGGAATACATAAAAGTCTGGAAAATAAATTAACAGAGAGGAGGTGCTATTTGGGTACAAGATGTCACAGAAGCCCATAAACCGGGGGCCATGTAAGCTTCAACCAGGCCTGCGAGGCCTTGACCTAATGGGCCAAGCCAAGTCACTGAGGTCTTTAATCGCGTACGCAGGCAATGTTACAAATGCTGGTGGAGATGGTGACAAATCCTGATGGCCAAGAGAAGAAAGGCCTGACTGTGCCTCTAAAGTCCTCCAGTGTCCTCTTCACCCTACCAGGCCTGCCTGCACCATTGCCCCCACTAGTCCCCTGAAGCCTCAGCCCCTTTGGTGATATCCAACAGAAGCCGGATTCAGTTGCCCATACAGGAGATTGTATCAGGCCTGCTTCTGTAAGGGCGATGGCCGCCGCTGTGGATAGAAATAGCAGCAGCACTGATGGAAGAAATGGCAGCCGCAGATAGTAGGAAGAGTGGCAGGGATGCCAAATAAACCGGCGTCACACAGGGCGCAAGCATAATGGGCAATAGGGGGGATGGGGCGACTGGGCAATGACAGGAACAACAAAGCCAAACAGCAGGGCGGAGAGCCGGATAGACGAGGCAGCAGAACGAGGAGGCTAGCAGGTGCGGTGACAGGCAACCAGCTTAACAAATGACGAAAACCAACAGACGAAACGGTAGACGACGGGGCAGCAGGCTGAGACAGACACAAGAAGCCAGCAACAAAAAAGATCGAAGCAACATAACGAGGCCACCGGAGGCAGCACTCCACAGACAATATCGGGAACGGAGGCAAGCAGCAAGATGAAGAATGATGAATTATGAACATAACGATGAACGAGAGGACGAAACGAAACAATACAATGACCAAAATGGAGCAGCCAAATGGAACGGTGGCGGCGGCGGCGGCAACAGCAGCGGCTGCACAAGCCATGATGTTAAGCTGCTTCTAGGTGGGAATCAACGTGCTGCCCGCCACCCGCCAGCTCCCTCGCTCAATCCACAGTCAGTTTTAGACTCTTCTCAGATCTTTCCTTTCCTTACCATTCGCCCCCCCTGATGTTACTGGGGGCTAGTAGCAAGTTTTGGAGGTCATTCAGTTACAGTACCCCTCAGGGCAACCCCGGCAAGCACAGTCCCCTCAACACAGCTCGATTTCCAGCTCCTCCATCTTGGTCACCGGAAGCAGTGTACCAAGTTTACAGAGACAATCTGTAAACATTCCAAAATTGCAAGGGAATCTGTGGAGGAGGAAACCTGGAGATTTATGGCGTCTGGAGAAATGCTGTCTGAGCTGGAGGGGGTTGAAAGGACTGTTTCAACACATGGCTGGAGAAGACAAAAGCAATCACCCAGTAGCTGACCAGATGATTGGAGCCTCCCAGACCAATTTATGCAGCCGAATGTGAATGAAATCAACCCTCATGTTAGCTTAGAGCCACATAAAAGGACCCTTGCTCAAAACCTCCCCTCCTTCCCTAGCAGAGGCTCTGCAATGTACTGGAGTGGAAATTCTTACTGCTTCCACACAGCGACAAGTGAAATGATGCATTACCCTCAGCTGAGCCACAGACAGATCCCCCATCAACATGGGAAAATCAATCCAGCTAGGAAAAAGGGGCTTGGGCAACATCTTCCCCTAGCTGGCCACCGATGTTTGGACTGCAACCTGTGAATCAAGAACCACTGGGGTGGGCTTCCTTCCCAGATCATGGATGGGAGAGATACCAGGGCTGCCTTCTTGGTCACCAACATGGGGAAATCAATCCAGCCAGCAGAAAGGGGCTTGCTCCACATCTTCCCCTAGCTAATCCCCCCAAGGTTTAGGCTGCAGCCTGTGAATCAAGCACCACCGGGATAGGCTTTCTTCCCAGGTCATGGATGTGGGAGATGGTAGTGGGCGCCTGCCTTCCCTCAGCAGATGGCACCATGCCAGATAACTAGACAGGGGGACAACCAGGGATTGAACCCCCCCACAATTCCAGTCCCACCTGCAATGCCCCAACAGACTCTTACCCCACCTTCCAAAAGAGAAATAATCTTGACAATGGCAGAAGGGATGAATGAGGGGAAAGCTGCAGGATGGATAGCAGAGCATCATTTTTTTTATTTAATCCAATTTATACCCCGCCCTTCTCCTAAAAAAGGACCCAGGGCGGCGCACAGGCAATTTAAAACCAAAACATACATATAAATACCCATATTAAAAAGCTATTAAATAATAATCCCGTGCTAAAACCAATTTATAAAATCTCTAATTAAAATTTACAATGTAAAACTCAGTATCGGGGATTATACTAGGCCGGCTTGTTGGAACAGAAGCGTTTTGAGGCGCTGGCGGAACAGGCAGAGGTCCAAGATGTTACGTAATTCGGGGGGCAGGTCGTTCCAGAGGGTAGGGCCTGCCACAGAGAAGGCTCTTCCCCTGGGTGTCGCTAACCGGCATTGTCCGGCCGACGGCACCCAGAGAAGGCCCTCTCTGTGGGAGCGGATTGGTCGAAGGGAAGTATGGGGCAGGAGGCGGTCTCGTATGTAGCTAGGCCCCGAGCCATGGAGCACTTTAAAGATGGTCGTCAACACCTTGAAGTGCACCCGAAAGGCCCCAGGTAGCCAGTGCAGCTCGCGCAGGAGTGGTGTTATGTGGAATTGCCTTGGGGCTCCCATAATCACCCGTGCGGCTGCCTTCTGAACTAACTGCAACCTTCGAGTGCACCTCAAGGGGAGCCCCAAGTAGAGAGCATTGCAGTAGTCCAGCCGGGATGTCACGAGTGCTTGAGTGACTGTGCGAAGGGCAGCCCGGTCCAGTAAGGGGGGCAATTGGTGAATCAAGCATACCTGATAAAACGCCCCCCTGGCCACGGCTGTCACATGATCAGCTAAGAATCCAGGAGAACACCCAAATTGTGCGCCCTCTCCACGGGGGCCAGAGTTTCGCCTCCAATGGCCAGTGTTGGACTTACCTGGCTGAACCGGGCCACCGGAAACCACAGCCACTCGGTTTGGGACGGCTTGAGCTTGAGTTTGTTACTACCCATCCAAACGGCCTCCACACACCGGGACAGCACCTCGACGGCATCGTTGGGGTGGTTTGGGGTGGATATGTACAGCTGAGTGTCATCAGCGTACAGATGGTATTCCACCCCAAAACCACGGAGCGGCTTCATATAGGTGTTGAACAGGAGAGGCGAGAGGACCGACCCCTGAGGAACCCCACATGTCAGGGGCCTAGGGGCCAACCTCTGCCCTCCTGCCAGCACACATTGCGACCGACCAGAGAGGTAGGATGAGAACCACCGTAAAACGGTGCCTCTCACCCCCAACCCCCCCCCAGTGGGTGCAATAGGATACCATGGTGGATGGTATCAAAAGCCGCTGAGAGCTACTTTTTGTAACGCTAATAAACCAGGCAGGTGGCTAGCATACTTGTTGAGAAAAAAGCAAAAATCAAGGACAATAGAAAAAATTAATTATAAAGGTAAAGTTGTTTTTGAATATGAATTGATTAAAAAGTCATTTTTAGAGTTTTACTCCAAGTTGTACACTGGTGATAAAATTCAAGATATAGATATAGACAAGTATCTGTAGGGAGAGAGCATTCTTACAATTTCCAACGAGCAAAAAGAAAGTTTAGACAAACTGATAACTTCTGAGGAAATTTTGTCTGCTATTAAGCAACTGAAAATGGGCAAAGTTCCTGGCACGGATGGTTTGACAGCTATATATTATAAAAGTTTGCAGGAGGAAATGGTGGAACCATTGAAGGAATTATTTAATAATATACAACAGGGGAGAGATGTACCTCCATCCTGGAAGACAGCATTTATCTCGCTGATTCCAAAAGATGGGCAAGATCATGCAGATCCTAAAAATTATAGGCCGATTTCACTTCTAAACACAGACTATAAGATTTTTGCTAAAATTCTAGCAAATAAATTAATGACAACCATGCAACAAATGATTCATCAAGATCAAACTGGCTTTATAAATGGTAGACAAATGAAAAGTAATGTAAGGCAAATTGTTAACTTAATAGAATATTTAGGAGGGAACAAGCAGGTCCCCGCTGTGTTGGTTTTTTTAGATGCCGAAAAAGCTTTTGATAGACTGAATTGGCAATTTTTATTAAAATTAATAGAACAAAATGCAATTTGGAGAACATTTTACAAAATCCATTAAGGCAATTTATCAAAAACAAACAGCGCAAATAGTAATCAATGATGGTTTGACAGAAAATTTTAATATAGAGAAGGGAACAAGGCAAGGTTGTCCCTTGTCACCACTATTGTATTTATTTATTTTTATTTATTTTATTCAATTTATACCCTGCCCTTCTCCAAACGGACCCAGGGCGGCGCACAGGAAAATTAAAATACATACAAAACATCATATAAAATTAAAAAAAAACTAATTCAATGGATCCTGTGCTAAAACCAGATTAAAATGCCCAAATTTAAAAACTATCTAAAAGTCAGTTTAGGAGGCTACGCTAGGCCGGCTAGATGGAACAAATGTGTCTTAAGACACTTGCGGAAGAGGCAGAGGTCAGAGATGGTGCGAAGTTCAGGGGGTAAGTCGTTCCAAAGGGCTGGACATGCCACAGAGAAGGCTCTCCCCCTGGGTGTCGCCAGTCGGCATTGTCCGGCCGATTGCACCCTGAGGAGGCCCTCTCTGTGGAAGCGTATTGGTCTGAGGGATGTATGGGGCAGGAGGCAGTCTCGCATATAACTAGGCCCGAGCCATGGAGCGCTTTAAAGATGGTCATCAAAACCTTGAAGCGCACCCGAAAGACCACAGGAAGCCAGTGCAGCTCGCGCAGGATAGGTGTTATGTGGGAGTGTCTAGGCGCTCCCGTAATCACCCGCGTGGCTGCATTCTGGACTAACTGCAGCTTTCGAGTGCACCTCAAGGGAAGCCCCATGTAGAGAGCATTACAGTAGTCGAGTCGAGAGGTCACGAGGGCCTGAGTGACTGTGCGAAGGGCAGCCCAGTCCAGTAAGGGGCACAATTGGCGCATCAGGCGTACCTGATGGAAGGCCCCTCTGGCCACGGCCGCCACATGGTCCTCCATGGACAGCCGGGAATCCAGGAGGACACCCAAATTGCACGCCCTCTCCACGGGGGCCGGTGTTTCGCCCCCAATGGCCAGAGTTGGAATAATCTGGCTGAACCGGGGTGCCGGAAGCCACAGCCACTCAGTCTTGGACGGGTTGAGCCTGAGTTTTTTACTACCCATCCAGATCCGTACAGCCTCCAAACACCGGGACATGACTTCGACGGCATCGTTGGGGTGGTCTGGGGTGGATATGTACAACTGAGTATCATCAGCGTACAGATGATATCCCACCCCAAAACCACGGATGATCTCGCCCAGCGGCTTCATGTATGTGTTGAACAGTAGGGGTGAGAGGACCGACCCCTGAGGTACCCCACATATGAGGGACCTCGAGGCCGACCTCTGCCCCCCTGCCAACACATATTGCGACCGACCAGAGAGGTAGGACGAGAACCACCGTAGAACGGTGCCTCCCAGCCCCAACCCCCCCAGTCGGCGCAATAGGATACCATGGTCGATGGTATCAAAAGCCGCTGAGAGGTCTAATAGGACTAGGATAGAGGAATATCCTCTATCCTTCGCCCTCCAGAGATCATCAACCAACGCGACCAATGCCGTCTCGGTGCTATGCCCGGGTCGAAAGCCGGACTGGTGCGGGTCTAGATAATCAACTTCCTCCAAGTGTCGCGGAAACTGTTGGGCCACCACACTCTCAACAACCTTCACTAAAAAGTGAAGGTTGGAGACGGGACGATAGTTCTCTAGTAATGCTGGATCCAGGGACGGCTTCTTGAGGAGGGGCCTTACTACCGCCTCTTTCAAGACAGCAGGCAAGGACCCCTCACTCAAAGATGCGTTGACAATGCCCTGGAGCCAGCCTCGTGTCGTCTCCCAGGATGCCAGTACAAGCCAGGAGGGACACGGGTCCAATAAACATGTGGTAGCCCTAAGTCTCTTTGACAACTTGTCCATATCCTCGGTAGTAACAAAATCAAACTCCTCCCAAGATGGTGTCTCAAGAGCAACCTCGGACCGCTCAGCTGGAGCACTGTCGATGGAGGCAGCTCGCTCCGAATCCAAGTGATTTTCTCCTGCAGATAAATCCCAAATTCCTCTGCTCGACCCTGTAGAGGGGCTTCCCACGGCCTCTGTTGAAGGAGGGAGCGGGTCACCCCAAACAGGGCAGCAGGGCGGTTATCTGCGGATGCAATAAGAGTGGCACAATACTCATGTTTGGCCACTCTTATCGCCACCAGGTAAGTCCTAATGTAGGTTCTCACTAGTGTTCGGTCGGCTTCAGAGCGAGAGGATCTCCATCTGCTCTCTAGGCGTCTCTTGTGGCACTTCATCTCCCCGGTGAACCAAGGAGCCCGGGTGGATCGTCGCCACAAGAGAGGCCGCACGGGCGCGACTCGGTCCAAGGCCCCCGTGGCCGCACTTAACCATGCGGCCACTAGGTCCTCTGTCGAGTCGCGGGGCAAGTCCAGAGGAATTGGCCCAAGCTCCCTTTGGAACCTTACCGGGTCCATCAGAAGCCTGGGGCGGAACCATATAGGAATATTCGGTTCCGCCTCCCCGCAATGGGGTGCAGCGATCGGAAAGTCGAACCGAAGGAGAGTGTGATCTGTCCATGACAGGGGTGTGATGATTAAATCCCCTATTCCCAGATCATGACTCCACTGTCCCGAGACGAAGATGAGATCCAGGGTGTGTCCACCCTCGTGGGTAGGGCCTAAAACTACCTGGGTCAGGTCCATGGCTGCCATGGAAGCCATGAACTCCCGAGCTGCACCAGAGGGAGAGGCAGATCCGATGGGAGACAGGTTCTATCCTCCCGGTTGGGGGCGCATGGCCGATTGTTGCAGACGGTCAGGTGCCACAACCCCGGCAGGCTAGGTGGTCAGGGATTACAGGGCCAGGGCCTGCGGCTGATGTTTTGCAACGCCAGGTCCGTGGTCAACAAAGCCCCCCTCATCCATGACCTTGTGTCAGAGGGGGAGCCGGACCTGGTCGGAATTGCGGAGACCTGGTTGGGCCACGAGGGAGGACTCCCCCTCGTTGAAATGTGCCCGCCAGGTTACCGCGCGTTTCATCAGCCCCGGGCCCTAGGCAGGGGTGGAGGGGTAGCGGTTATTGTTAGGGAAGGTCTGGAGCCGAGAGAGACCATTGTGCCACAGACCACCGGCTGTGAGTCCCTCTGCGTGAAGTGGGGCCTAGGGAGGCAGTTGGGCTTGCTGGTTGTATACCTGGCTCCCCGCTATGTAGCAGTAGCCCTGCCCGAGCTCCTTGAGGTGATCGCTACGATGGCAGTTGAGAACCCCAGACTAGTAGTCATGGGGGACTTTAACTTGCCATCGGTGGGCGAATCATCCGAGGCAGCTCGGGAGTTCATGGCTTCCATGACGGCCATGGACCTGACCCAAGTAATTCAGGGTCCCACGCACGAGGGTGGACATATGCCAGATCTAATTTTCGTCTCTGGCCAATGGAAGAGTGATCTGGGTATAGGGGATATAGGCATCACACCCCTGTCATGGTCAGATCACTCACTTCTCCGGCTCGACTTTCCAATCGCTACACCCCACCGCGGGGAGGCGGAACCTGAGTCATCTATTTGGTTCCGCCCCAGGCGCCTGATGGACCCTGATAGGTTCCAGGCGGTGCTTGGGCCACTTCCTGTATCCCTGACCCGCGCCCCGATGAAGGACCTCGTGGCCGCATGGAATACTGCGGCCACGGGAGCCTTGGATCGGGTCGCACCCTTGCGGCCTCTCTTGCGGCGACGAACCACCCTGGCTCCTTGGTTTACCGAGGAGCTAAGGGTGGTGAAGCGCCACAAGAGATGCCTAGAGAGGAGATGGAGATCCACTCGGTCTGAATCTGACCGAACACAGGTGAGAGCCCATTTATGGACTTACCTTGTGGCACTGAGAGTGGCCAAATGTCATCATTGCGCCACTCTCATCGCATCCACAGATAACCGCCCTGCCGCCCTGTTTAGGGTGACCCGCTCCCTCCTTCAACAGAGGGTGCGGGAAGCCCCTTTACAGGGTAGAGCAAAGGAATTTGGGATTTATCTGCAGGAGAAAATCGCTCAGATTCAGAGCGAGTTAGTCCCCATCGATAGTGGCCCAGTGGGATGCAGATCTTGAGACAGTTTTGTGGGAAGAATTTGACTCTGTTACTTCCGAAGATATGGACAGGTTACGTGGGCGACTGCAAGCCACCACATGTTTATTGGACCCGTGTCACTCCTGGCTTGTACTGGCATCCTGGGAGGTTACACGAGGCTGGCTCCAGGAGGATGTCAATGCTTCTCTTAGTGAGGGTTTCTTGTCTGCCTCCCTTAAAGAGGCGATGGTGAGACCCCTCCTGAAGAAGCCCTCTCTGGACCCAGCATTGTTGGTTAATTACCGTCCGGTCTCCAACCTTCACTTTTTGGCGAAGGTTGTAGAGAGTGTGGTGGCACAACAGTTTCCCTATCATCTGGAGGAAGTTGATTATCTGGACCCGTGCCAGTCTGGCTTCCGGCCCAGGCACAGCACCGAGACAGCATTGGTCGCGTTGGTGGATGATCTCTGGAGGGCCAGAGATGGGGGCTGTTCCTCCATCCTGGTCCTATTAGACCTTTCAGCGGCTTTTGATACCATCGACCATGGTATCCTATTGAATCGGCTGGAGGGGCTGGGGGCGAGGGGCACCGTTTTACGGTGGTTCTCCTCCTACCTCTCCGGTCGATCGCAATTTGTGTTGGCAGGAGAGCAGAGGTCGACCTCGAGAGCCCTCACTTGTGGGGTGCCTCAGGGGTCGGTCCTCTCGCCTCTCCTGTTCAACACATATATGAAGCCGCTGGGCGAGATCATCCATGGTTTTGGGGTAGAGTACCACCTCTACGCTGATGACACGCAGCTGTATATATATACCCCAAACCACCCCAACAATGCCATAGCGGTGATGTGCCAGTGCCTGGAAACCATGCGGGCCTGGATGGGAAGGAACAGACTCAGACTCAACCCGTCCAAGACCGAGTGGCTGTGGTTCCCGGCATCCCGGTACAACCAGTTGACTCCATCACTGGCCATAGGGGACGATCACCTTACCCCTGTGGATGGGGCACGCAACTTGGGCGTCCTCCTGGAACGCCCTGTCCATGGAAGATCAAGTGACAGCGGTGGCCAGGAGGGCATTCTACCAGGTTTGCCTGGTACGCCAGTTGCATCCCCTATTGGATCGGGATGCCCTTTGCACAGTCACTCATGCCCTCGTGACATCCCGACTGGACTACTGCAATTCTCTCTACATGGGGCTCCCCTTGAGGTGCACCCGAAGACTTCAGCTTATCCAGAATGCAGCCGCACGAGCAATTATGGGAACCTCGAGGTTTACCCATGTAACACCGCTCTTGCGTGAGCTGCATTGGCTGCCTGTCGTCTTTCGGGTGCGCTTCAAGGTGTTAGTTATCATCTTTAAAGCTCTCCATGCCACGGGACCTAGCTATTTGCGGGATCGGATTCTGCCCCATATATCCCTGCGGCCGATTCGCTCTCACAGAGAGGGACTTCTCCGGGTGCTGTCCACTAGGCTATGCCAGCAGGCGACGCCCAGGGGAAGGGCTTTCTCTGTGGCGGGCCCAGCCCTCTGGAACAACCTTCCCCCCGAAATTAGAACAACTACGGACCTCCGCTCCTTCCGTCAAAAATTGAAAACACACTTTTTCTGCTTGGCCGGCCTAGGTTAGTCTTCCGTTTTTAACTGGTTTTTTTTTTTTTTAGGGGGTGTAGTTTAGTTTTAGTATAGTGGGTTTTAGCGCAGGGACAATTCGTTTAATTTTATATTAACTATTTATGTATTTTATACTTGCTTTTTAACTTCCCTGTGCACCGCTCCGAGTCCCCTTGGGGAGAGGAGGCGGTCTATAAATAAAATTATTATTATTATTATTATTATTAAAATTGGTGTTTCGGTTCCTAAGACCATCAAAAATATGTGTTTTTCAATGGTCTCATGCGATCCCTGTGAAAGGGTCATTCGACACCCCCCCCCCAATAGGGGTCCTGACCCACAGGTTGAGACCCACTGGTTTAAGGCCTATTTTGGGTCTTTGCCAAACACTTTCCACACTTTTGCTACATTTTGACATCCAACCATCCCAAAACAGCTATTGACCTTTTAAGAGTTTTATAGTCTATAGTCCATAAACATCACTTCCTCCTTTGTCTTGTCTTTATCAGCTTATCTCCAAAATGCAACTTAATAAAACAAAATAAATCCAATGGCAGCAGTAAACTTTATTACACACACCTTATCAAGGCTCAGTCTTAAAAACATTTAGTTCTTCCACCTTTTCCAGGCCTTGATACTTTGACTGAAAGAAGGGAGTGATAGGCCTTCACACTATACACTCATAAATTAGCTATTATCTTTTCAGCTGTACTCCTTTAAACTCTTTAGAAGAGTTTAGTTCTTTGTTAGTCTTCAATCAAAGAGCCCTTCCTCCCTGTCCAGTTTCAAAGGCCTCTCAAGTCTCTTAAACAAATGTCCAAGCTCAAAGATTGGAGGTGCTTTTGGAGGGGAGATTTAAAGACACAAAAAGGAACAGTAAGTAGTGGCAGTTTCATTTGAACTTTTCCTGTGGCTGGAGCTGATTGGAGGTGCTTTTGGAGGGGGGATTTAAAGACACAAAAAGGAACAGGAAGTAGTGGCTTACCGTGCCGAATGGGGCCAGCCTGGAAGACTGCCATTCCAACCTTTTCTGTCTGAGCTGCTGCTGAGGAGAGCCAAACCAACAGGAACAAGTGAGCACTGAATACTGCAATCGTTAAAATGGAGTCCGAGGGAGCAGCTGTGCAACACTTGTGCCATGTTTCTGATTTTGTCCAAGCGCGTGGAGAACTACACCTGCAGCAAGTGCAAGCTGGTTGCACTGCTAGAAGAGAAGATCCAGCAGCTGGAGGCACATATATCTAACCATCAGCAAATTAAGGAGCTTGAGCTGTTCTTGGAAAGAGCAGAGCAGACTATCCTGGACAATAAAGAGACAGGGCACAGCTCTCAGGAAGAAGACATTTCACTAACTCAAGAGGTAGATCCATGGAGGAATGTCACTCGAAGAAATAGAAGAGCAAGGGATTGCTCTGAGAGTCTGAATTTACAGAATCAACTTGAGGCTCCTTCCCCCATCACACCTGATGAGGAATGCACAGACGAACAACTGGTCCCACCTGAGGATCTCTCCTTCATCACACTTGATGAGATACAGGAAGAAGAACAACAGGAACAAACTGAAGACCTCTCCCTTAATAAAGTTGATGAGGTGAATGAAGATGAACAGACTACAGGAGAGAGGCTCCTTGTACTAGGTGATTCAATTATTAGAAACGCAGAGAGATGGATTTGTGATGCGCATGACAACCGTGTAGTGACTTGCCTACCCGGTGCAAAGGTTGCAGACATAACGAGAAATCTAGATAGTTTGTTAGAGAGAACTGGGAAGGAGCCAGTGGTTGTGGTACACATTGGTACCAATGATGTTGGGAAGGCAAAGCAATCAGTCCTGGAAGCCAAATTCAGGTTGCTAGGAAGAAGATTGAAGTCCCGGACTTCCAAGGTAGCATTTTCAGAAGTGCTGCCTGTTCCTCGTGTAGGACCTACCAGGCAGGCAGAGCTCAGAAACCTCAATGTGTGGATGAGGTAATGGTGTTGGGAGGAGGGCCTCAGATTTGTCAGGAACTGGAGAACATTTTGGGACAAGCCAAACCTGTTCAGGGGGGATGAGTTGCACTGGAACCATGATGGGACAAGATTGCTGGCAATCAACATCAAAAAGGCTGCAGAACAACTTTTAAACTGATAACTGGGGGAAAGCCGATAGGAGCTGTGCAGCATCCGGTTCGGGAAAGTGTTTACTTGAGTAGTGAGGATGATGCAATAATTACTGAGCAGAGCGAGGAGCCAGTCACCAGCACTCTAGCAGAAGGATGCAAGAAGCAGTCTAAGGATGCAAATGGACTCAAAAGACTGCATCAGAAAAGTATATATAAATGCCTGTATGCAAATGCCAGAAGCACCCGGAACAAAATAGTGGAGCTGGAATACTTAGCAATAGACAAAAATATTGATATTATTGGTATCACTGAAACCTGGTGGATGGATGATAACCAATGGGATACAGTCATCCCAGGCTACAAACTGTACAGGAAGGACAGAAAGGGGCAAACGGGAGGTGGTGTAGCCTTGTATGTCAAAAAAGAGATAAAGTCATACGAATTGGCATATCGAGGTGATTTAGAGTCACCACTAGAAACTCTGTGGGTAAGACTATCAGGCCAAAAGAATGGTCTAACAGTAGGCATATGTTATTGGCCTCCGACCCAAGCCTCTGAGAGAGACTGGCAGTTGGAAAATGTTGTTAAGGAGGCATCAAAAAAAGGAAGCCTGGTTATAATGGGGGATTTCCATTACCCTCACATAGACTGGGCGAACTGTTGTTCGGCACATGACAAAGAGATAAAGTTCCTAGATATGCTAAATGATTGTTCCCTGGAACAGATGGTTGAAGACCCAACTAAAGGTACAAGAATCCTTGACTTGGTTCTGAGCAATATACAGAATCTCGTGCAAAATGTTAATGTGACTGATCCAATAGGGAACAGTGACCACAACACAATTATTTTTAACTTAATCATAGATTGCAAATCACCGATAAAATCTAATACAGAGACCTTAAATTTTCATAAAGGAAATTTCCCGAAGATGAGGAAACTAGTAAAAAAGAAGCTGAAAGGGAGAATTGAGAAAGTCCAAACACTCTATGAGTCATGGAGGCTGCTCACAAAAACAATAACAGAGGCCCAATTGGAATGTATACCTAAAAGGAAAAAGGGCACCGCCAGGTTCAAGAGGACTCCGATGTGGCTTACAGGAGCTGTTTGCGAAGTGATCAAAAGCAAGAAAAGCTCATTTAAAAGATGGCAGGCTTCTCCAAACGAGGACAACAGGCAGAAACATAAATTCTGGCAGAACAAATGCAAGGCACCAATCAGGAAAGCAAAGCAAGACTTTGAGGAGTGTTTAGCTAAAAACACTCAAAGAAATAACAAGGACTTATTTAAGTACATTAGAAGTAAGAACCCAACTGGGAAGGCAATTGGACCATTAGATGACAATGGAAGGCAAGGGATTATTAAGGAGGAAACAGAGATTGCAGAGAGACTCAATGAATTCTTTGCTTCAGTATTCACTGAAGAAGACAGTGATCACATGCCTAAAACAGAGCCTATCTTTGTAGGGAGGGAAACTGAGGAATTAACCCAGATAGAAATAACCAGGGAGGAGGTCCTTGCATGTCTTGTTAAACTAAACACTAACAAATCACCAGGACCAGATGGCATCCATCCACGAGTTCTCAAGGAACTTAAAGATGAAATTGCTGATGTCCTTGCCAAAATATATTATCTTTCCCTCAAATCAGGCCTTGTGCCGGATGACTGGAAGGTAACAAATATAACACCTCTCTTCAAAATAGGATCCAGAGGTGATCCAGGAAATTACCGACCGGTCAGCTTGACAAGTGTCCCAGGTACAGTGATAGAAACCATCTTAAAAGATAAAATTAATAGGCACGTAGAAGAGAAGGCGCTGCTGAAGGAGAGCCAACATGGCTTTTGCAAGGGCAAATCATGCCTCACTAATCTTCTGGAATTTTTTGAGAGTGCCAACAAGCACGTGGACAAGGGAGATCCAGTCAACATTATTTATTTGGACTTTCAGAAGGCGTTTGACAAGGCCCCGCACCAAAGGCTCTTAAATAAACTTAGTCATGGAATAAAGGGACAGGCCTTGTCCTGGATTAGTAACTGGCTAGGGGACAGGAAATAGAGAGTAGCATTAAATGGACACTTCTCCAGGTGGAGGGAGGTAAAGAGTGGGGTCCCCCAAAGTTCAGTACTGGGACCCCTGTTCTTCAACCTTTTCATAAATGATCTAGAAGTTGGAGTAAACAGCAAGGTAGCCAAATTCGCCGATGACACTAAATTATACAGGGTAGTAAAAACTGAGAGAGAGTGTGAGGAGCTCCAGAGGGATCTCTTGACATTGGGGGAGTGGGCAAACCAGTGGCAAATGAGCTTCAACATTAGTAAGTGCAGAGTGATGCACGTTGGGGCAAAAAAACCCCAACTATATCTATAAACTGATAGGGTCTGAACACCTTGCAACTAACCAGAAAAGGGACCTTGGTGTCCTGGTGGACAGCTCAATGAAGGTGTCAACCCAGTGTGCTACAGGAGTGAAAAAAGCAAACTCATTGCTAGGGATCATTAGGACGGGTATAGAAAATAAGTCAGCAAGTGTCATTTTGCCTCTTTATCAATCTATGGTAAGGCCCTATCTGGAGTATTGTGTACAGTTCTCGTCGCCATATCTTCAGAAGGATATTATGGAAATGGAAAAGGTGCAGAGGAAGGCAACCAGAATGATTAGGGGGCTGGAAAACCTTCCTTACCATCTGAAGCTGCAACGGCTATGCCTCTTCACTCTAGAACGACGGCGCCTGAGAGGTGACCTGATTGAAGTGTATAAAATCATGCACGGTGTGGACAAAGTAGAAAAGGAAAAACTGTTTTCCCTATTGCACAACACTATAACTAGGGGGCATTCTATGAAACTTTTGATAGCTAGACCTCAAACAAATAAGGGGAAGTACTTTTTCACCCAGAGGATCACTGGTCTATGGAACTCCCTGCCAGAAGAAGTGGTGACAGCTGTCAGCCTCGACACCTTTAAGAAAGGATTAGATGAGTTCATGGAGAACAAGGGTACCAATGGCTATCATTATGGATGCCTAAGGACACCCTCCGGGTTGGAGAGATAGGCAGGATATTTCTCAATGCCATTTGCAGGGAATCATAAGCAGGTGAAGACATCTGCTTGGGAAGATCTTAAGCAAATGGTGAACCACAGTGTGAGACAGAATGCTGGACTGGATGGGCTGTGGCCTGTTCCAGCAAGGCTATTCTTATGTTCTTATGAAAAAATGTCTAATTCCAAATCAAATACAGTCCAATCTTCAGCAGAAAAGCAAGGGAACTAACTCACATTTCATAATTTCTCAAATTTCATAATCTTTAGATAGATGTTATATTTTTAAAATCCATTCTTTGAGATTGTCCAGAGGAGGCAGAAATTCAGTGGCCATCATCCATTCCAGCTAGCTCCACTGCCCCCGCCCCCACAAGTCCAGCTTTGTGAATATTACTCCATGAAATCTAGCCATTCCATTGATTCAGAAACAACAGTTCTTCATGGTGATGGCGCAACAGAATTGCAGCTCTCCTGATTTTTTTTAAATAAAAAGACCAGAAGTAGCTAGATGATAGGATAAAGGATGGATAAAACCTGTATGCAGATTTTTCTCTATTAAGTCCCAGAGGGGCTCAAGCTTTGACAGCAAATAGAGTTCCCACTGGCAGCTACCATTTTGGGAGGCACTATGCTGAATTGTGTTTCAAAAATGGCAGCTTCTTCTTGGATTGTGGCATGTGGTCCAGGAATAGAGTGGCTTTCTCTCATTCCGTAATGTAGAGCTTTCCACAGTTCTCATTAATGAAAGAGAGCAGGCCTCTTCCAGGATCGTGCCACATGATCCCAGAAGCAGTCACCATGTTCAGAGCAACCACAATTCAATGTGGCCACCCAGAAAATGACAGCTTTTTCTGGGATTGTGCCCTAATTCACTGCTTCCCTAATGTAAAAATGAAAGCTATGCACTGGTCCAGATCTCTGATTAAGTTTTAGTTTTGTTTTATTTGATTTGTATCCCGCCCTTCTCCAAAAGGACCCAGGGCGGCGCACAGGAATTTTTTGTTTTGAAAAAGTTTTATTGAGTTTTAACAATTTTCTAGAGGGTAAGGTAAGGGTTACAGAAACATTTTGAGAACCTTTGCGTCAGAGTCTTTGGCCCATCCCGGGCTACATAAGAAAACAATAGTAAAGCAATTTATCCGAAAAAATACTACAAGATAAAGGCAAATGAATACATAGTACATTCCAATTCTCAGATGGCAGACATGTGCAAACATCCTGGTACAAAAGAATAATAAAAGAAAGAAAATTAGTAAAAAAAAAGGAAAAACAAGCAAAATCATTTTTTGGATCTAAGTCTTTTGGCAATTGTATCTTCTTTTTCTCTCGCCTGGCCCCCAGTGGGCGGGGCCGTGGCCCCCTCCGCCCCCCCTGGATCTTCCCCCAGGACAGAGGAATGTTTTTTAAGAAAGGCTTCCGCCTCAACAACTGTTTTAATCTTCACTCTTCCTCCTTCCCAGAACACCAGCATCCCTTCGGGCATCGCCCACTTGAACCAAATCCCATGATCAAACAATGTTTTGGATAAGAAGGAAAATTTCCTTCTCATCTCTCTGATTTTTTTTGGGACCTGCTTCAAGATGACGACCACCTTTTGTTGGTAAATTAAAGGACCCCCTCTCTGCGCCCTCAAAATTCCCTCCCTGGTTGACCTTCTAACAAATTTAATGTGTATCTCTCTGGGTACCTCATTTATCCTGGCATATGCTGAGTTTATTCTGTAGACTAGGTCAATGTCCCCCCTGATCTCATCTTTAGGTTTATGTAAATAGTCTGCTAAAATTGTACTCATGAGTTCAGGCAGGCATTCACCAGATTCTTCGGAAATATTCTGAAATCTTAAAAAATATGACATCCTTTCGAAGTCCATCCTAGACATATGCCCAGTTAGTTCCCCCACCTCGCTGTTAACATTTTTAAGCTCTCCCTTTGCCTCAATTAGCCCCCCCTCCAGATCTTCAGTCTTCTGTGTATTCTCCTGCATTTGTTTCCGAGTTTCCAAAAATTCCTTCTTAAAGTTGTTGTTTTCTTCTCTCTGAGCCTTAATTTCAAGCACCAAAGTTTGTATAACAGATTCCAGAGAGGACAATCTTTGTTCCAGACCTGCCAATTCTGATTTTTGTGCCATGGTTGGGTGTTAAAGTCAGTGTCACTAAAATGGCGTTTTTTGGGTGGGGCAGCTGAGGCAAATCAGGAGGTAAAAGTTTCAAATCAGGGTTGTAAAAAAGTTCAGAAACCAGAAGAGAAACACTTTTCCAGATCAATAGTTATAGTAAAAAGGTACTCCAGACAAGGAATCAATTAATCCTCCCCCCCCAAAAAATTCTTCATTGATAGCAAGAGGAAGTCCAAATCACAAGGAGATGCTGGTAATTTTCCAAAAATACAATAGTCATTCAGGAGCAGAGAGAAGCCATCTTCCACCGTCCAAGCTGGGAGCCAGCCGGAGAGAGTAACAAAGAAAAAAAAATTGTAGCAAGCCAATCGAACTTAGAAACATTGTTGCAAGCCGCAAATCACTTTCACTCGCTTTCACTAAGTTCCAGGCAAACCGCATAGAAAAAACAACCGTTCCTCGAAACGAGGAGCCATTTCAAAGCGCCGCTTTAAATCCGAGGGGGGGTTTAACGAAAAAAACACCCCCCTCCAAGCTTTTTAGTCCAGCGCTGCCATCGGAGAGAGAATAGCAAATAAATCACTCACTCTTCACCTTGCAGCCGAGCCTCGGGAGAGCCTTTCAACTCCGAACGTCCGGCTCTCTTCACAATAAAAAAACAGTTCCGATCTCCATTGGCGAAGGTGGAGACAGGCGTCTCCCCCCCGCAGCCAGCCTTTCCTCACCTAGGCTGAAGACAAGGGTCGCTTTCCCACCGCCATGGGAAGAGAACGACCCCAGCAAGCCTACCCTACGGGAGACCCCCAAGGTGGGGCGTCTCGCCCCCGTCGGGGGGCAGAAAAAAGGACAAAGCGGCGGATGAGTCAGGGACCCATCCATCGCCGTTGGAGGGCGGAAGCGGAAGGCGCACAGGAATTTAAAATAACATACAAAGTAATACAAAATACAAAAATTTAAAAAACTATTAAATATCAAAACCTGCGTTAAAACCAATTAAAACCCCCCATTTTAAAACTATCTAATACTAGTCACAGCGGAGGCTATTTTAGGCCGGCTTGATGAAACAGGTGTGTTTTTAAACACTGGCGGAAGAGGCGGTGGTCAGTGATGGTATGGAGTTCAGGGGGTAGGTCGTTCTACAGGGCAGGGCCCGCCACAGAGAAGGCCCTTCCCCTGGGTGTCACCAGTCGGCATTGTCCCTGAGAAGGCCCTCTCTGTGGGAGCGTATAGGTCTAAGGGATGTATGGGGCAGGAGATGGTCTCGCATGTAACTAGGTACCGAGCCATGGAGCGCTTTGAAGATGGTCGTCAAGACCTTGAAGCGCACCCGAAAGACCACAGGAAGCCAGTGCAGCTCGCGCAGGATCGGTGTTATATGGGAGCATCTAGAGGCTCCCGTAATCACCTGCGCGGCTGCATTCTGGACTAACTGTAGCTTTCGAGTGCACCTCAAGGGAAGCCCCATGTAGAGAGCATTGCAGTAGTCGAGTCGGGATGTCACGAGGGCCTGAGTGACTTTGCCCGGTCCAGTAAGGGGCACAATTGGCGCATCAGGCATACCTGATGAAACGCCCCCCTGGCCACGGCTGCCACATGGTCTTCCATGGACAGCCGGGAATCCAGGAGGACACCCAAATTGCGCACCTTCTCCATGGGGGCCGGTGTTTCGCCCCCAATGGCCAGAGTTGGAGTAATCTGGCTGAACCGGGGTGCCGGAAACCACAGCCACTCAGTCTTGGATGGGTTGAGCTTGAGTTTGTTACTACCCATCCAGATCCGTACGGCTTCCAAACACCGGGACATCACCTCAACGGCATCGTTGGGGTGGTCTGGGGTGGAAATGTACAGCTGAGTATCATCAGCGTACAGATGATATCCCAACCCAAAACCACGGATGATCTCACCCAGCGGCTTCATATATGTGTTGAATAGGAGGGGCGAGAGGACCGACCCCTGAGGAACCCCGCATACGAGGGGCCTCGAGGCCGACCTCTGCCCCCCTGCCAACACATATTGCGACCGACCAGAGAGGTAGGATGAGAACCACCGCAAAACGGTGCCTCCCAGCCCCAACCCCCCCCAGTCGGTGCAATAGGATACCATGGTCGATGGTATCAAAAGCCGCTGAGAGGTCTAACAGGACTAGGATAGAGGAATATCCTCTATCCCGCGCCCTCCAGAGATCACCAACCAATGCGACCAATGCCGTCTCGGTGCTGTGACCGGGTCGGAAGCCGGACTGGCGCGGGTCTAGATAATCAATTTCCTCCAGGTGTCGCGGAAACTGTTGGGACACCACACTCTCAACAACCTTCGCTAAAAAGTGAAGGTTGGAGACTGGACAGAAGTTCTCTAATAATGCTGGGTCCAGGGACGGCTTCTTGAGGAGGGGCCTTACCACCGCTTCTTTCAAGACGGCAGGCAAGGACCCCTCACTCAAAGATGCGTTGACAATGCCCTGGAGCCAGCCTCGTGTCGTCTCCCAGGATGCCAGTACAAGCCAGGAGGGACACGGGTCCAATAAACATGTGGTAGCCTTAAGACTCTTTGACAACCTGTCCATATCCTCGGTAGTAACAAAGTCAAACTCCTCCCAGAATGGCTTGCCCCTTCGCCAGATGGATCTCGGGAGAAACAAACCAGATTGAAAGAGTAGCGAAAATGCTGGTGCTGGAGGGCTCTCCCTAATCTTCTGGATCACTGATGGAGGACAATTGACAGATCATTGTGAGTTCCAGTTCAATCAATTTAAACTGAGATTAGAGGGGGGAGGGTTTTTTTCCCTTTAACCCCCCCTCAGACGAAGTGGCATTCAAATGATCCCTCTCCAAAATGGAGAGAGGAAAGGGACTAATTTGCCATTTGAATTAAGTATGGGAGAGAGTATTGCAGTGGCAACAATGTTTCACGGAGCCCTTTCTAAAAAGCAAATTGCAACTTTTACTTTTACTTTTCTCCTCTCCCTGTGAAAGGGTTGGGCAAGATGGCTCTCCTTTGTTCACTACACATAGCTTCTTTATACTTATGAAGCTTGCCCTTGGTAACCGCCTCCGAAAGACTCCTGTCTTTTTTTGATATCTCACCCAAAGGCTCTCTTTGTCTCTCCTGTTACATGGAATTCCTGGATGTGGATTATATGGTTTTATTTGGTTTTCTTTTGATGTATCTTTGAGACCTGAGACAGTGAAGGAGAACTAGTTTTTTTTACTTGGATTTTTTTGTACCTCGAACCATCTTGGACATCTACTCCTTTGACGCCATTTCTTTTACCATTTTTGAACTGAGACAATGGCTTTCAGAAAACCACCCACGGGGAAATCAACATCTGCCCCCTCTTCGACAACTTCTAGCCCAAGCATGCAACAGTCAAAAATTACTTCACTACTACAGAAAGAAAATTCTGGAGAGAGTTCGCAGGAATTGTCGGTTGCTCAAATGTTCCAGGAACTTATGAGAAATATGAATGAATTGCGGAAAGAAATGACAGATTTTAAAATGGGGCTCAGAGAAACGCAGCAAAATGTAACGGAAAATAAACAAAAATTTACGGCGCTGGAGGGATGGGGAAAGAGGTTAAAGAAATTCGAAGGGAAAATTTAGAATTAGAAACTTATATGTCTAAAATAGATTTCGAAAGAATGTCTTTTTTTCTCAGGTTTCAGAACATACCAGAGACAGAAAATGAAGATCTTAAAGATGTTATGCGTACAATACTAGCAGAATACCTTAAAAGAGATAAGGAACGACTCTTGTGGGACATGGACCTGGTTTATAGAATTAATTCAACTTATGCTAGAACCCACAATGTCCCAACAGAGGCCCATGTTAAATTTCTCAGGAAATCCACAAGGGATGTGATACTGAGGGCCTGAAGGGGGGGAGACCTTTAAAATATCAAGACAAAGAAATAACCATATTGAAACAAATTCCAAAAAAATCAGAAAAATAAGAAGGAAATATTCCTTCCTGTCGAAGAAATTATATAAGAAAGAAATATGGTTTAAATGGTTATTGCCAGAGGGAATGCTGATCTTCTGGGAGTGGGGTAGAATAAAAATTAAAACATTAACTGAGGCAGATGCCTTTCTTCAAAAACATTCTTCCCTCTTAGAGGACAGAGATAGTGGGGGCGGGGAAAAGGACAGCATTACACAAGATTTGGGAATGAAGGGAGTCACGGTGCCACCTGGTGACAGAGAAGAAGAAACAATAGCGAAAAGGCTCAGATCACAAAAATGATTTTATTTGAAATGTCATTGTAATTGTTAATATAATAGAAAATGGCAAAGAAATAGACGATTGAACACATGGTACACAATGTAACAACTTTGTTTATATTTGTCCTTTATTTTTAAAATTGTAAACTTGTGAGGTTTGGGAGGGATACCAACACTGACATGGGAGCTACCAAAAATTTTTGTATTCCCTATCCCCTTTCCCATGTATATTTTGAAAAACCAATAAAAATTGTATACAAAAAACAAAAATCAGCAAACTACAATGTCATATAATTTAGGGCAGGGGTCCCCAACCATGGACTAGCATTGGTCCATAGCATGCCAGAAACTGGGGCATGCAAACAAGCAAAGCCGCATCCACAGCATGCAGCCATCATATGAAACCAGCACATGAAATAGAAAGAAGGACACACAACTAAGGCAGAATATCAGCACATAGCCAGAATCTACAAAGATGAAATCAGGAAAGCAAAGGCTCAGAATAACTAAAGATGTGCAACAAAAATCAAAGATAGTAAAAAAAAAGTTTCTTTCAACATATAAATTAAAAAAAAATCAAAGAAACACTCAGTCCATTAAAGAGAGAAGATACCAAGGAGGTAACTGGTAGTAGGGAGAAAGCAGAGCTGCCTAACTCATTCACGCCTGCACGCACACTCAGCCCCCTGTCTGAAGATTACTGGATAAGGGGGCAGAGTTTCCGGGCAGGGCTCTCCACCCCCCCCCCCAATTGGAGCCTCCAGGTGGAGAGGCAGTCTACCTGAACTGGGGGGGGGAGTTGGAGGAGGAGGAAGGCATCGTTGCGGCCCAAGAGACAAATCACCCAGGCGCTTCTGGGATTCAGGGGTGGGACTTCCACTCTCAGTCCTCCATCACTCCCCGTGTTTGCCGGCACTGACAGAGCCTGACCTGCTGCCAGTGGAGGCTGGAAGCCAGGAGAATCATGGCCGAAAGTTTTTCTGCTGCGACCACCCCTTCCTTTCTTTTGGGTGGGGGGGAACGGGGGGGGGGGTTAAGGGAGGACCTGATGGTCTCTTGGAGGGAGGGAGGGAGGGGGGCCTGGAGGAGGTTGGCTGGGGGGGTCTGCGGAGGGGCGGTGAAGGTAGGTAGGTAGGTAGGTAAGTAGAGGGATAGAGAGGGAGAAATACAATAGGTAGGTAGGTAGGTAGGTAGGTAGGTAAGTAGAGGGATAGAGAGAGGGAGAAATACAGTAGGTAGGTTGGTAGGTAGAGGTATAGAGAGATAGGGAGAAATACAGTAGGTAGGTAGGTAGGTGGAGAGAGGGAGAAATACGGTAGGTAGGTAGGTAGGTAGGTCACATTAGCTTTCTCTGCCGCCCGGTACGTACTCGGATGAAATGCTGAGCTAAGTCCTTGTGTGGACCCAATGGACCTCAGGGACTCTCCAGAACTTGGGGGTAAACTGAACTCTACGGTCTGAGATGATCCTCCTGGTTACTCCATGCAGGCAGTAAATGTGTTTAACATTTTCTCTAGCTCCTTGCAGATGGTAGCTCTGAGCAAGCAATGAAATGGGCTTGCTTGTCCAAATGACTTTATTACCGCCACTGTCTGGAAGCTCGCCAATGAAGTCCATCTCTTCTCATGGTCGGCTAGGGTTAGCCACTCGTTGCAGTAACCCAGGGGCTTGCCTGACCATATTTTCATAGTTGCACAAGTGGCACAGCTTTTTACGTAGTCTTCCATTTCAGCTTTCATTTTTGGCCACCAAAATTGATGCCTGGCGAAGTGGAACATTTTTAGGAATCCAAAGTGGCATTCTAATTTCACATCATGGCTTTGCTATAGTACTTCCAGCCTCAAGCTCACAGGAACTTACAGCTTGGCTCCTTTCCAGGCTAAGCCACATCTCATCGTCAGGATGCCCTTGTTGTCATTGAGCCAGGGGTTTGCTGGCAGTGCTGATTTCATTTCTGTGGTCAGCTTGTCCTGGCTGAAGGTAGGTGGCCCGTTAGTCTGGCCTCTGGTAGTTATTTATTATTTTATTATTTATTGAATTTATACCCCGCCCTTCTCCAAACGGACCCAGGGCGGCGCACAGGAACATTAAAAGCATACAAACATATAAAACTATTTTTAAAAAACTTATTCAACTCCAAACCTGTGCTAAAACCGAATTAAAATCCCCATTTTAAAAACTATCTATAAGTCAGTATTAGAGACTACGCTAGGTATTGATTTGGGTCACCTTTTGATGGGAAAGAGGAAGGATGGGGTGAACCACTTCTTTTCTTTTACAGTCATATTGTGGTTTTCTTGATAAGGCATCTGCCAACAAGTTCTTCCCTGCATGGATGTCCTTCAGTTTGATTTTGAACCTTCGGAGGTATTATGCCCAGCAAACGTTCTTTGGAAACAGTTTTCGGGGGCTTTTGAAGGCTTCGAGGTTTTTATGGTCAGTTCAGACCTCAAATGACACCCCCCTTCCAAGAAATGTCTCCAAGTGAGTAGGGCCTATCTGACCACATATGCTTCTTTCTCCCAAATGGCCCACCTCCTTTAAGTAGCAGTGCGTTTTTTTGGAAACATAAGTGCATGGCAAGAGGTGTCCTTTGTTCTTTTGCAACAGCATTGCCACTACAGCCACATCACTGGCATCTGATTGGATTATGAATTGCTGTTCTGGGTCAGGGGGTTGCAGTATGGGCTCTTGGGCAAAGAGCTGTTTTAATTTCTCAAATGCTTTTTGACAGTCCATTGTCCACCCAATAGGTTGATTTGCCTTTGGCTTTGTTGGGGAAGGGCCTGCTTTTAACAGTTCAGTCCATGGCAAGGCAACTTCTGCAAAAGCCGGGATGACTTGCTTATAGAAGTTGGCAAATCCAAGAAAGCTTTGCAGCTGTTTGCGGGTGTTTGGGGGTTTCCAGTCTAACACTGCTTTCACTTTCTCTGGGTCTGTCTCCATCCCCTTGGCAATAGCCAAGGTAATCTAGTGAGGTTTTGTGGAATTCACAGTTTGATAATTTAGCATATAGCTTGGCGGCTAGAAGTTTTTCCAGGACCTGTTGTACCAACTTCACATGCTTTTCTAGGGTCTTGGAAACATGAGGATGTCATTAGGGTAAACGAGCACCCCTCGGTATAGGTGCTCATGTAGCACCTCATGTATGTATTGTATGAAGACTGCAGGGACCCCTTGTAGCCCAAATGGTATAACTTTGAATTGGAAACTACAAGAGGGCAGTTAAAGGCGGTCTTCCATTTATCTGCCACCCCGATACATATGTGGTAATATGCCTCTCTCAAGTCCAGTTTGGTGAACACCTTGCCTTTAGCAAAGTGGTTCAACATATCCTTCATGAGGGGGAAAGGGTAGGTGTTATTTACACATATGACATTAATCCTGTGGAGATCAATTATACCAGTTGGCGCATCCCACCGATATTGAATTTGCCGCTTTTGCAATTCTGCCACCAGAAATCCAAAATCTTTTCTATCCTTTAACATTTTGGGTGGCAACTCCTTATAGAGGCCAATCTCAGTTCCATCAATTTGAACAGCAGAAAGAAATGACTTTTGCGAGATATCATTTCTTATTCTCCTATCAGTAAAGTATATCACCACATCTCTAGGTAATTGCCTTTGTACTGCCACACGAGAATTGACTCTGTAAGCCTTGTCAATTTTATAAAGAATCTCATCAGAATCTTCACATTTCAATAACACTGCCAGAGCATCAGCACAGACTTTTCTAAGGTCTTCCCTGGTATTTTCTCTTATTCCTCTGAGCCTAATAGCAAACTCCATGGTTCTGAATTGCATCATCGTAATCTCATTATCCAGCTTTTGAATTTTTCCATCGGCTTCTGTAAATTTTAAATCAGATTCCTTAAATTTAGCCCCAATGTCTGAAGCAAGCTTTTCGATTTTTTTATCCACCTTCAAAATTACATCAGAGAGGACCTTCACCACTGTTTGAATATCTTTATTAACTAGTTCAAACTTTTCTTGAACAATTCCTTTAATTTCTTTTTCAGATCTTTTAATCTCTCTGGCTATAAAGTCTTTTAAATCCTGGAGGCTTTCTGCCTTTGTCTGAGCTTGCAGGGATGTGGCTCCTTGTTTTGTTGACATCTTAGCCCGTGCTGAGTCTGCTAACTTTTCTCAAAAGATTGTCCAAATCAGGTTTCCCCCCCCCCTAATCTCCAGCAGGTTTTATTACTTTATAACATGTTAGAATACACAAACCAAGTTGGTACCATCTTCAGCTACTTTAAGCACTAAAGCAAGCACCATTTTTTTCCTTTTCTCACTTCAAAGTCATTCTAACTTCAACGCTGTAATTACTTCGTTACTTCGATAGTCAACAGGGAATAAGTAAATACTTGCAGTTTGGTGTTAGATGGTAAGAATGTTGGCCGTGAATGCCTAGTCCTGCTGATAAGCAGAAGATCTCAGGCACCCGGAGCTACAGCAGCTTGTAAAGGGAGTCACGCCCTGTTAACTTCCCAGAGGCATAAATACCTTCTGGGGTCACACAAGGGACTCAACCGACGGCTACCAGCTCAACTTACAAGTTCTTCAAAGACTTGGAGATTTACGAGACGTTTCCCATGTCCGAAACGCCTCTTTACAGGCGGCTGGGTTGGCGGTCTTCAAAGAGACCGTCAGCGGCAGAACGTGGCACAACCGGAAGCCACAGGGATTTTCAATGAGGAAGATTGCAACTATCTCCCCCCACATCGGCTCACTGATTATGTGATAGAGTTTGTGCCTGGAGCCTACCAAAGTCGAAAATGTACTCTATGACTCCTAAAAACATGGTAGAATTAAGGAAGTACATTGACATTTATTTATTTATTTATATATTTGGATTTATTGACCGCTCTCTCTCTCTGAAGAGACTCGGGGCGGTGTACAAGAATTTAAGAGCATATACATATATAACAATTATAAATAATAAAACTAAATTAAATCAATTTGAAGTGGGGCTTTATGCAACCAGCTATGTCAGAGGTAGCAATCCCTGTGCTCTTTAAAGAGAAGAAAGATGGGGGATACGTGTCCGCCCTGGGTCCTCTGTGGAGAAGGGCGGGATATAAATTTAAATAAAATAAATAAAATAAATAAATAATATTGAGGTTTCAAGTAGTGAGATACCGTCTAAATACCATAGCAAAGGCAGAAGAGTTCTATTATAATGTTCTGAAAGTGGGTTCTACATCTCCACATACATCTTCACCAGTAGATAAGGAGGCTGAAGCACAGAGGCTGTTTGACCAGGAAACTGAGGAACAAATAAGACAGACACAAAAAGAAAGGGTGGCCCAGGGAGCTGAAGGCGGTATTGTGGTTGATCCTTTTGAGCCATCGCCAGTCTCTTTTTTGGATGAAACATTAAAGACTGTTGCAGAAGAGGCGCTGGATGTCGAATGGCGAACAAGCAAACTGGAGGAGCAACGTATAACTAGATCCGTCTCTAAGCAAATTCAGGAAGCACAGCAACAGGGAAGATCTTACCCACAACGAGCTAAGAAGGTCAAGGGAAAGGAGCAAGCTGAAGACATGGGACGAGCAAAGCCGAAGACCACTTCTCCAGAACGGGATCTTCAGCAATTGCTACCTCCCTCATGGAAAGCGGCTTTTGTATCACTGATACCGAAAGAAGAAGCAGGCTCTAAGAAACCAGAAAATTATAGACCAATATCTCTTCTAAATACGGATTATAAAATCTTTGCAAAAGTATTAGCCAACAGATTGATGCCAGTTATTCAAGAGGTAATTCATCACGACCAAGCAGGATTTATCGAAGGAAGATACATGAAGGAGAATGTCAGGCAAATCATAGATTTACTGGACTATTTAGATAAGAATAAACAGATCCCTGCAGTGCTGGTTTTTTTGGATGCGGAAAAGGCCTTTGATCGAGTGAATTGGAATTTTATAATTAAGACTTTGGAAAAAATGGATTTGGGGGCTTGGTTTATACAGGCGATTGGAGCAATATATCAAGAACAATCTGGGCTTCCGGTTCCGGCTCCAGCGGCGACGGGCGAGCCTAGCGCTCGCTCGCCGCTTTGTTGCCTTTTCTGCCCCCCCACGGGGGCGAGACACTCCGGTTACCGGAGGTCTCCCGTAGGGTCGGCTCGGAGGGGACGTTCCTCTTCACGGCGGTGGGGAGAGCGGTCCCCCCCGCGACCTAGGTGAGAAGGAACATGCTGCGGGGGGTTTCTCCTTCGCCAACGGCTGTCGGCGCCATTCACTTCAATGCAGAGGGCTGAGCGGAGAGATCGGAAGGCTTGCCGAGGCTTCAGCTGCGAGGGAGAGTGAGTTTAAAAAAAAACTTTTTTCCTTGCTGCCAGCCAGGCTGAACGGACTGGGAGGGGGGTGTTTGTTTTAAAAAAAAAACCCTCGGACTTAAGCGGCACTCTAAAATGGCTTCTCTGGAAGAGAAAGCGGAAATCTTCAATCCGGACTGTCTCTAACAAGGGAAAGTGGTATGCGGCTATTTGCAACATTGTTTCTAGGTCTGGCTGGATAAAAAATTTATTTTTCTACTCTCTCCTCTGGGCTCTGAGATGGGCGGTGGAAGGTGGCTTTTCTTTGTCCCTGCCTGACTATTTTAACTATGGAAAATTCCCAGCGTCTCTTTGCAATTGGGACTCTCTCTGGATATTAATGAAGAATTTTTCTCTTGCTGGATTTGTGATTTCTTTTCTGGAGTACCTTCGCTATTATACCTATTGAGTTGGAAAATTGTCTCTCTCTTGGTTCCTGAATTTTACAACATTTCAACCTTGATCAGAACTTTTGGCTCCCGGTTAGTCTCACCAACCCCACCCTGAAAACGCCATTTTGGTGGCACTGACTTTAACAGTTAATCATGGCTCAAGAAACAGCACTGACAAGTTTAGAACAACGGATGGCTTCTCTTGAAACTGTTATACAAACTTTGGTACAAGAAATTGAGGCCCAGAGGGCAGAAAACATCAATTTCAAGAAGGAGCTATTGGACACACAGAAGCAAGTGCTGGAAAACACACAGAAGACTGAAGAATTGGAAGGGGGGTTGGTGGGGGTTAAGGGAGAGATTAAAAATGTTACTAAAGAGGTTGGGGAAACAAATGGGCATGTGTCTAGGATTGATATGGAAAGAATGACATATTTTTTGAGATTTCAGAACGTTCTTGAGGAATCTGGTGAATGCCTCCCTGATCTTATGAGCACAATTTTAGCAGACTATTTACAAAAACCTAAAGATGAGATCAGGGGGGACATTGACCTAGCCTACAGAATTAACTCAGCATATGCCAGGATAAATGAAGTGCCTAGAGAGATACATGTGAAATTTGTTAGAAGGTCAACCAGAGAGGAAATCCTGAAAGTGCAGAGAGGTAGTCCATTAATCTACCAACAAAAAGAGGTTGCTATCTTGAAGCAGATCCCTAGAAAGATTCGAGAAGCAAGGAGGAAATTTTCCTTCTTGTCTAAAATTTTATTTGATCATGGGATTTGGTTCAAGTGGGTGACACCCGAAGGGATGCTGGTGTTCTGGGAAGGAGGAAGAGTGAGGATTAAAACAGTTGCTGAGACGGAAGCCTTTCTTAAAAACATTCCTCTGCCCTGGGGGAAGATTCAGGGGGGACGGAGGGGGCCACGGCCCCGCCCGCTGGGGGTCAGGAAGGAGAAAAAGAAGATACAATAGCCAAGAGACTTAGATCGAAAAAATAACTTTGCCTTGATTTTTCTGAACAATTTTGCATAATATTTGTATCTGGATTTTTTGTAAATGTCTGATAGCATGGAACTGAGAATTTAGGTATATGTACTTGCTTTTACCTTGTAGTGTTATGAAAAATGCTTTTTTTTGTTATTTTTTTATTGTGTATTTTGAGGTCTCGGAAGGGCCGACGACTCTGACGTGAATGCTCTCAAAATTTCTTTGTATCCCTTACCCTACCCTATAGAAAAAATGTAAAACCAATAAAACTTTTTCAATATAAAAAAAAAAAAGAACAATCTGCACAACTTATTATTAATGGAAGCTTGTCAAAGAACTTTAACATACATAAAGGTACAAGACAGGGTTGTCCATTATCCCCATTGTTATTTATCTTAACTTTAGAAGTCTTGTTGAATACAATACGGGACTCGAATTTCTTGAATGGAATAGCTATAAGGCAAGAGGAATACAGAACTAGGGCATTTGCAGATGATCTGGTTGTTACCCTAACACGACCGATGAAATCAATAATCCAGATGAACGACATTATAGAGGAGTATGGCTTGGTATCCGGATTCAGACTGAATTATAAAAAGACTAAAATGATTGTTAAAAACCTGACAGAGATTCAAAAAAGGAAACTTGAAAAGGTGGCAGGTTTTGAAATAGTGTCAAAGGTTAAATATTTAGGAATACAAGTCGCAGACTCAAACATAAAACTATTCCAAAATAACTACGTGGTGCTGTGGCATAAGATACAAAAAGATTTGCAAACCTGGAAAAAATTACAGCTATCTCTCCTTGGAAGAATATCAGTAATTAAAATGAATGTTATACCTAGATTTATCTTTTTGTTTCAAATGATTCCGGTGCTTAAATCTGACAAGCAATTGTTAGAATGGCAAAAAACATTGAATAAATTTGTTTGGAATGAGAAAAAACCGAGAGTGAAATTGAAAATTATGCAAGATATTCGTGAAAGAGGTGGGCTTAAACTTCCAAACCTTCAATTGTATTATGAAGCAGCTGCATTGACACAAATAACTGATTGGTTTGGAAAAACAAAAACTGAACTGCTGAATATAGAAAGCCACGATCTCGATTTGGGATGGCATGCATACTTATTCTATGAACATAAAGTGGATAAAGTGTTTAATAGTCACATACTTAGAAGTGCCTTGATGAGAATCTGGAAGAAGCACCGATCTAAGTGGGATTATAAGATTCTGCTTTGGCTGGATCTTGCTGATACCATGTGGAATACAAATATTAAGTCACTCGGGGTTTTTTTATACAAAGATGTGCTTTTTGCTGAAAGGGGCAGATGGCAGCTGAAGACTTTGGACACACTGTTGGCAGAAGGGATTAATTTAACTTGGCTACAGTATAACCAATTACAGATGAGATGGAAAGAAGATCAAAAAACTGGTTTAATGGAACATGAACTAGAACTCATCAGACAGATAAAGGAGACTAGCCCAATACATATTAAGAGAGTTTATAATGTCTTGCTAGAAAGGGATTCAGAAACTGAACTGGTTAAAGATTGTATGATTAAATGGGCCCAGAATTTTACTGAACCAGTTATGATGGATACATGGGAAAAATATGGGTTCAGAATGTTAAATTTACACAGTCACAGAATTTGCGGGAGAATTTTTATAAAATGTTTTACAGATGGCATTTAGATCCTAAGAAATTATCATGTATGTACCCTAATGTTCAACCAAAATGTTGGAGATGTGAGTGTTTAGATGCTACATATTATCATATATGGTGGACTTGCAAGAAAGTTAAGGCTTTCTGGATAAAAATTTGGTGGGTTATGCAAAATGTTTTGAAGAAAAAAATACAATTTACTCCACAACTGTTTTTATTGGGTATAGTCAGGGATTTTACATTGGGGGAAACCAAATTGATTTTGTATATGGTGACAGCAGCTAGACTGCTGGTTGCCCAGCACTGGAAGAAAGATGTTTTGCTTACTATAGACCAATAGACGCAGAAGATGGCTGGATTTGCTGAAATGGCGAAAATTTCAGCTTTTTTAAAGGACCAGATGCAAGAGACTTATACACAGGAGTGGAAAAAGTGGATTGATTATATACAAAACAAATACCAGACTAGAAAATATTGTGTAGCTTTTAGCTGATGGACATTAGATGAATAAGGTAGTCAGCAGGGGGTAGAATATGAAGGGAATGAATAACATATATTGTGTTTGGAATTATTAGGGTTACATATAGCGGAAGTCACGGGGTTGGGGGGGAAGGGGAGGTTGGGGAGGGTTTGGGAGGGTATGGGAGGGAATTATACTGGTACTTGATTTACATACTCCAGGTTGAAAGAGGGGGGGGGAAGGGTATAATATCTGGTCCTGATTTATGTATTTTATGTTGGGAGTGGGGGGTAAAGGGATATAATATTTGTATCTGATTTATGTTTTTTTTATGTTGGGGGAAGGGGGGGTAAAAAAGAAGGGGGGAAAATTTGTTGGTGAAAAACTTTTTCAATAAAAAAAACAAACCTTGAAGCACACCCGAAAGACCACAGGAAGCCAGTGCATCTCGCGCAGGATTGGTGTTATTTGGGAGTGTCTAGGCGCTCCTGTAATCAGCCGCGCGGCTGCGTTCTGGACTAACTGTAGCTTTCGAGTGCACTTCAAGGGAAGCCCCATGTAGAGAGCATTACAGTAGTCGAGTCGGGATGTCACGAGTGCTTGAGTGACTGTGTGAAGGGCAGCCCGGTCCAGTAAGGGGCGCAATTGGCACATCAGGCATACCTGATGAAACGCCCCCCTGGCCACGGCCGCCACATGGTCTTCCATGGACAGCCGGGAATCCAGGAGGACACCCAAATTGCGTGCCCTCTCCACGGGGGCCAGTGTTTCGCCCCCAATGGCCAGAGTTGGAGTAATCTTGCTGAACCGGGGTGCCGGAAGCCACAGCCACTCAGTCTTGGATGGGTTGAGTTTGAGTTTGTTACTACCCATCCAGATCTGTACAGCCTCCAAACACCGGGACATCACCTCGGCGGCATTGTTGGGGTAGTCTGGGATGGATATGTACAGCTGGGTATCATCAGCGTACAGATGATATCCCACCCCAAAACCACGGATGATCTCACCCAGCGGCCTCATATATGTGTTGAATAGTAGGGGTGAGAGGACCGACTCCTGAGGAACCCCACATAGGAGGGGTCTCGAGGCCGACTTCTGCCCCCCTGTCAAAATATATTGTGACTGACCAGAGACATAGGACGAGAACCACCATAAGACGGTGCCTCCCAGCCCCAACCCCCCCAGTCGGTGCAATAGGATACCATGGTCGATGGTATCAAAAGCCGCTGAAAGGTCTAACAGGACTAGGATAGAGGAATATCCTCTATCCCGTGCCCTCCAGAGATCATCAACCAATGCGACCAATGCCGTCTTGGTGCTGTGACCGGGTCGGAAGCCGGACTGGCGCGGGTCTAGATAATCAATTTCCTCCAGGTGTCGCGGAAACTGTTGGGCCACCACACTCTCTACAACCTTCACTAAAAAGTGAAGGTTGGAGACCGGACGATAGTTCTCTAATAGTGCTGGATCCAGGGACGGCTTCTTGAGGAGGGGCCTTACTACCGCCTCTTTCAAGATGGCAGGCAAGGACCCCTCACTCAAAGATGCGTTGACAATGCCCTGGAGCCAGCCTCATGTCGTCTCCCAGGATGCCAGTACAAGCCAGGAGGGACATGGGTCCAATAAACATGTGGTAGCCTTAAGACTCTTTGACAACCTGTCCATATCTTTGGCAGTAACAAAGTCAAACTTCTCCCAGGATAGTGTCTCAAGAACAGCCTCGGACAAACCGACTGGACCACTCTCGATGGAGGGTAACTCATTCCGAATCCGAGTGATTTTCTCCTGCAGATAAATCCCAAATTCCTCTGCTCGACCCTGTAAAGGGGCTTCCCGCGGCCTCTGGTGGAGGAGGGAGCGGGTCACCCCAAACAGGGCAGCAGAGCGGTTATCTGTGGATGCAATAAGGGTGGCACAATACTCACGCTTGGCCACCCTTATCACCACTAAGTAAGTCCTAATATAGGTTCTCACTAGTGTTCGGTCGGCTTCGGAGCGAGAGGATCTCCATCTGCTCTCTAGGCATCTCTTGTGGCATTTCATCTCCCTAAGCTCCTCGGTGAACCAAGGAGCCTGGGCAGTTCGTCGCCACAGGAGAGGCCGCAAGGGCGTGACTCGGTCCAAGGCCCCCGTGGCCGCACTTAACCATGCGGCCACTAGGTCCTCAGTCGAGTCGCGGGGCAAGTCCACAGGAATTGGCCCAAGCTCCCTCTGGAACTTTACTGGGTCCATCAGGAGCCTGGGGAGGAACCATATAGGAATATCAGGCTCCGCCTCCCCGCGGTGAGGGGCGGCGATCGGAAAGTCCAGCTGAAGGAGAGCGTGATCTGTCCATGACAGGGGTGTGATGGCTAAATCCACTATTCCCAGATCACTACTCCACTGTCCCGAGATGAAGATTAAGTCCAGGGTGTGTCCACCCTCATGGGTAGGTCCTAAAACTACCTGGGTCAGGTCCATGGCTGTCATGGAAGCCATGAACTCCCGAGCTGCACCAGAGGTTTCGCCTACTGACAGCAGGTTGAAGTCCCCCATGACCAGAAGTCTGGGGGTCTGAACCGCCGCCTCGGCTATCACCTCTAGGAGCTCGGGCAGGGCTGTTGTTGCATAGCGAGGAGCCAGGTATACAACTAACATGCCCAACTGCCTCCCTAGGCCCCACTTCACGAGGAGGGACTCACACCCAGTCGTCTGAGGGATCATGGTCTCCTTTGGCTCAAGACCTTGCCTAACCATAATCGCCACCCCCCCACCCCTACTAGAGCCCTAGGCTGATGGAAGGCTCGGTAGCCTGGTGGGCACATTTCTAATAGTGGTAATCCTCCCACGTGGCCCAACCAGGTTTCCGTTATACCCACCAGGTCCGGGTACCCCTCTAACACAAGGTCATGAATGAGGGGGGCTTTTTATACCACGGACCTGGCGTTGCATAACATCAGCCTAGGGCCCCGGCTCTGTGGTCCTTGACCTCCTAGCCTGCGATGGGAGCATGGGGGGTTGGAGCACGTGACTGCGGCCACGGTCCTCCAACTGGTAATGTCCACCCCGTCTCCCACCGCCCCTGCCCCTCCCCACAACCGAACTGATAGAAAATACCTCAGTGGAAATGACCCTCCCTTCCCCCTCCTCCGTTTCCCTACTTCCGCCGGCCGGCCCTATAGTCTGTCGCCCCCCGCCTGACTATCCCCCCCTCCCTGGAACCCCCTAAAAGTTGAATTAAAAATTTACCCAGAAACCCCCTGAGCTTGCGTTTTGCCCACCTCTCTGGATTCAACAACCCATCCTCGAGGTGGGCCCCAGATAGACAAGGGGGCCACAGCTGCGAGAGGGGAGAATCCTGCCAACATAGGCAGTCCTTATGTATGGAAAAGATCAATTCCTTCCGAAAGAAAAATTAAGGAGAAAGATGTGCCACCTTGGCAAGAGAGCCGACCCTTATCTATGGGAAAGGTAGCAGGCACAGGAAATAACGCACCCTTCCAGTAAACAAGCTGGCCCTTATCTTTACTTTACTTTATTTTCAATTTATATACTGCCCTATTCACCAAAAAGGCACAGAAAGGTAAAACCCCATAATATACAAAAATTTAAAAACAATTAAACCAATACAGCTGTGCTAAAATTGAATAAATAGTTAAAACCCATAAATAACGAATTAAAATTCCCTAGTCTATGTCAGGCTGGCTATATGAAAGAAATGAGCTTTTACCATCCGACGGAAGAGTCGTAGGTCCGTGATGGTGTGGATATCGGGGGGAAGGTCGTTCCAGAGTGTCGGACCCGCCACAGAGAAGGCTCTTCCCCTGGGGGTCACCAGTCGGCATTGACTGGCTGACGGCACCCTGAGAAGGCCAACTCTGTGGGAGTGGACAGGTCGAAGGGAGGAATATGGTAGGAGGCGGTCTCTCAAGTAACCAGGACCCGAGCCATGGAGCGCTTTGAAGATGGTAACTATGACCTTGAAGCGCACCCGGAAGACCACAGGCAGCCAGTGCAGCTCGCGCAGGAGAGGTGTTACATGGGAGTAACGAGAGACTCCCAGAATCCCCCGCGCGGCTGCATTCTGCACTAGCTGGAGCCTCCGGGTGCACCTCAGGGGGAGCCCCATGTAGAGGGCGTTGCAGTAGTCTAGGCGGGAAATAACGAGGGCTTGAGTGACCGTGCTTAGGGCATCTCAATCTAGAAAGGGGCGCAACTGGCGTATCAGGTAAACCTGATAGAAGGCCCCCGTGGCCACGGCCGTCACATGGTCGTCTAAGGACAGCCGTGAGTCCAGGAGGACAGCCAAGTTGCGGGCCCTTTCGGGGGCGAGCCAATGACTCGCCCCCGATAGCCAACGATGGAGTTAGTTGGCTATATCGAGATGCCGGAAACCACAGCCACTCGGTCTTGGACGGGTTGAGTCTGATTTTGTTCCTCCCCATCCAGAGCCGCACGGCCTCCAGACACTGAGACAGCACTTCCACGGCATCGTTGGGGTGGCCAGGGGTAGAAATCTACAGGGAAAAGGGGCAACATGGCAGGAAATAATTAAATTGGGATATAGAGCAAGCTAAAAGACACTAATAATAATTTGAGATTATTATACAGAAAGACAGAAAGGAAAAAAAACAGGATCAGGTAAAGAAAAGTGCTGAAGGAAAATGTACCCAGGATGAAAAATAGCAATTCAGACAAAAGAAGAAATGGAAAACTCAATCCTACCAGCAAGGTTAAGCTCCCTCCCATTAAGTTAGGCAGTATCATAAAGAAGACTAAATGACAATAAGGAAGAGAAAAATAAACCAATACAACAAATTGAGCATAGTGTAAAGAAGCAAACAATTCAAAATAAAGGAGTCAATAGATGATAAATAATGAGAAGAAGGCAAAAGACTCTGACAGAAAGCATGCTCCAGTTACATTGAGGCATAACCTTAACCAGGAGAAAAGCAGTAGCAGAATAATCAAGTCATATGTTCAGAAATCGTATCACAAGAGTCATTAAAAGAAGCACACTTGGAATGATCAACATAACAATCACAAAACCTACACATGACCACCAAGGAAAAAGGCAGGGTGACTAACATTCATTCATTCATTCATTTATTCGACTTATTAACCTCCCCCTCTCCCCGCCCCCAATCCACCCAGCTCATACAATAAGACTGTGGGAAAGATCTGGTCAAAAGGGATTCAAGAAACACTTCACAATATCAATGCAAACACATACATACAGTGTCTATAAAAAAAAACACAACAAAGAGGCAGTGATAATAGCAACATCAGGAAAAAATGCAGAAAATACACATATCAATTAAATGCATAAAATATCAAAAAGATTAAACCTTACACATATTGTCAATGAAGGAGAAGCATGAAATAGTATTCATCTTTCAAGAAAGGCAAAGTATAGTAAAACACTCAGGGGCACAATCCCAACTACAACTACCAATACAAGGGAGTGATCAGATCCCAGGGAGAGTCAGCTTCTTCTGGGGTCCCAGCCATGGGACCGGCCCCAACTGTTTTGCCCAGAAGGAACGACAGGTAAGGGAGAAAGAAAGAGAAACCTGTCCTTAAAGCAAGTCCAGGTGTGACCCTTCCCTTGCAGCCAAATTGTGAGACAGGCTTTAGCTAGCTAACTAAACCACATCAATTTCCCTACTCTATGTTCCCAAAGAGGGAACGTCCAGCTTACACCTGATCCAAAGTAGATTGTGTCCGGAAAGGAGCAGGCTAGTTATCTGGAGGCCAAAAGCCAGGAAGTTGTAAAAAAAAATCCAGATGGACACCAGATCTCTTCCAGCTACTGTCCTTTTCCCAGCCAATGCACCAAACTGTCATAGGAAAATTCCAATAGGAAACAAAGGCAACAACACAAGCAATAATTCTTACTTTAAGATCAGAGGTTTATTGTTTCTCATAATTTGGAACATTAGAAATGAATAGATATAAAAGATATAATAGCAGTAACACACCGCATTAACATATTAACATATTAATGCAGTGGGCCAGTGAGAAATAGCAAGTCCTACAAGGACTGCTATAAATCAATGAGTTCTGAGCCGATCTTGAATCATATCCTATATACCAGGTGTCCCCAACCCCCGGTCCGTGGACCGGTGCCGGTCCGTGGCTTCATAGGAACCAGGCCACAGGGCCGGAGAGGAGGAGGAGAGAGCAGCCCCCTGGGCAGAGGATGGCCGAGCGTGCCTCCACCAGCTCCTTCTGATGGCCACCGCGGCGCACTTTCTGGGGCTACCCAGAGGGGCCGGCATGTTGGCTGGGGAGGTTATCCCGCAGCGAGCGAGCGAGCGGGAGGGCAGGCGGAGGACCCGAGCTGCGGCTACCTTAAGCGCCATCCGGGCACCGCATGCCCACCTCCCTTCCAGCCCCATGTGGCGCCCGGACGGCCTCGGCGATGCTTAAGGTAGTCACAGCTCAGGTCCTCTGCCCGCCCGCTCGCTCGCTGCGGGATAACCTCCCCAGCCAACATGCCGGCCCCTCTGCTGCTTCCCGGGGGGGGGGAAGGGAGGGAGAGAATGACAGACACAGAGAGAGACAGACTTAGAGAGACAGAAATAGAGAGAGAGGGAATCAGACACACACACACACACAGTGACAGAGATGGGTGGAGCGAGGAGAGAGACAAAAAAACAGAGAAAGAGAAAGAAAAATAGAAAAAGAAAGATGAATGGAGGGTGGGAGGGAGGGAGGGAGTGAAGGAAAGAAGGGGGAGGGAGGAGGAAGGGAGGGGTGAAGGAAGGAAGGAAGGAAAGAAAAAGAGGGATGGAGGGTAGGAGGGAAGGAAGGAAAGAAGGGAGGAAGGGGGAGGGAGGCAATGGAAGGAAGGAAAGGAAAGGAAAGGAAGAAATCTATTTTCCTATTTCCTTCCACCTCAAGCTACCTGTTTGGTTAACCAGGTTAAAGAGCTTTTTTTCTCCCAGTGGTCATTTCATGCAAAAAAAAGTTTTATTGGTTTTTACAGTTTTTTAAACAGGGAAAGGGTATATAGGGTATAAAAGAAAACATTTTAGAGGTATCCATATTGGAGGTGCAGGCCACCTCCAAGGCTTCATACAAAGATTAATTATTTTTCCATTTAAGGTGGCAGGAGTTACATATGTGTCATTTCATAAAGTTCATATATTCAATACATTGTTTCTACAAAGCATCCGAAAGAGAAAATTACAGTATATTAAAGGAAATCATTTTTGTAATCTGAGTCTTTTAGATATTGTATCCTCATCCTCCCTCCCACCATTTTCTTCCTCCAGGATTGAGGCATATTATTATTATTTTTTTTAAAGGCTTGCGCCTCTTCAATTGTTTTAATTTTTACTTTCCCAGTGGTCATTTCAAAGGAATCACATCCTCTGAGTCATTTCCTGGATTCAAACCAGCATCCCAAAGAGTCATGGGCTGCCTTTATATATAACGAATGCCCATAAATCCATTTTTACCATCTTCAGAAGACCAAAGACCAGCCAGAAATGGAAGGAAGGAAGGAAGGAAGGAAGGAAGAAAGAAAGAAAGAAAGAAAGAAAGAAAGAAAGAAAGAAAGAAAGAAAGAAAGAAAGAAAGAAAGAAAGAAAGAAAGAGAAAACTTATGACCACAATTGAGCCCAAAGTTTTGGTTGCTAAGCAAGACCGTTAAGTGAGTTTCACCACATTTTCCAAGTTGGCCACGCCCACCGGGTCACATGACAACTGAGCCTCTCCCATAAAACAGGCCACACCTTTTGGCTCTCAAAAAAAATGTCAGTAGTGGTACTGTTAATATTTGGCTCTATTGACTAATACGTTTGCCCACCACTGCCCTAGAGGGCCAAGTGAGCTGACTCCCAGGCCCCCGCGTGCACATGTGCAGGCGTGACCATTCCTGCCGTTGGAGGCCCTAGAGGGCCAAGTGAGCCGACTCCCCCCCCCCTGTGTGCATGCGCTGCCTATTCCCCCTCCCCCCTCCTCCTCTAGGCCAGCCAGTACACAGAATTTTCTTTAAAATGAAACCGGCCCCTGGTGCAAAAAAGGTCGGGGACCCCTGCTTTATACTGTTCCTCTAACCCAGTGTTTCTCCATTATTTTCTGTCAGGCCCCCCCTAGGAAGAAGAAAACATTTCGCGCCCCCCCCCCTGCGCGACTGTAAATAGTATCCCCTTCCTTATCCCTGCCGGCCAGTAGAGGGCGCGTCTGCTTTCTGCGTCGTCCAACCTAGCGGTGCTCAAGAGGCATGGCTTCCGGCCGCTCCTTCTCTGATGCCTTTCTCAGTCGCCTTCGGGCTTTACCTACAGCCGGCGATACAAACGGGGAAATCCAGAGGCACCAAGAGCAGCAGGCGCTGCGTCTCGAGGCTTGCCTCGATTTGTATAGCCGTGAGTGGCGAAATGGGCTGAGCTGGTGTGTATGTTCGCTGACAAGCCCGAGGTCAAACGCGCCCCCCTTTATGGAGCCTCGCGCCCCCCCTGGGGGGCGCGCCCCACTATTTGAGAAACGCTGCTCTAACCACATACATGTTTCACAACTTCACTAATGGTTACTTTTCGTGTACATTATTTTCAATTCCTCATTTCCAACAGTTTCATTCTTCCTATTTTAAACGAATCCATACAAGTGCAAATTATAGAAAACCATATTTCACAGCAAAAGTTCAGCAGGATTACAAATATTTCTGGTAAATTTTGAAATCATCCTAGCTGTAAACTTTGGTTCATATCTCTTTCTTCTGGGGCCTTCTATTATCCATAGGACTTATTGAATCTAATAGATCAATAGGCTATATTTCTTGATTCTCACAAAAGTATGGGTCAAGGTTAGAAAAATTGTCAGCGTGCATACAACAGCTAAAGTCATATTAATCAAAAGCATGCCAAATGCAAACTTTTACTTGAAAGCTCTGTTATTGTGGGGGGGGGGAGGGGTTGGAGAAAATATGTTAATTACGTATGAGTTATTTTTTCTAAACTAAAACCTCATTATTCAAGTTAAATTGCCATGTTGGCACTTCTCGATAAATTTGGGTTGCAGTTTGAGCCCTTGGTCTCTAAAAGGTTCTCCATCACTGAACTAGGTGAAACCTGGGTCAAAAACAGTAACTGTGAAAGGGACCTTGGAATCCTAGTGGACGATCACTTAAACATGAGTTGTTGGCAGCCACCGCCAAAACAGCTAATACAATTCTTGGTTGTATAAGCAAGGCATAGAATCAAAATCATATGAAGTATTAGTACCACTTTATAAAGCCTTAATAAGACCACACCTTGAGTACTGCATCCAGTTTTGGCCACCACATTACAAAAAATATGTTGAAACTTTGAAAAAAAAGTGCAAAGAAGGGCAATTAAGATGATGAAAGGCCTGGAGACTAAAACATATGAAGAATGGTTGCAGGACTTGGATTTGGCTAGTCTAGAGAAAAGAAGGACTAGAGGTGACATGATAGCAGTATTCCAGTATTTAAGAAGCTGCCAGAAAGAGGAGGGAGTCCATTTATTTTCCAAAGCATCAGAGGGCAAGACAAGAAACAGTGGATAGAAACTAATCAAAAAGAGAAGCAACTTGGAATTAAGGAGAAACTTCCTAACAGTAAGGACAATTAACCAGTGGAATAGCTTGCTGTCAGAAGTTGTGGGTGCTTCATCACTGGAGGTTGTTAAGAAGAGATTGGACAACCACTTGTCTGAAATGTATAGAATCTCCTGCTTGAGCAGGGGGCTGGATTAGATGACCTCCAAGGTCCCTTCTGGCTCAATTCTGATTCTAATGCAATGCAATTTATAACACAAAATAAGAGTTGCACAGTTACAATATAAAATGAATGTGTTTATATTAGGTCTGGGTATCCTGTTACTCATCACATAATAATCCCACATGCCCTTTTCTAATTCCTATAACCTTTTGCCTCGGTTTCAAAAACAAAATATAAGAATAATATTGAACTATAAAACTGGATGCATAGCTAAAATATTATTTAGCTATATGCCCAGTTTTTAATTAATATTTTATAAAATCAAGAACAAGGAAAATATTTTATATGCATTATATTAATAATATAACAGAACTTTAAAAATAAAACAAAATAAAAGTACTGATAAATTTTACTATAAACAAAATATTTACTATAAACAAAAAATAAAGAATTATCCTCTCAAGATTATATAAAAATATTTTTGTTTAACTCATGTATCAACAGTCTACTAGTCATGCTATCCTAAAGTACTGTGGAACTTTGCAGTCACTTCCTGTTTGCTCATAGAGTCTTTTTTTGCCCTCCAGAGACTTCAGTGAAGCCTCCTGAAGGTTCCTGAAGCCCCCGGAGGGCCTTCGTGATGGGTGGGAGAGGCTGTTTTCGCCCTCCCCAAGTTCCTATAAAGCCGCTGGAGCCTGGGAAAGGGCAAAAAAAGCATGCAGAAAATGGGGGGGGGCTGCACATTGCATTATGAGTGTGGCCCTCCCACCCATGACCCCCCTGAGCTCCACCCACTTATGGCACATGAGCCAAAAAAGGTTTGCCATCGCTGTTCTATTGCATTTTCTTTTTAAGAATATTTCTTTTTCCCTCTTAAGTTTGGAATATAAAGAGGGAAGCAAAAGTAGAGGAAAAGAAGTAACACTGCCACTTAGAGGCTTGGGGGCTTGGAATTTTCTTTCTTTGAGGATTTGATTTACACTTCAAGGTTTTTTAGCTTGTTTACTGAAAATGATAGCGGAATGAGCATGGATTGTTTATATAGGTGCTCCTCTGGGGTACTATCAGCAGCTGGACTGGAGTGAAAAGAAAGCTTGCCTTGAAAGAGAGAAGATTGTAGTGAACTTGCTTGGAACTTAATAAAAAGGCCTTGGATTCTTTATAGTGGCTGTTGTTTACTATTTGGAGGAAAAGACCAATACAGATGATGTCGCAGCACAAAAAAGAAAAGGAAATGACATTGTTGATGATTATGCAAGAAATTCAAAAAATACAGATAAGAACAGAGATCATTGAAAAGAAAATGGAGAATATTGAACAAAGAACAATTACAATAGATGGAAAAATTGAGAAGATTTACCAAGCAATGATGAAATACGTGGACAGTTTTCAAAAAATGGATTAAAAAGATGAACAAAAAGATAAGACAATTGGAGATATTGACAGTAGATCAAGTGTGGTTGAAAAAGACAAGAGTGGAATATTGGAATGTGAGAGTGACAGATCAGAATTTTACCTTACATTCCAGAACATTGAAGAAGAAAAGGGAGAAAATTTGGCAAAAGTAATGATAGAAATTTTGGCAGAAGCATCAGTGATAACCACAGGGAAATTTATTTTTATTTTTTTTATTTTATTAAATTTATACCCCGCCCTTCTCCTTGTTAGGACCCAGGGCGGCGCACAGGGATGTTAAAATACATACAGAATATATAAAATATATGAAATTTAAAATACTTATTCTAATAAATAAACCCTGCGCTAAAACCGAATTAAAATCCCAGGTTTAAAAACTATCTAATTGTCAGTATGGAGGTTACGCTAGGCCGGCTAGATGAAATAAGTGTGTCTTCAGACACTTGCGGAAGAGGCGGAGGTCGGAGATGGTGCGGAGTTCAGGGGGTAAGTCGTTCCAGAGGGCTGGGCCCGCCACAGAGAAGGCTCTCCCCCTGGGTGTCGCCAGTCGGCATTGTCCAGCCGACGGCACCCTGAGGAGGCCCTCTCTGTGGGAGCGTATCGGTCTGAGGGATGTATGGGGCAGGAGGCGGTCTCGCATATAACTAGGCCCCGAGCCATGGAGCGCTTTAAAGATGGTCGTTAAAACCTTGAAGCGCACCCGAAAGACCACAGGAAGCCAGTGCAGCTCGCGCAGGATAGGTGTTATGTGGGAATGTCTAGGCGCTCCCGTAATCACCCGCGCGGCTGCGTTCTGGACTAGCTGCAGCTTTCGGGTGCACCTCAAGGGGAGCCCCATGTAGAGAGCATTACAGTAGTCGAGTCGAGAGGTGACGAGTGCTTGAGTGACTGTGCGTAAGGCACCCCGGTCCAGTAAGGGGCGCAATTGGCGCATCAGGCGAACCTGATGAAACGCCCCCCTGGCCACGGCTGCCACATGATCTTCCATAGACAGCCGGGAATCCAGGAGGACACCCAAATTGCGTGCCCTCTCCACGGGGGCCGGTGTTTCGCCCCCAATGGCCAGAGTTGGAATAATCTGGCTGAACCGAGGCGCTGGAAGCCACAGCCACTCAGTCTTGGACGGGTTGAGCCTGAGTTTGTTACCACCCATCCAGATCCGTACGGCTTCCAAGCACCGGGACATAACCTCGACGGCATCGTTGGGGTGGTCTGGGGTGGATAAGTACAACTGACCCCTGAATAAAAAGAAATGGTTAGGGAGATAGAGATTGCAGCCAATGAATGGGCAGACCACAACCCGTTAGTATTGACATGGAAGGGAGGAAAAGTGTGACAAAGATGGATGATGAGAGCAGCCCTTATGAAAGAAGAGGAATTTAAAAATTCCTTGGGTCAGGAAATGAGATACTTCTTTGAGGAGAATAGGAGGGAAGATACATTGATTCAAATCATATGGAACACTGCGAAAGCAGTGATTAGGGGGAATGAAATTAAGTACCTGGCGACTAAATGGAAAAAGGAAAGGGCCAAGAGAATGGAATTAAAGGATGCTCTTACAGAGGCTGAGGAGGTCCTCCAAAAAGATCCATCCTCTATGGTAGTGAAGAAGATGATGGACATCACAAAACATAAGATCTCCCTATTAGACCAACAGGATCTAGCAGAGAAAATACAAAGGAATAGACAATGTTTCTTTGAACATGCCAATAAAGCAGGGAAATGGTTGTCATATAGGCTTAGAAAACAAGCAATAAAGAAGAGGATAGAATGGTTACAAGATAATGGAGGAAATTTGGTAGGCTCGAGTCATCAGACAAAAAGAGTGAATGAGGATTTTTTCTCAGAGCTATATAAGAAAGATTAAACTATGGATGAAAATATTGGAACCTATTTAGATAGGATCCAACTACAGGAGGTTTTGCATAATGTAAAGGAAATTTTGGACTCAGAGATTACCGAGGGTGAGATAAAAGAAGCAATTAAAAAGCAGCCAAATGGGAAAATGCCAGGTCCAGATGGTCTGCCGGCTGAAATGTATAAAGAGATGATGGAAGTGTTTAGTAGTTATTTAAAAGAGTTATTTAATGAGGCTTTGGCAGAAAGTAAAATCCCCCAAACTTGGACAGAGGTCTATATATCTTTGATTTCAAAGGATGATTCAGAGCGTAGCCTAATAAAGAATTATAGACCTATATCTTTATTAAATATGTATTATAAGATTTTCTCATCAATTCTGGCAAACAGATTAAAATATTTTCTAAGGGGATTTATACACCCAGATAAAAATGGGCTCCTACCAAACCGTTAAATAAGGGACAACCTTAGAACAGTAATAAATACTCTAGAATATTATGAACTGCATCCCAGCAAACAATTGGCTGTGATGTTTCTTGATGCCCAGAAAGCCTTTGATATGGTAAGCTGGGAATTTTTACTATGTCAAATGTCCAAAATGGGATTTGGACCCAACTTCAAGAGAGCTATACAAGCGATTTACACGGTGCAATCTGCCCAAGTATATAGAGAAGTGACTGGGAAAATTGATATACAAAAAGGTACGAGACAGGGATGTCCCTTGTCACCCTTGTTGTTTATCCTGACTCTCGAACCCTTACTGATTACAATTCGGCAGAATCTGTATAAATAAAAATGTAACAAAAGTTTGTTCAAAACCGCTTCCGCTTCTGCCTCCAACAGCAACGGACGGGTCCCTGGCTCGTCCGCCGCTTTGCTCTTCTTTCTGCCCCCCCACGGGGGCGAAACGCCCCAATTTTGGGGGTTTCCCATAAGGCTGGCTCGTAGGGGCCGTTTCCTTCCCACGGCGGTGGGAGAGCGGCCCCTGCCTCAGCCTAGGTGAGGGAAGGCTGGCTGCGGGGGGGAGACGCCTGTCTCTGCCTTTGCCAATGGAGAACGGAACAGCTGCTTAACTGAGGAGTAAGCCAGACGTCCGGGTTGGAAGGCTCTCCCGAGGCTCGGCTGCAAGGGGAAGAGTGAGTGTATTTTGTTGGCTTTTTTTTTCTCTGATGGCAACGCTGGACTCAAAAACTGGGAGGGGTGTGTTTTTTTCGTTAAACCCCCCCTCGGATTTAAAGCGGCGCTTTTAAATGGTTCCTCATTGCGAGGAACGGACTTTTTCTTATGTGAATTGCCTGGAGCTTAGTGAAAGCGAGTGAAAGTGATTTGCGGCTTGCAACAATGTTTTTAAGCTCGATTGGAGTGAAGGTGATTTGCGGCTTGCAACAATGTTTCTAAGCTCGATTGGCGTGTTACAATTTTTTCTTTTTCTTTGTTACTCTCTCCGGCTGGCTCCTGGCTTGAGCGGTGGAAGATGGCTACTTTCTGCTCCTGAATGACTATTTTACTTATGGAAAACCACCAGCACCTCTTTGTGATTTGGATTCTCTCCTGCGTTTAATGAAGAATTTCCCTTTTCTTTTTGGATTAATTGATTTCCTGTCTGGATTACCTTTTTTTTACTACAACCACTGATATAGAAAATATTTCTTCTCTGGCTACTGAACTTTTTACAGCCCTGATTTGAAACTTTCATCTCCTGACTTGTCTCAGCTGCCCCACCCAAAAAACGCCATTTTAGTGACATTGATTTTAATAGTTAACCATGGCACAAAAATCAGAGTTGGCAGGCCTGGAACAAAGATTATCTTCTCTGGAATTGGTTATACAGACCTTGGTCCATGAAATTAAATCCCAGAGAGAAGATAACAATAACTTCAAGAAGGAACTTCTGGAAACTCGGAAGCAAGTGCAGGAGAATACACAGAAGACTGAAGATCTGGAAGAGGGGCTGACTGAGGCAAAGGGGGAGCTTAAAAGTGTTAACAATGAAGTGGGGGAATTAACTGGGCATATGACTAGGATGGATTATGAAAGGATGTCATATTTTTTAAGATTTCAGAATGTTTCTGAAGAACCTGGTGAATATCTTCCTGATCTCATGAGTACAATTTTAGCAGACTATTTGCATAAACCTAAGGATGAGATCAGGGGGGACATTGACCTAGTCTACAGAATAAATTCAGCATATGCCAGGATAAATGAAGTACCCAGAGAGATACACATTAAATTTGTTAGAAGGTCAACCAGAGAGGGGATTTTGAGGGCGCAGAGAGAGGGTCCGTTGATTTACCAACAAAAGGCTGTCGTTATCTTGAAGCAGGTTCCCAAAAAAATCAGAGAAATGAGAAGGAAATTTTCCTTCTTATCTAAAAAATTGTTTGACCACGGGGTCTGGTTCAAGTGGGCGATGCCCGAGGGATGCTGGTGTTCTGGGAAGGAGGAAGAGTGAAGATTAAAACAGTTGCTGAGGCTGAAGCCTTTCTCAAAAAACATTCCTCAGTCCTGGGGGAAGATCCAGGGGGGGCGGAGGGGGCCACGGCCCCGCCCACTGGGGGCCAGGCAGGAGGGAAAGAAGATACAATTGCCAAAAGACTTAGATCCAAAAAGTGATTTGTACCAGGATGTTTGTACATGTCTACCATCTCAGAATTGGAAATGTGATTTGTATTCACTTGTCTTTATCTTGTAGTATTTGCTTTTGACATATTTCTGTATTACTGTTTTATTATGTAGCCCGGGATGGGCCAAGGACTCTGACGCAAAGGCTCTCAAAATGTTTTTGTAAACCTTTACCCTACCCTTAAAAAATTGTTAAAACCCAATAAAACTTTTTCAAAATCAAAAAAGTTTGTTCAAAACCACTAATCTCCGAAAGTACTGCACTGATTGCTTCCAAATTTTCACATAATGTTCCTTTCAACTATGGTACCAATGATATATATAGATTGTGTAGATGTCATACCTGTGTCAGGTACATGCAACAGAAAAGTAAAAAAAATGTTTAAAAAGGTAGGTAGATGGATGCAGAGAACAGTGGGCAACAGGTATTATGTCATCCTTTATGACATAAAATACTCTGCCCGTAGGTAGGTAGGTAGGTAGGTAGGTAGGTAGGTAGGTAGGTAGAGGGATAGAGAGAGAGAGGGAGAGATACATAGGCAGGTAGGTAGGTAGGTAGAGGGATAGAGAGAGGGAGAAATACAGTAGGTAGGTAGGTAGAGGAAGAGAGGGAGAAAGGGAGTAGGTAGGTAGGTTGGGGGTTATACAATGGTTGTGTGTACGTGTTTGTGTGAGCAGGTGTAGATCTACACACAGATTGGTTGGCCATTTAACCAGACTGGGCCACAGCAACGCGTGGCCGGGAATGGCTAGTAAGGATATAAAGGGATTTACTATAAAAGATCAGCAATATAAACTTCAAGCATTCATTGATGATCTTGTCTTTATTTTGGAAGATCCATTGAAATTGGCCCCCAAACTATTGGATGAAATTATTGGTTTTGGAGAAGTAGCTGGCTTAAAAATTAACCGAGATAAAACTAAGTTCTTGGTCAAAAATATGGACGCTAACTCAAAGGCACAACTTCAAGAGATTACAGGGATACAAATAGTTTAAAAGGTCAAGTACCTAGGTATTTGGCTGGCCGCTAAATGCCCATCAATAAAAGAATTGAATTATCAGAAACTACTGATGGAGATGGAGAAAAAATTAAGTATGTTAGGATATTCAGCCTTATATTGGGTTGACAATATATATGAGCCTATGTTCTTAAGAAGTTATGTAGCTTTAAGAACTGTCTTAAATTCTGATTGAATCTGATTGGTTGTGAGTATCAGCAATACTATATAATCAAGATCAGGAATGCAGCTCATTCCCTGTTCAATTCCTTGTGATCCTGTGCTGAAGCTGTGAAGAAGGAGGAGGATTGTTTTGCATCACTGTGAGATAATTGTGTTTGGTGTTGGACTGTTATTATTGTTTGAGAAGTTAGTCGGAAGAAGTATTTTAGTTGATATAAAGTAAAGACTATTTATTTTCTTACTATCACTGTTCTAGAGTTTGTTTGTGACTACAGCAACGTATCTCTTTACTGTCCGGTGAATTACACTATTCCGCATTTATTTGCTAACACTGGTAAAGGAACCAGAGTTTTAACACTGGTTCTGAACCCAGAGTAGCTAACAAAGTACTTGGAGAAATATTCAACTCTCAATTTTGGGACGTATCGCAGTGATTAAGGCTTATATTTTACCAAAGTGTCTGTACTTATTCCAAACTGCCCCAGTCAGATTAGATAATGATTTTTTTAAACAAATTGGAAAGAATAGTCAGCAAATTTGTATGGATTGGCAGGAAACGTAGATAAAAAGGAGAATGCTTCAGGAGCACAGGAGGAGAAGAGGATTAGGACTCTCTTGTTGGGAGCTTTATTATCATGCCACTAATTTAGCTTGGATTAGGGACTGGATACGACTCTCAAGAAGATGGGTTCTAACCATTGAAGGGTATAATCTATCCCAAGGCTGGCATGCCTACTTATGGCTAAAGAAGGATAGTCAATACAAAATGTTCTCTAACATTATATTAGAGGCATATTAATAAAATCCTGGCATAAGGTGAAAGGCTGGATATATATGAAGATTCCTTGCTGGTTCGCCCCCTTAGAAGCAGTAACGTATTCTACACTCCATAATCCAAATAGGAATCTGAGATACAAAGATCTTTTAGATGTTCGGGGGATACTATGATTGCTTGGGGGAAGAATGTTGGCCGAATGATAGAACCAATGGAATGGGAACAAATTTGGACCAAAAATACCAAACTCACATTAGCGACAGCATTTAAAGAAAATTATTTACAAAATGATTTATAGTTGGTACCTGGCCCCAGCAAGGATTTCCAAAATGTTCCCTGCTACATCTGACAAATGTTGGAAGTGTGACTCTGCCAGGGGCACCTTCTTTCTCCAGTGGTGGACCTGCCCAAAGGTTAAACAGTATTGGACTACTATTAAAAATTGGTTGTTAGAAATCACAGGATTTGATTTTCAATTGGACCCAGTTATATTTTTTCTGGGGATAAAGCCAAGAGAAGTACCTAAAGATGCTTGGTACTTATTAATACACATCACGACAGTGGCACGTATGACATACACTCAACATTGGAAATCAAAGGAAATCCCAACGAACCAACAGGTCCTGGATAAGATACTACGATGTGCAGAAGTGGACGGGATGACATATATTCTTAAAGGGAAAAGGGAATCGCTTTTTAATAAAAGTTGGGATTTCTGGTACTTGGGATGGCTGGGAAACAGAGTGTCATATTTTAATGGGAGTAGCGGTTAAGATTTGGTTAATAGAAATAATTATTGCAATGATTGTTTTTGAATCCTTTTCTTTTCATAAACTTCGCTCTTATGAAAACCCTTACTCAGGGAAAAAATCCAGTGGCTGACTACATCCAAGAATTTCGTGAACTATCAATTTACATGTGGGGGTGGTCAGAAGAGGCCCTAATAGACAGTTTTATGGATGGCCTAAACCAAGATATATACCAGAATTGTGTTAATAGAGGGCCCCCTCGCAGTCTTCAATGCCAGTACGAATTAGCAGATGTGGAGATTGACCTAGCCAGACATAAGTACCGCGAAGGCAGTGAGGAAGAGAAAAATCCCCTTACTGCGGTGAGGGGGCATAGAGGTTTTGTAACCAATCAAGACACTATCTATAACTAGAAGATGGTTTTTATGTTTTATGTCTATGTTTGTTTGTTTAAAAATAAAATAAATTGTTTATAAAAAAAGATTAATTCAAATGCTTGCTTGGTTTTCAGCACCAGTATTTTTAGTCATTTTGTCAGGGTCCGTTTCTTATAGTACTCAAGAAAGACCACACTTAAACATTGTTTGGAATGAATAAGGTTACTTTTACTGAATACCCAAGATTAACAGACCATAGTGAAGCAGAGAGTAACTAGTTTAGGCGCGAACAATGAGTATTATTGCTTAAGCCCACCCCAATAGCCCTAACCCCCCCTAGCATTGGCCAATGTACTTTCTTCTCCGACATCAGGTGGGCAGGTCATCACCAGTATGGAATGTGAGACCGTTAGACCAAAGATAACACCGGCCGGCAACATCTTCCACCAATCGTCCACCAGCGTTCATAGTTGAAACCCCAGCGCCCCACCCTCCCCGTTTCCATGGCAGCCAAGCATAAAAAGAAATCAGAAGCGAAGGCTGACATCCGGACCTCCTCCAGCAGTAGGCAGGATCCCCGGAAGCCCCCGAGAAGTAGGCATGTAAGATCTGCAAAAGAGACAAAAAAAAGACAAAACAACATAGAAGAGAGAGGGAAGGGGTTATGGTTTGTGTGGATACTTTGCATAAAACTGGCGTATAAGCTTCGGGGCTTTGAGATGCTCTCTATCCACCCATTCATTGTGAGAAGGAGGAAATTCTTTCCACATGACCAAGAATTGAGTTTTGTTTCTATGGACTCTGGAGTCCAAAATGTCCCGAACTTCATAGTGTTGGTGACCGTCTACCATCATCGGTACAGGGGAATCAGGATGGGGTTTGCGGAGATGCGAAGTGCGTTCAGGCTTCAACAAGTGAACATGGAACACCGGGTATAAGCGACGGTAGGTTTTAGGGAGATCCAAACGGACGGAAACGGAACTAATTATCTTAGTGATAGTGAATGGCCCAACAAATTTAGGGCCCAATTTCTTGCATTTCTGAGGGCTATCCAAATGTTTAGTAGAAACGAAAACTCTATCGCCAACCTTGTAGGTCGGAGGAGCCGCTCGCTTTTTATTAGCATATAACTTATGTGATTGATGCGCCTCTTCCAAAGTTTTCCTTATGACGGGCCACACCGAAGACAGTTTGGTGCACCAATCAGCCAGGGAGGGAACTGCAGGCGAGTCGTGAGGCAATTCAGGGATGGGTACAAAGTCCTGACCGTAAATGATCTTAAAAGGGGTCATATTCGTACTGGAATGAACAGAGTTATTATAGGCCACTTCGGCGTGTATCAGAAGGTCGGCCCAGTCATCCTGTTGAAAATTTATAAAACAGCGTAGGTATTGTTCCAGAACGGAATTGGCCCTCTCGCAAGCGCCGTTCGTCTGCGGATGGTAGGAGGAGCTTAGGCCCTGGGAGGAGCCTATCAGTCTCAAAAATTCCTTCCAAAAGTGCGATGTAAATTGAGTACCTCTATCGGAGATGATACGTTTAGGGACACCGTGGAAACGGTAAATATGGTTCAGGAACAGCTTAGCCAGCGATTTGGAGGACGGAATTTTGGAACAAGGTATAAAGTGGACTTGCTTGGAGAAAAGATCCGTAACCACCCAAATGACGGTATAGCCCTGGCTGCTCGGAAGGTCAACAATAAAGTCCATCGAAATCTCCTTCCAAGGAGCTTCTGGCTTCGCCACAGATTGTAGGAGGCCCTGGGGCTTCCCAGGAGCTCGTTTCGAAGCAGTACAAACAGGGCAACTGGCGACATATGACTCAACGTCCTTCTTGAGGGAAGGCCACCAAAACTGGCGTTTAACTAGATGTATAGTCTTAACAAATCCGAAGT